>CAWUFW010002697.1:0-1200000 GCA_963921515.1 Calotriton arnoldi | reverse complement strand
CTCAAACCACCAGGGCCAGTTTAATTTTGTGAGTGCCTATGAAGTAAACAGATAGACATCTTTAAAGCATCCTCAAATCATCAGGAACCATCTCATCTTGAGAAGTCATCAACTGCTCATCCTCTGATCATCAGGAACAATCACATCTCGTGGAGTCATCAGATACTCATTAACAAGTCATCCTCAAATCATCAGGCTCACTTTTCTAAGCTCTGCTGATTACTTCAAGAGCTTGATGATGTCTGATGATGTGAAAATTAGTTCTAGAGTAGTTGGATGATGATCATCCGATGAGTCCTGGATGGCTTCCAAAGTAATTCTGTTTGACCAGGGCTGGGATGTATAGAGAATTGACTTTACTGTTTATAAGAAATGTTGAACTTCAAAACGACTGCTTTTTAATAAAGAGAAGAAAGTTATGCATAATTGTCGCCTGCGGTCCTGACATAGAATAAGAACTCTTTACAAGAGAGCGGGAAGTAAGTTCTGGTTAACAAACATCATAGAAAAAAATGTTTGATGAAAACGTTATTTATTTTACTGTTCGTAGTCTTATATAGCAGTCCTGCCAAGTGTCACGCATCAGGCGTGAGACTATCTCATTTCAGTGTGGTGGTCCGCATCACCGCACTGAAATGGAAAGTCACGCATTATAGCGTCTCCTCCGCTGTCAAAGCGGGAGTGCTTCTATGCACCTTAAACTAGTGTAGAGGCGCGCGGTAACTGTGCGCACAGCCGAGGAGTGCTCTGGCAGGCTTGGCGCCTGGCTCAGCTGCTGTTACAATGTAACAACACACGGGCACGGCGCACTGCACGCACCTCGGCATTTCGCATACAACTTTATTTAAGGCGGGTCGGGTCCTCCCTCCTGCCGCCCGAGGCGCAGTCAGCACAGTTCCCGAGAAAAGTTTTGGCTCGCACCGTTGTGAGAAATTTAATAATCACAGAGTCGAACCCACACCGGCAGCTGAGTGAACCTGGCCGCTGGAGTGGTTCCTCAGCTGCAGCCTCAGCCTGTACAGTGCACACCAGCAGCCCGTAGCGTTAAATCATGCACAGCAGCCGTGTTGCCGTGGGCGGGGCCGCCTGGGAGAGTCCGAGTTGTGGGCACCGGCTACCAGCAGGCGTGTTACAGCTGAAAAGAAGTAAGTGCTTGCAGTGTGTGTTCCTAATTCATCAACTGAAACGCTGTGTGATGACTAACTTCTGAAACAAGGAAGTGTTAATTATCTTCGAGGCTTGCGAATGTCTTCTCTGTACCTACGTTTTGCAAGGTGTTTTAAGCAGAAACTGCTGTTGCACTGCTCTTGAAGGGTTCTGTTTCTGTAAAAATGTTATTTTTTTCCTGTTGGAACAGGATCAATCAAGTAAAGTTGCTGTGGGGGAGGGGAGCGAAGCTCTGAACGACCGAACGTCCAAACACCATAGTATACAGTTCCCAGCAAACTCTATGGCTCGAGTTCAGCAGGTTGTTCAAATTACATTAATTTGGAAAGTGCCTGTGAGCCCTCCAGACTCCCTTATGCTGCAGTTGCACCCTGCCGGGCTTCCTTCTCCGCCCTCCCTCTCTCTCACACATGTGCCTGTCTTGGACGTTTCTTTTAATAATCCGCACTGTCGCTTTGTTCAGTTGGACCAGCTAATCTGGACCGGTCAGCACTACATACAGCTCCTGAAATACATTACGTAGTTAGTGAGTCGAGCAGTGCTGGTTACACGGAGTTACCTGGCAGGAAATATTCAAATATTTCTTGTTAAGGCCTAAATATAGTGCTTCAGTTTATTCAGCCTCCGCGCGCTGAGAGAGTGTGTGTGTGTGTTAATTAGCAAATTCCTTTTTGGCAGAGCGCGATCAGGCAGCTGCCTGCAGTCAGTGGGTGCTGGTTGTACAGTGTGTCAGATTATAACACATACAGTTACTTACTGTGCTATGGTGACACAGGCCAGACCTACGTTGCCCCGTGCAGGAAGAGTGTGTAAGTCAAGATCTACTGTTGCACTGACTTGCTATGCTATGAAAAATTGTTTTTGCTGACGCAGTCACGTTGCTCAAATTGGTGTAATTTCAGATATTCGTTTCCCTCATCTTATCTGCTTGATTTTTCTCGTGAGAAAGTGTCACTCATAGTCGGTGAAATGTCACTCATAATTACTCTGAAATTATGGAAATGTCACACATAGCAATCTGAAACCTTGGCAGCTATGAATAGCACGAACGCAAACTAAGGGCATTAGAACGGATAAAGTGAAAACCAGATGTTTTCAAAGCTCATGAGAATAAGTGACTGGCCCCAAACCATAGGCTGTTGAATGAAGTAAGTCATTCGAACTAGGATCAGTGCTTTAAATGGGCCGGTACTCACCGGTACTGAGTACCGGCCCTTTTTCATTTTCACCCCTTGAGTACCGGCACTTTTCCTAGAACGAAGAGAGTACCGGTACTCATGGGACCTGACTTCAACCCAGGCAGCGCTCCTTTCATCCCTCAACCTTTAACGAGCACTGCAGGGAATTAATCACGGGAGCTCTTGTCACCAGGACCCAGCGTGAGCTGCTTTGGAAGTCATCAGAGGGGGCGGGGGGGGGTGTCTGCAGAGTGGTTATCTTATCCATTGATCTTTCACCTTTCACAGTGGGGCTGAGAGGGGGTTGTAAAATCAAATGGGTGGTGGTGGGACGCACTGTTCAGGATAGAATATTCCGTGGACAGAACAAAAGAACGTTTGCTAATGCTTTCACTATCGCCACACATGTGAATTGCCTACCACACATGTGAATTGCCTACTTGCCTGCTGCTACTTTCTGTGTTTTTCTGTTGTTGAAAATGTTAGTTATCACTGACCAGCAGCGTTTCATTTAAAAGTGGGTTTATGCTCCAATGGACCCACATGTTAAAGCCCCGCACACCAAGCTCACGACCTGGTGCTCACGTTAAAAGAGGTAACTGTCGCTTTCTATGTGGACAATCAAAGTGACGCTCTTCACAACCTCATGAATGGAGTGGGTGGGGTGAGAGCACTGATGGAAGAGCAGCATAGAAGAGTCTTAAATAGGCATTCATCCAGAGTTTGTTTTCAGCAGCAGCCATTTCAAGAAGCAGGCAGTTTCAAAGATTCCCGAATATGTTGCATAATTTTTCTAGTCTTGTCCTTGCAGTGATAAACGAAAAAAATGAAATTAATTCTGTTGTCCTGCGGGGCGGTTACTAAATGGAGAGAGTTGCACTCAAAGTCGATGTAGTGTGTGTTTAAAACATATTTGAGGGGTGCAGAATGAAGGCTATTTGGAGCACTGTGTTCACGTGGGCATGTTTTCTGCAGAGTGCGTCCTTTCAACAAACTATTCGAGGAGATAGCTTAGGAAGGGTACATAGAATGGCTCTTCCGCGCGTCAATGCAAAGCCAAGCCCTCAAATGCTTGAACAGTATCCCCTCTTTTATCTGTCCCTCACAAAGCTCCTGTCCTGCGTACAGTGACATTTAAAAAAAAAAGTGTGTATTCCCTTTTCGGAGGTAAAATGTGAAAGACGATGCCACAGACTGACCCACTATTCACTTTAATTGTATCATCAAAAAGAATTTGTTTTAGTTGCCCCGTGGTTTTGTAATTTGGCCCTCGATTGCAGCAGTAATTCCAGCAGCTCGGCCCCTACGGCAATGTCTAGAGCATATTAAAAGCCCAGAGTCAAGCCGCGGTGCAGGCAGTCTGTTGGCTTCGTTTGACCAGTGGCCCTTGATCAGCAATTTCTGATGGCACAGCTGCTGCTTCTCCCCTCTCACCACAAGCACAGCGTGAAAATAACGCGGTGCCCAAGCCTCACTTTTAAGGACGTTGTGGTTCACAAGCCTTTCTAAACTCTTCCCTCTGACTCTTCCCCTCCACATCCCTTTTACTCATTCCAAGACTCCTCCTACTGCTATGACCACCAAAACAAAGGGGAAAAAAAGTCTAAATCTTTCCCTCTGCTATCCCTCCACTATCCTTTTCGATCCAAATAATAGACTAACATGTCCACTCATATTTCACTAAACTAATCCTTTATAGGTTCCAGAGTAGCGTGCTACTCGCCAAAAAAAAGCGCTTCAACACCCCATCAGGGGTAACAAGCGCTATATAAATACAAACCTTTTTCCCTCTTCTATCCCTCCGCTATCCTTCTCAATCCAAATAACTGACTAACATATCCAACACTCAAATTATTTTCATATTTCAATATACTAATTCAACACTAATCCTTTATGGGTTCCGGAGTAGCGTGCTACTCATTGAAAAAGCGATTTGACGCCTCGTCAGGGGTAGTATGCGCTATATAAATGCAATTACATTACAATACAATACTTGCATGTGTAAATAAAAAGGGATCTTGTTACCAAACTCGCTGATCCTTATTTTATCGACCTTGTCAGTCCAGTGAAAAATGTGAAATGCTCTTTAAACAGAGATGTTTGCAGCCAGTGTTAAACCACCTGGGCCTACATGCCACATGGATGTACATGGCTGCATTTTTATCAGAAGCCAGTAAATGTGTTGCATGGCTAGGTATGTGCGTGTTCTTCACACTCATGGCTGCAATTTATTGCACACTGTGATCGAATGCCAAAAGCAGGAAAACATACATTTTTTATTTATTGTGTGCTCCAGGTGATCGTCTGTGCAAGTTATGTGGTACAAGCACAGAAAACATATTTAATTTGTAATAAGCCCAAACTCCTAACCAGGACTTCACGTCATTGGCCATATTTTGATTCAGAAAGACCATCTTGCCATTTATAATGTGATTTGAAAGCCTGTTCCTTTTCTTTTTAATATTTATTTCCTCCACAAATGCAAATGCAAGAATGCATTTGGCATTTAGTATAGTAAGTATATGAGGCATATAATATAAATTATTAGCTGAATTAACACACCTGGGATCATGGTGTGTATTTTTATTACAAACAGTGCAGCCAGATCAGCCCAGTAGATACTTCATTCTTTCTGATATCCTATCTGCAGCGTGTTTACTCCTTCCACCACTCCTTTTCAACCACATAAAATGGAATGTTGAAAGGGTGAGCCACCAACAGCAATATCGCTAGTGTCTGTGTGTCAGCATTTCTCATCCAGTAGCAGAGAGAGAGAGAGAGAATATGCAGCTCACTAAAGTTATACACAATATGTCTCTTCGAAAGCAACTCTGGTTTCCAGGTTTGACCGAAACACCCACTAGTAGCGAGAATGAAAATAGTGCCAGATGAATTCCTCGCTTTTGCAGGTGCGCATTCACCAATCGTGAGAACCAGAAAGCTGAGGTCCTTCCCATAAGTAAGTGAGCTCGGGGCATCATAAGTAACAATAAAGTGGATAACTCTGGAGGTTAATGCACTTGCTAGAAAGATCTGTGTACATTCTAACCAAGGGTTTAACTTACCATAAAAGTGCATAGAGGATCAATGTGTCTGCTGGAAAGCACAGCATGCAACATGTAAGTCACAGATTCGTTTTTTTTTATGTAGATAGCTTAGTTGATTACTGCTTTTGTTGCATAGAGCCTTGTGTTACCTGCAGGTCAAAAGTTAACATCCTTGTAATGTAGCTCAGTGAGTTATGACCCTGCAGCAAGGACCTGCCTGCAAACAAGAAGGCATATATTTAGAACCTTGCTGTTTTTCCTCAATCTTTTCTTATTTTAAGGATGCTAAAAAGGCTACTTTGGGTAGTAATAAACACTTATTAGTAAGTGCCATATATATAGTTATTAGTGAGATAACTAATGGACAGATATATCCGACATTCTAACAATGCATGCAGATTTCGTGCATACAACCTTGGCAAAGTCAAAAAGCTAACCCCGTCCCTTGTTCCACCTTAGCACCTCCCTGAACTCCGCCCACTGCTCCTTTTGGTGAGTACCTGCACTTATTTTTTTCCATTTAAAGCACTGACTAGGATCCATGTCTGTGAAGACGCAACGTGTCTGTTCGTATTCACGCTCACTCGCCCGCTTGCTTCTTTTTCTGTTCCGAGGTCTCCTCAAGAACTGGGCACTCTACAGACGATGGACTTCTGAACGTTTAACTCCATGTAACGACCTTCATGTTCACTTTAAGATGGCGGCCTCTTCAACCATCTCCTGCACGTCTTCCGCATCACGTGACTTCTTCCATGGTTACCGTTGCTGTAGTGATTGTGTACCACGGCCATTACCATTCTGCAGCACTAGAGCCCAGTGATAGCCTGACGGGGCAGTGACTTCGAGCCAGGGCTGCGGTAGAGGCGTCATGTCTGTGACCCAAACCGTCCAGCAACATGAAGGCGGAGGGTACCGGCCTACTAGGCCCTACGACTTCCTTTATGGTGAGAGTGGGAAGCCGCCGGGGGTGGGTTGATTATAAAAGGGCGGGGCGTGGCGTGGCGTGGCGTGGCGCGAGACACGCCTTTCCTAAACTGTGTACTGATAGATATTGATAACGCCTCCCTCCCCTGCACACGGAGGTTCAAGGAAATGTGCTCGTTAGAGATGTCTGATGCAGAGCTCTTAAACTGCTAACATTTCAATGAGTAACCAGAACTTGTCATCGAATTTGGGCCTAGACGAAAGTCCGATTAATTTTGTGTAGTTGTCGCATAATTTCTGGAATTTTGTGTCACGCTTATTTTTCTAAAAGCCCGGAGTTACGGCCCATTGTATAATTGAGATTACCTTGGGGTAACATCCTATGGGCATATTTACTAACTTTTCATGCAACACAGCTCACGGGCAGCCATAGCTACCAAGTTTACCAGGTCCATGCGTAACTAGTTGGCCTAGTCCTGTTTTTTCCCCGCTCAAAATTCTGGGACTTGTAGTCCTGGTTTTAGACTGGCTTAAATATGACTACAAATCCCAGAATTCTAATTAAAAAAAAACCTCAAGACTGGCCTAGCAAGTCACGCATGGACTCTGGAAATTTTGCAGATACGGGCAAGGGTCCTACTGTAGCTGACGAATAAGATGCAAGCAAATGAGAGTAGCAATGAAGGCAACCAATGGTACGCAATGGGCGGGCTCTAACCCCCATAAGGTAACAAAAAGTCTCACAAGAGATTCTTAGGCGAGACCTAAAAACTATGCTTAAATACTTTGGCCACTTTGTACATGGAGTATACAGTGCAGTACACTTGCAAAGTTGATCAATTATGGAGTTTTAAACCTTGCTCCACAGTTACGTCTGTCTCTAGGAGAAATAAGATTTTGGAGTAAATCCTTGTTTTTGGTTGTTAGTAGATAGGGATTTGCATAAAAACCTATGGTAGTTGTATGGAAGCACCAATGGAGTACCCTCTTGGCGCAAAGTGGCACATAACACTACTTTGCGTTATTTTGGCCATGTCTCCAAAGCATACTCTGATTGCCTTGGAAAGTAAAAACCACCAAACATTGCTCAGGTTTTGCATTAGAAAAACAAGGCAAATTGCTAGTATATTTTGGCCTTAGTGCGGAGCACAGAAATAATGCAAAAGAATAGAATGTGAATAGCCGTTGTTCGTGTCACATGCGATTTTGCACTGTTTTTAGCGCTAAATGCACCCTCATGTCCAACAACGATGCATTTAGCATTAAAAGAGATAAAAGATCATTGTAGGGAAAAAAAAGTATATGAAACAAATGTAGAAGAAACTGAATATATTCAAAGAAAGAGTCTACAGTCAAAAATTAATGACAAAAGCCATCTCAACTGTTAAGCAAGGAGATAGATCTCTTCTGGGCACCATACGCAAAGAAGCAAATGGAAATTGAATAATTTGGTTTACTGCTATCTTTTCATGAAGGACATCATATAATTTGCGGAATCCTTAATAAGAGTTGGTATCTTCTTATGAACAGCCCTACCCAAAATATGGGAAAATTGGTCAACCTTGCATGTCTTAGAAGGGGAACTAATTTGAAAACTTTATTCTGTCGCTCTGAATTTAATGAAAAAAGAAGCAAGCTTCCCATTTATTTCCGAAACACAAAGGCTTTTGCAAATGCAACAATTGCTCGATTTGTAAATTTAGGGAACATAAAAAAGTGAACTCCAGTACAGTAGGCCTGAGTTGGTCATGACAACAAGCCAAAGACAACAGCTATAGGCTTGGTTGGTGTGCAGGGAAATGTTATGCCAGATGCTATAGGTGTGGTCTGCTTATCATGGAAAGTAATTACAAAGGCAGTAATAATAATAATACTTTATTGTTTATGGTTATTTAAAACCTTTACAATGTAAAGCAGCAAGTGCAATTATTAAAACAGGGGCGATTTAATACAAGTTAAATTCATACATATAAAAACAGTAAGGTAAAAAAGCGTGCTACGGTTACCACATTGGTCAGCTACATACGAGTATCCACTGGTTATTCCTCATTCAAAGCAGCACAGGGTCGAATTCATATGAGTTGAACAAAAATCAAGTTCATGCATATAAAAACAGAGTGTTCAGCTATAAATTGAAGGCATGCTAAAGTTACCACATTGGTCAGCTACATAGGGATGTCAAGTAGTCTTTCCACATTTAAAGCAGCATAATTTTTTTTAGGTCTCGCCTAGCGACGCAGCGCGAAAGCGCTGTCGCTAGCGAGATGTATTGTTACCGACTTGCGTTGGAAGGGAGACAGGAGATGTGCACTCGCAGGACGGACTGCAATTATGAACGCGCCCGTGAACACGCACGTACAGACACGCGATGTGCACATCTCCTGTCCCCCTTCCGTCCTCGCCAGCCGCAGAACATGAAGCTGCCCCGCTCCTTCTCCGTGCAGCTTCACCAGGAGCCTAGTGTCCCGAAGACCGGAGGAGCCCCAGGCCGGTGCCAGCCTTGCCTCTTGAACCCCAGGTAACGCTCGCAGCTGTGTACTCGCTGGGGAACTGCTTTCCTGTTCATTTTTTTTCTTCGTAACAAGCCTTTCAGTTGTGCGGTCTCTTCTGGTGAAAAAGTGGGGGCGGGGTGAGGGGTGACTCCTGACACTTATGTACGAAGCTCTTTTTATGACGGTGTACAGTCTAATGCAAATGCAATGTCGGGGCATTTATTAACTCTTCAATTAATTTAGGTGTGCCTGGAACACATGTAACACCACAAAGTTAAAACGATTGACATTTCAGACCTTTTAAGCGGCATACTAAATTCTTATTGTAAAGGCTGCCAGCAATGCCATAATGGAGGTAGAGCTGAAATTCACAAAGGCTGTTGCGGGTTCCACGGTCGAGACTGTGCTGCTTAAGGATTTACTTAAAGAGAAATGCCAAAGCTTTTTTCTGGTAACTAGCTGCTTCAGCAATAGCAAGACTATGGAGGGAAAGGAATTTAGATAAACACTCAAAGGTCTAACATCTGCCTCATCTAATGCTCACAGGCTTGCAGGCATTTTAACCATCACTATGTGAGACGTTTCTCCCCTGCCCATGTACTCCATCGATATATTTATTTCTGTTTTACAAACAATACTCCCAATGATCAAATACAAATCGCCAGAATGCCATGGACACGCAAACTTGATGCCTGGCATTATCAGGAAACTGACAGACAATGCACATGAACCCACAACTGACCACATCGGGTCTCTTTGCAGTGGTTGTACAACGTGCTAACAATGTATATTTTAACAATAAAATAAACAAGTTGCGCAAATCTCAGCTATAACCTGCTTAAAGATAGAGAGAAAGGTGATGACAAACTATGATGCCTTCAGTTGGTAATCCGCAGCTCTTAAGTTCTGAAGGCAGTTTGCAGAGCAAAGGAACAGGAAACTTGGGATTCACATGCACAGGCTGTGGGCACAACATTTTGTTTGTTTTTAATTTTAAATACGAAGTGTTGATAAGTACGAAGCAAATATTTTCATCTGACTCCCTAAGATGGAAACGACCAGTGTAACCAGTCCATGCACCTGAAAAGAAACAGCAATTTGTCATACAAGAATATATTACAATCTAAAACATCGTGACTATCATCACCCTACTGTTGCCTTATCCTTTGTTTAGGGCCCACTGTGTCTTGGAAAGCAAGTTCACAAAAGACCAAAATGCACCATTGTGTTAATTTACAATGTGGGTAATCTGGCAAATGCACACACAATCTCAAACAGGCCTGTCAGAGTTACAGCTGTAAAATGTATGTGTGTGTTTCGGAACATTGGAAGAGTCATTCTCGCCTAAGCATACCTCTGCACATATTAACAGTACAATGTTGTAGCAGGTACCATTGGTGTCATTTATTTTCCACCTCCTAACCTATTTCCCATTTTCTGGTTCTCCAGCACCATGAGGTCACAGCGCTATGCAAACATGATCACTCCACTGCAAACAAAAAACAAAATAAAAAATATTGTCATTTGCAACGCCAGTAGGTGTAACTTTCACAAATGCGAGACCGATTGCATTGCAAATGCTTGTTTATTTAGATAAGGTGCAAGTGCATTAAAACAGCGGTCCGAGGTTACCACATTGGTCAGCTACATAAGAAAGCAACAGGATATTCCTCCGTAAAAGCAGCACAAAAATTCAATAAAGTGCAGGTGCATTGAGACAGACATTTTTGCTGAAAAATAATGTGGTGGATCAGGTTCAACAAGTTAATTTACTTACTAGCTGAGAACATCTGATAAATGAGCTTCATTGGAAACACCACAAATATTAAGCACAGTGCCTTCTACCTTGGATGTGTCCCATCTCGTTAGCTTGTGCCAGAATAGCAATGTGATATTCCTCATTACCAATGAGCCGAGTTCTTTTAAAATTGAAATACAAAAATAAAACAGCCTTTAAGAGCGGCGTGGTAGTCCCCAGGGCTAGCACCCTTGAGATCACAGCTTTCAAGGGCCTGGTTAATTGTAGTTAAAGTTGCTTTCCCCTTGTGCCTGAATCCCTGAGCACTAGAGGTTGCCTTGGTTCACCCATAGGGCAGGGTTCCTGCGACATAGGGGCCGATTCCGATCTCGGCCGGTAGGGCTCCGAATCGGATTCGGCTTAACCGGATCCGATTCGGAGCCCTCTTTCCCGACCGATTCGGACATGCGTCCGGGCGAGCGAGTACGATGCGAGCGCCCGCGAAATCGCCGACCGACTCATTCGCGGGACCCAACCGCTCCGACCGACTCGCACGGACACGACTCGCACCGCGCAATGGAGACGATCCCCGGCCGGGTAAGTACGATGCGCGCTTCGAGCAGTCCGGCCGACTCGCGCAGTCCGGCTCCAAAGAGCAGTGGGAGCCGGACTTTGGGGGTCCGTGTCGGACCCCCCTGTACGCGTAGCCGCGCGAGTCGCACACAGGGGGGACTGGGTCCCCCCTACCTGTGCATGTACAGCGCGAATCGCATCGACACGTACCCGCTGTAGGGGGCGCCCTTGTTCGCCTCGCACCCATTGAGTCAATGGGAGCCCTCGTATGCGTTGTATGACCGGCTCCCATTGACTTCAATGGGCGTCCGACCGAATCGAGTCCGATTGCATGCAGACGCATCGTACTCGTTCGGTCGGACTGCTAGGGTCCGATTCGGTCGGAAATCTCTCCGGGTCCGGCTCGGTCGGGGAGATTTCCGGCCTGAATCGGAATCGGCCCCTTAGAGTCTGTAGATTCAGTTACAACATCCAGGGTCAACGTTGTGGAAGGCTGTGTGACTGTGAGGACTGCTTTCTGCCCGATTTAGGTGGGCAGATTCTGCTCTTTCCCTTGCAAAGATTGGAAACAAGTCCTGAGTCGCACGTAAGGTGGAATTGTTTGTCTTATTGTGTTGTTTTCAGAGCCTTTTCTTTTCCGTCTTGCTGAGGGGTCGGGATACCCGTGGGTTATTATTAGCCGTCTTATCCGGTGCTGTTGCTCTATTACTAGGAGGAGTGTTCACAGAAATCCAAGTTATCAGTGGCCGTGACTGATCAGGGTTCCACATCTGGTGAGGCTGGTCATTGCTCTCGGGCTTTATACTCTTGGTACTCACAGTACTGGCGGGGGGGATTACTGGGTGATGATACCATTTCTTTCTCTGCTGTTCCAGTAATAAGTCTCGGGCGTGGCGATTCCTTTCCAGTATTAGCAATTAGTACTTGCATCATTGTATGTTTTGGAAGCTTGCTGAGTGACTACGACTGTGTGTTGCAAGCCCTGAGCTGGTCCCCTTGGGAGTTTCTGGATTTCAGTCAGAACTGTACTAAGGAACATTGGAAGGGTATTTAGACAGATTATCAAAAAAAATATCCCCATGCCAAAATATTGAGTCTAAAATATTGTGATATGGCAATATCGTCAGCAAGATTATTGATGTCAAGAATATCGATTTTAAGGTAAGTAATATCGATTTTTAAAAATAGAAGTCATTAATATAGTTTGCAAAAATATAGTTGTTTAAAATATAGTTTTTTAATTAGTGTTATGTATTTTAGTATATATTTTAAATGTATGTGATATATTTCTTTTGTATAAGTATTGTTTCTGTTTTTTAATATATGTGTTACATTTTTTGTAGTTATTAAATTTAACTGAATTAAATTTTGTGTTTTTTAGGTGCGGGTTGTGAGGTTATAGGGGTAGAGTTGGAAGTCATTTATTTTTAATAATTAATAATTAGTTGTCAAGTAATATAGCCTTATAGCCCACCCTAGCGGGCTATACCGGCTATTAAAGGCCCGCTCCAGCGTTAATGGGAGCGGGACTTTAATAGCCGGTATAGCCCAACTACGAAGGGCTATGAGGCTATTAGAACATTCTACCACTAGAGGGCAGAATGTTCTAACAAATAAAACAAAGGCTTCAGGGAGCGCGATGGGATTGAAATCCCCTCAGGCTCCCTGAAGCCTTTGTTCACAGCCACAGCTGTGAACAAAGAAACATTGGAATGTTGGAGCTCCGGGCTTATACCAGCCATTATAAGCCCGGAGCTACTCCATTGTTTTCAATGGAGCTCCCAACATTCCAATGTTCTAATATTAATTACAACTTGGACAAGTCCTTAGTTGGTTAGGGTCATAATTGTTGACCTTCACCTTGATAGAGGAACGCAGACAGACATTAGTAGTCTTAGGAAACCCTCACCCACCTACCTAGTAGGTGGCATGCTTCATCATCGGCCCCGATGATGAAGCATGCCACCTACTAGGTAGGTGGGTGAGGGTTTCCTAAGACTACTAATGTCTGTCTGCGTTCCTCTATCAAGGTGAAGGTCAACAATTATGACCCTAACCAACTAAGGACTTGTCCAAGTTGTTTTTTGTACATTACTCTGGGAAAGGGACAAGTTCCTGTTCCATTTCCTTACTCTTTAGTTGTTCTTTTCTAATATTAATTACTACATTTATAATTAATTGTGTTTTTTGTGTAATACCTTTTTTTTTTTTAGGTGTGGGTTGTGAGGTTTATAGGGGTAAAGAGTGAGAAGTAATTTATTTTTAATGAATGAATAATTAGTTGATAATATAAACTAATGAATTGATAATTAATTATGTTAATTGTTTAATTAAAACAATTTTAGTTGCAGGTTTTGGGTTTATAGGGGTAAAGGGTGGGGAGTAAATTAATTTTAATTAATTTATAATTAGTTGTTAAATACTCCTAGTTATTTCATTGAAAATTAATTTTGGTCGTGTAATTATTTTTTTGTAAGTTTAATTTTAGGTGCGGGTTGTGGGGATTTTAAGGGTAAAGGGTGGGAAGTTAATTAATTTTAATGAATTCGAATTTAGTTTTTAATTAATATTTGTTTAATTGATAATTATGTTAATTGTGCAATCAAATATACTTTTTTAGATTTTAGATGTGGGTTGTGGGTTTCGTAGGGATATGGGGTGGAAAGTACATTAATTGTAAGCAATTAATAATTATTGTTTTAATTAATATTAATTATTAATGTAATAATGAATTATGTTAATTGTGTACATTTTTTTGTTAAATGTTATGAGTGTGTTGTGTGTTTTGTGGGGTATATTGTGGGAAGTACATTAATTATAATTAATTATTCATATTTAATTAAAATTAGTTTGAATATTTATATTAATAGTGTAAATAATTTAGGTGCAGGTTGTGAGTTATGTGGTGTTAAAGGGTGGGAAGTAACTAAACTAAATTTATATAATAAATAATGTTTTTTTTACCCCTCCGCTAGCCAACACTTTCCCTACTGTAACATTTATTGGAGTGGGAATAGTACATTTTACCCCTCCGCATTCCAACACTTTCCCTACTGTTGTACTGATTGGAGTGGGAATAGTAAATTGTATCCCTCCGCTATCCAATACTTTCCCTACTGTTGCACTTATTGGAGTGGGAATAGTTAATTTTAGCCCTCCGCTATCCAACTCTTTCCCTACTGTTGCACTTATTGCAGTGGGAATAGTAAATTTTACCCTTCCGCATTCCAATACTTTCCCTTCTGTTGTACTGACTGGAGTGGGAATAGTAAATTGTACTCCTCCGCTATCCAACACTTTCCCTCGTGTTACACTCATTGGGATGGGAATAGTAAATTTTACCCCTCCGCAATCTAACCCTTTCACTACTGTTGTAGTGATTGGAGTGGGAATAGTACATTTTACCCCTTCGCACTCCAACAGTTTTCCTACTGTTGTACTGGCTGGAATGGGTACAGTAAATATTACCTATCTGCAATCCAACTCTCTTACTACTGTTGCATTTATTGAAGGGAGATTTGCAAATGTGACCTAGTTTTATTATTTTTGCATTGTGTGACGTGGGAGTAGTACATTTTTTGTATATTTATTTTAATAGTTTGCGTAGTTTGGTATAAATTGTAGTGGGACTAGTATAAGTATTACATTTTATATTTTATAATTTATTTTATGCTGTTATTTATATTATTATGTTTTTGTTTACCTAAAATTATAATGTTTTTAATTATTAATATTTTTAATATGTGTACAATTTTTTTTGCTACATTTAAAGCATTTTAAATTGTTTAGTTTATTTATTAGAACGGTTTGTTTTTTAAAGATTTTATGTTAATGGTATATGTATATATATATTTATTTGTTTTTGTATTATGTTAAAATTATAATATAAATTAAAACTATTAGTTTGATAACTTTTTGTAAGTAGATATATGTAAAAATATATATATATATTCATTATTATATGTGTTTAACTTTTTTAAATGAAGTTTATTTGTTATATTTGTTAAGATATATATTAAATATTTTCTTATTTTTTAAAATTAATGTTACTATTTAATATATTTAATATTTATTTTACTTTATATATATATATATTTAAAAAATCGATATTTAATACAACTATATTAATGACATCGATATTTTGTGTGTGATATTTTAGTACTAATCATTATAAGTATAGGATGACGATATTTTTGACATCAATATTTTGGTCACAATATTTTGGTATGGGGATATTTTGGGGTTCGATATTTTGCCAGTGAACCCATTGGAAGCAAGGACAGACTGTCTATTATTGGGGAGCAGCAGCACACTGATTGTACCAAGTTGGTGTTTGATTGTGCTCTTATAATCAGTTTGTTAGGTTGTCTAATTTGTTGTCTAGTCCTGCTGTGTACACCGCCAGTGTATTCAGAAGATCAACTTGAACGTCCAATTTATCGGAGTGGTATTTTAAGGCAGATACTGTAGATTGCAGAGTTTGTAAAAGTTGTGGCCAAACTGTGTTAAAGGTCCCAATTGTTTAAAGAGCAAATCTATCTTGTGAGCTTGGGCTCCTGGTGGGCTCCGTTTGAAAAAAAGATAATTCCAAAAGCGATCGATCATTGGGTTCTGTACCTCTAGGTGCATTTGCAAGGTTTTCTGAGTTGTCCAGCTGAAACGATTTCATAGGTGTGAGAGGTTTTATATTTCCGGATGAGGCCCTGGTCCATTGGGCTGAGGATGATGTTGGTAAAAGGAATTTGCTTGTCCCTGTAATGGGGGCCTAGTGCATACTTTTGAGGAAACTCCTTAGGTGGGTATGTGGCGTCCAAATTAATAGGAGAGTTATCACTTGATAAGACAGTAGGTGATAAACTGTGTACGGAAAGGCTCGCCCAGGGAGGTGACTGTTGGTCATCCTTATCTTGGGTGGCTGGTGTTTTCAGTAGTGCTGCTTTTACCATAGAGTTTGCAGATTTTGTTGCTTCCTTCACCTGTGTTGCACTGCTAGAAAGGGTATTGCTGCCTTGTGTGGGCGGGGGAGCGGGCACCATAGCACAGGCTTCAAATTACGACGGTCTCCCTGTTGGGTACCAAGGGTTGGCTTGTGTGATAAGGACATCTTCTTAAAGCCATGTCTGCACTGCTGTTTATTGTGTCAATAACAGGAATTTTCTTAAAGAAGTCCCAAAGTGTTGCCTTGCGAGAGCCTACAGTGCCTGTTGCTCCGTTGTTGTCTTGAGGAACTGCTAACGAACAGTCATGTGCTGTTGCAACTTGTTCCACATTTTTAAGACTAATGAGGGTTGGATCGAGTTCTGTAGACATTAATGGGACGATTGAGGTGGAGTATCGTTGATTAGATCTTTAGGTCATTAGTTCGGGCTGCCCAGGCCTACTGGCAGACCTTGTAACTTCCTTCTTGCTCTTCCTGCGTCACTGAACTGTCGATGGTTCTTTCCTCGTTCTACCTGACCTCATAATTCGAGAGTTATGGACTGTGGTGGCTCTCAACTGTGTGCTGTGGGAAAGGGTACGTTATATGGCAGCATGATGTTTTGGCTGTTGCGCCGCCTCACCTCCCCCTGACAAGGACTTTCAACTGGGCACTGGGGGGAGGGGCACGAGCCTGCTTTTGTTATTTGGAGAGGTAGACAAATCGCCCAAATCCCAGGCTACAAGAAGTTATTGCATAGGGCTGCGTAGAGCCTCCAGAAATTCAAGAATATTGTACCTATGCCTTTGGACAGTCACATGCTTTAATGGAAACTTATTACATTGTTCTTTTATCGAGCAACAGGTAGAACAACAAGCATTTGCAATGCAATAGGTCTCGCATTTGCGAGAGTTTAAGCTACGGATTGCAAATGAGAATGCCATTTAGTTACGTGTTTTGAATACCAGCAAGCGGTGCGTAAACATGCACTTTGTAATTGTAGTCCTTGCTTATGAGAAGCAAGGCTGGCAGTGATAGAGGTGCACATGCTGCCAGCCTTGCATTGTAAATGCTTGTTTTTTAAAATATTTTGCAAAGCACACTAATACTTTCACGGTTATCCTCCCATGAAGCCCACCAAAAACAGTACAGAAAAAGAGTAAAGCATGTCCATTAATCAACAAAAAAAAATTGGGAAAAATATTTCGTGATTTACCCTGAAGTAGGATTAAACAAAAAAGGCAAGAGATTTATGGCCTGGTCGTTGCTTAAGAAAAAGACCTACCTACACCTCTGCATTTGCGAATTTTATAAAGAACTAATAGTCCAGCTGATGCAGAGCGTAGACCTCCAGAAAGAGGGTAAGGAGTGGTCAATTTTTGTATAATACAAGGCCGTTCTCATCGATTGCTTTAGGCCAAATGCACAGACTTTTAAATTTGACATGCTTTCAAACGAGAAGCACTTGACTCAATTAACATGTTTGTAATAAACCTGCCCGTGTCCCTATCCTATTGGTTGCACATAATGTGGGCGGGACTCTCTTTAGATGGAACTGTAGTCTTCTTAGATGCCCCAGTTCTAATTTTCACCTAATGTACCTTCACTCTCACCAAGATAAAGGTTTTAGGTAGTGTGCCACCTATCGGGTAGTTCACCCTAGCGAAAGGTGGGAGGAAAGGTTTCAGGGTAACAAGAAATAGAAGCGTCTGTCAGGTTGACCAAGGAGCCCCCTTGCAATTTGAATACCTTTAGAACACTTTCAGTCACAGCCATTGAGGATCGCAAAGGTCCTCAGCAGTAGAAGTAGTCTACCTCTGTTACAGCACTAATCCAATTGGGTGTATTCTGGGGAACCAGGCAGCAATGCTATCTTTCCACACCAATTGCATCCTAGTAAACTGGACTCCCTGCATTCCTACCATTTTCTCCTGCCAAGAGAATTTTTACCATCATTTCAAGTAATGGAATCTTATCTAGGGTTTAATCAATAAATGAAAGCGAAATCACATTTCAGAATTCAAATGGCTTAAGAGTGTCTGACCTGGTTGGCAAGCTAAGCACCCTGTCATCATCTATCCAAATTTTCTTACTGAGCAAATTCCATGTTATTTTCGGAACTCCATAGCATATCGCATGGTGTCCATCCCAGTCCCAACCACAGCTCCCGGCCAAGTCAATATGAATCCTGGCTAATGCGCAAAGACCT
This sequence comes from Calotriton arnoldi, assembly GCA_963921515.1. NCBI lineage: Eukaryota > Metazoa > Chordata > Amphibia > Caudata > Salamandridae > Calotriton > Calotriton arnoldi. Next base: position 1,181,754 of record CAWUFW010002697.1, on the reverse strand, counting down.
GCTGAAGAAAACTCACTCTCACATTTGGGTTAAGTCTCATGGCGTATCAACAAGGTGATCCCCCTACACCGGCAATGGAGGCAATCTCCCGGAGTAAAGGTATGATGCAAACAAAAAGAGTTACTAGTATTGATCACATGACTAAATTGTCACCAACAAAACAACTAAGTACAAAGCAGCGCTGATGAGAGACTTAATAAAGGGTCTTCATAAGGAACAACAATGAAAACAGTCTCACGATTTGCAAGCTTTAGATTTTGGGTGCCAAAGCATATCTCTTCTCACATCAAAGATGTTCACATTTGGTGATCAGTGTGAGTATGAGCAGAAAATGTGGCTGTTACGAGATACTGAGGTCAAGAATCAGTCAGCCAAAGCTCACTATATTTTTCAAGGTTCTAGGTTAAACTTCAAATAAACTGACGGGGGAGGGGGCACAGAGACAGCTGAACACTGCTCATAGCAATAGTGTTATGAAAAGCTCATTCACACTCACTAATTCTTAAACTATTACTGCACTAACATCCATCCACAAATCCCTATTCTAGCCAAACAAATACTTGTGAAATACAGGCAAGTTGGATAGAAATTAAGAAGCCACTGATGACGTATTCCAGAATAAGGCATTGCACTTCAATCACTAAGATAACAAGCTTTAGCAGAGCCAAGAGGTCTGGCGTTCCTATTGTGCATGCGCAGAACTAACAACACGACAGGTAGATATGGGTGCACTGGGAACATACACACATACGCTAAGTAAATTCATGCATGCAGACATGGCTATCTGTGCATGCACTCTTATGAAAGCCACGCTGGGCAATTACTGTTTTTAATATGCCAATTACTATTAGCATTAACCCTTTTTTAAAGCACTCTCAGTGTTGGCAGATGAGGAAGGACAAGAGTAGGAACCTAAGTTTTTGAAGATCACATAGTCTGACAAGAGGGTAGGCACCAAGGAGGAGAGATACTGACAAATTTTAAGATAAAAGGGGGATTGCACTGGTTGCCGTGGCTGTATTAACAGGTTCTCCCAGATAAAAAGACACATACCAGAGGTAAACTAGGCCAGTATTACAGACTGGTATGTTTAAAAGGCCAGCCTTGGCATGCACTGGTATCTGACAACAACCTACCTCTCAACACGTCCCCAACTGCACTAAACTGCGCCCAGACACCAACCTACCTCTCAACACATCCCCAGCTTCATTAAACTGTGCCCAGACGCCAACATACCTCTCAACACGTCCCCAGCTGCACTAGACTGTGCCCAGACAACAACCTACCTCTTAACACGTCGTCAGCTCCACTAAACTGGGCCCAGAGGTGGCTTACCTTCGGGATGAGTTCAAGATGAGGCTGGGCTGTGAGCTGGAGCCAGAAGGGGCTCCAACCTTTCCTTAATCCAGTAGCGGCTGAAACTAGCACCCAGGAGGATGGCGGTGAGCCCTAGCGCTGAATAGAGAAACGTAGTGGCAATGAACACTGAAAACATCTAATATGGTCCCGATGACCTTTAAAGTGTTTGGCAGGTGTAACCACAAATCCTAAAAACAAATATGTTTAAGTTATAAACACAAGGACAGAAAACGTGTCTATTTGAAGTATGCACAGAAACTGAACTTGTCTTACTTGTGGCCATTATATAACGCATAAAACAAATCGAGCGTGTACTTTTTAAAATGAAAGTTTAAGAGAATTACCTTGAAATGTGCTCCGTGGTGTATTAAGGATGGCTCGCTGCAGCAGTAATGCCGACAATGTTTATAGAGCATAAACTCTTGTCATGGGGACTAAGCTCTCCCATATCACATGAGGCTTTAGAGAGGGTTTAAAGAGCAGGAATAACCCGAAAGTAAATTGCGGCATGAAATGAATCTAAAACAAAGGAAACAGAACAGTCTCTCAAAACAATTAAAAATGAATACCCGGTCTCCTGCCACACACCCCCTCTGCATGCTCCTTTTCACTCGCAGCCCTAAGCTGTCATACACTGAGAGTGAAGAGTCGGCATCGTTCTCTGAGAGAGCCGCTTGTCACTGACCCCATGTCACTGTCATACATTCATTCATTCGCCATTGTCGTTAAATGAAGTGGACAGATAGTCTGCGATAAACTGTCGATATAAATGCCCATCATGCTTTTTTGTTGTGCGGAGTGGGGTTCTACGAAAGTGGTTCCTCAAGTTAGGGTGTTACCCTGTTATCATGTCCCATTTCACTCAACGGGTCAAACGACAAAACGAAATGGGATCTACATTTCTCGAAATTGACACTGCCCCCTATTTATGAAGTAAAGTTGCGGCCATGCTAAAGTTCTATGTTGATGGCCAAAACTGAGAATGGAGATTACTTTTATGAACCAGTCACATCCCCAGTAGTAAGTGACGCACTGTATTTGTTTCTTCTACAGCTATGCTTTTCTACTATTATGCATAATAATGCTTTATTTTGCAAATATGTATGTGGGTTTCAGCCATAACCAATCCCATTCTGTAAAACACAGATGCATCTAGAGAGCTCATATTTTGGGCTACCAACGATTTGATTTTCTGATTTAAGTTACTATGATGAGCTGCAGATAGTGTAATATTAGCATATGGGCAACTTTAAGTGCAATACTTTCAGCGTTCGGTGCATAAAGCATTGTACAATAAAGCAATACTGTTTGCATAATGCTCGTTTTCTTACCTGATGGCTTTTTGAGAAATGTTTTATGATTTGGGTTTGTATTTAGTGTTGTTGTAAACTGAATTACTTTTTAATGGATGCCTTGAAGACATGCTGCCAGGCTGTCTTTGAAATCTGACACGCTATTTACATTGAAAAATACATCTGCTTATTAAAGTACGCTGATGCTTGCTAACCTTGCTTTTATTGAAGCTGATTTTAACGTTGCTCTCTGTTTTCAGGAGCAACACATATATTCATTTTGATGGAAGGGTGTGTCATCATGAGGGAGCTGCTAAAGTATTTTTTTATTTCATCATAGGAATAAACAAAACGTTTTCAAGTTACTTGCATAAGAGTCCGCATTTCTATTTCCGACCATGGCCTGGCAAGGCACTTGTTTTTGTAGAGAAGTTATTTTTTTCATTAAGACTTCACATGCCTTGGTCCAATGGTACCTTTGCTGACATAAATGTGGTTTCATTTCAGTACATGAACCACATTTTTTAGGTCTCGCCTAGGCAGCGCGCATGCGCTGCTCTAGGAGGGCCTTTAGCCATCGGTCTGCTCCTTTTCCCCACACTCGTACTTGTGCTGGCATCCACCTTGCGGGAGCGAGCAGCGGCGCGCGTGGTAATTGACAACATATGGCTCTCGCGCCGCCGCTCGCTCCCGCAAGGCGGATGCCAGCACAAGCACGAGTGCATTTGCCTGCTCGCTCCCTCACGTTTGTTTTTCTGCTTTCAATCAAGGCGCGCGCGCTTGCTTTGCTTCGGCCCAGAGTGTCAGCAGCTGGAGTTTGCATGCCTGCTACGGTTGTTGTTCACTTGTTTCCTCGTCTCTACCCCTCGGTTATTCTCTCTTGCTCTCAAATGCTTTTTTATCTCTTTTCTTTACTCTTTTGCACGTCACCCTTTCTTGTCTTCTGTATTCAGTCTCCCTATGCCATTCTCTCTTGTTCTTGCCCTCATTTGCTCTATTTTTTTCCATTTATGTTGCTCACTTCTTCCACCCTCCCTTCATGTTATGCCCCATTTGGCTCGCCCGGTCGCCCCTCTCTTGCTCTACCACAAGCTATCCCACTCTTTCTTCTGCTTCTACGAACTTCTCTCATGCTAGGCTGCCCCCTAACATCCCTATGCTTCTCTGCTCTCCCTCCTCCACCAGGTCATGCCCCTTGCCCCCTCCAGGCTCCACTTTTCCGCTCCCGTTATTGCCCTGAAGTCCTCCTGACCCTACTTTCCCCACGCTATCCCCCTTCTGCGCTTTTCATCTTCCCCCGATGTCTCCTTCTGTATTCTAAGGTCTCCTTTCCTTCTTTCTTCCTTGTCTCCCTCCTGCCACGTCTTTCTTCCCCCACTCCTATTCCCTCAACCTCATGTAACTCACCTGTGAGCGTTCTCCCCTCTCGCCCCTCATGCTGTGCTCGCTCTCTCACTGCCCCCCCTCCCCTCTCTGCTAGTCTCATAGTAACTTCCTCATTACTTTCTTTTCTCTTCACCATCTTTTCTCTTCACTCATGTTGTCCCCTTCTCCCCCCTGGTTCTCCGGCAGTCTTCCCAGTCTCCCCCTCCTTGAGAGGTGAGATGAAATGAAATGAAATGAAATGAAATTTGTACTTGTAAAGCTCACCCATACCCCCAAAGGGGTGTCCAGGCGCTGTACGCATACCGCTGTGGAACCCTTCCTGGCTTTTTCCCTGTGAAATGTCCACTCCTGGGCACCCCCAGGGTGAAGTCAGGCATCCCAGCGCTGTTGGGGCCGTTGTGGAGATTAAGCAAGCTATTGCCCAGAGTTGCAGAGTGGGACCCATGATTAGAATAGGCACCGAGGCGAGAATTATCAGGTCCGAGGAAATTGAGCCCAAGACCCGCCGAGGCGGGAATTGAACCCTGGTCCCGGGCCAGATCTCTGCATCAGGGTCTGCCGCTCTAACCATTGAGCCACACTTCTCCAGCCTCTATTGTTCCCCTCTCCCAGGCCCGCACAAGGGATTGTGCAATGTGCACTTCTGGATTCGGTGAGTGGAATATTTTGCATTTTTTCGGCTTCCTGGAGGTGCTGCCAGGGGCGTGCGGCAGGCACCAGCCAGGGGTCCGCACATCTTGTTGTGATCACTGCTGCGGGGCCTACGCAGCCTCCTGGCCTCGACAAACTGCGAAGTGTCCCAAAGCTGAAAGCAGGCTGGAATTAAAATCAGATTGTTTTTATTGTGCCCTGACCCAGAACCACTGCATCCGACCCCTACGGAGAGATGCGGTTTAGCGCTTCAGCCTTATTCTGTTTACTTGTAATTACTATCCTTGCCCATCTTTGCTGTGCAGTCGGTCACTTGTGGCTCTCGTCAGGCCCCGTCTGTGCTCCTCTCTTGTCTGGTCTGTTCTTTGCACCATTGGTTTAGTCGCGTGCTATCCTCACGTTCGTGTTTGGTCATAAATGAATTGATTTCTCTTGATGTATTCTTCTGGTGTAGCTCATCCTTACCCCCTGCTTTTGCCTCGCACTTGTGTCGCTGTCCAGTTTCTCTTTTTCAGCTTTTTTTCTGGTCAGTTTATTGTGAGACTTAGTTTCCTTTTGCTTTTCCTCTCATGTTTAAGTCGCATCCCACCCGCGTTCTATGGTGTGGTTTCTAGTCCTATCCTTTCTGTGCTGCCCAATTGTCAGTTGTTGCTCTGTTTAGCTTGTCTCATTCAGTAGATTTTTAATTTTTTTTATTTTTTCAAGTTTTATATAGCGCTAGCTTGACCCGTGGGTATCAGAGCGCTTTACATACACACAGGAGAAAAAACAAGCATTGGCATAGCCAATAGGTCTCGCCTTTGGGACCTTATAAGTGTTTAGCCATGCAACAGTTGATGTTGTTCCACCAAGGATATTGTGCTGGATAACTAAACACTTATAAGGTCCCAAAGGCGAGACCTATTGGCTATGCCAATGCTTGTTATTTACATCACCGGTGCTTTCAGATCCCTCCCGCCTCCCAACACAGCCAGGGAAATCACCTTTATTTATTTATCTCACGGGCGCTTTCAGACCCCTCCCGCCTCCCAACACAGCATGGCGAAGCGCCTTTATTTATTTAATATTACCGGCGCTTTCAGACCCCTCAGCCGGTCTCATAAATCACACACTCAGCCGCCATGGGTGTGGGAGGAACCGCTCTGGCTTTGCTCCTTCTGGCGGGCTTAACCGTTGGCGTCTACAAAACTTAATCGGGTAAGAGTATACCCCTTTAGCTCTCACTTTTTTTTAGTTTATTTTCCCAGCACCGTTCTTACTCAGGATATCTTGTTGTTTTTATGTACAGCCGTTCGTGTTCACTGTGAAGAAAGATTGCAATTAAACAGTATCCCGCATACGTGCTGGGTCATGTAAGCATTTTTTAACTTATACATGCGATTGCACGCATGGTATATCTGTGATTCTTTCGTTTTACTTTGGGCTTCAACTTGGTTTAAACACGCACGTATTTTCAGCATGTATCTAGTTACACTTGAGACTACGGTGTTTATTTTCCCACCACATCACGGCGTCGGTTCAATCCAACATTTTTAGGTCTCGCCTAGCGACGCAGCGCGAAAGCGCTGTCGCTAGCGAGATCTATTGTTACCGACTTGCTTCGGAAGGGAGACAGGAGATGTGCACGCGCAGGACGGACTGCAACTGTGAACACGCACGTACAGACACGCGATGTGCACATCTTCTGTCCCCCTTCCGTCCTCGCCAGCCGCAAAACATGAGCTGTGCACGCACTCCCCAGCTGTCCTTGCACCCCCTCCAGTGTCAGTCAGCCATGCGCCATCTGCCAACCCCCACCACCCACACCCACCTTACCGTCGTTCCGCCATGCTTCAGCGCGATGCCCTGCAGCGTGTCCCCAGAGCTCACAGGGTGATCCGTGTACTTCGCAGCCCATGCGGCCGCCGTCACGCTGGTCTTTTCTGGCGATCTCCAGACAGCAAATGTGCACGCTCATGGCGCGTTCTGATGTGCACTTGCCCGGACAGCCGATGTGCACGCTCACGGCGTGTCTGTCTTCGGCTACTGTAACGCGTGCTCTGCGCTGGGAAGATGGCCTCGCCTCGTTTTATACTGCGCCCCATGTCGCAATTTTACTTAAGCATGTGCCCCTTCCCCTGTCGCACAGACGACGCGCGAAGCGGGCGCAGTGTTAATTAAATAAATCTACGGGCACCATGGTTCCCCCCCCTCCCTCTTCTATTAATGCCCTTCATTTTTTTTTTTACCGCGGACGTAGTGTCCACTTTATAGTGTTCGCGTTTTTTAAATTTTATTTTCTATGTTGGGGCAGCCCTCTCCATCTCTACCTCTGCAGCACACACAGCGCTACGTAAACTCCAGTTGCAGCCAGTGCTCCTGTCCTCCTGCCCAACATCCGCCTTTGTCACTTTAAGACTCGCAGCCTGCCCATGGAGGCGGGGGAGGAGGAAGGATCTGTGAACTTCCCCGGGACGCGGGTAAGGTAGGCAGTCCCAATATAATAACTCTACATTGTGGGGGGAGGGTGTGTCTTTGTTTAAATTGCACTTGTGTTTTCAGCTGATCCTCGTTGTAGGCAGCAGCGAGTGTGTAATCGGCGACATAATGAGCCTCTTTCCAAGGTCGATAATACGCTTAGTATTAAATCGAGTAACCACGCCTGTTGTTTTCAGTTCAGTAAAATTGGCAAAAACTGTGGTTTTGGCGCTATATAAAAGGGTGTAAAGTTTATTCTACTCGGTTTGTTTTGCTCGTGGTTGGCTGTCGCTTGTTCTCAAGGCCTACATTTTACTTCGCAGTGATTTGGCCTTGAAATCAGCACTTGCTGTGTTTGCTGGTGATAAGATAAGGCCTATCGTGTGCGGTTATGAGATTAGTAGAAGTCTTGCCAAGCCTTTTTCTTCGTGCTTCAGAAACAAAATATACAAATATTTGTCTGGTTTTCAACAAGGCCTTAAAATATGTTTTAATGCCACCAAACTGCTGTTTCTTTACTGAACACTGCCCATTCAGCACCCCCTTTGTGAACACAGTTGTCTTTTATACTTCTCTTCATGGGCGTCGCCCCATCTGCACCTGTATTTCCCCGGACAGTGCTTAATTTGTGTAAGAAAAAAAAAGGTGCCTCGTCAGGAGGCCACCGCAGTTTGCACCACACATTGCCACTGCATTACACAACTACTAACCATCACACTGCTACAAGTGTGACAATTCAGACTGTTCGAGGACTGTTTTTAATGTATATTGAATTAACAAACAACTGTTTTTCTGCTCATCTTTAAATTGCACGCCTCGGAAGGAGGTTGCAGTGGCGCGAGGGTTGGGGGCGGTCGCTGAAACGCGGTCCTTACCTGTCAACCACCCGCGCACGCACAGTTGGCATAAACTAGCACAGGCCCATTCGGGAACGAAGAACTTGGGGGCAGGGGGTGCCGAGGTAGGTATCCCAAGGGCAGCCGGGCCCCCTGCACAAGAGCTCTCGGTACGGGGGAGGGAAGGTGGGGACCTCCCATAAGGGTCCCCATCCTCTGGGGGGCGGGGTGTTTAAGTGGAAGGGCCGCGGAATCAGTCTTGATCTCAATCCGAATCGGTTAGGTTGTAGGTTGCACAGGACCAAACTAGCAATGGTAAGGTGACTCCCATGTAATAGCATCTCTGTTAAGGTTAGGTTTTCACTTGTAAACAATATGTAAATAATGTGGTTACTGTGCACATTTATTTTTAATGTCTGCTAAAAATTGTTTTGTTTGTGAAATAAATACTGCCTAGAGATCTTACGATCTCTAATTCCAACAAGCATTTGCAATGCAATAGGTCTCGCATTTACCAGAGTTTGAGCTATTGGCATTGTAGATTACAATGCCTTTTATTAATGTGTTGATTTTTCAAACAAATAAATAAAATGCATTGTCATTTACAATGCCAATAGCATAAACTCTCGCAAATGCGAGACCTATTGCATTGTAAATGGTTGTTTGAAGCATGTATTTATTGGAACAACATTCGACAGTATGGAATTTCAATCGCGATCGTTGATTTACCTTGATTCTCATCTATTATGCACCCACAAAGAATTTATGTTATTGTTGAAGCATGAAAGTCACATCATGAATTTATGGGAACACCAGCATGAAACATTGTCATGGCACAAATTTCCTGGTATAAGTGGCATGTAAACCACACTCACAGCAGGTCTTTGATTGTTTGTACAGTATGTTATTATTAAGTGTTATCATATTTGTTAGAAATGGGGGTCTCTAGTTGGCAATGGCTGGCGCCACTGTCCAAATAGGGACCCTTCTTCCCAAGTCAGGGCAAGTGGGCTACCCCCTTTGATAACCCTTGCTCAACCCTGTGGTAACGTAGCACGAGCAGTTAGGCCTATCTCAGAGGCAGGGTGTGAAGCATTTATGACCATGCACAATAAGGCAGTAACGACACCACAAAAGGACACAACTCAAGTAGGTATAGAAAAAAATAGTATCTTTATCTAAGGTTTAGTACGAGACTCTCAAAAGCATTTTAACCAGTCACCATGCATGTAAATCAGTAGGGCATGTAAATCAGTAGGGACTTAAAAAGGGGCAATACGTATTCACCAGAACGTGGCACTGACTGAGTTCAAGGCCTGGGTCTACGCGACCCGTTGCGCACCAGATACCTGCCGTTGGACGGGGACACAGCACGTAGCTTCTCGAAGAAGCGGAGACGGTGACAGGCGGACTCCCAGCGACCACAGTTCTCGATGGCAGTGGTCCGCAAAGTGCATTCGCAATGGTTCGGGCACTCCGGGACAGGCGGGCCCTCAGCGGCAGCAGCACGCGGCTGCGGCGGCCCGGGCTGGTGGTGGCGATGACTCTCGTCGTGCAGCCCCGTGGTGGGCTCGCGGCGGCAGCAGCGCTCTCCTAGCTGCGGCGGCCCACGGGACGATTCACGATGGTGCACGGTTGACAAAGACGTGGGCACTCAGCGGCAGCAGCTCTCTCTTAGCTGCGGCGGCCCACAGGACAAATCCCAATGATGCAAACTTAGCAAGGGTGCGAGCACTCCGCGGCAGCAGCTCTCTCTTAGCTGCGGCGGCTCACAGGACAAATCACGATGAGGCAAAGTTAGCAGGGGTGCGAGCACTCAGCGGCGGCGGCTCTCTCTTAGCTGCGGCGGCTCACAGGACAAATCACGATGATACAAAGTTAGCAAGGGTGCGAGCACTCAGCGGCGGCAGCTCTCTCTTAGCTGCGGCGGCTCACAGGATAAATCACGGTGATGCAAAGTTAGCAACGGTGCGAGCACTCAGCGGCGGCAGCTCTCTCTTAGCTGCGGCGGCTCACAGGACAAACCTCGGTGATGCAAAGTTAGCAAGGGTGCGAGCACTCAGCGGCGGCAGCTCTCTCTTAGCTGCGGCGGCTCAAAGGACAATCCACGATGTTGCACAAATAACACAAGTGCGGGCATCCAGCGGCGGCAGCTCTCTTAGCTGTGGCGTCCCACAGGGTTTCAGCGAAGGTTCTGAGGATTCAAAATAAGGCGGGCACTCAGCGGCGGCAGCTCTCTCTTAGCTGCGGAGGCCCACACAGTTTCAGCGAAGGTTCTGAAGATTCAAATTAAGGCGGGCACTCAGCGGCGGCAGCTCTCTCTTAGCTGCGGCGGCCCACACAGTTTCAGCGAAGGCTCTGAAGGTTCAAAGTAAGGCGGGCACTCAGCGGCGGCAGCTCTCTCTTAGCTGCGGCGACCCACACAGTTTCAGCGAAGGCTCTGAAGATTCAAATTAAGGCGGGCACTCAGCGGCGGCAGCTCTCTCTTAGCTGCGGCGGCCCACACAGTTGCAGCGAAGGTTCTGAAGATTCAAATTAAGGCAGGCACTCAGCGGCGGCAGCTCTCTCTTAGCTGCGGCGGCCCACACGCAGAGTTCACAAGGGTTACCAGTCCGCGTTCCTCACAGTAGGACTAGAGGTTCCGGATTACTCGACGGAGGCCTCACCTGCAAGTAGAATTCCTAGCAAGGGAATTCGGGCGGCTGACGGGGTGAAGTCTAATGTCCCTGAGACTTCAGCAGGAGGCGCTCTCAATTCAGGCCCTTGGGTAGTTTCTTCCGCAAGCTTGGTGAAAGTTTCAAAGTCCTTTCCTCTGTCCGCTCGGACAGAGTTTCGTCTTGACATCCAGAAGGAACACCCTTGAAACAGGTTTCAGCGCAGCGTTTTATACCTAAAAAGTCTTTGTTCTCTGCAGTCACAAATCACTGCATCCAGCCAGAACCAGTTTGGTGGGGTCGGGAGCACTTGGTTTACGAGGCGACATCCTGCCCTTTCAGAATCTGGGGGTCTGCTATCAGACGCCCAGTGGGAGATGGAGCCATCATTCACCTTGCCAGGCACGGCGCTCGGATCAAAGAGTCACCCCTCCCCATACTCTAAATGCCGATCTCTCTCTCCAGCCAGGTCTGACCCAGCTGGCCCTGCTGCTCCAAAACCAGACGGCCAATACACACGCTAGCAAAAGCCTACAGGAAAGCTTCAGGCCAGAAAATACCTCGTTTCTAGTAGAGGCATTTTCGAACACGGGCTACGCTAATAATCCTTACTAAAAGATGCATCTCAATGGTCTGAGCTTAAGCATATCAAATTCGACGTTCCTATCAGGTTCCTGGGGTCAGGCAGGATTAAGGCATGTACTACTCAGCCTGCACATTCTGGCCTATGAGAACGGGTGGCCTCGCAATAGTAAACAGTGAAATGGAGGGTAACTCGCTATTAGAACATGCTACACAGACATACATTAAAAGCTGCTTCGGTGGGTAGCGCAAATCAGTGCTGCCGGCCCACCAGAAGTATTTGGTCTTCCAGCCCTGGGCACACACAGTGCACTGATACTAGGGACTGACAGGTAAACCAAATGAGGCAATTATGATTATCCGAATTCATACAGTTATCTTTACACAGGGAGCATTCGCGCTGTGTCACTGATTGGCAGTGGCACAGCGCCCAGAGCATCTAAATCCAGCCAACATAAAAGGTCAGAAGCGAAAAGAGGAAGGGAGACCCGCGCCAATGATGCCAGGTCTAACAATATTGTTACACTGACCTTACGTTTCCTCTAATTTTAACAATGATTTTTCCCCTGATGAAGGGCCATTGCCCGAAATGCATTGGGCTGTTGTATATACAAATATAAAAGAAGTATGAGATAAGAAAACAATGATCATAATGAAGGAATTATGAAATTTCAAAGCATCACTGAACAACACAAATAAAGCGAATTGTGTAAAAAAAACTTTATTGACAAAGAAAGTGTTTATTTGAATACAGTGTTCTGATTGCAAGTGGGGGACGCCCCTCAATCTTGAGGACCGCGCTTTTGCATTTGATAAATTGCTCAGATGAGCAAATAAACACCCATATGCTTTTGAATTTGCCGCATACATTATATAAATACTTAAACAGCCCGCCACGAGAACAGATATTGTGAAAGGAACAGCGGAGCAGAGTTAAGGGCGATCCTGCACAGTCAACATGGAGTTGGTCAGTTGCTGAAAAGAAGCTGTAGCGTACGAGCCATCCCTACCAAATAAACAAACCTGCCAGCATTCTACGGCCAATAAGTAGTAGGATTTCTCTGGTTTTAAAACCTATAAATGGCATAGAGATAACAGAACTCTCGTGTTCCACGGGTCTATGAGCAAGTCTCAATCAGTGCAGGCTTTTTCTTTGCATTCTGCAATATATGTACTTTTTTGGGGCGGATTGCAAGTTTCTGACATGAAAACCTTGCTATGACAGAACACACCAAGAGCTTTTTTGTTGTTTAATATTCGGTTTTCGCCTTTGGTACAGTTGAGCCCGCTGACAGATCATTCAAAGACAAGTGTTTTATGTCTGAGCTGAACAGCTAATTAAAGTGGGGATGATTAACCTGACTGGCAGTGGTGCTCTGTCTCCCCTCTCTCTCATTCTCTCCCTGGCGGGCTTCACTCTCCCTCCCTTCTGCACAAGATGCAAAAGTGGTGCAGATAAGCCTGACAATGCTTAATCCATGGCGGGACAGCACCCAGGATAATGTGCTGCATAACTAACCACTTATAAGGTCCCAAAGGCGAGACCAATTGGCTATGCCAATGCTTGTTTTCCTTGCAGCCGGGGCAGCGTTCTCGGAGAGAGCCGCTTGTCACTGAAACTTAATTTCCCCTCTCTGCACTGGCATGTTGAGTGCTGCGCTGACAGGGAATAAGAAGGCTGACGTAGACACAGCAGTGCTAGTGAGGCAGGAAAATTGGTTTGAAACCACCATTCATCGCGCTCCGGTTCCTGGCGATCCGGGCCCGTGGGCAGAACAAAGGGAAAGGAATCGCTTCGACTAGATCAAAGGGAAAGGAAGCGCTTCGACTAGATCAAAGGGAAAGGAAGCGCTTCCACTTGATGACGTCACAACAGTGAATAGCTGGAATCCGATCTGGCCATTCAAAGTAAAGGCTTCCAACTGAAGCCATATACAATTCAGAGCACCAACTGGATTCCAAGTCCTAAATTGAAATAATGGCAAGGCCGAGTCCCTGAGCGCAGCAGACCATCTGAGGATTAAAGAGATAGCTCGTGCGTGACTCTGCTCCGCCATTAGGTCAAGAGCGGCTGCCCAAAAAATACAAGTAGTCCCTAAACAAACACATAAACAACTACAGCATAAGAAAACTGTAGTTGGCCGGTGCTCCTGAATTATAAAACCAGAATAGAAGTATCGGCACTGCCACCAATAAGAAGCCAGGAAATGCAATTAATGCAGGGGTGGACCAATTGAAGCGAAAGGTGGGATTACACTCAGTATCGAGCAATTACAGCAGGACTTGCAGACAGTGCATGCGCTGTAGGCTCGACCTAAAAAGGGGAAACAGATGGTCCCCCAGGCACAAGCCGCACCAGGCTCTGAGGAGGCCGCTTCCTTGCACTGGGGGCTCCTAATCTGTATGCACCTAATACGCCCCCCCTCTTCTCTGGCGGTTTGTTTTGCCTCCCACGCCTTGTTTTTCCGCTAAAGTCCTGGGGCTGTTAAGCCTGACTTATTTATTGTGAAAGCATGTGGCAAAGCCAGTAGGCCTTTAACAGTGGATTGTTGTAACATTATGTTACAGGCCGTAGAAAGGTATTTGGGTACATGTAATCTCACAGATTACCATTGTAGGCAAGGTTATGGTGTTGGTCATCCACTTTGGCAAACCCTGGAAGTAGAATTTCATTGTGATTATTCTTGTTAGGATCTATTGAGAGGGGTTGTATACTGTTTTGCCAACTGTAATTTTGTAATTATTAGTAATTTTATAAATGTATGCCTGATGGTTGCCGACTTCTGTAGCCCGGGATTATATAGATTGTCAAGCCACTAGTAAAGGATAGAGGCCTTATAATTTCACTGGGAAAGTTATATCAGATTCCTTAGGTGTTATCTGTTTATAGTGAAAAGTTATGACAAAACAAGACACCTAACTTACTTATGGTGAAAAGTATATGTTAATGGCAAACAGCTTTTAAGAGTGGATTGTTATTACACTGTGCAAAAGCCCATATGCATGCATGTTGTTACATGGAATCTTGCAGATTACTGTAGTAGGCAAGGGCTTTGATGGTGGTGATCCACCTGAATAAACCATGGGAATAGACAAATTGCCTCATGGTAATGCATATGAGGCTCTATTAGTAGGGTTTTTGTGCTGGTTTGACAGGTGTATTTTAAACATATTTGTAATTTTATTACGATATACCTGATGGTTGCTTTGTGGAAGGTTTATGAACCAACACAGTACGTCTGAGTTGCTTATATTGACTAGCCAGTGATAAACGTTGCAGGCTTAATTGTTTATAATGACAAGTTATGATAAAGGCAGTAGGACTGACATATTGATTGTGAAAAACATATGTTAAAGTCAATACTCATTTAAGGATACATTGTTATTACTCTGAATTACAGCCTACAGATAGGTATTTTGTTACATGGAATCTCATAGATTACCTCAGTAGGCAAGCATTTTGGTACTGTTTACCCCCTCTGACAAAGCGCCGGTTTAGAAGATTTGTACAGCCAGAATCCTTGTTGGGACATCTTAGGAGAGATAGCATTTTACTTTGCCAACTGTAAATTTGTATACTATGACATTTTATGACTGTATGCCTGATGGTTGCCTTGTGGGAAAGCTTATGCTCAGTACAAGAGGCCTCAGTTGGTTATGCCATTGATAACAGCTAGAGGCCTGATTGGCTCACTAGGAAAAATATTCTGTTGCCATAGGTCTGATCTGTTTTTTATGAAAAATTATGCTAAACACATTAGGCTTGACATATTCATTGTGAAAAGCATATGTTAAAATCAACAGGCAGTTAAGGGGGGATTTTTATTTCTCTGTATTAAAGCCTACAGGTAGGTATTTTGATAAACGAAATGCTAGATTAACTTTGTAGGAAATGATTTTGGTGATGGTTACTGCCTCTGACAAACCCTAGGGGGAGAAGATTTGCACAGTCATAATTCTTGCTAATATATCGTCTTAGATGTCTTGACAGGATCTTGTAATAAAAAATCATTAAATAATACATCCATCCATGTGTATGGATGTGTGTGTGTGTGTATATATATATATATATATATATATATATATATATATATATATATATACACACACACACACATATCTAGATACATAGAGAACATTTGAGTGCACTCTGGTTTGCCATTGGTCTGTTTGAGTGTCATTTACTCACAGCTTCCGTCCTTGACAGCAAACTGCATAGGGTAATGGTTTCTGATCACAGGTGTACATCTAACTGGAAATGAGTGCTCTTCGGTATCCAGGCTGGTTAGCCAGTCTTTTAGTTTGGAATTTTCTCCTTTTATAGTTCCCCTTTCATTTCTTTGCTTCTCCTCTTATTATTTAATGTTTCTTAAGAGGATACTACAGATCTCCAGCCAGTGCTAACGGGTTGCTTGTGATCCAGCGTAAGCTGTATTAATATTTCAAGTTTTTTTTTTGTAAACAAATTTTATTACATTTTTAGATATGGTACAACAGTTGCCCCAGGGCCTACACACCAATAAATTGCAATATAAATGCCACCACGTACCAGTAGGAAAAGAGAAAATAAACAGTTAACCCATACTAAACTGAACACAGATTTGGCACCCCAACCTCTCCCCGCACCACTCAATCATTAACGCATCGTGTCTAACTGGATAATTATATCAAATTTACAGAGGCTACACAAGTGAATTGCTTTCCCGTAGTATGAGGGATTCTGGGGACTCTACTACCGGTAAGTCAATACCTCTATAATCTGCCCATCGTTGCCATATCCTTCGGTGCTTCTGCGGGCAACCCCGTGCTTGGAACACTGCTAATTCCATTCCCATACACCAGTCTAAGGCTTTTTTCCACTTTCCTAAGGGCACTCGTCCAATGTTGGGCAATATCCTGTATAGTAAGTGTGAGCCCTAGTAATAAGAGGTGATGTTTGTACCTATTGCCACCAATTTTGGGATCAGACGGGATATGCCATGATAGTACCTTACCAAGACAGGTCAATATCTTATACCAGTAGGGTTGGAGAGTGCTGCAGCTCCACACCGTATGGAGGAAGGTGCCAGTTTCTCGGTTGCACCTAAGGCACACCGGTGACGATATTGCACTCATGTGCCGAAGGCTGTGTTTGGTGTAATAGGCTCGGTGAAGGAATTTGAGCTGATTCAGACGGTAGCGAGATGCTATAGCGGCACCGGGATGACTCGCCAGTGCCTCCGTCCAATCATCATCTGAAAGATCAGGTATGTCACTTTCCCATTTCTGTCGAAGTGTGTCTAGTATTGTATTGTTATGTGTAAAAACAGTTTGATATATTTGTCTGATCTTATGTGTACTTATGTCCCCCATTAATATTCGCCCTTCCAATGGATGGAATTCTGGGAGTTCTATCAGTGTTGCAATGTATGGGGACAGAGCATGTCTCAGTTGTAGGTATTTGTAGAATTGATTACGGTGGAGGTGAAATTCTTCCTGTAGTTGCTTGAAGGATTTAAGGACTGTTCCTTTCATTACATCCCCTAGTGTGGATATACCAATAAGATCCCACGTGTGAAACCCGGACAATGTCCCAACTTGTCGAATATAAGATCCCTGCCATAATGGGGTTGTCTGTGTTAACCGCCCCTCTCAACCCATCTGCCAGGCCACAAGTCTCCACAACTGAATCACTACCTTGGGGCAGGGGGTAGATGGTTCAAGCCACTGCAGCTGTACAGTAAGTCGAGCAACGATTGGTCCTCCATCATTCCCTCTCAACCGTGAATGCTGGGTCCGTCTGAGAATTGTACCACCATTCATGAATGTTGAGGAGGTGTGAAGCTGAGTAATAAGCGAATATATCGGCCGCCGCAATCCCGCCACAGTAGGTCGATTGTGTACATGTTCACAGTGCGACTCGTTTAGCCCCGCCGCCCCATAAAAAGTTAATGAGGATTGCGTTGATTTGTGTAAAGCACGATTGGGGGATACCATAGGGGTAATTCTGAAGCCGATCTACAATCCGCGGTAATGAGACCATCTTGAAGATGGCGGACCTACCGTAAAGGGATAGGGTAAGAGGGGACCGTGCCCGCACCCCGTCTCGGATCTTAGGTATTATGGGATTTATGTTGTGTGTCCAGGACACTGTCTGATCGGGTGATATAAATACACCCAGGTATGTGAAACCGCCAGATGTGTGTGTCAGCTATGATGCCCATGTGCCTCTCCCCTGATTGCCGCAGACTGGGAATAATATGGATTTGGTCGGATTCGTGCAAAGACCCGACGTTTCCTCAAACACTCTAAGGATCTGCAGTATCTGTGGGCCTGTAAACCCCGGATCCGTAAGGAAAAACAGGACGTTGTCTGCATACAATGATCTTGTCCGACACCTCCTGGGACCAGTTGTAGCCTCGGACCAGGGGATCCTGTCGCACCCATGTTGCCAATGGTTCTATAGCAAGTGCGAGGAGGAGCGTGGATAGGGAGCACTCCTGTCGCGTGCCCCTACTAGTGGGAAATGAAGCCGATACGGCTCCGGCCACCCGCACAGAGGCAGAAAGATCTGTGTATAAGAGGCGAATGTAAGATAAGAATCTCGGGCGGAGGTTTAGAGCTTGTAAGAGGAGGAATAAATACTCCCAGTCCAACGAGTCTAATCCTTTATCGATGTCTGCGAGTAGGACCGCCACGGGATGTCCAAGCTTAGGTACCATGGCAAGGGCATTGTGCACTCACCTGATGTTGTGGCGTTTGGACCGTTGTGGCACAAAGCCAGACTGGTCTGGATGAACAAGTTCCAATATGTGTGGTAGGAGGCGGTTTGCAAGGATCTTACCTAAGAGTTTGGCTTCTAGATTTAGTAATGAGATGGGGCGATATGAAGATGGGTCGTCAGGGAGACGCCCTGGTTTGAGAAATACCACAATTTCGGCATGGCGCCAATCGGGCGGGAGAATCTCCTGCTCGAGGGACTCCTGTATTGCCCCGAGCAGGTGAGGGCCCGTCTAGGAAATGCATCCTCTAAGGAACTCACTTGGAAACCCATTTGGACCCGGGACCCGACCAGGGCGCATAGCATGAAGAGCGGTGGTGAGCTCTTCCAGTGTGATGGTGCGTCCATTTGGTCACTTATATTATTTGGAAGCGGGTTCAGCGGTATATCACACAGGAATTCTCTAATTAAATCTGGGGATAGGAGTTCCCTTTTTCTGTATAAATCTGTGTAGTACGCGGCAAATGCTTGGGCCACCGCCTGGGGATTTGTGCATAGGGTGCTGTCTGCACCCGTAATATTTCAAGTTTAACTTTCAATTCGCTACTTACTCATTTATCCCTCTAACTGTACTTGGCCCCGTACAGCTAGATGGATTAGAACATTACCTTCACCGCAGAGGCGAATGGTCCTCTGATCTTTCTCCGCCAATAGGAAGCGTGGGAATTAGGATGGGCAAACCACAATGTTAGCCACCTAATGAGGACCATTAATTGGTGACCAACTCACAAATTTGAAATAAGGTTCAAATACACAACTCTCGGATAGAGCAAGGAGTGAAACAAGGGTGCGTTTTGGCCCCAACTCTTTTCAACTTAATGATGAGTGACTTGGTTCCTGCCCTGGATGCTGTTGCCAGTGATGCTCCTAAACCTGAACATTTTCTCATTATTTCAATTCTTTACGCTGACGACGTAGTTCTTTTGAGCCAAATAGCCAGGGGACTACAAAGGCTGCTTGATGTTTTATTTACACATAGTACTGCAAACGGTATGACAGTAAACTTTGAGAAGACCAACGTTGCGATTTTTCAGACGGAAAAAGAACAAACCCAGAACATGGTACTTCAACAAACATCACCTGTCTACCGTTCCAAAATACAAATACCTTGCAGTTTGGTTAGATGATAAGGGTGGGCATCTAACTCACGAGAACTCCCTCAAACCAAAGCGTGCATCACTCATCTTTACATTTCAATCCATTTTTAAACACACCAAACAACCCACCTTAGAACCTTTGCTGAAAATAGTGAAAGCCAAGCTAATCCCTATGTTAGCATATGGTTCGGAAGCCTTCCCCGGGAAACTGGGCACCTTTTTGAATACATCTCAGAGCAAAGTGTTCAGAGCATTATTTAAACTCTCAAATCATTCTGCAGCAGCTCAAATTACATTGGAATTTACACTATGCGACCAAGTCTTGGCTCAAAAAGCTTGCACTCTTAAATATCTACATGCTACGCGTGCTGCCAAAGTCGGAACACTGAAACATTTAATCTGGAAAGAAGTATCCTCAACAAACCAACAGCCGCTCAAAATTCTTGGACTGTCTCTCTTCAAGAAGCATTGAATCTCAAAACAGCTGCAACTTAATGGAATCAAAACCTCCCACACCAGAATTTAAAAAAAGAGTTTAATCAACTAATCCAAAAAGCATAATTTGTACAAGATCGTCGGACTCTCATGGCCAGAAAGCATGCCTATCTTATACAAAGAAGTTACAACAAAAGAAAGATTCAAAAATATCTTACATACACTTTTGCTGTGCACTACAAAATTAAGTTCTGTCTTATTAGGATGGAAAACTTCACATCACTGGATTTTCTACCACCATGGTCGATGTGCCCAGTATCAACCGAGTGTCGGCTATGTGGTCAATCTCAGGAGAATCTATCTCACATTCTTTGTATTTGCCCTGCTCTAATCAACGATCGTAGGAAACTCCATCGTCAAATATGGATCACACAAGGTTCTCGTACAATTCAAGCAGCAGTTAATTTCCTGCTTAACATTGCTCATCCACAGACTATTTGCAATTTGATCAGATTCCTAAATAAAACAGACAAATTGCTTAGAACTGCTACCCTGCCGGACACTAGTGGAACATAAACTGTGCCCCCTAGCCTTTTTCTCATATGTGTTTTTATGCTTAAAGCCCTGTTACACGCAAACTAATGCCCATGAACTACACTTCTATTTTTGCATGAATACATGAAGCACCGACCCACGGGTAATTAAATACGAATGCTCACCAAATGTCTATCTGATTATCAAACAGTTATCTCACACAGAACTAAGCAAAAATCTTGCCTTTGCGGAATGCGCTTACTTTTATCTATGCATTGACACTTTAAGCTTCATTATAATGGGTGCAATAGCAGTGTCTGCAGTTTTAACTAACTATGTATTACTACTTATTCATTTACAAGATACTGATAGTTTTGTAATTGATTTTATAACCTGCCTAAAGTTGCACTGAACTATATTCTTACGATATGTTTTGGTTTGATACTTAACCTCGTCCTTTTATATGTTTTATCAATTTTGTAATGGCTTTAATTAGCTGAGCAAAAAACAAATAAACTTGAAATACTACTCTCAGGACCATAGTGTAAAAATTAATTATCGCAATGGGGAGACTCAATCTCCTAAAGAAATTAAGTCTAACTAGAGTGATGCAGTAGCATAGCTTCTAGTTTTAACACAGAATAGAAGAAGCAGAACTTGATATTCTGAAAAGATTTGCTGATTCTCCCTACAACGCATTTAGATTAAAAGAGTAATTCCATACCATTTCAAAGAAAGAACATCAGGACACAATAATAGCCTCAGGCAATTTAGATAGTTAGTTATTGTATTAATGTTACAGAAAATTGATACGAATAAGCAATTTCTTAAGCATCTCATTCAAGAATATTAAAGCATGTAATACTAGACTACACATTTAGTCAAAAGTTCAAATCCAAGGAGGGTGGTTTAAAACAGCATCAGATACGAGGTTACAGACTTCTACCACCATTAAAGGCAGAAGAATAGTTCAACATCTAAAGTAAAGGGGTAAGAGAATCAAATTTAAAGTCCTCTAAGAGTGAGTCCATGAGCATAGGTAAAAAGGAAATATGAAGCAAAAATCAATTTGTTCGCCAAAGAAGGATTCCAGGTCAACTGCATAAATGCAGCAGTATTAGCAAAAAGGCATTCAAGATAGGGAATATTAGGGTGTTGCAATAAAAGGACAAAATCCAAAGCGTGATGAGTTGTGTCCCATAGGAAAGAAAATAGCATTGCGTAGTCAACAAGGAAAAATAAATGTATGACATTGCCCCACCTCTGGGGTTTCTTCTTATATAGTCCTTATGACATCTTAATGACGTGGTGTCACTCCACTAGTCAGTCCATCGTACGATTAGTTTACGTATGTAGTCACAAAATACAATTTAGTTACGGGGGTGAAAAGGAAGATGGCGGCTTGAAGCCGCTCGCGTGAGGACGCTCTCTCTGCCTCCTCTACTAATGCTCCAGTGATCTGCTACCCACGATCCAACTGCCTTCGGATAGCTTCTTGTCTGCCTGCATGCTCTGTAAAAATGCTCCGTTTCCGTTAGGCTGACGCTCGGCTTTCGTGTGGATGTCTACCTCCCCCATTATAATCTAACCGATGTGCCGCATTTCATCAGCGAGCAGAACGGTCTTCGAAAGCCGCGCTGTGCGGTGGTTCTTTCGGCCGGATTCATTACAGCTTTTTCAGACGCTCCAATCACCTCTATCACCGCCGGCAACACTTCTTCGCGGTACTTGCGGTACTCGATCTAACGCTGCCGCTTTCTTGGAGGAAGTTTCGGGGTTTGAAATGGGCCCGCCTTTCAACACAAAAGGTCGGCGCAACGAAATTCCTATCCCTGCAAACACAAGCCAAACACTCTGTGGATAAAGATAAGGAGAAGGCTATTGAGAATAATGGTGCGAGCTGCATTACCGCTTTGCCGCCAGGTGAGCCAAATCAAACTGTACATATTTCGAGGACTGCTGACGATAATATCAGCGGGCACACAACAGAGGAGTGGTCTGGGTCCGGGCCTGGGTCACAAATCGGGAAACCCATCTTGAAATTGTTGCAGTCTGGGCGGGCGACTGATATTCTCCACACATGCGGATCCGAGAACTCTATTCCAGGTTTTGCGATAGCCGAGGTGCTGAATGCTGCAGTTCAGGGGGATAGGAGTGGCGCAATCGGCTCTCCGATTCTCGACAACACTGGCAATGCACCTGATGCTAACGTCTTTACTCCTGCTGCAATAGATGTCTCCAACTCCGTCACAACCGGTAAGACAGACGAATTAGCAGTGAGCTGTCTGATTAATGGTACTAAATCGGGAGACTCTGTTGAGAAAGATTGTTTTGAAAACACAATATCTATCACAGCAACAGCTGCAGGGCACATCGGTTATATTAGTTCTAATGTGGCCGATCTTGTCAACCACCCAGAGGCAATCACCGAACAACTCGGTACTATTTTAGATACAGCCCGCATTCCAATGGCCCAGACCCCAATGGTGTTAGATATGGAACGGCGCAATTTGGTATCTGGCTCGGAAAACAACTTATGCAATACCCCAGGTGGGACGAAGGGTTCCAAAAATAAAAACCTTAATATATTGTCAAAATGTCTAAAGGTGGCAAAGGGCGCGGACGGGGAGTAAAGCAACAAGTGACTGAGGTAATGGGGCGACTAAAGGAGGCTTCTGCCAATACTACCAAGGCTGGGACAAGGATTAGCCCGCTACGCAAGTGGGTGTCGTCTGAAGGGGAGGTGAAAACTATTGTTTCAAGGCTGTCAAATATTAGCAATTCCGCTGGCTCCCCGATCGAAATATCAGAGGGTGACAGAGAAGGCTCCGGGGCTGGAGGGGACAGCGAGAGGCAAGCTCCGGTGGGGCTGACGGAGAAGGCCGTATCTCCTCTCATTAGTGCATCATCAACATCCTCAGTTTTCTCCCCGGCTCCTAGCCCTGCAGCGTTATCATCGAGTCTGCCAGGAATGGGTATTAAGGATCAGGAATTAACGGGAGAGGAGGCTTCCTTCTCTAGCATCATGTCGGCATTGAGTACTCAGAGAGCAGAAGCCCAGGAGTACTGCCAACAGGCTAAGAGTGATAGCTCTGAAATCAAGCAAGCTTTGGCGGAGGTCACTTCTAAAGTAGGTCAACTTTCCTTTGAAGTTATCGATTTACAACAACGAGTGGTGGCTGTCGAAGAAGCTAATACGTTTACAGTCAACCTCGTCAAAACACAGGACTCTCAACTGTTGTTAATGCAATCTAGGATCGAAGACTTGGAAAACCGCCAGAGACGCCAGAATTTGCGTATTTTTGGTATTCCAGAGGGCAGGGAAGGCAACGATCCGCGTGCCTTCATAGTCAGTCTTCTTCAAAAAGCCTTCCCGGACCTAGCAGATTGGGACATGGACACCCAAGTCCAAAGAGCGCACAGATTGCCTTTGTCATTGTCAGCCTCTCAGGGAAGCCAATCAAAAACCAACTTTGCCCGACCAATCCTCGTGTTTTTGGGCAATTTTTACTGCGCCAAGCAATTTATTTCAAGGCGCGTCCAGCAACTCCAGTCAAGGTGGACACAATGTCTATTTTTGTGCGCTCTGATTTATGTAAAGTAACTATGGACAAGCGGTGGAAGCTTCGCCAACTTATGGACCCTCTCAAAACCGTTTGCTCACAGGTGTTTCTACAAGAGCCGGCGCGTTTAAAAATCATAAAGGACGGTAGACAACACTTTTTCTTTAACGAACAGGATGCCAAACAAGCTCCCCTAAAATGGCAAACCGTCGGCAAGGAATGATGTCAAGTTTCCAAGTCTAAGGCAGCAATTACAGTATTATAAGAGAGGCTGTTCCCGTGATAAGAGACTCTCTCCTATTTGACACTTCCATTGATACTTTTAAGGAACTTCCTCTCTTTTTAGGTCTCGCCTAGCGACGCAGCGCAAAGCGCTGCTCACTATGCGAGATCTATTGTTGTCGACTTCGGTCGGAAGGGGGACAGGACATGTGCACGCGTACGGCACGGCCTGGACAGGAGATGTGCACGCGTATGGTGCGAGCAGGAGTTGTAATAACGCCGCAAGCCGTACGCGTGCACATCAACTATCTGTGCCGAAGTTTAACAGACAGGAGATGTGCACGCGTACGGCTCGCGGCGTTATCACAACCCCTGCTCGCACCATACGCGTGCACATCTCCTGTCCAGGCGCGGCGCGCTTGCATGCACCACTCACCGGCTCTTCAATCCTGCTCCGGCCGCATCATGCGGCATTCACGAAGGCAGGGTGGGCTCCCGCCGGATTTCCTCTACTGCTTGCCAATGCGGGGTGGGCTCCCGCCTCGCTTCTCCGACACGCGGGGCTCCCTCAGCTCACGGGAGCCCCGGACACTTCCGGACGCGCGCTCCATGCCCCGCCCATGTCCCAGGCAAGGTTGCCTGACTTCCGGGTCGCGCTGAGAGCGGCCCGGAGAAGGCTTCCAGAACAGCTCGGGCTGCGGCGGCGGCAAAACGCGGGGTGGGCTCATCTGATGAAACATTGAGGTAAGGAAGGCAGGGGATGGGGAGAGGGGCAGGGGTGTGTTAAGGGGGTAAACTACATCAGTGGTTTGACTGATACAGTGCTGGATGCATTTGCAAAACTTTGAGCTACTGGCATTGTAAATGACAAACCTTTTATCTATGTGTTGGTTTTCAAAACATAAATAAAACGCATTGTCATTTACAATGCCAATAGCTTAAAATTTTGCAAATGCGAGACCTATTGCATTGCAAATGCTTGTTTTTTTTTACTTTTGTTTTTTTCAAAGGCACAAACTCTATGTTTGGCGGTTGGTGTATGGTGTACGGTGTTGGAAACGGTGGAGGCCGCTGAGGCTTAGCGGGGGGTACAGAGAGGGCGTCTTCGACATGCTGTCAGTATGGGACAGCAGGGAAGGGGCGATTCCTTTTCGAAGTCACTGGGATAGGGGCGGGGTTGGGAGAAGGGTGTGGGAGGGATGGTTGTTTTGGGAGGGAGGTGAGGAAAAGCCACTATTTAGACAATTTAGACATTCTTGTCTGTGCAGTGCATCAATGGGAGAAGTATGCTATTTGGGTACTGACGATTTGATCAGGTTTTCAAATATTATTTAATGTTGGAATTTAAATGTATGTGTTGGAATGTGGCCGGACTTAATCAGGCAGGAAAGAGACGGTTAATCATGGAAGAGTTACGCGTTTTCAAGCCCCATATATTAGGGCTTGCGGAAACGCACATTGCTTATAAAGATAGAGCATTATTAAAGCATTTGGGATATGATATCATAGTGTGTACGTCACAAACTGTTTCTATTCGACGGAGTGGCTTTGTTAAAATCTAAGCTGTGCCCGGTCAGGGTCCTTCGCACACGTGCAGACTCTAAGGGGAGATGGGCAATCTCCCAAATTATGATTCATGGGCGGAAGGTCACAATATGCATGGTATATGGCCCGAATACTGATTGTCCAGATGTTATTCATCATCTGTGTTCCGAGTTGTTGGAATGGTCCGGCGAAATGATTGTGATGGGCGACTTCAATTGCATACTTGATAGGAAGATTGATACTACTAACACTTCTGCCCAGGTTAGAATGTGCAAAACTAGAACCGCTATCTTTGAGCTCCTTCACTTGCATCAGCTGGAAGACTCCTGGAGGAGGCTATTTCCAAATATACCAGGTTACACTTTTTATTCTGCACCACATAAACACTACTCTAGGATCGACATGATATTTGCTAAATATTCCATTTTGGAAAACGCATTTGTGGTAGTGTGTCCCAAAATAACCTCCGATCATAACCCGGTCATGTTAATAGCGCAGATACAGCAAAGTGTACAGGAGCCAACTAGGGATTTTACCTTCCCCAGACATCTTCTTAGTAACTTGGAGTACGTAGAGCTAATGCGTAAGGCACTTGAGGAGTACATAGAGTCTAATCTGGGCTCAGCGTCAATCGCAATCGTGTGGGACTGTTTAAAGGCTTATGTCAGAGGGGTCACCCTACAATATGTTATTAAGCAAAATTGGCAGGGCCTTTGCCTGTTGGAGCAGGAGCAAAAGCTCTGTCTTGATCTGGAGCGTCAGCATGCCATAGCTATTGCCGAAAAGAATGTGGCTGAACAGTCGATATATCAGCAGCTTGTAGAAGTACGGGCCAAGTTAAAGAGACGGTTGAGGGATAAAGTTGCTAATAATTACCATAAGTACAGAACTAAACAATACGAATATGGTGAAAGAGTAGGCCGACTGTTGGCTAATCAAATAGCGGATCAAAGGGCCAAAACTCATGTTAAAATGATCAAAGGGGTGGACGGCTTGACTTACACCAGGCCTACGGATTTAGTCGAACAATTTAGGCTGTTCTATGCTAATTTATATGGTAGTTCTGGCAGCTTTGACCAACAGACTGTCTTAGATTATATGCATGAGTGTGAAATATCTGTATTATGCCCGACGTTATCAGAATTTTTGGAAGTAGATATTGAGGTGAGGGAAGTAGAGGAAGCTATTAATGCTTTACCAGCTGGCAAAGCAGTTGGTGAGGACAAGATCCCGCTGGAATTCTTTAAAACTTTCAAAACTATATTGAATCTTCCTTAAGTTGTGTAATTCTATTATGCAAGGGGAAGAAGTTCCCTCTTCTTGGAATGCGACAAATATTGTTGTCTTCCCCAAAAAGGGAAAGCCTATCGACGACATGAGCTCGTATCGACCAATAGCGTTACTTAACGCTGATGCTAAGCACTTTTCCAAATTTCTCGCTGCTCGACTGGCCCCGGTAATACTTATAGTAGTCTCAGAGCAGCAACACGGTTTTGTCCCCGGAAGAGACACTGCTGCTCACATCAATACGGCAATTGCCGCATTCGATGTCTCTGGTCAATTAGGCCAGCAGATGGGGATGCTGATGTTAGATGCCGAGAAGGCCTTTGATCGGGTGACTTGGGGAGCATTATGGTTATTTATGTCTCAAATGGGTCTCGGTCAAAGGTTTATCTCGGCAGTACAGAAGCTGTACAACCACCAAACAGCCGCAATTAAACTTAATGGGCTCTCCTCATTTTCTTTTTCAGTTTGAAGGGGCACCCGGCAGGGTTGTCCATTATCCCCATTATTGTTTGCCATATATATTGAGCCTTTTATCCAGCACTTAATGTTCAATGGCGATATTACTCCAGTTACTCTAAACGGGACAAATCTAAAATTAACCGCTTATGCAGATGACATCGCTATCTTTTCGGCCAACCCAGTCAAAGCTATGGCTGCGATAACGCACGAAGCACAGCTATTCGGTTTTTTTTCCGGTTATAAACTAAATGTGAATAAAACACAGACAATATAAAATTTTCAATTAGACATCCCCCTAACAACTCTCGGGGTCACAAGTACGGCTATTTATTTGGGAGTCTGTCTTAGCAGTCAAATTAATGACATTATTTCATTAAACTACGAACAATTGCTGACGAAAGTAGTGGCAAAGCTGCGTTGTTGGCACCGGTTACCCCTTAGCATATATGGGAGATGTAATGTGGTCAAAATGAATGTTCTTCCAAAGTTCCTATACTTCTTTCGTACAATTCCATTAAAAGTGCCATCCACTTTTTTAAACGTCTAGACAGTGCTGTGGGCAGTTTCATTTGGGGATATCGACGGGCTAGAAGAGCTATCCGATACTTAAAATTATCATACAAGCAGGGTGGATTCAAACTCCCGGATTTTAAGTTGTATTTTTGGGCAGCGTTTACCGGGCGGATACAGAGCTTACTTAGAGGAATTGACACTAACCCCAGTTGGCTCGCATACCAGTTGGTTTGTGGGCCTAGTACCGGGTTTCTACTGTATAAAACATCTGACCCTAATTATTTCAAGCGGGTCCGTTTCAAGGTAGTTAGGGACATCACTAATATATGGCGTGAAATCTGCAAGGCATATTCAATTCCTGATTTATTTATTTTATTTATTTATTTAAACAGTTTTTATATAGCGCTGGCTAGACCAGTAGGTATCAGAGCGCTTTACATAAGGTCAGCAAAGTTACAACAATAATAACAATTACATATTACATCAAATATATGAGATACATTGACGGGAGAGAATGAGAGATCAGTAGAGAGGAAGGGGGAGAGGGGGGGTGAGAAGGGAGAGGACGAGGGGGAAGCCGGAATAAGAGACAGAGGTAAAGTCAGCCCAAAGACCGAATGGGTAGGTGACGGCCAGGGAGGTAGTCCAAGGCCAGTCTCCCCTATAGCTCTCAAGGAAGCTCCAACGGGTATCAGTCAGAAAGGTGGATAGAAAGGAGACAAGGCAAAAACAGAACGGCAGATATACGATGAGGGGGAGGGTGGGCGAGACAGGGAGAAGGGGAGAAACTGTGCCCAAGGTCCGGCTGGGCAGGTGACGGTCAGGGGGTGAACCAAGTCCGATCTCCTCATTAGCTGAACAGAGCAGCTCCACCGGGCGTCGGACATAATGCTCAGACTCCGCTGTCAGGACAGAGGTCATGAGTGCTCAAGAATTGTCAGAGTAGTGGGGGGGGGGGAGCCATGGACCGTAAGAATTCAAGAAGTCCTCTTGGGGTCAGACACAGTCCAGGAAGGGTTGAGTAAGTAAAAGTTCATCAAGGGGAAAAGTCACCATTGTCGGCCTTGTTGGGGTCAGGCATCCTGGGACCCTTTTCCATCTCCAGGGTGAGCCGAGTACGACAGAGCTTTGTAGGGAGGGAAGGGTCAGACTCCCATTAGTTTTTTAAAAAGGACACAAGATCTCCCCCGGTGTCCCTAGGCGCTCAAGGCGTAGCGAAGACCCTGAAAGCACGCTGGGATATCTCCCATTACGGTGGGCAGCGCGGTGGGAGCCACCATTTTGCCTAGTGCAGGGGGACCCCTCTCCAAACCATACGTGTGCCAGGTACAACAGCTTATACTGTATTATGGGGGAATCCCTTATTCCCTATTATATTTCATGACCAGATCGGGAAGGAATGGCAGTCTAAGGGTGTGGTGCGGGCGGGTCAGTTCTATGACGAACGGGGATTTCGAACTTTTTTATCTTTAAAAAAATAATTTGACCTGTCACAAACTCACTTTTTCAAGTACCTACAAGTTAGGGATTATTTTACTCGTGGCAGGGGATTGTCCGAGTTGTCTAATCCCTCTGAGATTTTGTCTACACTTTTTGGTATTAGGGGACGAGGAGCTATTGGCAAAATATATCAAAAATGTATTGAGAAGGTGAGCGATGATGGCATACTAATCGCGGCGAAACTAAGTCGGATTTTTTGCTGTGATATAACTAAGGAGGAAATACAGGAATCCCTTCAAACTATAGATTTAGCCGTAACATCCGTCAATTTAAAATTACAGCAACATAGAATTATTTTTTTGGGTTTAAATTTCTTTTATTGATTTTATCCGCAAAGGAAACAAATGAGTCAGCGTGCTCCACAATCATCGGGTTGCCACCCGGCATATCACTGTCATATATTTCAGGCAGAAACAACAACAAACAAGAATACAAAACCCCCCTCTCCCCACCCCCCTCCTCCTCCTCAACGCAAAGGCAAACACAGGACAATGGAAGTATCGTGGCCCGATAAGTGGGTCCCAAAGCGACTAGGTGGCAGGTGCCGCGGGCGTGGGCGCCGGCGGGGGATCTGTTAGTTGTAATAGTCTAAGATATTTGGGACAGGTGAGTTCTGTAAATTCCGAAGTCAAAAGCGTTAAAAGCAGGGCCCAAAGTTCGTGGAAGGAGGCCCCTGTGTTGGTCAAAGAGAGAGAAATCTTTTCCATCCCGAGAATGGACCATAGCTTGTGTAACCAACCTAATCGAGTGGGCACTGTCGTAGAGCCCCAGTGTGTGAGAACGTTCTGAACTGCCGCCCCCAGGGTCAGGGCCATTTGTTTGCCTCTCCCAGAATAAAGTGGGAAGGTGATGGCGTTGGGAAGGCCCAGGAGGATATATGCCGGGAATCTGGGTCTCGAAATGTGAGTCAATCTCATCCAATATTTGCGGCCAGTATGCCCCTAAAGACGGGCAGTCCCAGAGCAAGTGGGTAAGAGTACCCGGCATGCCGCAGCCTCTCCAACACAACGGGCTACGCGAAGGATTGCCTCTATGAAGCAAGCACGGGGGTTAAGTACCAGTAGGTGGCCAGTTTAGTAGCCGTTTCGATAGAAGATACATTGCGGGCCGTGCGACGGGCCCGATGGTAAATGTCCCTCCATTCCTTCAGTGAAAGTTCCCTTCCCAGTTCACCCTCCCAACGCAATTGCCCAGGGGATTTCTCTGTGTCTGGAGGGGTCCGCAAGAATGTATACAGGTCTGACGTCAAGCGTGCGTCGCTATGTCTTGTGATTAACCACTTCTCGAACGGCGTAAGCAACCTCTCTGCACCTTCCCGCACCACCTCCTGTAGGACCCAATGCCGGATCTGGAGATATCGGTATCGCTCCGCTTCGGGGAGCCCAAGTTCTGTACGGAACTCCACAAACGGGCGCAAGCCGGAAAGATCAAAGAAATGCCCAATGGAGCGAGTAGCGTCTGTCGTCCAGTGGGAGAAGACCCCATAGTCAAGGCCGGGTGTGAAGTCTGGGTTCTTTACAATGGGCGTGATGGGGGATGGGAAGGTCGTAAGTCCTCTAGCGGTCGCAGTTCTATCCCAAGCTGTCATAATGGGCCGGGTCACCTCTGATAGGTATAGACTGCGGTGTCGCCCCCGGCGAGGGAGAAAGGGGACCCCCCACAACGAGCGGCCTGCAAGAGCCCTGTCCATGAACAGCCAATGTTTTTCTGATTCAGGACGAGACCACTCCACTAGTGCCCTCAACTGTGCTGCCCGCCAGTACGCCAATAAGTCTGGAATCCCCAATCCCCCCTCTACCGGGTCCCTGTATGCAAGATCACGGCGTATCCGAGCTCTTTGGTCACGCCAGAAAAAGCGCTCGATGTCCCTCTGCATGGCCCGAAGGACCCCGGTGGGAGGCAGCAGCGGGAGGGTATGAAAGATATAAAGAATTTGAGGCAATAGCACCATCTTCACGGCTGCTATCCGTCCCAGCCACGAGAGGGAGTGAGGTCTCCATCTGCGGAGGGAGTCTCGCACTAATTTTAAAAGCATCGAATAGTTCAGCTGTCTAGTGAGAGAAATGGTGGGGGCCACCCGGAGGCCTAGGTAGGTGATAGCGTCAGGGACCCATTGGATCTGGAAATCTCGCTGAAGGAGTTCCAGCGTTTCGGGCTCTAGGGACAGATTAAGGGCTTGCGACTTATGCACGTTTATCTGACAGCCCGAGGCTAGGGCGAATCGCGCTAATTCATCAAAAAATGCTGGTAGAGAGTCCTGAGGGTGTTCCAGGTCGCTACCACATCATCGGCATAGAGACAGAGTTTGTGCTCTGACCCTCTGAAAAGCAACCCCCGGATAGATGGGTCGTCCCGGATCCTCTGAGCCAATGGCTCCATGTAGAGGGCGAAAAGGAGCGGCGACAGCGGACACCCCTGTCTGGTCCCTCTGCGTATGGAGAAGGCCGCTGACGCCACACCAGTCACCCGTACCGTGGCGGTAGGGTTCGCATAACTCCGAAAGATTCAATCGATGAAGCGTTCAGGTAGGCCAAAATGGTTCAATGTCGCCCGGAGATACGCCCAATGGACCCTGTCGAACGCCTTTTCGGCATCAACCGATAGGATCATGCGTTCCGCCGGGAAACGCTCGGAGCGGTCCATCAGATGGAAAAATCGTTTGGTATTATCGGAGCATTGTCGCCCCGAGACAAAGCCCGATTGATCCGGGTCTATTAGCCCGGGTAGATGACGGGAGAGCCGGGCCGCTAGGATGCCCGTAAAGATCTTTAGGTCTACATTGAGAAGGGATTTTGGGCGGTAGGAGCCGCAGAGGCGAGGGTCCTTCCCTGGCTTGGGAATCACAGTTATTAAGGCCTCCAGCATAGAGGAGGGGAAGGAAGAAGCCGCTGTTGACCCGACGGAGTTAAAAACACGTGTTAGAAGCGGAGCCAGCGTCCCGCAAAATTTCTTATAAAAACCGGAGGGAAACCCGTCGGGGCACGGTGATTTGTTGTGTTTGAGTCGTGCTATCGCCGAGATAACCTCCTCCAGCCGAATGGGGGCGTCGAGGTCCGCGGCCTGGGACGGCAACAATTTGGAAGTGGCCACCCCCTGCAGGTATCGAGTCGGTTCAGTGTCAGGCAAAACTTGAGCCGAGTACAACGATTCATAGAACCGCCTAAATTCTTCTACAATCGTAGTGTCTTCGCTGTACCCTCCCCTCCCCCCTCCCCCCAGGGTCCTGTATCAGTGTCACTTTATGTGCTTGTCGCTGTGCTCGGAGGCGGTTTGCGAGGAGGCGCCCGCAGCGATCGCCTCCTATATAGAAGGCATGTTTGAGGCGTAGGGCTGCGTACTCTGCTCGGTCAACGTCTAACCCTACAAGCTGTGCTCGGGCTGCCTTCAGCTGTCTCCAGACCCTCGGCGCCCCGGTACGCTGGTGAATACGCTCCAGCTCAGTGACCTCGCCCATCAGGCGTTCACGCTTCTCCTGCCTATCCCTATTATCGGCTGACGCGATGCTGATGAAGACCCCGCGAATAACTGCCTTCATTGCCTCCGTCGTGGATATGTCCTGGGTGTCATTTAAGGCTAAGTAGTCTGTTATGCTCCCCTCAATCTGTTGCACTACCGAGGGACGCTGGAGCATGGTTTCGCGCAGACGCCAGAAGCGACGAGAAGTACGCCGTGGAGGGAAGGTCAGAGAAAGCCGTAGTGCAGAGTGGTCGGAAAGGGGGCAGGGGAGAATCTCTACTTCGCGGATACGCTGTGTTAGGAGGTCTGAGGTGAAGATGTAATCTATCCAATTGTAAGTTTTATGAGGGTGTGAATAGAACGTGTAAGCCTTAGTGGTAGGGTGCCTAAGTCTCCATACATCGGTGAGCCCAGCTTCCGTCAGTAATCGCTTCCCGGCCTTGGACAAAGTCCCCGTCTGGCCCCATCTTTGTCCAGAGCGATCCATGTCACCATCTAAAACCATATTGAAGTCCCCTCCCAGCAGGACTGTCTGTTCTGGCAAACCCGTGATTTCCTGAATAACCATCTTTATAAACCCCTCCTGCCCATTATTGGGGACGTATACCGAGGCCAGTACAAACGTGCGTGTGTCTAAGGTGAAGGTGTGGGCCAACAACCTCCCTTTGATTTCGGCCTGTTTGCTACCAACACGCCCTGGGAACCGAGAGGAGACCAAAATGGCAACCCCAGCAGTCTTGGAAGTGGCGGACGAAAACATCTGTAGTGGAAACGCCTTTGAGCGTAAACGAGGGGTATCAGCTGTGAGTAGGTGCGTCTCTTGAAGCAGGCATATATGGGCGTCAGATCGCTCCAGGTACGACAGAAGGGCTCGGCGCTTAGTGGGATTGTTTAGGCCTTTCACATTCAGGGACACGACGTGAATGTCAGGGACCATAGGGATGGGAGTCCAAGTGTGCTGTAGCTAACAGTATCTGACCAGTGGATTGGTGGGCACGCAAAGGCCTGTAGTAAGGGCCTGCCATAACATCGAAGGAGGAGGAAACAACCCGATGAAAAAGGGGAAAAAACATAAAGGAAACCCCCCTAACTAACAAAACAAGAAAAAGATTCATAAGTAGAATTCACAAATGTCCCAGGCGGTCAGCCTGTGGTGAGGCGTGGGATGGATAGCAGGAGCCCCCGCCGCCCCCCCCGCCCAGGACCCAGCCACAGCAGCCGGATCGATCCTACCAGGCAGTTGGAGAGGAAATCGAGGATGGATGAAACATCAAAAGGAGCCTAGGTCAGTCTGCAGAGGTGGAATCCTCCGACAGGGTTCGGAAGGACCGCGGAGCGTTCCTTGGCGATAACGTCCGGATCTGGACGAGAGAGCGATGATGAGCCCCCCACTCTCTGCCAGCGGCCAGCATCCTCTCTTCTGCTGGGGCTGGCATGCTTCACCGGGCCGTCGTGGTCTGCCCCTGGGAGACGCAAGAGAGAAGACGCTTCCTCCAAAGAACATATCTGACGAAGTCTGCCCTCCCATTTAAAAATGAGTCGAAATGGATGCCCCCAGGAGTAAGCAACGTCTTTTGAGCAGAGGAATGTGGTGATGGGCCGGAAATCACGCCGTTTCTGAAGGGTGGAGGCAGATAAGTCCTGGAAGAGAAGAGGTTTACAGGATCTGAATTCAATAGGGTGTTTAGACCGAGCCTCGCGCAGGATGCGCTCCTTGAGCTTGAAATCGTGGACGCACGTCAGAATGTCGGGCGGCGGAGCTGTCGGTGACCTCCTGAGGCCCACTTGATGTGTGCGATCAAGCCGGATCTCCCGTCCGGGGGATCTCCCAGGATGTGGCGGAACAAGTCCGCGACAAAAGCTTCAATGTCCTGCGCCTCCGCTCCCTGAGGGACCGCCCGGATCCGTATATTATTCCGGCGAGAACGATTCTCCAGGTCCTCCGTGTGGGATTGAAGGTCTAACCGTTGTTCACACAATCGGATCACCTCCTGCTGGAGCTGGGACACCTCTTCGTCTCTGACTACCGTCTGATTCTCCAGATCGTCCACCCGCTCCCCCACTGAGTCAATATCCTTGCGCATCTCCCGGATTTCGGCCGTAAGATCCTTTTTCATGTTATGGAACTCCCTGGTGAGGTCCGCAAAAAGCGATTCCAGGACACTACGGGTAACAGGACCATCAGGATCTGCCAGGTCTCGCCGGTCAGCTGCCCCACCCAATTGCGACATTGCTGCTGCTCCACCAGCCCCCGCCTTGAGAAGTAAGTCTTTGACCGATCTGTCCTTTCGGCCTCTAGAGGTTGCCATTGAGGAAAGGCCGCACAATCGAGCAGTGGTAGAGGAGATGCGGGCAATGGCAGCACGTGGCGCTCAGCACAACGCAGTAGTGGCTCCGACTCAGTCCGTCCGAGGACAGACTCCGCAGCCGACTGTAGCTCAGCGAGAACCGCTATACTCCTCCCTGGCCGCCGGATTCAGGTGATTGGAGAAACCTCCAGGCAGCGAGAAGCTCCCGGGGGAGGGGGGCCCGAAGAGCGCCCAAGGGGAGACCGCCACCCAGCACGCCACGCAGCAGCGACCTACCCTCCGCACTGACGATCACGAGGGTCGCTGGCACAAATGGAAGGGTGCCTGGGTCGTTCTGGACTGTGACCCACAGGGCGCACTGGCTGAGTATCAAGGTCGCAGCTAGGCTCCCCGTCCGGGCCCTCGATGCTCCCAGGCACGGACCAGGGCGTTTGGAGGTGGTTGCAGGACAGTACGTCAGGGCCCTCCCCGGTCCGGCTGCCCTCCGAACGTGGTCCCCAGGAAGGCAAAGGGGCAGGCTGGGCTGAACTCGATTACCCCCGCCGAGGTGTTGTCAGTCTCCGGGCCAAGACTGCAGGGGCTTAATGTCAGTCAACCCCCGGTGAATGGCAAGCACTGAGGTGGGGCCCCCCCAACTCAGGCGCACGCAGTAGTCCGGCGGTTCAAATCAGGCGGTACAGGCCTCGGCTCACCTCCTGCGATGGGGCTCCGATCCGGCCTTCCCTGTGCTCCACCGCTGACGGTCCGGCGAGTCCGCAGGCACCAGCTCCAGGCCGCCGGCAGCTCACCGCGCCCTCCAATCCAATGCGGCCCCGGCTGTGGGGCCGCGGGTCTCAGCGTTGGCGCGTCTGGGCGGGCGCGATGAATACGAGGAGACGGGCCCGATGCTCCAGGCCCGCCCAATGCAGCTTCGCGCCAGGCGGCCGTACCCCTCAGCCAAGGCGCCGCAGTGACTTCCGCAGCTTCAGGCCCGCGCCGCCATCCCGATGTTGCCGGGACGGAGCACTCCGCGGGCCGCAGTCTTCCCAGCGTCGCTGCCTCAGCACAATGCAGATGCCTCACACCTCCGTCAGAACTCCCCGAAGGCGTCCACAGGCCGCAGCTCGCCGCCGCGCACTCTCCGGGCGCGCCCGGCTATTCACGCCCCCAGGATCGGGAGCTGGAATCCGGCACTCGCCCCCGGCCAAGGCGGATCCGAAGTGCACGTGGGGATCTCAGTCGCTGTCCGAGTCCGGATCTGCCGGTAGGATCCCGCTATAAGGCGCAATGCAGGCTAGGCCCGGGTTATGGGCAGGAGCGGCGAGTAGATGCGACCTACTCGTCCGCCATCTTGGACACGCCTCCCATAGAATTATTTTTATGCTCTATTATACTCCTGAGCGTATGTCTAAATGGGCTAATAATTTAACTATCACTAAATCATACTATCCGAAATGTCAAGAATATGCCGCAGATTTATACCATATGTTTTTTACATGCCCAATGTTGAAGGATTTTTGGTCTAATATTACTCTTACTCTTGCAACCTGGGTTGGCTATGATAATCCGGTTTCGGGGAAAGAGTTGCTGTTGGGAATTTTTTCAGAGCCTGGTGGTCTTACAAAATCTTTCATTTCTATTATTGCGGCTTGTGCCCGTTTATGTATTGCTCGTTTTTGGATTCATAATGTGTCTCCTAGCATGCATGAATTTTGGTCTTTGCTGAGGGAGATTTTCGAAATGGAGACCGCATTAGCTAAAGCTCGAGGCCCTCGGTCTCTGTTTAAACTTCGAAGGGTATGGTCCTGTCTTCAATGGGATTGAGGATTGAATGTACTTTTTTTTTATAACTAACTGCTTCTTTTTCTGTATAACGTCGTTGTCTTCGTGTTTTTTTTTTTCCTTGTTTTTTTTTCCCCTCAATGCTCCTCTGTGCTCTGTAAATGATTACTGATTTGTTATTACTGGAAAAAGATGATGTATTATTCTTTTTTGTGGAAATAAAATCCCCCCCCCCCCCCCAAAAAAAAGATAGGGAACATTAGGGTGTTGCAATAAAAGGACAAAATGCAAAGCGTCATGAGTTGTGTCCCATAGGAAAGAAAATAGCATTGCGTAGTCAACGAGGAAAAAAAAATGTATGACATTGCCCCTCCTCTGAGGTTTCTTCTTATATAGTCCTTATGACATCTTAATGACGTGGTGTCACTCCACTAGTCAGTCCATCGTACGATTAGTTTACGTATGTAGTCACAAAATACAATTTAGTTACTCCTGAATTCTTTCGCAAGCACTTCATGTGAATGACTTAACTTTCCGGGCCTCACAGGTTTGTCAATGCTAAGAAATATACAATGTAACATTCTATGACATCGGGTTGGAGTTGACTTTCCCAACAAGCCATTCCGCAATGAACTTCGAAAGAATGTCCTTTGTATGTATAACGAAACATGCACAGAACAAATAAAGCAATGTTTGCAAAAATGCCAATAAATAATTATGCTTGCTAAGGGAAAATTGCAGCTCAAAAAAGAACATGTTTAAAGCTTAAAATGCATACATCAGCTCTAAATGAATTACACTTAATTAATCAAATATAATGCATCAAATCATCACTTCATAATAAAAGAATAATAATAAATGTTTCACTAATGTATTATTACCCAAAATTGATTAGCATTAGCTATGGCCTACTGCCACAAAATTTCAACATCAATACATGTAAACTATTCTTAAAAAACATTTTACTAGAATCGTATCCAAATTTTTTAAATCATTAGGGTCTCTACTTTCACATCTGTACGTTTCAACTTTCTAACTAATGTTGTCGCATAATTGCACCACAATCTATTTATAATGCGTTAGATTCATTAGTTTTCATCAGTACATGGATAATAAAACATCATTTCATGAATAATCTTATGAAAATCTATAAATAAACATTCTAACTATTTAGCAATGTATTTTCTCCTTTTCTAACTCTTTCAAGCACGGTTTTACGGTGCTGTTATTTCACTTGTTTCTATTACTGTATCACTTGGTTCATTTTGTGCAATGTGCACATTGAGGTTTTTGTTCTAAATCGGTAAAGTGTCATGTAATGTGGTTTTGAAATATTTCGCTTTATCAAGCCCCCTCTGATGGCGAATCAAGCCTTCATCATATCTACTCATCAGATCTCATCATAGATTATAGATTTGTTGTCTTTAACCTCTTTCTTCTACTCTCTTCTAAGATTTTCTTTTCGTCATGGTACATGCATTGTTCATCTTCTATTTCCAGATCAGTTCTCTTTCTTTTCACTACTTGTTTGTCTTTTTGGTATTTGCTAAATTCTATAGATAATTTCACCAACATATGCACAAAGAGATCGCCACTAAAGGTCTCCAGATGGAAATTACCAATCCGTTCCCTAAGTTACCTATCTAGCCGCTAACAGTTGACAATCCCTTACCTATTATTTCTCATGCACCATCAGCTTTGAAATCTCTTAAGCCCTCATTTAAGTCATTAATGTTTTTGATGTAACTCTCTAAGTCTCTGCTCTTATCTGGTATGTAAGTGCAACAATGTCGGACCTTTAATAGTCAACAGACTCCACCCTCCTTTGCAAGAAGGATATGCAGGGAACGTCGATTTTGAATCACCATCGATCTTATTGAAATCCTTTCTAGATCTATAACAGAAAATCCCCCATCTGTACTGGTGGCTAATTTATCAACTATAGTAGAAAGTTGTCTAATTTTATTTGAGGTTAATGCTACTCCTACTGAAGGTATTAAAACTAAACAAATATCACCTACTATTTCGCTTGCACTCACACCTCTCTTCATTCTCCTGTTCTCAATTTGGTTTTCCCTTTCCAAATCTTTAACATGATATGTTTTTGGAAAAACTATTCCATATTACAACTACCATACCAAGCTCTCTGTAATCTATAAAAGGCATTATTTCTACAAATGTAATACACTCCAGGAAAGAAGGGATCAACACCCTCTAAGTATCTTACTCACTTAAAAAATATGTTCACCTTCACTAAAACCTACAAAATTCATGTTAATAATCAATCTTTTTCTATATATACAAAGTTTACCTTTATGTTGCCAGTCTGAAGCTAACAAAGCCATCTCTTTTAATATTTCCTTTTCTTCCTGCAGTAGTTTCCAAGGAGTTAATTTAGGCAGTGCATTAGTATTGATAGTTATATTATCTTGCCTACCTTCCACTAAGCTTATACAATTCTTCTCAGCTCTTTCTAATTTACATGTTAGGTTATTTCTAAGTGCATAATCCATAACCAAAGTTTTAGTCAGTCTGAATATATAGCCCATTGTTTTAGCGTTAGAAGCTTCATAATGTGGATTTAAGCGTTTTAACACCATTAATTCAGAAAAGATCCAATCTTGATTAGAGTAATAATACTGTAATTGACACGTATCATAGAATAAACTAGTTAATACACTGCATGAAATTCCATAAGCTTAAAGGCAAGATATGATTGATTACACCCTCAGCAACTGATGAAGGTATTTGCATGCATACGCAGCAATTACCAACATTCATGGTATTAACGTATTCACTTAGTAATCTAGTATATACATTTGCCAACAAACCAGTTATTGTAACATCATTATATAAAGCTTTAGCATTCAGAGTGATAAAATCAGTGTCAGTAATCTTTCAAGTTTCAGAAGAAATTGTAAGTTTAGAATCTTCTGCAGGAACATAACGTGGTAAATTTAAAATGATAAGCGAAGCAAGTAATATCAGAGAAATAATAGAAAAGATTCCAGTATATACATATTTGCATCTGAGAGAGATTCCAGTGTTGGATGCATGGCTTTTCAAAATTCAGATCATTTAACTAGAAAAATTCAAAAATACCAGCAGTAGTTTGAGCAATTTGGCAAAGTTCGGCACACAAAAATACATGTATATATATTCAATGTGGAAAGTTTCTCATATCAGGTTCATTGATGAGTATATTGAAGAAAAATTGTGTCAGTCCTTCGATTGGTACACCAAGGTTGAAATTCAGATCTACGATAAAGTTTGTTTCAAGGAGGTTCAGGTGGATTTGTATTGTTAATACAATGGGTAATAAACTCCTGCTTCCATTCATTTGCTACCAGAAAAGTCCATTCAGGAGATGAGTACTTTTGACTGGGTACTGTTGCTCTTTTCGATCTCCTCACAACTGTTTGCTTGTCATCAGTATCACTTTGTTCAGACTGCTCAGAACTTTCGGGAACAGTTGGTGGTACTCGTCCTGTTGTTAGGCAACTTCTCAGAATCGCACCTCTTCTGTACCAACAGTCTCTGGGTACTACTTGCTTTCTTGTTGCACTAGGCCCTTCACTAGGGTCTGTATCTCTCGCAGTCAACTTTGTTTGCTTAGAACCTTCAGTACCTACAGTTGACTCTCTTGGAACCCCTTCAGGCCAAACGAGTGTTGTCCCAGCATCCTGCTGGTCTCCAACAGCTTGACTAACCTGATCGCTCTATCTCACTGTGACCACTGGTACATCAGG
This sequence comes from Calotriton arnoldi, assembly GCA_963921515.1. NCBI lineage: Eukaryota > Metazoa > Chordata > Amphibia > Caudata > Salamandridae > Calotriton > Calotriton arnoldi. The sequence goes on along the minus strand of CAWUFW010002697.1, from coordinate 1,141,347 downwards.
AACAGGTGCTGTTGTATAATCAAGGGGACATGGGACTCTGCGAGTGTGGCTTGCAAGTACCCAGTTCGGGAGACCTCTGCACTTCACAGCGGTGTTGGTGACTAAAATCACATGAAAAGGCCCAGTCCAGCATGGTTCCAGACACGTTTTGCGCACATGTTTTTTCACCATGACCCAGTCTCCAGGACTGAGGTCATGGCACTGCTCCTGTTGAACCGCAAAAGCAGCTTCGCCAAGCTGGTGGGACACAGAACATACCGCATCAACCAGTACCTTGCAGTAGTCCAAAATAAGATCATCTATTATGTTTACTAGTGCATTCGGAGGAACAGTTGTCAGTCTCATCACTCGGTCCATAATTTCTTTGTGCGCCGACAGTCCTGTCCTCCTGTCTGGTGTACTTCTCAAACTCATCAACAAAAGAGGCAATGCATCAGGCCACTTCAAAGACATTGAAGCGCACTCTTTCACTAATCTGGATTTCAATGTGCTATTAACTTGCTCTAGAAGCTTCTTGACGGTAACTGCAATGGAGCGTTTGCTCAACCTGTAGTGCTGCTTAGCATAGAATTTAAGGACCTCATTATTTAAATGAGTCCCTCAATCTGACTTAAGAAAGGTCGGAAATCCAAAATGTAGAATCAACTCTCTTAACAATAATTTTGCCACAGTCAAGCTGTCATTCCTGCGTGCTGGATAGGCTTCAACCCATTCTGAAAAAAAAGCATACAATGACCAAAACATACCTCAAAGGGGCATTTCAATAAAGTCCATTTGCATTCGGTTGAAGGGAACTGCGGATTTACCAATGTGACTCATGTGTTTTTCTTCTAGGGTTTTGTTATTGGCACACTACACACCTGTTACACAATGTCTCTGCAGTTACCTTGAACCTAGGATTAAACCACACCTGTTGGAAAAGGCGCATCATTGCATCTCTTCCAACATGTGCAGGTCTATGGTAATGTCTTGCCATATGTGGTAATAAACTGTCCGGTAGAACAGGTCTGCCATCAGTATAAACACACACACCATCCTCTCTATTGTTACATCCTGCTCACACCCAATCTTGTTCAGTTTCTGTCATTTCCTCACCTCATCCCAGGTATCTACTGCTGACAACAATACATTACAATCTGTGATGTCTGATGTTTCTTTCAAGATTTCCTAATTAAAAGTATGCTCATTTAAGGATCAAAACTTTGCCATTTCATTGGCATATTGATTCCCAAAGTGACATAGTCAGTGCCCTGCCTAGGAGCAATAAACTTCACAACTGCAATTTGGGTAGGCAATTGTAAGGACTGCAGAAGGTTTTTCACACACTCTTCATTTCATATTGGTGAACCAGAGGATGTCATGAACCCACACTGTGACCACAATTGCTCGAAGTCATGTACGACTCCAAAGCCGTACTGACTATTAGTGTAAATTGTAACTCTGAGTTGCTCTGAAATGCTGCGAGCCCGCGTCAAGGCGACAAGTTCCGCGACTTGGGCAGAAACACACTCTTCGCAACCACGATGCTTCCACAACACCTCCACTGTACACAAAGCATAAGCAGCTTTCAGATTTCCTTCATTGCCTCTCAAACAGGATCTATCGACAAACAACGCATGAGTAGATTCAGGCAATGGTTCGTTCAAAATGTCAGAACATGGTTTAGTACATAATTCAGTCACATTCATGCAATCATGTTCAACTTCATCAGTCACACTCTCATTTCCAGGTAATGGCATAAAAGTAGCTGGGTTCAAAATCATGCATCTTTTGAGCATCACATTTTCTGCACCAAGCACAATCTGTTCATACTTGGTCAAACGACAGATACTGTGCACGTGTACGTGTTAACAGTATTTCGACTGAATGGGGTACAAATACAGTCAGTGGATGTGCCATGACTATGCTTTCGCACTGTTCAAGACTCACACATGCAGATGCAACTGCTTTCAAGCATCCAGGCAACAGGGTTAAGAGTCGCCGAAAAATAGGCAATCGGTCTGCGATTGCTTCAATGCATCTGTGTCAACACTGAAAGAGCACAGCTTTCTCTTTCACTCAAAACAACACAAAGCATTTATTGTAATTTGGCATTCCCAATGCTGGTGGCCTACAAAGGCATTCTCAGAGCACGGTGAAAGCTGACATACAACTGTCGTCCCAAGGTACTAGATCAGACACATCTTTGTGTGTCAACCTCTGGAGAGGTTTTGCTGTCAATGGAAAAATTCGGAATCCATTGCCAACAGTATCCTACTATTCCTAACAACATGCGGACTTCCTTTTGGATAGTTGGTGGATTCATGTTAAGAATCACTGCAATCCTTTCTTGTGAAACTTTTCTCGCTCCTTTCTCAATGTAATGTCCTAAGTGCAAGACTTCTGTTTTGCAAAATTGTTCATTGGTTGCGGATACTTTAGGACTGTTCTCTGCCAAGTGATTCAGAAGTGCAATAGTATGAATCCTGCAAGCATTTTTTGTATTTGACGCCACCGGTAGGTCGTCAATGTATTGCACTAGCACTGAGTGATTTGGCATTTCCAGGGACTCAAGATTATTTTTAAGTATCTGGTTAAAGATTGAGGGGCTTTCCGTATACCCTTGTGGGACTCCGCAGCATGCCAAAACACGACTGCCGAAATGGAAAGCAAACCGATACTGGCTAATCTAATGCGATGGAATTGAGACAAATGCCTGACATAGGTCAATAACGGAAAACCATTCGGCTTCACATGAAATTTGGAACAATATAACAGCTGGATTGGGTCCCATAGTACAACATGGAATAACGATCGAATTAACCCTACGCAAATCCTGCACAATACTATACTTTCCATTTGGCTTCTGTAAGCCCATAGTAGGAGAGCATGGACTTTCCATTATCTCCTTTAGGATCCCTTGCTCAATCATTGAGTCAATCTCAGAAGTAATTCCGGCAATAGTATCCGGAGTCAAATTGTATTGTGGGATTCTGCATTTGATTTAATCATGATTCGGACTGCTTCAACACCTTTAATTAGTCCGATATCTTTAGCTGTAAAGTCCCAGACTTCAGGTAACACGGCATCTCTCAATTCAATGGGCAAATCCACACTTGTCAAGAGAGAATACATTTCCACATCGGTTTTCTGTTGAGCCAGTTTAAAAACGTCTTCATCATTTGTGTGAAACTCAATACCTCTTGGTATGCAGTAAATGGGACGATTTAACGTACACAGTAATTCACGTCCAAGCAGATGTATCACACACCACAAATCGAGGTCGATCCTCAAAGGATCCTATTTTAACTGAGACAGGTTCTGAAATTGGATTGGACAACTTTTTGTTCTTGACTCCTACAACTTGGACACTTTCTCCCGAGAGGGGTAGGTTGGGAACCTCTGCTGTTCTCGAAAGAGCGGGTAGCACCAGTGTCGACAAGGAATGAGACATGATTCCCATCCACTTCTCCATCCACATAGGGACCACTCTGGTCTACCTCTAAGGTAGCGCCAAGCACGCAGTCCTCCTCCCCCCTCAGGCACTGTGAGACTGATGGGTCCTGGTCAAAATCGTCTAATTGAATCAAATACTGTTGTGATACATTCTGGTTCTGGAAAGAGTTTCTGCCCGACTGTTGATTTGAATTTGCATTACACCTTTGCACATGAACATTCTGTTGAGGCATCGGAGTATGGGGCATTTGCATTGACTGAGATACATTAAGATTTTGCATGTTCTGACCTTGTGCCTGTTGAGTCTGTGTCATGTTATTTCTTTGAGACTGTGTATATTCTACATTATGCATCTGATTCCCTACATTATTCACAAATGACTTACACTCGCGTTTCCAATGTCTAAATTTTCCGCAAGCATGACATGGATTCAATTTCTTCAAAAGCGACACATCAACACCAGTTCTTGGATCTACTGGATTACCATGACCTCTATCTTGTGGCTGAAAATTCTGTTGCTGTAAAGCATTTACACCCCGCATCATGGGAACTTGACTATATCCTCCTTGTACCGGAGAGATGTTATCAAAACCCATCTGATTCTGACCTTTTTGCATTTCTCTTATCTTAGCAACCATCAACTTTTCCTTAAGCTTCTTGTGTTTCATCTCAATCTCATCCCCACAATATTTTGCATAATGCAAAATCTCATCTAATGGTTTACTTTTCCAACAAAGTAATTGCTGTTGAATTATGTTAGAAATCTCAGGTCTCAACCCATGCACAAATCTGTAAACAAAATGTCCCATATCCTTTTCTGCAATATTGTCCAAACCACTATATTGTTTGAAAGCTTGTAACAGTGTCTCATAGTAGGGATGTACTGTCTCTTTTGTTCCTGAGTTCTTCTGTCTATCTGTTGCCAACCAATCTCTTTAGGGGAAATTTTAGTCTTCAAGTGATTTATCACCTGCTGGTATTTCTTTAATACTACTGGAGATGGTGCTCCTGTTCTAGGATCCCTCTCTGGTTCTGTCTCAGGCCAATCCACAGTAGCTTTACATTCGGCCCACAAATCACCTGGTACCACAATATCAAACAGTGTATTCAAATCAATCCACAAAACTTTTGAAATTTTCACAAATCTTTAAATCTGTCTGTACCATTCCACTGGATGTTTCTCTTAATTTCGGGAAATAATTTGTAAATGACAAAATATCAGGTCTTGTCTATGGTACATGAACATAACCTCCACCAGGTACTTCTCTCATCGGTAGCACCCGTATTTCTCCTTCATTTCTATCTAAGGCATCAGGTAATGATTGTATCCTGAACTCTTTTTATTTATTTATTTTTCGACCATCTGCCTTCCCATTTTTCTCTCACTCCATTTCTTAATCAATGACATCAGTTCTTTAATCTGCAACTTCATTCCAGGAGCTCTCAAATTCATAATGTCTTTGTTATTAAAGTCTAACCTGTATGATCTTTGTAAAAGCTTTGACTTTTAAATATCTACATCATATTTTTAAGCCAATTCGGTCAATTTCTCCGGTGTTAATCTCGCTCGTCAAGTAATGTCTTTACAGAGAAACAAAAGTCCCTCCTCCTGGTATGTATCTAATCGTGAAGGACTAATTGTTCCCAAAATCATTTCTTCCAATTCTACTTTTAGCCCACTCACATCATTTGGCTTTCTTTTTTCCTGAACTAGATTTTGAGTCGAACTTGAACTTGGAACTGAAATCGAAGCTGGAGTTGATAAAGAAACTGGAGTTTATACTGGAACAGGATCTAAACTCGAGACTGGAGCTGAAACTGAAGCATTTTCAACATTTTGATTATTAATCGGAGCACTATATTTTTTAAGCCAATCTCAAATTCTTGAGGCGTAAATCCTGATTGCTCTATTGGAATATTTAAATTAAATCCTCCATCGCTCAAATTTGCACTCGTACCAGGGTGCATATTTAATGCAGATGTATCTGGAACTGTTCTTCCCATTGTCATGGTCATGTCAGGTCATGTCATGGTAAGTCATTTTAGGAGGTCCACTCAATCTAGGGCAATAAAAAGGCGGAATCCTCTGAAACATTCTGCTCATCTGGTCACATTGAGCGTGATTTGGAATGTAACCTACATTTCTAGCTTCTGTAGCAGTATTAGAACCATAGGTGTCTGAAGCAATGATCTTGTCATAAATTCTACTGGATTAGCTTATGCTGTATATACTCCAGTAGGTACAACCAAATTGTGAACAGTATTTACCTGTAACCCAGATTTGTAAAGAGGTACAACAGGTCCAATAGTAATGGGAAATGTTAAAGGATCTGGAGCATTTGAATCAATTGAATTAATTGAAGCCATAAATTCTGTCCTTCCTTTTGCAAGAGTAACAAGTGTGTGTTCTTTAGGCATGTCGTGAATTAAAGGTACATTCGGAATCTCAGCTGTACTAACATTTATCAAACCTTCACTCCGAATCTCATTGTAAGGTGGTGGACGATTTATCAATAATTCATTTAAAAGTTTATCATCCATGTCACTCGCTTCTCTTTGTTCCCCTGTGTCATTCTTTTCTGTCTCTATTTTTTCTTTTTGTCTTTTGTCTTTCCCTTGTTATCTCCTCCAACTTCTAACGCAGGATATCATCTTGTACCATGTACAATGTCTGCTCTCCACCTTTTCTGTTATGCATAATGATCTATAGGTCTCCTATATCTCCCTTGATACTTCTCTTTCTGATGTGCCATGTGTTCCAATGTACTTAATGCTTCAAATACGGTAGGTCTAGGAGGTTTTTTCATTCCATACATCTTCGTCCTTAAATTCTCAATAATTCTCAAATTAAATGTCCCTTAACGAGGAAACTGTAACCCCCCCATCTTCTTCGGTAAGTTCGTGCCAAAACTCAAGCCACAAACATGGATGTAATCCCTTGTCCATTATGATAGTGTGCTCTGTGGTACCCTCAGGTGGTGCTTCTACCTTTGCTGTAACCGATGTAGCGTAATTTTTGTTAACCATTCTCTGTAATGCTTTAAAAAATGTCAATTCAATTCTGGTATTCACAAATGTTTTCCGTAAAATCCAGGAAATTAATTTCTCCCGCAATTCACTTGTTCGTCTATCTCAACCAATAACAGTGCGACTTTTATGATGTAGTTAACCAATCCCAGTGTGACCTCACACCAACCGACCAATCACAGCGCAACACACGTCAATCTCGCTCTTTGCAGCAGCTCACCCTCTTTTACAGTTTTCTCCAGCGCATTTTCTCTAAGCAAAATCACAATACAAAGCAAGCAACAAATAAACCTGTCTGCTCCACTAAAGGAAATGCACTCTCACAAGGTAGCTAAACCTTTCTACAATCATTTGCTTCAATGAAATCTCACTCAGCGGGATTTCACCCTAAATGATACACTTATTCCCTGTGCACCTGAGACCAACTATACCAACCGTGTACTGCTAACACACAAAGAGAACCCTTTACCAAGATGTTGTCGATGACGTCTCACACCAACACCACAAAACAGCAGACAACTTACTCAGTGTCTTCTACACTGAGACAACCCCTTAGGTAATATCTTGAGATCTTAGGCCACAGCGGATCGTTTACAACTTAAGCTTCTTTGCATCAAGCCCCACAATCATACATGGACTTTAACCATGTGGACTCTAACCATTTCACTCCGCTCAACAATACACAGCCATTTAAAAAAGCTCAATCTTAGCAAAAGCAATAGCAAATCACATCCCAATTAATATTCACACTCCTTCGCTGCTACACGTTGACTTCATCAGGATGAATACTCCATCAGCACTCCATCAGTCCTTCTCTTTGCCGAACAAATATTTTGGGCTCTTTGGACTTGGACAATAATTTTCACTGTCTTTTTTGGCAACCTAAAACCTTACTTCTCTAGGCAGAACCATAGCTCTGCTACCAAAGATTTGATCAAGCGTAAGCGGTATAAATATTTCACTTTTAACTTTCAATTCACTACTTACTCATTTATCCCTCTAACTGTACTGAGCCCGCTACAGCTAGACGGATTACGACATTACCTTCACCACAGAGGCAAATGGTCCTCTGATGGATCTTTCTCCGCCGATAGGAGGGGTGGGAATTAGGATGTCCAAAACCACATCGCTAGGCACCCAATGAGGACCATTAATTGGTGACCAACTCACAAATTTGAAATAAGGTTCAAATACACTACTCTCAGGCCCTTACTGTAAAAATAAAGTATTGCAATGGGGAGACCCAATCTCCTAAAAAGTCTAAGTAGAATGATACAGACTAGAAGCTCTGCTACTGCAACACAGAATAGAAGAAGCAGAACTTGATGTTCTGAAAAGATTAGCTGATTCTCCCTACAACGCATTTAGATTAAAAGAGTAATTCAGTACCGTTTCAAATAAAGAACATCAGGACACAATAATAGACTCAGGTACTTTAGATAGATATTGTATTAATGTTCCAAAATTGATAGAGATAAGCAATTTCTTAAACATCTCAGTCAAGAATATTAAAGCATGTAGTACTAGACCACACATTTAGTCAAAAGTTCAAATCCAAGGAGAGTGTTTTAAAACGACATCAGATACGAGGTTACAGACTTCTGCCACCATTAAAGGCAGAAGAATAGTTCAATCTTTTTAACAACATCTAAAGATTTAAAGTAAAGGGGTAAGAGAATCAAATTTAAAGCCCTGTAAGGGCGAGTCCATGAGCATAGGTAAAAAGGAAATATGAAACAAAAATCGATTTGTTCGTATTCCAGGTCAACTGCATAAATGCAGCAGCATCAGCAAAAAGGCAGTTCAAGATAGGAAAAATTAGGGTGTTGCAATAAAAGGATAAAACCGAAAGCGTGATGATTTGTGTCCAATAGAAAGGAAAATAGCATTGCGTTGTCAAAGAGGAAAAAAAAAGGTATGACGTTGCCCCTCCTTTGGGATTTCTTCTTATATAATCCTTGATACCTTAATGACGTGGTGTCACTCCACTAGTCAGTCCATCGTACGATTAGTTTATGTATGCAGTCACCAAATACAATTTAGTTACTCCTGGGTTCTTGCCGAAGCACTTCATGTGAACACCTTAGCTTTCCGGGCCTCACAGGTTTGTTAACGGGAAGAAATATACAATGTAACCGTCTATGGCATTGGGTTGGAGTTGACTTTCCCAACAAGCCATTCCGCAATGAACTTCGAAAGAATGTCCTTTGTATGTATAACGAAACATGCACAGAACAAATAAAGCAACGTTTGCAAAAATGCCAATAAATTATTATGCTTGCTAAGGGAAAATTGCAGCTCAAAAAAGAACATGTTTAAAGCTTAAAATGCATATATCAGCTCGAAATAAATTAAACTTAATTGAAATCAAATATAATGCATCAAATCATCACTTCATAATGAAAGAAGAAGAAATGTTTAACTAATGTATTACTACACAAAATTGATTAGCGTTAGCTATGGCCTACTGCCACAAATTTTCAACATCTATACAAGTAAATTATTCTCAATAAACATTTTACTAAAATCGCTTCCTAATTTTTAAAATCATTATTGTCTGTACTATCACATCTGTAAGTTTCAACTTCCTAACTAATTTTATCGCCTAAATGAACCACAATCTATTTATAATGCATTTGCAATGAAAGGCAATAGAACTGTTAAGCCTCATTCATTAGATTCATTAGTTTTCATCAGTACATGAATAATAAAACATCATTTAATGAGTGATCTTGTTATGAAAATCTATTAATAAGCGTTATAACTATTTAGCAATGTATTTTCTCCTTTTCTAACTCTTTCAAGCATGCTTTTATTATGCTGTTACTTCACTTGTTTCTATTACTGTATCTCTTCATTCATTTTGTGCAATGTGCACATTCAGGTTTTTGTGTCTAAATCGGTAAAATCAGGGGCGTAACACAGGCCCCCGCATCCCCCGCGGTGCGGGGGGGCTCCCCGAGCTGCAGGGGGCCCCCTCAGCACAGTACTTAGGCCTGAGTGCTCCGTATTAAATCCGGAGGGGGCCCCCTCCGCGTACATTGCAGGGGGGCCCCTTAAACTTTTGCTACGCCACTGGGTAAAATGTCATGTAATGTGGTTTTGAAATATTTCGCTTTATCACTTGCTTGCCGCTCATTTTATCTGCAGTGTGCCGCATTCCATGTGGCGTCTTTCTCTAAACCAGGAGATCATTATGGAATGCTGTTGTCCACAGTGTATCATTCTTGTACAATACCAAGATGTTAAATGTGGTGGCCATGCTTGAGTTTTAAAACAATGGTAGACTATTTACGATAACTTTGCAAAACAGATACCTGCTGCTATAAGTTTTGTTTTTCCAGATATATGCCCACCGTGTTTAGAAAGCATCATGTTTTCTTTTTTCTACTTGTATTCTTTTAATTTATCTTGCAAATGTTGTTGAGTTTTTTTATTTTTATTGTCGTGTCAGAGGGTGAATGGAAAGATGAGAAAGTGGATTGATCAATGGATGCCTTAGAGCAAAGATGAGTGACAGAGTGTGTTTATGATGACTTATTGAGTGTCTACAAACATCAGTGACACAAAGGCAGCTTCATTCAAAATCAAGACCTATTGGCATTGCCTATGCTTGTTTACATGTTTGTTTTTTACTTTAAACAATATGTAATCCTTTGCCTTTCCTTTTTGTACCTTTCTTCCACCCAACTATCTCTGTATTTGATATGTGTTTTATATACCTTTTATTTTCACTTATTCTGAAATCTGCATTGCTGAAGTGAGGACAAAGATTATCTTGTATATGAAGGCAGAGTGGGTAGCAGACTGTATAGCCATCTGATGTCTCTTCCACTCTATCTCCATGACCATCTCCATGCAACACTGAGCTCCACAGAAATCTGATGCTCCTTCATCACCCATTACAGATCTCCAACAGGTTTGCATTCACACATTAGCTAGATGCCCAGTATTACTACAGTCACAGCTTTCAAACCGTGAAAGAACAGTTTGAGGAGGTTTGTTCTAGAGATCTAATGATTTTTGTTGCATCAAATGGAGTTCAAGTGCAGGCCTCAGCACATAACGAAGACTTGCATGATTATGGGTAAATAATTTTATCACTTTGTATCTCAAATTTTGAATATGTGTATTGTAAAAAAAAAATACTATACAGTGTGCTGTTCCAGTGGCATATTGATCATCATATCCTGGTTTCTGTGCTAATGTTTCCAATGTATCTGATATTGATAATACTGTTCTAAGTACAACATTTTTTATAGCTTTTGCTTGACAACACTAAAGATTTATTGACATTAGCTGTACAATGGTCCTGTATCAAAAAAGGTTCTCTGCAAGGCCTTCAACTGGAGGCTTGAAGGTAAGTTTGAGGTACTTCTGAAGTCTGAAATAAAACTTAAAATAAAAAATACACCACCAAAACATACACCAGCATTCTACCGTCTACCCAACAAGCTCTCACCCCACTGTCAGGTGAGCACCCACAAACCATCCTAGTGTCCATTTAAATCTTGTTTGATTAGTTTTTGTGCTATAGTATTAATCTTCTTAAAGTGAATGTCCTGTCATGAAGAGTATCTTGGTCATGAATCTGAGGGCTCTAACATTACCTTGCAGATCCTTTACACACCTTGTCAGGTGAAATGGACCACGCTCGGGCCAGTGTCCGTGCACAGCTCAGTTATGGCAGGATGGTAAGTCTCCTCTCTCTTATGAAGTACTCTATACACAATGTCTTGTCACATAGACACACCTTAACGATGTGACAAATTGGTGCATTTTATTTATTTATTGATTTGCTGATTGTACAATCATAATCACATGCTTGTTAGCAAACTTTGGTTTTCAGGAGTATTCTGATTTCACGATAGGAGCAAATGAATTCTTGATATTTTTGCCCCTGTATTCATAGTGTTCATCAAAACTGTTTGTGCTGCTTCAGTTTCTTTGGCAGATGGCCTATGTGTTGACTAACTTTAGGCTTCTCAATGGCAACAAGTGTGTTGCTAACATATTCATGTAGCCATGATTCTTGTGTCAGAACACCATGGGCATAAAACATAAGATTTTTAATTTAACGTTGGCCCGACTAGTAGCCAGTAAAGCTCTTATGTGGTAAGTCTCGTCAGATCTTGTTGCTTCCAAATGAGGAGCAACCTGGCCTCCTTTTCTGGGCTCATTGGTGTCTGTCAAACAGTCCCACACAAACCGTGTTGCTGTATTCTAGTCATGCATGACCAGTGCTCTGATCCGCTCCATTTGAATGTCTGTTTAAAGAAGATTTTGCAGAGTAGGTGTTAAGACGGGAATGTACACCTGCCTTGAATGCACAACTGCTTATGAAACTAGTATCCTGACTCTTAGTTTGGCCTTGGCATTATGCTCATCTAGCGTGTGCGCAGAGACCTAGGCCTGCCCCTGGTAATGCAAGGTCCAGAACCAGTTCTGTGACCTGGAGAACTGCACCAAGCATGCCTTCATAATTAGCATTGGACTACTGTCCATGCCCTGGGTGTATTCTTGTAAAGAAGTGTTGCAGCCGATTGTATTTTATGAATCAGTAGTATGACCAGACATTTTCTCTGTGTCATGAAGAGGAGAGCCTACTGGCTCGTCTTAAGTAGAGTTCTGTTGTTTTGTGAGACCAAAAACCTTGCACTGACATTCCGAGTTTGTGTCAAGTGTGTGTATTTGCAGCGTGTGTGTAGCACCTGTATGATAGTAGGACTCCGTGAGTTTTGCAAGTCTGAGTGCTGGTGCCACTGGAATTCATTTTCGCTGGCCCTGGTTTAGCATGGCACAATATACTGAATGAGGACAGCTTCCCAAGATTATGTAAGTATAGTGCCTGCATTCCTGTGGCTGGAGGATGGAGGCCCAGACATTGGAGTGGGGGATGATAAAGACAGGGCTTCCCATTGATATTCAATGAGGACCTTGTTATCAAAGGGCTGCTGATTAGTACTTCTTGACAACTGTCATTTGGTAGATGGTAGGGTTGAAGAATGAGACTGCAGTTTGTGTTGTTCGAGGTTAGGACGTTTCTAGGTAGGCTTGCCCTTATGTCTTTCCCTGAATACTGCTTCAGAAAGGCTGATGACAGTCATGTGCAGAGATCCCAAACTTCATTATGCCCTTGTTTTGGATACTTCTGCTTGGTGTCAGCCACATTGCTCCCTGCTTTGAGGGCCATCAATTAGTCTGTCATACAGCCAGAAAATGACATTTGAAAGAGAATGAACCCAGAACCAGTTCTGAAGCCTCAGACAGTTGATCCACATCAAATGTTTATTAAAGTGGCATCCAAACCACCCCACTTTGTTCCAGTTGCAAGTTCTTCTTCACCAAGGAAGGAAATGCTCCTCAGAGTACTCGAAGACCTGCTGGGTGACCAGGGCTGGTGTCTGCATTTGTCAATACGTTGAAAACTATCACCCAATTGCTGTCAAGTGACCTATGGCATCTCCAATTCAAACAGCTGAACACACCCATTGTGGCGGTCACAGAAGACACTGTCTTCACACAAATAACTTTGACAGCAAGGCCAGGAGAGTAGTGAATCACTGCTAAGCATGCCAGCGAAGATCCCCTTGACAAGTGCATGTGTGGCAGAGTAGTGGCTCTAATTCAGGCGGACACTGTGCATGCGCCATGTTCTGCAGTTCACACTTACCCATGCTTCATTACTGTATTCTTTCGAATCCAGTACTAGACACTTCTCTTCACTGACCTGCTGTTCCTGGTTACTCTTGCTTTCAGTTCCATTGCCTTCGCCACTCAGTTCAGTGCATCCTGCACTTGCCCACACTGCTATTTCCATGCTTCTACCACTTTTCTTTTATAGCCATTTCTGTTGTTTCTTTCCCAGTGGAAATTGTGTTCAGGTTGGAGTTCAGGTCATCGGGTCTTCTTCAGTTCAGAATTGTGGTTATGATTCTTCCTGGCTCTTTGCTCCAGTTTGACCATTTGTCATGAGATAGTTTGGAAACTGCAGTGTACCATCTCTGGTCTCATTCACATTTCGACACAGAGGGGTCGATTCCAATTCGGGCCGGAAATCTCTCCGACCGAGCCGGACCCGGAGAGATTTCCGACCGAATCGGACCCGTGCAGTCCGACCGAACGAGTCCGATGCATTCGTATGCCACCGGACACGAGTCGGTCGGACTCCCATTGAACTCAATGGGAGCCGGTCGTACAACGCGTACGCGGGCTCCCATTGCCTCAATGGGTGCGAGGCGGACAAGGGCGCCCTACAGCGAGTACGCCGCGAGCGCTCGCGGCGTACACGCACAGGTAGGGGGACCCATGGGTCCCCCTGTGTGCGCCTCGCACAGGTACGCGTACAGGGGGTCCGACACGGACCCCCAAAGTACGGCTCCGACAGCGAGTTCGAGTCGGACGGCGCGAGTCGGTCGGAGCGGTCGAGGTGCGCATCGTACTTACCCGGCCGGAAAACGTCTCCATTGCGCGGTGCGAATCGTGTCCGAGCGAGTCGGTCGGAGCGGTACGATCCGGGTACGAGTCGGTCGGAGCGGTCGGGTCGCCCGGACGAGTCGGTCGGCGAGTCGCATCGTACTCGCTCGGCCGGACCCGCGTACGGTTCGGTCGGGAAACAGGGCTCCGAATCGGATCCGGTAAAGCCGAATCCTATTCGGAGCCCTACCGGCCGAGATCGGAATCGGCCCCCTAGTTTCTTGTGGATATTTCTTCTAAAACTTGCTTCAATATTGAAGGTTTCTGCCTCAAATCTCTGGTTCTAGACAGCATGACAGCCAGTTTTCCAGAGGTAAGGGGACAATCAACTGAAGTCTTTACCATTTGCTGGATAAGCTAAAGATCTTCTAAGCACATAGAAGCCTGTCTGCCTGCTCAGAGATGGAAGGAGACTACTTGGCCCTGAAGAAACAGAGACTGTCCAGAAGCAGAAGGAGACTTCCCTTGGAGGTGAAGCTGGTGTCGACCTGTGTTGTGAGGGATCTCCTGTTCTCTCACTGCAGCTCCTGCAGTGGAAAGTGTATAGTAATCTACCCAAAAAGTCTTCCCTTGCTGCATGGTTCCCCTGCTGCACTAGAAGACTTGGTATTCATGCTGCCCAACTCCCCAGCAAATCCTAGGGTGGACCTGATGTTGCCGCCAAAGCAGAAGCTGATGTAGGCTTGGAGGCTGCTATGGCTCAAAGAAGCACAACCCCCATGTAAACTCACCCTGAAGTCCACAATTGTACGACGGGCACCTGTTGGATCTCAACTTGGAGGCGGCATATTCAGGCCAGGACATCTGATGAGCAGGCGTGCCTTGCTGCTTCCGCACTAGAGCTCCAGTCCCGAGTGAACTGCCCCGTGCTCTAGTGTCAGCAGAGGCATTGCTAAGAGCTTTACGTGCGAAGAGGGAACAATGACTTTTGTTTAAAGGATCCCTTTAATTTGGACCCGAACTCCTGAACTGATCTGTGAACTACTTCAATCATATGGAGTCATAGTGATCTGCACTTGTGTCTGATCTCTGTCTATTACTAGGATCGAAGATCAATAGACACTGTAACAACTTCTAGAATATAAAGAGGGCATCATGGCAGGTGGGCCACTTTACAAGCACTTCAGTTGTATTTTCAATTTTGCATCTGAGCCCCATTGAATTGTTTTGTTTTATGTTTAGCTGTGATAATAAAGCACTTTATTTTTTAATAAGAAAAGTACTGAATGTGACACATACTTATTGTGTCTGTTGGTTGACTGTTTAGGTCTGAGCTCTTGCCCCCCACACTACCTCCCTGAGAAGCCTTTGACTGCTCGCCCTCTCTACCCTGAGGGTCAGGTGTGGAAAGGGGTGTACTAGACCCAGTTTGCAGAGCCATGGTAGAACAGACCACAGAACACGAGTAGCAGATGTCCACATTCACTGCAGCTCCTGTCTGACCTGTGCCTCCAGAATGGGGTCTGACAGAGGTATTTGAATGTTAATCCATTGGGCCACTGCATTAACTTGCATTGGTCATCTCATGATTGGCATCCGGATTTAATAATGTGCGATGGAGTGCATAGTAGTTGAAGTAACAATAGTGAGACATTGCTTGACTTTGATACTCAGAACACATGGAATATTGTGTCTCGGATCACTTGCCCAAACAGTGGGTGTATGGACAGGCTAGAGCGCAAATACCCGCTTGAAGGCTGGGAGCAGAGAGATAAAGGCCATGTCATAGAAAAAAGATGTAGGCGAAGTTGCAAGTGTCTGTGTGAGTAATTTCAATAGTTTATTTTAAATAACCTTGTTCTAAGCAAATGATACAAAAACACCCAAGTGTATTAGAATGTGCATTGCTATGAATAAACATTTGATTAAATACAATTTTCTCATCCAGAACCCTTTCCCTTAACTTCTCCTACAACCTAAACTTAACTCAAACCATATTTTCATGTGTTACCATTAACGCAACCCCCAAAGCTACTGCTCACTCTCACTCTGCATTACAACCTGTTTGCTTTCCATTGTTTGCATCTATTTCCCTTCTCACTGTTTTTCCACTAAATGCATTTTTAAATCATTTAATCACTGCATGTATTTCTAATCAAATGATTCTAACTGAATACTGGTTAATATTTGTAACCTTTTACTTGGAACAGCAAAATGCTCTACAGGAGTTTAAGATGGTAGTGAATAGCGGCAGGCTTTGCTGTTGGATATGGGATTAAGGTAATACTACAAAAAGGGTAGCTGCTCAGAGGAAGATATGTAGGTTGGTAAAGGAGTTTCTGACAAATTGATGCACACAAGAATTAATAATGGATACAGAGGTAACAGTGGCGTCTCTAGAAATTAATTTTAGGGGGTGCACAGATAAAACTGCTTGGGCTATCTACAAAGGACATATATTGATATATGTATATATATATATATCATTCAAAGGTGTCCACAAACGGAGATGCACTCAAGCATAGGCAGAAATCCGCAACTTCCAGCAGGGTCCTTTATTTAGACAGCAACCGGCAACATTTCCAGAACAAACTTCGCCTCTCTAAATATAATGTATGTTTCGAGGCAAAGAAATGGGGCAAGCACTACAAGTCCCAGGAGGCCGTTGTCATCCACCCACCTGCAATCAATTACACGACGGGTGCTTGCGCAGAACTGCCAATTTGCATACAGCCCGTGAACAAGGAGCATTGAAGCTCCGAAACGCGTGGTGCGAAGTTTGTTCTGGAAATGTTGCCGGTTGTATGTTTCGAGGCAGAGAAATGGGGCAAGCACTACAAGTCCCAGGAGGCCGTTGTCATCCACCCACCTGAGGGTGTAAAAGCAATCAATTACACGACGGGTGCTTTTGCAGAACTGCCAATTTGCATACAGCCCGTGAACAAGGAGCATTGAAGCTCCGAAACGCGTAGGGCGAAGATTGTTCTGGAAATGTTGCCGGTTGCTGTCTAAATAAAGACCCTCCGAGAGGACATGCAAACAGTCAAGAGAGATCTGGTGCAAGAATTGCAAACGGTCCGCAGAGAAGTGTCTGAGATTGGAGACAGGGTAGACACCCTAGAAAACCACAAAATATCCCGGGTTGAGGAAATTGAACAGCTTCAACAAGAAATTGTACGTCTTATGGAGCAGCAAATGGACCTCCAGGCACACGCTGAGGACCTTGAAAATAGGTCACGACGCAACAACATAAGGATCAGGGTGGCTCCCAGGGCTGCGGAGGCGGACGATATCCGAGAATATGTGACGGCCCTCTTCACCCAGATCCTCGGGGGACACGCAGGCCGCGGATGTCTAGCTAGATAGGGTGCATAGGGTGGACTTTGCACGATCTACGAATTCATCACCACCGGACATATTGATTTGCGTGCATGACTTCTCCCTGAAGGAGCGTATTCTACACACAGCCAGAAACACAAACCTGATACTGTTTCGTAGCCATCCGCTGCAATTATTTCAGGATCTCTCCTCTATGACGCTCTAAAAAAGGCAGGAGTTTCGCCCCGTAACAACATTCCTCTGCGACAAAAACATCTTGTATTCCTGTGGTCACTCCTTCGGACTTGTCTTCTTGTGGGAGGGGAAACTTCATCAACTCCGCTCTTTTACAGAAGCTTGTAACCTGTTGAAGATCAAGGGATCCGATGGCTCTGATCCTAAATTGTCCACAACAGCGCAAAAACCCCACCGACGCTCCCAGTGGGCTCATGAAACCTGACCCTGCCACAATAGCCCACAAGAGGAGAGCAGTGCTGGAGTGGTTGGCTGAGTATCCAGTGTCACAGGACAAGTCTTGAAGCGCCAGGATAGTAACTATGTTTCTCGCTCTGGGCATTGATGGCTCAGGCAGGGGCCGGAGAGGGGAGGAGGGGGACCTGCTCTACTGAGACCAGCCAGCCATAGACCCCAGCTCTCTCCCTTTCTCTGGACTGGCATTGTTACCTACTGGTGCCTTTCCTTTTCCTGGGACATTGACTGTGTTTCTTCTTTACTGCTTTAATTATGTTCTATTTTTTGTTGGAGTTGTTTCGAGGGTACCCCCACACACAGCTTGCGCGCTACACAATGAGATAATTCCACACCTGGTCCGCCTCACCTATATGGCTCACGCCACATGCAGCAGCAGGCCTGTATTCCGGGACACTATGCTGATACACATACACCTAACCGATGACAGCTGACACCCTGAAAGTGGTCACTCTATATGTGAAAGGGCTTAACAACCCTGTCAAGAGGCATGCCGTCCTCTCATGTCTGGAGCATATTCAGGCGGATATCTGCCTCCTCCAGGAGACACACTTGACCGCGGGACCAGCTGAAATCCAGAGCCTTCCAGCACCAATTCTTCTCCTCTACAGTCCGTAAAGCGGCGGGGGTAGCGATCTTTCTCTCACAAACCTTCCGGGGGAGGGTTGGACCCAAATTAGCGGACATCAGGGGTGGCCTTCTTGTGTATTGTGTACAGTTACGCACTCAGGCACTTGTCGTGGGTTCTCTTTACACCCCGAATGAGGGACGAGAACAGTTCATACAGATAGCCATAGCAGATTCTCTCACTACACAGGACCGCCTTGTTTTAATTGGAGGCGACCTTAACGTGGTATTTCACAACTACCTCAACCGCTCGGCCCACAGGGAGGGGGGATCGGGAGCACTTTCGGCAGAGGGTGTCGGTAGGATCCAAGAGATGGGCCTGAAAGACTTATGGAGGGAGCGTCACCCCCACACCCGGGACTATACTTTTTACTGTCATGCACATAGGTCTTATGCCTGTCTTGATCACCTTCTAGGCTCCAGGGAATTACAGCAATTGGTCATCTCGGTGGAAATTGAACCCAGATCCCTTTCAGATCATCTCTGCGGTTGGTGTCTGGGTGGGTGTTCCACAGGCCGGGGCCCCCTAGACATTGGCGATTGAGGGAAACACTCCTCCAGGGCCCAGTGGGGGTGAACCAGATCAGAACAGCTATTACTGATTATCTTTGAATCAAATATAACCCTGATATGGCCGCCTCAATGGAATGGGATTCCCTAAAGACGGTCATCCGGGGCGAGCTCATAGCAATATCTGCAGCAGAGAACAAATTAAAGAGGGGCAAACGAGAGGAACTGCAGCAGCAGGTGCGCAAACTAGAGCACATCCATTACCGCACGGGGGCTCCAAGGGTGTGGCAACAGCTAGAGGACGCTAGAAAGTAGCTGGCGGGCTTAGATTTAGACAGAGCTGAATACTCCAGACTGTGATTAAAACACTCCTTTTATGTAGGGGGAACAAGAGCAGGAGGTTGCTGGCAAATAAGCTCAGAGCCCAAAGGCAGGCTACAGGGGTGGACTCTGATAAAAGACAAAGGGGTGCTTATTGAAGGGGATGGCCTCATCTCATCCAAATTTAGAGACTCCTATCAAGATCTCTATTCGGAACAGCACCTCCCCTCTGGCAAACCTGCCCGTTACCTTCAGAACACGAACATAACCCGCTTGACTGGGGAGCAGGGGGAGTCACTCGATCGCCCGATACCCATACAGGAGGTCATTGCGTCATCTCCAAGTAGACGCCTCTCAAGTCTCCAGGGCCCGATGGTTTCCCAGCGTGTTTCTATAAGATCTTCGGCGCTGAGCTAACTCCCATCCTTACAAGGCTTTTTACCTCCATCACTGGCCCGGCCTCAGTTCCGCCCTCAATGCTAGAGGCCACAGTTGTCATCCCTAAGCCTGGTAAGGATAATCGATGTTGTGCAAATTTCAGACCCATTTCAAAGCTACAGTGAGGGTGAACAGACTTAATTCTTCATTCTTCCCGATAAGAAGAGGCACTCGACAGGGATGCCATCTGTCACCTCTCTTATTTGCGCTCTATATGGAGCCATTTGCACAGAGAGTGAGGGATCATTCCCAAATAAAGGGGGTGCTTTTGGGGGGAAAGAGCATCTTATAAGCTTATACGTGGATGATGTTCTGGTCTTTTTGGATGACCCTCGGGTCAACCTACCATATTTCCTGGGGGAGATGGAGGAGTTTGGAGAGGTGCCTGGAGTCCACATGAACCTCCGCAAGTCGCAGGCCCTCAACGTATCGGTTTCGCCAGACACGATGGCATTTGGAGAGGCGCCTGACTTCCGCATGAACCTCCGCAAGTCGCAGCCCCTCAACGTATCAGTTTCGCTAGACACCATGGCATATTTAACACAGAAGTATCCACTCCAGTGGGCGACTGACTCTATCCCATACTTAGGTGTGCAGTTGGCTCAGACGCCAGAGAAAATAAGAACTCCTAATTATCAAGACTTATTTAAACGGGTGTGGGTCGATCTGGCCCATTTGCGACCTTATCCGTTGTCTTTGCTGGGCCGAATCGCGGCGCTAAAGATGACGATCTTCCCTAGGATCCTCTTCTTCTTCCAGACTATTCTTTTAATGCCCCCGCCATGCACGATCGCCTCCCTACAGGGCCCCCTACATCACTTTATCTGGGCAGGTAAATGCCCTTGCATGCAGAAAGAGTTAACCTGGTGCCCACATGCGGAGGGGGGGTTGGGAGTCTCGAGCTTACTTCATTTCTATCAGGCGACACAACTCTGCTACCTGGGCGGATGGTCCAGGACGGATTCGCAGAAACCGTAGTTGTTCATGGACCGGGCAATCGCCGGGACGTCATTGGGAAGATTCAATTTTTGCCCCATGCGCAGAGCCCCGAGTCTATATATATCGCAGGTAATGGGCTCGCTGCTCAGAGTCTGGGACAATCGGGCTATCAAAGGGGGGCTATCCACCTCCCCGTACCCCTTCCCCCCTGACCCCAGTAGTGGGTAATCCAGCGTTTGCCCCGGGCCTGGGACCCTCCTTTCGAATCTGGCAGGAGACTGGTTGCCGAGCTATTGGGCACTTTATTGACGAGTAGGGCCCCATTCCTTTTGATAATCTACGGCGGGACTTTTCCATCCCTGAAGCTCAATGGTTCCTTTACCTACAGGTCAGACACTGGGTTATGCATCCATCGGTAAGCAAGGGGGCTCAGAGACCATTGACGAAGTTTGAAAAATGGCTTCTCACAAACGCACGGACAAGCACCTAGTCTCGGAAATCTATACATTGTGTACTCCCTTCAATGGCTGAGCATAGATCCCCCGCACAACTCCGTTGGGAAGCTGCACTGGGGAGGCAACCAACCAATAAAGAATTGCAAGACATATACTATAGAGCGCGACACTCAGCACATAATACAAGTAGTGCAGAAACAGCCACGGAAATCGCCACTTATTGGTACCTGACTGCCGTTAGACTCCATAGGGGTAACCGGGCCCGCAGTGATGAATGCTGCCGATACTGTGGGGCTAAAGGCACTCTTACTCACATTCTATGGGAATGTCCTAAATGAGCTCATTCTGGGAATCCGTGTCAAACGATATCGAAACCCATCTTCTGACTAAAATTCCCCCTACACCACCGTAGGTCTCCCCAACACCCTCACAATCCCACTTACAGGGGACGACATATCAGTAAAGCACTAGGGGCGGCACACCAGATCATTCCTGCTCTGTGGGGCACAGAAACAACATCAACACACCTGGGATGGCTTCACAGCCTCTGGCATGTTCTGGGCATGGAAAAGGTAATCCTTACCATGTCAGCTCAAGATGACGCATATAGATCCCCATGGCAACCATGCATAACCTTACTATCCCAGGAATTTCGGGAACTGACATGCCCCCACTACTTGTGATTAGGGGTGTGGGGGGGGCAATTGTTAGTAAAATGTTACGCTTCACGGCCGAAGTACAATTGCTGGCAATTTCAAAGCCCTGCTAAGCTAGTTTTTCTTCGGTCTATGTGAATTGCTGTAACAATAAATCATGTAAACCATAAATCAGGCCTTTAGTCTTTAGTATGAACTGCAGTGTCTATTCGGGCGTACATTTCCTGATTCTGGAATTTCTTTTCTGATGAGATTAGGCCTTTTTTTGTCAATGAAATTTAGCTTCCTTGCCTGCAAACCCTTGCTGACGGCTGTGAGGAAATAGGAATATTATATAGTGTGGTTGTGTGACCTCACTGTGTAATACACTTACCAACCCCTTTAGGTCCAGTAGGTTTCATTCATGAAACCCTCAGCTCAACCTTGAGTAGCTGTGGCACTGAGCAGCAAGACTTACACAGAGGAACTAGTGTAAAGCATTTAAACAGCACCAAAACAATAGAAGAAATCGACACAGCACTCACAAAATCCAACTCCAATTTATAAAAATAGACTGCATTTTTGTAAGAATTTAGATACTAGAACGAAAAAGATCCACCAGTGGGTTCAGAATATATGGATTTTACAAGTAATAATAAATCAAAGCATTTCTACTCAACCACGATCAAGCCTTGGCAAATTCAACAAATTTGACACCTAAAAAATGTTTCTAGGAAAACTTGGGTAAGTGTCAATGCGGTGGGTAGAAGTACATGGGACGACCAACTCCGGCATGGAGCTAGTCAGGGGGACCAGCAAGTTCCTTGGAAACAATTACCTCCACAAAAGAAGCAGTCTACAAGCATTTCCCAGCACATTATCCTCGGTGCAGTGGATTCTTATGGAGTGTTCCTGATGCAAAGGAAGAAGTATGCTATGGATGCAATGCGGTCGACCGGGTCTTCCTGCCGGGATTCCTTGGTCCACGAAGATGGTGAGGTGGTCCTGGTTGTAGGCTTTACGTCCCACGAAGCCCTCTCTGGTCTGGCCGAAGTCCAGTCGCCACTGGACTTCCAGTCATACATTGTTGCGTTCACAGGCCAATCCTTCCTGGATTGATAACCTGCCTTCTGAGGGTCCCAGTAGCTCTCCGACAGTACTCTCTGGTGCATCTCTGTGCATCTGGTCTTGTTTCTTGTTGCCGCATGGCGGTGGTGGTAGCGGCTTGAAGACTTTTTGCTACCAACTTGCCCTAAAAGGCTTCTTCAGCTGTTGTGTCCCTGTGCTGCGAACAGGAGGCCAGTCAGCTGACTTGTGGACTCTCTTGGCTTTGCTGGACTCTGGACATGGCTTCTCCCTTGAGCAGGACACAGCAGGTACAGTCCCTTTCTTCACTAGTCAGCAGGTGCAATCCTCTTCAGTGCAGCCTCTTTTTGCTGATGCCTCAGTGCAGCAAGAGTCTTCCTTCGGTTTTTCTTCCAGTTGGTAGAGATCTGAGCTCTGGGTGCCAGGGGTGCCCCATTTTCTTCAGAAATGGCCCTAAGGGTAGGATGCGATTGGTAGTCAATAAGCTACCAGGTTCCCTCCCTCCTGAGGACCACTTCCTGGGAAGTGTGGGATCTGGCTATCCCAGGATGCACCATTCTACCAACTCCCAACATGGTGAAACCCCTCTCTTAACACTCAGAGCTCTTTAGCCCACTCCCAGAGGTGTGGGAATCAAGAGGCTACACGCCCATGGAAAAACCAGTTTGACAACTGGCTTCTCCTCTTCTGTCCTTAGTGCCAGCCTGTCTGCCTAAACAATAGAGCAGGCCCCCTCCCAAGTGTTACCTATTTTCCTTTCAAAGGCGGCTTCTCCTTTGAAGCTTACCTTTTAGGCTAACACCCTTGTGGCTTCCTACAGGAGGGAGGTAATACCACTTTCCCATGCAGGCCCCTATTGTGTCCTTTCCTGGGAGTAATTAGCACGTCTCCCCAGGAGGGCAGAAAGCTGTGTGCCGGACAAACACTGTGTCCATCAGTAAACAGGCCACTTATACCTTGGGCAACTGAAGTGGCAACTTCCAAAGTTGCACTTTGCCCACCATTAAATCGAATTTAATGCACTGATTATTTTGATACCAAACAGTACCATCCTTAGTAGTCCTATTCAGAATATAGCAGGGCTGGGTTGACAGCCTCTAACTCTGTACTTGCCAATGTGGCTAATAGCCTTTCCACAGTAAAAACAACAATTAGGGTTTTTACTGCTGGAACATGTAAAAGTACAGGTTCCACTTTTTAACATACAGCAACCCTGCCTTGGGGCTCATTAGCCACAGAAGTGACTTACATATATTAACAAGCATTGGTAAATGCATTAGGTTTCATCTATGTGATTAATAATAAGCTGGTTTTTGTTGTAAGTTGTAGCTTGCTGAGTAGTTGTACAATATAAGTAACAGAAGGTCTGTTAAAGTGTTATGGCTTGTTTGTGTACAAAAAGGCAATATATTCTGCTGTTACTAGTGGTATAGTGCGGGTAAGTAAAAGCAAAATTTTGAAAAATGAAATGAAAGAGGGAAATGGAATTAATTGATGTAATAGCCGATGATGATGCACTACTGAAGATGGGCTCTCACATGCACCAGGCAGCATCACTCACGATGTATAGCTAGTTGCACAAGGTAGGCCCTTCTGAACTTTGACAGTGTTCTGTACCAGTTCTGCACCAGGCAGCATTATTATGGTGCACAGATTACAGCTCCAGGTAGGCATAATTGGGGGTTGGGCTGTTCTGTGTAGCAGAAAGCATGACTAAGGTTGCACAGCTCACGGGTCCTGGAAAGCACAACAGACGGCTGGCACTGCCCTGCACCAGGAGGCATGACTAAGAGTGCACAGCTCACTGCTCCAAAAAAGCACAACTGAGAAGTCAATCCACAAAGAGAGAAACTGTATCTCAATGCACAAAGAAAGCAGGAATGGGGGCGCTGTTGACCGGGTACCCTAAAAACTTGACCAGATTACATAGCTCACTGCACCAGCGATCAGACACTACAATATACTTTGCACCGGTTCAGTGCAGTTTAGCCAGTTAATGCAAATATATTTTTCAATGGTGAGCTGATGAATAGGTCGATGAAAAATCGTGGTGATAACAAGATATGGAATCAGGCCCCTGGAAAGCACCACTGGAAGTTCACCCTCACTGCAGCAGGAAAGTATGTAGAGGGTGTAGAGCTCCCTGAACGTGGGGAACAGGACGGACTGTGCAGAAATCCCAGAGTGGCGTAAGGCGTCATTTCCAGTGGGACGAAGAAATGGGGGTGAAGACAGGAAGTTTAAGTGCCTCTTTCGCCCCCAGCATCCCTCCCACTCCTCTTCCCCATCAGAATCGGCACAGAGCTTTATGCACTGAAAAGGAATTTTTGGAAACACCAAACTCACAATCATAAATATCTTTGCCCCATGTCGGATTTCCCTGCCAGCCCTAGACTGTGGAAGGAAACTTAGGGAAGCCAGGGAAAACAAATACAACAAGCATTTGCAGTCCTGCCAAGTGTCACGCATCAGGCGTGACGCTAACGCATTTCAGTGTGGTGTTCCGCATCACCGCACTGAAATGCATTGTCACGCATTTTGCCCACTCTACTCTGACGCGCTGACACTGGCCCGCTAGGTGTAACGCAGGTGCTGCAGCGCGGCGTGGCGCGCACTGGCGCTGCCTGGCTGGTCACGGTGTGCCTCTGACCTGTGTGCGCGCGGGGGGCTGCTGCTCTGCTGAGAGTAATTGACCTTCCGGTCCGTGCTGCTGCTCTGAGAGCCCGTGCCTCAGCGTGCGTGCCCAAATTGAAATATGCTGCCTAGCTTGCTACAATGTTGCAAAACCTGCAGTCTGCAGTCAGAGTGCTGGCTCTTAATGATTTCCCGCTGCGGCGCTCAGCTCTGACCAAATGACAGAGTGAGTCATCATTGTCTCAGACTCACCCTGCCCAATAAAATTACCGGGACGGCCGGGGCCTGCCCTCTCTGAAGACAAGTCGTGCGTTAACTGGCTCTACTGTGCGGCGCCTGGCGCCCATTACCTCACGTCCTCTAGTTAACAGGAAGCGGAAGTAAAGTGAGGCGCTCGTCTCTGACTGACTGTGAGAAGAATCGGGCCGGCGGCGCGGGCGGGAGTGACTGAGTTAAGGCAGTCTCAACATCAGGATGGCAGCGCGGCATGAGAGAGGCCTGTGGCTGCATGATCGGGCGCGCTGCGTGTGGAGACTGGCGCTGCTGTGCACACACTGCTCAGTGCTGCAGGCATGTGAGCGGCGCCGGCCGTCCGGACGCGTCACCCCCGTTGAACTAAGAGACAACAGTAAGTACTAGTAGAAGCTGTAACTTATGATTCGTTTACAGTACAGACATGTTACAGGAGGGAGCACTAGGGTTATCGCCCTTCCATTTCTGGTGCTCTGCAGCAGTTTCAAGAACTTCTTGGAGTTTCTTGTTGCTCAAATGGCTGTAATTTCTGATGTTTAAAGGTTTCCCTCGTCTTCATTGCATGATTTTTGCTCGCGAGAAAGTGTCACTCATAGTCGCTGAAATGTCACTCATAATTTCACTGAAATGATGAAAATGTCACACATGGCAATCTGAAACCTTGGCAGCTATGCATTTGCAATGCAATAGGTCTCGCATTTACGCGAGTTTAAGCTATTGGCATTGTAAATGACAATGCCTTTTATTTATGTTTTAAAAACAAAAATAAAAGGCACTGTTATTTGCAATGTCAATAGCTGAAACTCGCGTAAATGCGAGATCTATTAATTGCAAATGCTTGTTAAAGAATGTACAGAAGCCAAGTTAAAGTGCTCAGCTTTCTTTAACAATGTGCAGAAATCTTTATAAGTATCCCAGCAATATTTTAAAGCGATCAGTATCCTGTACTGCAAATATTATAACGTGCTGAACATTCCAAAATGTCCAATTTTCTTTAATATTGCACAGACATATTTAATCTGAGCACAGCGATTATTTTAAAGTACATAACGTTCATGTAGAAATCATTTAATAGTGTGCTGCATTCTCTGATACCGCAAAGAAATCATTTAAGAGAGCACTTCATCCTGTATTAGAACATTACGCCCCTAGAGGGCAGAATGTTCTAATATAGCCTTAGAGCCCTCCATAGCAGGCTCTAATGGCCATTAACGGCCCGCTGCCTTGTTAAAGGCCCTCACCGAACTCTGGAATGGGCCTTTAATGGCCGGTAGAGCAGACTCTAAGGATATAGTAGTGCAGACAAATCATTGAAGTACATCTTATTCCATGAAAGAGCAGATACACCATTTTAAGGTGCCCAAAGTTATTTAATATTGAACATAAAGTAGACGCGGTTCTTTAATAGTGCATTGAATTTATTTCAAACCACTGCGTTATTTAGGGGGATACGTATATTCTTAAGTGCTCAATATTCCTTAACAGTGCACAGAAATAAATAAAACGTGCATCCCATTGTTTAACAGTGCACCACAATCCTCAACACTGCCTAACATAGGACAGAAATTAATAAAAACGTGCATCTCATTCTTTAACAATGCACCACAATCTTCAAGATTCCCTAACAGTACAAAGAAATAATTCTAAAGTCGGGTGGAATTCTTCAGTAGTGCACAGAAATAACTTGAAAGTATTTATCATTTGTAATAGTGCAGATACATTATTTAAAAGTGCACCTCATTATAGAATTGTGAAAAATAAGTTATTTGAAAATCTTAATTATTATTTAATAGTGTTCAGAAATCCTTTCAAAGTGCATTTCGTTATTTAAGTGGGGCACAGACATCATTTAAATGTGCATGGCATCCTTTAATGGTGTTGAGAAATAATTTAATAGTGTGCCTCATTTTGTAATATTGCAAAAAAATCGTGAAAAGCTGCATCTCGTTCTTTAAAAGTGGAAGAAGTGTTTGAGTATTTTTAAACTTTACAGCGTTTAAAAATAGTACACAAACCTTTTTCACGTGTTCGTGGTCCTTTAATACTGTATACAATCCTGTTAGAAACGGGGTAGCGTGGTGCGGAGCGGGTGGGTTAAACTCCGGAGGATTGTGTAAAGCATCTGCGCAGCACACACTCACAGGCGACACGATAGGCACACCACAAAAGAGACTCCACACCAGATTGCATGGAAATAACTTGTGTATTATAAAAACACGTCAGAATGCAAACACAAGTACATATCTACCGTGCCAGCCGGCACCGGGTAACAATTCACAGGGGGACTATTTACCAGGCAGGGCCAATCGGGCCGCTGCCAGAATCATCACAAGCACAGGTTGCAAAGGATAAATGAAAGTCCATAAGCAATAATCAGCGTAATCAGTCCGTACCTGCTAGTGAATGACTGAACTCCGCTCAGTACATTGGCATGAATCCCTTTAGGCATACCCCATTAGCATAAATGCATGAGCCCAGGCATGGAATGAACGCATCCCTAGGATAACAAGAACACATTATGCATAACCATAACAGCATCGTCTAGGCATCACAACCCCTTAGGCATAACAGTAGGTAGGAAATCCTCACTAGGTGTAAAAGCATTAGGATAAACCCATTAGGTACCAACTCAGCCTAAGTCTCACTGGGCATGGGCACATTCGCCTGTGGCATCTGGGTAGCATGAGAATCAGTCGGCATAAGGTGCATCAACATGAATCAGAGTAGCATAAACCTGTGAACATAAGGCATCACCACATGAGCATTAGGCATAGAAACCTGTGGGCATAATCTCATTAGCATAAATCACAGTCTACCTAAACATGTGAGCATAGAGGCATAAACCATGTGAGATCAGGCGTGAATCTAGAACATCTGAGCACCCCATTAAGTATAAAACATATTACGTGCTCTCATTAGGCCTAAATATATACAGGTGGCCTCTCCCTAGGCATAAAGCACCTCAGGCACAACCATAGGCATAAACCTCATTAGTAGCATGAGGCCTAGCACATTATGCAGAACACCAACCTGGTAAGCGTTAGGGGAAAACATTAGCAGTAGGATAAAAGCGTTAGGCATCAAATGCAACATCAGTAGGCATAACCCCATTCGATTAGGCATAGCCACCTTAGATCAGGTATAAGTACATTTTGCAGAGAACCAGCAATGTAAGCATTGGGGGTAAACATTAGGCATATAAACACATGCAGTAGGCCTAATCATGGCACAAACAACACTGGGAGTGGCCACCACCACATGAGCAGGAGTCACCTTATAAATGTCCCCAACGTTGTAGCAGTGCAAAAATGAGGCCCCCAAGTTCTGGCGCGTTGGAGTCCCCCTCCGGGACTCTGAAGGTAAGCATATGCCCAAAAAGAGTACTGGTCAAGTCAGAGCCCCCTGAAGCCCCACTCTGGGGCTCCCACACCAGTATCGCGAAAACGTTGCAGCTGCCCGCCACCGCGGTGCAGCTGTAACTCGAAGATCAGTGGGGCCCTCCCGGTGCCTCGGGGGCCCAAGGCACCGACAATGTGTCTCGGCCGGCCCCCCCCTCCCCCTCAACCGTTTCAAAACTCGGCCCACTCACCGGAGCTCTTCCGGGTGCAGTTGCCGGGGTCCGCGGGGCTCTCTCTTCAACACGGGAGCCCCGCCAGCAGCAACACCTTCCTGGCGTCTTCTCGACGGGACCCTACTCGTGCTGCTCGGGTCGCGGCGGTGATCCTGTTCTTCACCTGGTCCCTCTCCCGGGGGCCGGGACTTCGGTCCGGAGTCTGCGGGGCTCCGGGCGTCCGGTTGACGTGGGGCCTGCGCGGGGTAGGCTCCCGCCTGGCTTCTTGGCAGGCACGGGGCTCCCTCGTCACCACGGGAGCCCCCGTCTTCACTTCCGGCTGGCTTCAGATGAGGCCCTGTCCCCTTCCGGGTCGCCGCGGGCAGCGCGGCGGCTCTCTCCTTCTTCTTACCCCGGGCTGCGGCGGTGATTTGCGGCAAGATTAAAGTGTGGGGTGGGCTCCCGCTATTTTTGGCATAACGACCGCGGGGTGGGCTCCCGCTGGTCCTAATAAGCACCAAGTTGCGGCACAAACGCGGGGTGGGCACCCGCTACTGTTAAATCAGCAAAAGTGCGGTGAACTCGGCTGCAGAAACGTGGGGTGGGCTCCCGCTTACTTCAGATAGGCAGAAGGCGCAATAACGCGGGGTGGGCACCCGCGAAGGACCACAAACGCGAGGTAGGCCCCTGCTGTACTTTCAAGATAAACAGCTCTCCCTGGCAGCACGCGCTGCGGGACCCACGCACCTTCTTCTCCTGGGCAGGTGCTGAAGGCACGCTCACGAGGCGCTGGATGGCTCACAGTTCCAGGGTCCCACACGAGAAAGTAGTGCCCATGCTCCTCACCTCCTTGGAGTGCAGGCCAACAACCGATAGCGCTCACGGGGCGCTAGGGCAGGAGAGCAGGCAGGCAATGCTGGGCAAGATCAGCAGGCAGTGGGCACTCATCAGTACAGGACAGCAGTCCCTAGGAACAGTCAACCCCCCATAATGTGGCACTCCTCCTGGCATAGCAGTCTTTACTCCAGCAAAGGGCTCTCACTGGCCCTGTGGACAGCAGAGGGGTACAGATGGGCTCAGGGGCCAGCACACAGGCCCTTGCGGCGGTACCTCCTGGCAGAGTGTCCCCTCTCAATCAAAGTCCACGCACAACCCAGCACATGGAGTCTCAGCTCCTCTATATATACACCCCTCACCCCACCTACCAGAAAAGGCCAGAACCTTCTAGAAGGCTCTCTGGGGAAACCGGTCCCAACTGGTTTTGGGGAGGTGTAGAGCACCCTGTCTGCCAGGCTTCCCTCCAAAAGCTGGGGGGTGTGTGAGCCGGACACACCCCAGGGGGCGGAGTGAGCCTTGGTCACTTCGAGCGCTAGACCGGTAACCCACCTCAGGCAGGCACCAGCGCACAGACAGGGTGACGGTTTAAAAGTGACATTTCTACAATGGTGAAAATAACCCTGCGTACACCATTGCGCAACATTTCTTATTTTCAGTTCAACCACCAACCATAACATACTTATGGTGTTTCATTTAGGGGTTATCCATAGGGGGAAGTTCTCAATGCTAGCCTATGGAGGGCAGAGAGCACAGGCACTTTACACCAAACTCCCGTGCCAAAGTGCTCAGAGTACATAAACCACCACTACCATAGCAGCAAAAAGGCTAGGCGGAAGGCAAAAGTTCCGGGATGACCCTGCAAGCAGGGCCAAGTCCAACACGACCCCCTCCCAGCCAAAAGCCAGGGTAGACCAATCAATGCCTTGATGGGCTTCCCTGCTTGGGGCGAGAAACCATGGACGCGGGCCCGCAACTGCAGGGGCACCCGCAGGTTCTCAGCCATTCTGGACTGTGGTGGTTCCTCCCGTCAGAACTCCCAGGACCCCCTGAGCTACCCCACTGGTACTCTCTAGTTGGCCGCGGCCAGGACCGGCCCCTAGGCCACCCAGATGTCCCTGGTCCTTGCCATCTCACCGAGTGGGGGGCAGTAGCCCAGGCACGTAGTACCCCTTGGCCACTCCACCTCTACTCCGTGCAGTTCCAAACTGCCACTGGTCCTCCCACCTGGGGACCGCACTCTCATGCTGACCACAAGTCAGGGGCGAGGCTCTCCTCCCCCTACCTCTCCTTCTGGGGTTCCGCCCTCTCCTCCTATGCGAGGCACCCTCAGAACGCCACTCTCCCACCAGTTCCGGACCTGGACCCGGTAACTGACTCACCACCCCAGGGTCTAACCCCTTAGGTAGCACCGGTGCCAGAGGTGAGTCCTCCCTCCCTCCGCACCCCCTCCCAGAGTTCCGCACCCTCCCACCGGGAGAAGTACCCCTGGAAGACAACCCGGGGGAAACACTGATAACAGATGTCCCTCCCTCCAGATCAGGCAATACCTGAACCTGGCCTCCCAACCCAGGGTCTAGACCCTGTGGCTGAGCCGGTGCCAGAGGCGAGTCCTCCCTCCCCCTGCACCCCCTCCCAGAGTTCCGCACCCTCCCACCTGGAGAAGTACCCCTGGAAGTCAAGCCGGTGGGGACCCTGATTACAGGTGTCCCACCCTCCAGGTCAGGCAGTCCCTGAACCTGGCATCCCAGCCCAGGATCTAAACCCTGTGACTGAGCAGACCCTGGAACCCCTGAAGCTCCGATTACGGACGCCCCTGGTTCTCCTGACACTAGGGGATCCCCCTCAATGGACGGCCCATCAGGACAGCCTAGGCTCCCAACCTGGGGTTCCCTTATGGAACTCTCCAGGCCCTGAGACTGCGGTTGGGGCACCTCGGGACACCTCCCCGTCTCACTCCTTCTTGTAGATCGGACGTGAGGCCCTACAACCCTCCCACTACACTGGGACCTAGCTGGGCTATTCGGCACCTCTCCCACCTCGCTGGGTTGGAAGACCCCTGAGCCACTCCCTTCAGGATCACTCCCCAATGCTTCCTCAGACTCTCTGGCACTCACCCAAAGGTCTGCCTCCCGTGCAAGCTCCCTGGGGTCTGAGAACCCACACTGCAATAGGTGTTGGCGCAACCTTGGGAAACAATTCCTGAGCATGTGCTCCCTGACAAGTAGATGGAAGAGCCCTTCCCAATCGTTCACCGCGCTACACACCATCCACTCCTCCAGTGCAGTCCAACACACATCCACAAACTCCTCCCAGGACTGGTGGGACAGTTTCTTGCTGCCCCTAAATTTCAACCCGTACCCCTCTTCCTGGGAATCAGGCATCCTATACTGAGATCTGGGAGTGGGACTTCCTGCACTGGATGTACTCTCGCTGCCACCACTGGATCCCACCCTCACTGGTGAATCCAGACCACAGAAGCCACTCTCAGGGGACAACCTACCCCCTGAGCTAGTCTCTCCCTGGCGAAGGCCCTCTCGGCCTCAGCCATCCTTTCCTGCGCTAGGACCTTTTCGGTCTCTAACCTTTTTTCTTCAACCCTCAGCTGCGCTATCTCCTTGGCGTGCTCCAACCGGAGCTTCTCCAAAGCCAGCTGATGTTCCCTTTCTTCCCTCCTATCTACCCACTCTTCTGGGGACAGGGAAAGGGATGGGGCATTACCCCTGACACTGGACCCAGCACGGGACTCCCTATCTACGGTGTCCTCAGTAGTTACTGGTGTCCTCGCCCTGTCATTTTCTACCTCCTGTCCAGGATCCTTAGGGCCACCCTCTCGGCATGCGGCCAGGGCCCTCTCTGCCTCATAGTGCTCCCGGTGCCATTCATCCTCTTGCCATTTAATCAGGAATCCCTGAAGGTCTGGCTTGGTGTCTGACCCACTTACTACCATGTCTCTCTCCTCACAGAACCCCCTCAACTCCAACACACTGTACTTAAACAGATTGTCAAAATCAAAGGCAGATTCCATTTTGGCAAGACACTAAGACACAGTGCAAGACAAGGGACCTAGGTGCAAGAGCAGCCACAGGAGTGCGCAATTCAAAATGACACTTTCAGGGCGAAACAAACTCAAGAAAAATAATCCCCAAATCTGTGATTACTCTAAGTGCAGAGTTTGTAGTGCAACCAGTTGTCGCTGTGGTACTGCGCAAACACAAGTCCTATCCCACCGCTGAACACCAATGTTAGAAACGGGGTAGCGTGGTGCGAAGCGGGTAGGCTAAACTCCGGAGCATTGTGTAAAGCATCTGCGCAGCACACACTCACAGGCGACACGCTAGGCACACCACAAAAGAGACTCCACACCAGATTGCATGGAAATAACTTGTGTATTATAAAAACACGTCAGAATGCAAACACAAGTACATATCTACCGTGCCAGCCGGCACCGGGTAACAATTCACAGGGGGACTATTTACCAGGCAGGGCCAATCGGGCCGCTGCCAGAATCATCACAAGCACAGGTTGCAAAGGATAAATGAAAGTCCATAAGCAATAATCAGCGTAATCAGTCCGTACCTGCTAGTGAATGACTGAACTCCGCTCAGTACATTGGCATGAATCCCTTTAGGCATACCCCATTAGCATAAATGCATGAGCCCAGGCATGGAATGAACGCATCCCTAGGATAACAAGAACACATTATGCATAACCATAACAGCATCGTCTAGGCATCACAACCCCTTAGGCATAACAGTAGGCATGAAATCCTCACTAGGTGTAAAAGCATTAGGATAAACCCATTAGGTACCAACTCAGCCTAAGTCTCAGTGGGCATGGACACATTCGCCTGTGGCATCTGGGTAGCATGAGAATCAGTCGGCATAAGGTGCATCAACATGAATCAGAGTAGCATACACCTGTGAACATAAGGCATCACCACATGAGCATTAGGCATAGAAACCTGTGGGCATAATCTCATTAGCATAAATCACAGTCTACCTAAACATGTGAGCATAGAGGCATAAACCATGTGAGATCAGGCGTGAATCTAGAATATCTGAGCACCCCATTAAGCATAAAACATATTACGTGCTCTCATTAGGCCTAAATATATACAGGTGGCCTCTCCCTAGGCATAAAGCACCTCAGGCACAACCATAGGCATAAACCTCATTAGTAGCATGAGGCCTAGCACATTATGCAGAACACCAACCTGGTAAGCGTTAGGGGAAAACATTAGCAGTAGGATAAAAGCGTTAGGCATCAAATGCAACATCAGTAGGCATAACCCCATTCGATTAGGCATAGCCACCTTAGATCAGGTATAAGTACATTTTGCAGAGAACCAGCAATGTAAGCCTTGGGGGTAAACATTAGGCATATAAACACATGCAGTAGGCCTAATCATGGCACAAACAACACTGGCAGTGGCCACCACCACATGAGCAGGAGTCACTTATAAATGTCCCCAACGTTGTAGCAGTGCAAAAATGAGGCCCCAAAGTTCTGGCGCGTTGGAGTCCCCCTCCGGGACTCTGAAGGTAAGAATATGCCCAAAAAGAGTACTGGTCAAGTCAGAGCCCCCTGAAGCCCCACTCTGGGGCTCCCACACCAGTATCGCGAAAATGTTGCAGCTGCCCGCCACCGCGGTGCAGCTGTGACTCGAAGATCAGTGGGGCCCTCCCGGTGCCTTGGGGGCCCTAGGCACCGACAATGTGCCTCGGCCGGCCCCCCCCCTCAACCGTTTCAAAACTCGGCCCACTCACAGGAGCTCTTCCGGGTGCAGTTGCCGGGGTCCGCGGGGCGCTCTCTTCAACACGGGAGCCCCGCCAGCAGCAACACCTTACTGGTGGCTTCTCGACGGGACCCTACTCGTGCTGCTCGGGTCGCGGCGGTGATCCTGTTCTTCGCCCGGTCCCTCTCCCGGGGGCCGGGACTTCGGACCAGAGTCTGCGGGGCTCCGGGCGTCCGGTTGACGTGGGGCCAGCGCAGGGTAGGCTCCCGCCTGGCTTCTTGGCAGGCATGGGGCTCCCTCGTTACCACGGGAGCCCCCGTCTTCACTTCCGGCCGGCTTCGGATGAGGCCCTGTCCCCTTCCGGGTCGCCGCGGGCAGCGCAGCGGCTCTCTCCTTCTTCTTGCCCCGGGCTGCGGCGGTGATTTGCGGCAAGATTAAAGTGCGGGGTGGGCTCCCGCTATTTTTGGCATAACGACCACGGGGTGGGCTCTCGCTGGTTCTAATAAGCACCAAGTTGCGGCACAAACGCGGGGTGGGCACCCGCTACTGTTAAATCAGCAAAAGTGCGGTGAACTCGGCTGCAGAAACGCGGGGTGGGCTCCCTCTTACTTCAGATAGGCAGAAGGCACAATAACGCGGGGTGGGCACCCGCGAAGGACCACAAACGCGGGGTAGGCCCCTGCTGTACTTTCAAGATAAACAGCTCTCCCTGGCAGCACGCGCTGCGGGACCCACACACCTTCTTCTCCTGGGCAGGTGCTGGAGGCACGCTCACGAGGCGCTGGATGGCTCACAGTTCCAGGGTCCCACACGAGAAAGTAGTGCCCATGCTCCTCACCTCCTTGGAGTGCAGGCCAACAACCGATAGCGCTCACGAGGCGCTAGGGCAGGAGAGCAGGCAGGCAATGCTGGGCCAGATCAGCAGGCAGTGGGCACTCATCAGTACAGGACAGCAGTCCCTAGGAACAGTCAACCCCCCATAATGTGGCACTCCTCCTGGCATAGCAGTCTTTACTCCAGCAAAGGGCTCTCACTGGCCCTGTGGACAGCAGAGGGGTACAGATGGGCTCAGGGGCCAGCACGCAGGCCCTTGCGACGGTACCTCCTGGCAGAGTGTCCCCTCTCAATCAAAGTCCACGCACAACCCAGCACATGGAGTCTCAGCTCCTCTATATATACACCCCTCACCCCACCTACCAGAAAAGGCCAGAACCTTCTAGAAGGCTCTCTGGGGAAACCGGTCCCAACTGGTTTTGGGGGAGGTGTAGAGCACCCTGTCTGCCAGGCTTCCCTCCAAAAGCTGGGGGGGGTGTGAGCCAGACACACCCTAGGGGGCGGAGTCAGCCTTGGTCACTTCGAGCGCTAGACCGGCAACCCACCTCAGGCAGGCACCAGCGCACAGA
The DNA here is from genome assembly GCA_963921515.1 of Calotriton arnoldi. Lineage (NCBI taxonomy): Eukaryota > Metazoa > Chordata > Amphibia > Caudata > Salamandridae > Calotriton > Calotriton arnoldi. The sequence goes on along the minus strand of CAWUFW010002697.1, from coordinate 1,105,240 downwards.
CAGGGTGACGGTTTAAAAGTGACATTTCTACAATGGTGAAAATAACCCTGCGTACACCATTGCGCAACATTTCTTATTTTCAGTTCAACCACCAACCATAACATATTTATGGTGTTTCATTTAGGGTTATCCATAGGGGGAAGTTCTCAATGCTAGCTTATGGAGGGCAGAGAGCACAGGCACTTTACACCAAACTCCCGTGCCAAAGTGCTCAGAGTACATAAACCACCACTACCATAGCAGCAAAAAGGCTAGGCGGAAGGCAAAAAGTTCCGGGATGACCCTGCAAGCAGGGCCAAGTCCAACATTTGTAAATTTCCACGAGCATTAAAAATGCTCAAAAACGTTGCTAAATTTGACAGCGCTCGTCTGTGCTCTGTAGAAGTAAACTAAGTTGTTATAGCGCGACGCGCACAAAATGTTGCTTCTAGGCTCTCTACATGTCGAATTTTAGGTACTTCTGGCCAGATAAACACTGGCGCGATGGGGAATGGGGCGAGTTTTGTGTAATGCACACTATGAGCTAATCGCCTCTGGGGGCTTGGGTGGGTTTAGCGGGTCGGCTCAGTGTCTGCAAGGTGTGGGATGAGTGTAGGGCGGCCAAACACCAACCGTGGCAGTGACATATTCCCAGACTATCCACCACTGCGCTTGGAATGCTCAGGCGAATTGTACATTTAAATATCCGATTTTTTATGTTTTCACTTTTAACTTGAATTAGCCGATTTTCAGAGCTTTCATTTTATAGTGAGGAACAGAGGGATGAAACAATGTGCCTTGGATAACTGAATGTGGTGACAATGAGAGGCGCGGAATGAATTTCAAACTTTGCGCCGTTTAACACAATGACAATTATGCGCTTTACAACAACAGGTGGCATACCTCAGCATGGCAATGCAGATGCGCCTTAGAAACAACAGGTGGCATACCAGAGCATGACATTCATTGAAGCAGCCCCTCCCCAACTCCTGCTGAGAATGAGAAAGGATAGAGATAAACAAGCATTTGCAATGCAATAGGACTCGCATTTACGCGAGACCTATTGCATTGGAAACGGGAGTGCGGGCGGGCAAGAATGCACGAACAGGAGTGGGGGGGGGCGAGAAGTCACGGACTGGACTGCGGGAGGGAGCGGGGGGGAGACGGGGAAGAAAATAGTGTTCGGAGTAAAGGGGCCAGTAGCCATGGAAGGATACAAATGACGACATGGCCGTCATGAGGAGGGACTAACAAGCCTGAAACCATTCGCAAGGCAGCATTTAGGACCTAAGCCAATGAAAAAGATGGGCGGAGAGTGGGCGGAGCTTCCACGAAGCTTCCACGCTATACTGAATACTGCATGCCTTGCAAAGCGAGCAGGGCATGCGCTGCAACACTAGGCTCGACCTAAAAAGCTCTGAAGAAAGGGGGGGGTAATAAATGAGCCAGCGCTGAAGGGGCACCGGGAGGCAAAAATAGAGAAACTAACAAGCTCACCACCAAGCAGCTATTTGCAATAGGCTGTAGAAAACAAACAATGTACGGGGGTCAGAGTCAATTTAGAAAACGTTCCAGAAAATAAGCAGAAACATAGAAGCCAGCTAGACAAAGGCACACTGAGGGAAAATAAAGCTATGGTGCTGCCTGACGCAAACAAGAAATAGCAAATGTGTAGGGTAAACAAACAAACCAAGAGCACGCCAACTATATCGAGAAGGGGAGGGGAGGGAGGTTCCCGACATCTAGGTCACGGCCCCTGGATCTATTTTCAGCCCAACTCTGGCTATCAAGGCGCTCTGTAAACTCTCTCAGCCCACTAGTCAGAAGCCAGAGCCCCACCTCTGAGCCAGCCAGCCTACCTCTTGGCAGCATCATTGGTCGAAGTGGGCGGGATCGGCAGGGCACAGCGTGCCCCAACTTCTTCAATTCAATAGATTCCGTTCCCCTACTTTTTATTTTCAACATGCGTCCCAGGACGGCAGAAATAGCCAAGGTCTACAGATAAGGCTCGGCGTTCCGGGCCGTTTGGGGACGACGGGTCGGCAGAGAAGGAAAAGGACTGTCTTTTTGCCTTCTTGCCCAGAGAAGGCAAGGACAGTGTTGACGTCTGCTCTGACCTGTGCCTTCAAGAAACATTTCTCACCCTCTCTTTCCCACTTTCGTTTATTTGTTCCCCCGTGAAATGGATCCAAAAAAGAAAAACACTTTTGCTGGAGATGTCGTTTTTTTGACATCTTTCTATTTAAAAGTGCAGCCTCTGGAATAAAAGGTTCAAAATATGAAAAATAAATGACTAAATAAAGCAACACAGAGTGGTCGCAAAGTGGCCAGATTGATTTTATTCACACCCAAACACATTAGCGTCACTTTACAGAGTTTGCCAGTGAAGGCTACTTTTGTTTTCTTGTCTTTCTTTGAACAGCATTGTTTTCCCGGGTGGGGAAGTGCACCAATCCTGGAGGTACTGCAATGCCTGATTGATGGGTGGATTGGAAAACAAAATGTGTACCGCAGCTCTGTGTTCACAGATGTGGTCTTTTTAAACCATACTGCTTACGTTTTGTAAGAATATAAGCAATGGACATTAAAATGGGTCCCTTCTGTGCCCTGTAGTCATGTCCTTAACTTTTCAGGCAAAAGCACTCACTGATTTCTGAATAGTGAGTGTAAAAGCGTTAAGGTAACCATGTTGTTCCTGCTTACATTTCACATGATTTACTTAATCTTGCATTCCCTATGAGTGTTTGTTTTTATCCGGATGTTGTTACTTTTTTTAGGCAGCATATTGCTCTTGTCTAGTGCGTAATTTGAATTGCACAAATGGGTTGTAGTTGAAGGCAGTGCAAGTTTCTCTCAGTGGGGCAGTATGGTGTTCAGTGGGGGGGAGGATGTGGCACTATGGTCAGAGCTGCCGAATTTGGAACTGGGGCACCAGGTTCAGCCTTCATGACCAGTCCACCAGACCACTTTCCTGAGGGAGCACATTCCCATGCTAGACCTTAGAAGGCCCCACAAGACTTTAGAAGCCCTTCTGTCTTAGCACCAGTAGGTGGACCCTAGCAGTGGCATGTGTGGGTTAGCCTTGAAGGCTTGTCCACCACAATCCATACTGAAGTTCACCTCCAGTCTTGCGGGCAGGCCTATGAAGCAGCACACCCTAGAGCGACAGTGACTCTGTCACTGAGGTCACAGGACCCTTGAGAAGGGCCTGCTCTAGGGCGGTGCAACCGGTGTGACCACACTGGGCGCTGACTTTGGGTGGGGGGCGTCAGCAACAATAAAAATGTCTTGATAACTCCAGTGATTAATGTTCTTCCTAGAGAGAGATCAGAGTTTTGTCTAGTGGAAGTTTTGACTCACAGAAGGGTAGTGCAGAGGGTTATTGTGCCTGCTGCAAAGAATATGTACCATGCAGATCACAAAGTGCACATAATGTAAATAGGTCAGTGGGTTACTGCTTTTGTCAGAGAGATCCTTTTGTTACTTGCAGTTTATAAGTTAAAATCCTAACATAGAACTGTGAGCTATTAACTGCATGCAAACTGCAAGGTATAAATTAGAGTGTTACATTTTTCCCCCAGTCTTTGATTATCCTAATGTTGCAAAAAGTGTCATTTGGATAGAAATCAATTCTGATTTAAAAAAAAAAAAAAAAACCCAACCATGGTATTATTTTTTAAATTCTGAGTTTGTGTTTCTGCAGATCAATCACTGTTAAACTATACAGCCCACTAGTATGGTTGTCATGTGACCCCTACACCTTGTACTCCTTAGTCTTATGTATCATTTCCTATACAGTGATTTACACATGTATAATTGATTGTCTCTGTGTAATGTGTGTGATGTAAAGTGCTCTGACACCCTACACTGGTATGAGTGGAGCTGTAAATCAAATTAAATGCATCTGAGAGCGAGTGTGGTTATGGAGACTTGAGGGGCATTGTTAAGAGGGGAAAGTGAGGGAATCCGTGGTGGAGGTGGTCATTGTGGGGCACCAACAAACATTGTTGCAGAGGGGAGCCACCAGAGCTAAAGCCGGCCCTGCCCTTGAGGCCAGTTCTCTGGTGGAGAAGTGTGGCTCAATGGTTAGAGCGGCAGACCCTGATGCAGAGATCTGGCCCGGGACCAGGGTTCAATTCCCGCCTCGGCGGGTCTTGGGCTCAATTTCCTCGGACCTGATAATTCTCGCCTCGGTGCCTATTCTAATCATGGGTCCCACTCTGCAACTCTGGGCAATAGCTTGCTTAATCTCCACAACGGCCCCAACAGCGCTGGGATGCCTGGCTTCACCCTTGGGGTGCCCAGGAGTGGACATTTCACAGGGAAAAGCCAGGAAGGGTTCCACAGCGGTATGCGTACAGCGCCAGGACACCCCTTTGGGGGTATAAGTGCGCTTTACAAGTACAAATTTCATTTCAGTCTGCCTCGCCCATTGGTACCTCCATTGGCCTTGTTTCAGCAGTAGTAGCTGCAACTCACCGGCGATCGGCAATGCAGGATTTGCACGCACACTAAACTAAGTTTGCAAACTTCACAGTCTCTCTGCTTCATGCACAAGCACTTTTAACATGTGCTGCCTGCTTTGGGCCACTGGAATTATGCAGCAAAGGAGGACAAAATGATGCTACAGTGTTGACTAAATTATGCAGCAAAAAAGGCTGCAGCGTAATGCAGTATATTTTCTTATACTTTATTATTTTGACATTTTTACACATGCTAACAGTCTCTGGAAAGATTTTGCCTTATTAGTACCAGTGTAACATACAAATGCAGCAGTGAGAAAGGTGATCAGTCAACCTTTGCAAAGGGCCGTCCACTTCGCAGCAACACAAGTCACATTTTTAGTAACTTTTGATCCGTTTGAGCTACAAACAGTTTATTAGTTAAAATTGTCAGATTATACACCAGATGTTGTATTATGTGGCAACTATGTCAGAGCCATAATTATATAGAAAACATTTGCAAACTAGGATATTTTGCCATTCATGTTTGAACTGCTTTTGTGGAAGAAGTGCTGATGACAGAAACTCCATGGCTCCGAGACAAATGGCTTATGCTTCCACTTTTAAGAATCTTTGGGACATTCTGTGATTGGAAACATATCCCACTTTGTGAATGTATTTTAATGTCAATAACTCATATTAAACCTTAAATAATCATGTGTATCTATTGGTTGAATTAAATAACATAATAAGCTGTAACTGGTCAGTGAAATGCCAAACAAATACTACAAATTGGAATGTTTTACGCATTCTGGCCACACCTCTGACTCCGCCCACTGATCCCATCCTCGAGTTATTCCCACACTCTGATTCTCCGCCCACAGTTCCCCTACTTTTTCTCCCCACTGGGCAGCACCAGGTCCTTTCTGGTGAGACACCCTTGTCAGAGCCCTGTGAGGGGAGCACCAGTGCTGAGTGCACGTACAGCACAAGTCTCACTTTCAGGAACTGACTGTGATATGACGGAGTAAGTCTGCCCACATGTGAGGAAATCCAAAGCCAGCGGGCAGGGAAGAGCCGGGTGTAGATGGGGGCGGGCCCAGCGTGGCGGTAGTAACATTATAGGACTTGAGAGCTCAGGACGTCTGCAGATTTGCCAACTTTAACGAGTCAAATAGAAATACCTTAAACTAATTAAAGACAGCGGATCGGATGGCAACAACTTTTGAACAGTAATGCCAGCACTTTAAAAATTAAAAGAAGCACAGCGCAAGCGCTGCAAAGGCAAAACCTTACAAAAAATAGTTCCACAACAGTGGATGAAAACAGTACTTGGTCGCCGGGAAACTGATATGAGAAGCACAGGAACACGCATTGGTAAATGCAGGAAACAGTATGCCACAGCCAATAGAAATGGAGGAAAACTAAGTGGCAAGCACAGGAACCAATAAAAAGCAAGGAAAGCAATGAGGCGGGATATAAGCCCCTTTTAAGATTTATATTAAATACAATAGATTTCACAAGCACAACGCAAGCGCTGTGCAGGCGCAACCTAAAAAGGGAGGTTTGGGCTTTGCCATTACTTTAAATGGCAAGGTCAAGTTAGTAGTTTTAAACTGCACTTCCAGTCTGCAGGGGCAGACTGGGAGACATGTTTTACCTAGTCGTACTCATGGGGGCACAACTAGTGCTGGGGTCCACATGAGACACCTTAACCTACGGACCCTAGGTACCCCTGGTACCTTGTGCTAGAGATTTACAAGTAAGTCGGGTTATGCCAATTAGGTACATGCCAATTAAACATATTTCCTTTTAAGGGTCAGAGCACATAGTCCTTTTTAGCAGAGCTCAGGTTATTTCAGACCCATTTTACCAGTACCTATCTAGCAGTCAAAATGTGGGCAAAAAGTGTGTGTGTGGGGGGAGGGAGGGGGGGTAACCTGCAAAAAGCCTGTTTCTTACAATGGCCCTCAAAAAGTGAGTTTTTAGTGTGTGCTTTACAAATTATGTCACTCACTGTCGATGCAGTCAGCTCTGAGCTAATTCTTCTGCAGTACCCAAGTGTTGAGAGAGGTAAAGCATTGTCTCTGCAGCTTATTGCACAAGTTTGAGGTCACAAAATGTTTAACTTTCTCCACTGAAAATCCGTCTTTTAAAGGAAGAGCAAGGCCTTGGATATTTTGCCCCTCAATGTCATTTACTAGACAGTGATGATATCTAGAAGTTGGTCAACCATTTCAGCAAAGCAGCTTTTGCTTGTATTTGGGTCTTTCCTTCTCCTGCTTCAACTGTAGTTCTCAGCATGAAGGATTTCAGAAGCCCAGTTTCTGCTTTAAATGGGAATCAGGCCTATTGCAACGTAGTCCTATACATCATTTATCAGCACCCTTCTGTCCAGGAAGTGGCTCACAACTCTGCACTCTGTGGCTGCTTTCAGCTCTATACAGTATTCCACATCAGACAATAACATTTTATTTACTTATAAAAGGATAAAACAAACTTGTGAATGGTTAAATGCTGCCCCCAGTTCTAACACTGCAGACAGCTACTTTTTCTGGTGCTAGAGCAGAATCAATACAGTCGTTTGGTGACTGATGATTTTTCATAGACCTGATGACGTAATTTCATTCTACCTTGTGCCTTTTGGTCTAAAAAAATAGCAAAATGTTTGCAGTGCCCACTCCTTCCCTCCACCACAATCAACCAGGATACTCAGTCCCCGTGCAGCTCTAATATGAACTGTGAGAAACTTCATCTTAAGAAAGTCATGTATAAACATGAATAAACCCTAGAAATGTATAAAAACAATGGGCATAGATGTTTCGAGCAAGTGCTGGGATCTGTAGGACGTGTGGGAAGGCTTATGGTAAATGGAAGCCACAGCAAGAAGGAGTGACAGTCTTGTCTATACCCAAAGACCTGTGTTAGCCATTGTGCAAGGAACACACTCCAATTGCTCTCCCTGTGCCTCCATTTAGGGGGAAATAAAATAGTGGCATCTTGAGGTCTGTAAGGATGGGTTGATGATCTCTGTCCGAAAGTATGTGAGAAAAGAAAAGGAGTATAGCACTAATTTGAGATTATTTTAAACTTTGATGCTGATCATTTTCATTAATCATATCTATTTTTGTTGTTTTTTTATTGCCCAAAAAAACCCAGAAAAAAGTTCCAGATTTTTCAGCCATGTTTAGTAACCTCCCCCATCATCCGCGCTACAGTCTGTGTCTTGAACTGAAAAACCCTCCACCACAGTCCGTTGATCGACGATGGAGAAGCCATGCTGCACAATACCGGTTAGTGTAAATTTGGTGCTTAGCTGTGTTGATTTGTGTATCGGCGATTTAGATAATGTTGATTACATAGATGAACCAATGGAAAAGCTTGGACTAAAATGTTTAGGCATCCTTATGCATCAGTGGCATGTTTGTCATATGCATTGCAACCAAAGACCTGATTCTCCTTTAGTTGTGCATGGAAGTTGACTTGTTCATGGAAATTGCTTACTTTGTGGGTGCAAAACTATGTCCGAAATTTCCATTCACAAAAAGTGGCCGCAGATTGGGCACTGAATTTTTGCAAATGGAAAAGAAATTTGTGCACCGACCAATGTAGTAATAGATCAGTCCTCAAAAATCTATATAGTGGTGGGTTGCAGTTTGACCTACCTCATTGATGTTCATGAAGTATGTCGCAAATTGTGACTCAATACAATTGGATGCCATCACAGGGATTATGGCCTTCTGCGGTCAGCAGACCACCAGGTCTGTAATCTCATTTAAATAAAGTAAACTTTTTTTTTTTAACTGCTGCACGTTTTCCTGAAAGGAAATGGGGCTGCATTTTTAAAAAAGTTTTATTTTTGTTACGTTTGTTTATGAATTGGCGGTCGTCCCCTTAAAGCCTTCCCTTTTGGGAACGTGTTACCACCCTAACTCAGGAGTCAGTAACTTTTCAGTGTTTTAGCCACTGGATTTCAGGCGCAAAACATTGATACTTAACATAACAAATCTGTTTCGAAGGGACGCCCTAAACACGTCCCTTCCAAAAAGCAATTTGTTCTGCATTTTAAATCCTTTTTTCAATTTGGTAACCATTCGCCGAATCGCAAAATGGGTAATAGAAAATAACAAAAAGTAACTTTTGGGTCGCAATACCTCAAATTAGAAAATAACAAAAAGTAACTTTTGGGTCGCAATACCTCAAATTGTGCGAATTTCAGGACTGGTGACTGCAAAATGACCTTGTACATCTGGCCCTATATTTCTAATTAAGAAAAAAAAATTTCACTCAAATTAATTTACTCACCTAAAGATGTTCATGTCAGTATATTTACGAGCATGGGTGGGGAGCGGGCATTCCAAGGTGAGAATGCTTTGCAAGTCCATAAACATTGATAAACTTAAACGTTTCTGCATAGTCACAAAGTTCTCCAACCCCTTGCCACCTTGGAAGATGTTAGCGATGTACTCCTATCAAAGGCAGAAGTAAAACCCTTTCAAGGGTGCACAGGGAGGGAAACAAACCCAGCATTGGTGGGAGTGAATGGGAAAGGATTTTGCCACAGGGGAAAATGTTTTCCCAATGCACAGCTGTTTAACAAGTACTGTTTGCTTGTAGAATCTCATATGTATTGTGGCAATTGCCAATTCATAAAAGATTACCAGTAGTATGCCTACACACATGTGACTGTCACATGTGTGCAGACATGTTCTCAAGTGCAACCTGGGAAATTAGTCTGAATAGCAAAAAGGAATAAATCTAGATCCTGTAATAATTTACTAATTTCTTTGTGAATTGAACTCCATTTTTTTGGGTGTATGACACCGCAGAAAAGTTTCAGACTTCATAGAAGAACTAGTGACCCATTTACCTTTGCTATCTGTATCAGGTGACCTCTGGAGTACAGGCAATCATCCAGAAGACCAGTCCTGTTCCCCGCGAGGAGTTCCCATTTAGGAACCTTTTTGTTTGTTTGTTTGTTGTTTAAGAAATCAACACCGGTTCCTTTAAAGAACACCAACTGCTCTAAAATAAATAAATTTTGCCTCTGACTGGATATACGACATGCAACCTATTAGTACATAGGTTACATCACAAAATTACAGACTCGTTGTACAAGTTAGTGCACAGTTTGCAACACCTTTTTGCAACCAGTCTCTCCATACATGTAGTCCACTTTCATTATCTGCATGTTGTTCATGGAGGGCTTCAGTAGAATGAACAGTTCTAACCAGCTAGCCCTCACTAGGCTTAAATGTCATGTCTGTGAAATTTTACTTAATTTTTTTTAAATTATGTTGGAAGAACTTTTATCTAGTGGGTTTCTTGCCCATTCTGCACCGGAATCCAACTGAGAATGTGTTTTCTGACGATTCTTAAGACTTGACAAGTATTAAAAGGCGCTCTTGGCTTCTTTATGAGAAACAATTGCTGTTAAAAATTATTACAAGGATTGCAGGAGTTCTCGTGGCCTTGTCTTCTGCAATGCTTTCATGCACCTCCACCATTCTTGGTCCTTCAACCAGACATTTATGAGTGCACACTGATGCAAGTAGCTCCTAGTGCAAAGTCACACTTTCGCAGCACAGCCTTTTCTTGTACTAAACCACCAATTGATCCCAGAAATGGTGGTGGTGGTAACACACGAAGTGCTGTTAGATTGGTACCAACTCCTCACAGGTTTTGAGGACACTGGAGCAAATCAGACTTCTAAAGCCAAACCTCCCCATCCAGTAGGAAGGAAGAAAAGTCTCTAATTAAATCCCTTTTTTCAGATGTTGAGCCAGTCTCAGTTGAATGTCCCAGTCCAGCAGCGTCATCAATGGTGGTTTTTAGGTATTGACTGTTTAATAGATTGACATGTTTGAATCAGACAACATCCCCGATAGCATTTCAAAACAGTGATAAGTAGTAATAACATGCATTCATTTAATATATTAGTGTATTTTTAATAACCAATTACTTTGATTGTGACGGGCTAAAATGTAGCCATTTAGGTGGTTGAACATTAAACTCCTTTTATTCCTCTAGATGTTTTTGTGGTAAAGGTTTCTGCTGTGTTCTTTGTGAGGTAGCAACAGAAAATATTCCTAATTTGGACAACTCCAGCGCTCAGCTACTCTACTGTTTTTTGCACATATCTCTTGGCATGACTGAGTTGGATTAATTTGATGATTTTAATATATTTACTTAGCAACATCCAACAGTTCCCATTTTTGCTTCATGCTTTGCGTTCAGCTGCACTCTACTGAAACCATTCGTTCAGGATTTCACAGATCCATGGCCGTTCCAATCTCCTTTGCATTGTGCATGGGCCATTACATTGTAGAAAATGGACTACATAATTTGCCCCCCTATGAGGAACACTGAAGGAAGGGGTCCCAACCCACTTCTCCTCACCTGAATGGTGTGTCCTGCTTTGATGTGGATTTGAAATGCATATCTTTTAAGGTGGTGTCCCTTTTACTTTTTTTGTTTGGTGCCTTGTCTGCTGGTGTCTTAGTCAGAAGGCGGGACATAGTCAGTTAGCAGACGTGTTTTTTCCAAGCTTTGTTTCAGCTTGGCTTAGACCAGGCACTGGTACAGCGACTTACGACCTTACTTCCTCAAGAGATCTTGCCCCTGGGTCTGCCTGGGTATTCTTTACTCTTGCCCAGCGGTTTGAATGTTCCAGTGGCACTTTGAGCATTGCGGTGGAGGGCGCTTCTGTTTTGTTACCCCCAGTTGATAAGAATGAGTCTTTCTCTAGGTGTGCATACAGCTAGCATTCTCTGTGTTCCGTCAGCATTGCCGGGACCAGGGGGTGCTTTAATGTTTTAGGCCAATGAGTCCTCAGGCCTTTAATCCAACCTGCCTGCACTCCTCTACCTCTTGTAAATAGCTGGTTACCCTGTGCTTTTTTGTTTGATACTGGGCATGTGGGGTGCAATTCCCTTGTGGCATGCAATGGCTTTGTCTCCCTGGGGGGATTCCTCTTCTGACCGATCCTGGTCTGGACCCCTCTGGATGAGCACCACTGTTAATGGACGCGGGCCTTGCATTTGTCCCCTGTCTTTCTCCACTAGTGTAGTAGTAGTTCCCGGCCATCACTGAGTGCTCATCTGACTCCAGGGGAGGATTCCTGCTTGTTGGGAGCTTGCCACTTCACTAGAACCTGGTTGTACAGGTCACCAGGGACTAGTATGGGCCATCTTGTCTGCACCATGTGCCCTCCTCTGCTCAATGTGCCTCTGCTCTGGGCCCCTTTTTTATTCACGACCTCATACGACCGTCTGTGCTGTCAACGGGTTGACACTATCGGATCATGTCTGTCTGTGCCCCGGTTGATGGGTCCAAGACAGTGAGTTCAGCGGGTCGTGATTGGAGCACTGGGATCTCGCACTCACTCCACTGCCATATTGACCACTTCCACCCAACTGTTTTTAATGACACGTTTAGTTAATTTGGCAGCATATGCAAGTCATCTGGAAACAAATTGCAGCCATATTGGAATTTATGATACATGAAATGTTAAAAACCAGACCTTGCTCTCTGCTGTGGGCATGGTACAAAATGTATGCTGCTTCTGTGCCACAATTTGGATCGGTTGCCTGAGTGGCACTATGTTTTTTTGACATCTGATAATTTTAGCGGAGTTCAAGGTTAAGCGTTTCAGACAGCAGTGCCACCTGGTGCTCTGCTGGCAGAAACCTAACATTCTTCCTCCTCCTGAGCTGGCATGGGAAACAGAGGAAGGTGAATGGGGGCATTCACCAACCTCTGAAGGAGTCCCCTTTATCTTTCTGAGGGACAAAGAAATACATAAGCTCTATTTTAGTAACACCTGTTTTTAAAGCAGTTAGAAAGTGGGATAAATTCTGTTGAAAGCAGTAAATGAAAACTGTGAAGGTACTAAATATTATTAAGTTATCCAAACTGATTAAACAAAAGGATTAAGATTATATTAACAATAAGCTTTTTTACACTTTGATGAGCAGCTCCTTATAGCTCCTCTATGCACACTGGGTCTAAATTGGGTGCTGGTCACGTGATCTTGCTTTACAGAAGACAAACTTTGAGCGTAAGTAGCTGAGCAGCGATTTGAAGCCGGTTTAAATGGCGATTGAGTGAATGTACAAAACGCTTTATAAAATGCAATGTTAAAACCAAAAAGGCACTTTGTTACATAGATTTATTGTAACTAATTTCTTTCTACATTTGTAGATCTCAAGGTTGTTCCCCAGATGTAACTGGACGGTACCGTTATAAATATTTTGAACGGTAGGTGTATGAAAAGTGGCCGGCATGTAAATATTGGCCGCAAGAACAGTTATTATGTTTATTTACTTTTGTGTTTTCTTTATACTCCTGAATATACTGGATTTGGGATTATGGAGCGTTACCAAGGTTAGAATGTGTTCTTGCTGCCAGAGGTATGTAGTACAGATGTGACCTATTAATAAGAGCCAGTCTAGGGTGAGACCATGACTTGTGTATGGTGTGTGTACCAGAAAGCTTTCCATACATTGACAAACAGTATGTGTTGTGGCTGAGAACATAGGTTTTCTCTGGATATTAGCAGGAATTGGTTCACTTAACAGTTGCATTTCGTTCATTTATTAGCCATTAACATGGCTCATATTATGTGCATTCTCACATGATAAAAAGCACACTTTCGCTCATGCTTCTCTTCAACAACCTTTCCACAAGTTTTAAGTACAGTAGTTAGTTTGATTTAAGTTGATAGAGCACACTGATGTAGATAGAATGTATAGATGTTCATAATGTACTTTACATTGGCTCATTTGGCCTAGAGCAGTGTTCCTCTGTTGGTCACCACCACCCTTAGCTTCCCTTTGTACCTGGTTCTACGCTCTGGTGGTACGCAGTAGGGCTACTGAAATCACCTACAATACAGGCGGTTGTTCCGTTCCACAACTGTGCCAGGACAGCTCTAGGCTGAAAGTGAGCCTGCCTCCTAGCTGTGATTAATGGCTATGAGGATAGGTAATGCTTTCAACTAGATTCAGCGCCTTTTCTCTGTGAGGCTGGGATTCGAACCTGGTTTCCTTTGTTCCAACGCCAGCAGCTGTAGCCACTAGGCCACATCTCCCGGACTGACTTGAGCATAAGTCTCTAAGTGATTTATTCTGGTTTCACAGTAATCTACTTCATTAATTACACAATACCTGTGCCCCAGGTATCTACTGGCTGCACCTTTTGCCCAGAAAGTGCTGACCGCCATCCTCGGTTCTCACTGGGCACCACCTTTGGGCATACGCACACTACCCAGAGGGCACTGGGCACACTACTCCACCCCAATGTCTGCAAGGCACAGGCAAGCACTGTGCCCAGTGGACACTGGCTTTAGAGTGTGCCCTTTGACCATTCCTTACACACATTTTTCCAGTACCAAATGGGCATTGTCCTTTTGCATGATTGTTTGCATTCATCCACACCACCAGTACCGCCTGGGTATGTTAGATTAGGTTAAGTTCTTACTAAGTGCAACGTACACCCTGTGTGTCTTGACTTTGGGACAAAACAAAGTAATCTAACAGCATTCTAACAGAGACAAAAGTGAAAGGAACAGGAAGCTAGCATGGTTGAGGGAAAAGCAAAGTCTTCTACATTTGCAGAGGTCTGAATCCCGCTGGAGATGGAGAGGGAGGGAATTCTATTCAGTCACTGCGGCCACAGAAAAAGCACTTCCCCCTAAAGTTTTTAACTGAAATTTCAGTATCTCAAAAAGAGATTGGCCCCAACATCTAGGCAGCAATTTAAGGTTATACCAGTTGAAGCGCTGGTGCAGCAGAGAAAGGTTCGGAGCTTAAATCGCTTTGTGAGTGAAACCCAGAAATGTGGACATGATTCGTTCTTTTACCTGTAACCTGTTAAGAGCGGCCAGAGCTGGGAGATGTGATCCCTTAACTTTGGACCCAGAGCAATACCGAGCTGCATAATTCTGAGGACGCTGGAGTTTGCTAATAAGATGACCTGACTGATCAAGGTAAACTGAGTTGCAACAGTCCTAATGTGCCAAAATAAATGGATTAAAAATTTGCACTTTATGTCAGAATAGCAGAATGCGTAGTGGCACATGCGAACTGAGAGCACAACCCACAGAAGTTAACTTACATTAATGCTGAATTTTATAACACAGCAGAGGGCATACAGCCTGTGTTTTATCCCACTTGTGCCTTCAATAAGCACAAACAGGTGCTGGCCCTTCAATAATCTGCATGCACCCTAAGCTGATGGGGCCCAGTAGAATTCATAACTGAGGGCACACGGCGCTGAAATGCCTTCACTAATACGTGGCGGTCCCATCAAATGTAAAACCTGTGTATGTGCCTAGAGGCTGCTGCAGTGAAAATGGAGGTGCTGTAGGGGAACAGACATGAAAAGTAAGAAGTAGAAGCTGCCGCACTACGAACCAGCTATTAAAATATGACCAAAACAGGATCCACACTAAAATAAGCTCTGTATCTGCACAATGCCCACAACTGTGTGCATCGGAGTAAAATATTCTTATTGACTTGAAACTAAGAGCAGTTGATAGCACCCACAAAGCATAATGGGGAAAGCTTACTATTGCTTTTCTCTTTGCAGGGCTATGGTTTCTACTGTGCATTAAAGCAGATCAAATGTTCATTGTTTTCCTGCTTTGTTGTGTATGTGTGCAAAGTAAAATTTCACAGCATTGCTCAGCCTGTGGTGTATGGAAGGCTGCATTGATTGTTATAATAAAAAAAAAAGATTTTTTTTATTGTGTGTGTGTGTGTATATATATATATTCACTGAAAAAACCATAGGTTTTAGGGACAGTTATAGTTAGTTGGACATTGCACTCGTACAAAACCCGTGAAATTCCCCCGTTATAGTTAGTCCAGCTAACTATAACTCGCGCCCCGCAATGCACTGCTGATGACGTCACATATTACATCACTCATGACATGGTCAGTGACATCACTGATGACATCACTGATGACATCTCAAATGACATCACTGATGACATCATCCAGTGACTGTGTGTTTCTGTAAAGTTTAAATATGTTTAATATATATAGGGAAAGGCGTATTGAAGAATGAGTGGGTGTATAAGTGTCTGAATGGATGATTTAGTACGTGAGTGACTGACTCTACAAGTGAGTGATTAAACGTATCTTACTGAATGCATGGGTTAGTGACTAAACTGTGCGAATGTCTGTATCCGTCTGTTTGTTGGTGTGTAAGTGGATGCATGGATTTGCGACTAGCTACATGAGTGTCTATATGGGTTATTGATTGGTTCTCTGAGTATCTGTATGGCTGCCTGAGTGTTTGTGTGGGTGGGGTGTGTGTGGGTGGGGTGTGTGTGGGTGGGGTGTGATTCACTGGGTGCATGATTTCAAGAGTGCATCTGTGATGGACTGCTTGGGTGGGTGAGTGTGTGTATGGGTGTGTTAGTGAGTGAATGTATATCTCAGTGGTACATGTGCGAGTAACTACATATGTAAAAGGCAGTGTTAGAGTATTTAAATGGCTATAAGTGAGAGTGTGTTATTGTGAGAGTGGCTGTATGGATGCGTGTGTGATTGTATCAGTTATTGTATCAGAGCGTAAGAATGTGCTAGTATTTGTATGAGTAAGTGAGCTGGTGTGTGTATAACTGTATAGGTGAGTAAATGGGTGTGTGATTAATTTTTTGCATGACTGACTAGGTGTGTGAGTACCTCTATGGATGAGTGGCGGTGTGTGAGTGTTTATATAGGTGTATGAGTGCATATGATAGTCCTGTACTGAGTGACTGTAAGTATGAGTGACTGTACAGGTGAGTGAGTGGATGTGTGTGTAGACCTAAGAATCAGTGAGTTGGTATGTAGTTTTTGGTGTTGGAGTGTCTATGGTTTTGCGAATGGCAGTCTGTAATTTAGAGTGGGTGTATCAAAAGTTATATTAGGGTGTGAGAAGATGCATGAAATTATCACATGGATGATGTCATCAGTGATGTCATTTGAGATGTCATCAGTGATGTCATCAGTGATGTCACTGACCATGTCATGAGTGATGTAATATGTGACGTCATCAGCAGTGCATTGCGGGGCGCGAGTTATAGTTAGCTGGACTAACTATAACGGGGAATTTCACGGGTTTTGTACGAGTGCAATGTCCAACTAACTATAACTGTCCCTAAAACCTATGGTTTTTTCAGTGAATTTCAAAGGTTTTTTAAATGCTAATTTGTAACTATAACGTCCCTGAAACCTATGGTTTTTTCAGTGAATTTCAAAGGTTTTTAAATGCTAATTTGTAACTATAACATGTCTGAAACCTACGGTTTTTTCAGTGAATTTCAAAGGTTTTGTAAATGACAATTTTTAAATGTATTAATTGTTATATTAATTTTTTTCATACTGATTTACTACATTTTGAGAAACAATTTTTTTACATATTTTATTTTTAAATTACATTGTAATTACATTATACATTACATTACAAAAATACTTTCTCAGAATGAATTACTTTAGTTTAAATACTTTGCACATAGGCAATAGACTTTTAAGTACAGTAGTTACAGTTGTTACAATGGGCAACACATTTTCAAACACAATGCAACATTCAGCTCAATGTGAATTTCTAGTTAAATGCAATTAGTTACTTTATGGATTACTTTTCTAACCACAGGACTGGATCCTAGATTCACTCCTGGGACATCTCCTATAAACAGTTGAGTAAAAGCGTTTTGGTTACAGTCGTGATTTTTAAGGAATATTATTGTACTTTAAAAGTTGACAGAAACTTTTTCTCATAGAATCACCAATGTTATCCTATGGAAGGAAATTCACTTAGAAGGTAAAAACTGTTATCGTTACTTTTTCTTACTCAGTGTTGGATCCTGGATCCAGCACTGGTGCATCTCCTGTAAACAGTTGAAAGAATGCGTTTAAGTCATACAGGCGATTTTTTAGGAATATTTGTAGTTTGTGAAAATCGACACTTTGAAACTTTTCTGCTGAAAACCAGACAAAGGATTCCTATGGAAGAAAATATAAGTTACTGGTAAGTACGGTTAAAATTACTTTTCATGGTCAGTGCTGGGCTAAAAGATGCAGCACTGGGTTCTCTCCTGATAACAGGTGAGTAAATTGGAATTCGTACTTTGGTTGATTTTAGAGGAATATTATAAAGTTCCAAAACTCCACACTTAGAAGAATTTCCAAGTGAAACCAGTCAATGTTAGCCTATGAAGGAAATTCAAGTTACCGGTAAGTACGGTTAAAATTACTTTTCAGGACCAGTACTGGGCTGAAAGATGCAGCACTGAGGTCTCTCCTGATAACAGGTGAGTAAATCAGAATTCGGATTTCGGCTGATTTTAGAGGAATATTTGTATGTTTCAAAAATCAACACTTAGAAACTTTTTCAGCAAAAAGCAGGCAATGATATCCTATGGAAGGAAATTCAAGTTACTGGTAAGTATGGTTAAAATTACTTTTGAGGATCAGTACTGGGCTGAAAGATGCAGCACTGAGGTCTCTCCTGATAACAGGTGAGTAAATCGGAATTCGTATTTCGGCTGATTTTAGAGGAATATTTTAAAGTTCCAAAACTCCACACTTAGAAGAATTTCCAAGTGAAACCAGTCAATGTTAGCCTATGGAAGGAAATTCAAGTTACTGGTAAGTACGGTTAAAATTACTTTTCAGGACCAGTACTGGGCTGAAAGATACAGCACTGAGGTCTCTCCTTATAACAGGTGATTTAATCGGAATTCGTATTTCGGCTGATTTTAGAGGAATATTTGTATGTTTCAAAAATCAACACTTAGAAACTTTTTCAACAAAAAGCAGGCAATGATATCCTATGGAAGGAAATTCAAGTTACTGGTAAGTATGGTTAAAATTACTTTTCAGGATTAGTACTGGGCTGAAAGATGCAGCACTGAGGTCTCTCCTGATAACAGGTGAGTAAATCGGAATTCGTATTTCGGCTGATTTTAGAGGAATATTTTAAAGTTCCAAAACTCCACACTTAGAAGAATTTCCAAGTGAAACCAGTCAATGTTAGCCTATGGAAGTAAATTCAAGTTACTGGTAAGTACGGTTAAAATTACTTTTCAGGACCAGTACTGGGCTGAAAGATACAGCACTGAGGTCTCTCCTTATAACAGGTGATTTAATCGGAATTCGTATTTCGGCTGATTTTAGAGGAATATTTGTATGTTTCAAAAATCAACACTTAGAAACTTTTTCAACAAAAAGCAGGCAATGATATCCTATGGAAGGAAATTCAAGTTACTGGTAAGTACGGTTAAAATTACTTTTCAGGATTAGTACTGGGCTGAAAGATGCAGCACTGAGGTCTCTCCTGATAACAGGTGAGTAAATCGGAATTCGTATTTCGGCTGATTTTAGAGGAATATTTTAAAGTTCCAAAACTCCACACTTAGAAGAATTTCCAAGTGAAACCAGTCAATGTTAGCCTATGGAAGGAAATTCAAGTTACTGGTAAGTACGGTTAAAATTACTTTTCAGGACCAGTACTGGGCTGAAAGATGCAGCACTGAGGTCTCTCCTGATAACAGGTGAGTAAATCGGAATTCGTAGTTCGGCAGATTTTAGAGGAATATTTGCACAATGGTGAAGGGAGGGGCGGGGCCTGAGGTGACATCTGTGCAAACGCGCCCCGTGGCGCGTTTTAAGTTGGGGGATTAAGTCCCCTTGAATCCTGAGGGTCCCTAGGGGCCAACTAGCCCACCAGGAACCTCCAATATGCGCCAGGGGCTGCGTTGCAGAGACGTGTAGAGAGGCCACACCCCTTTTACACCTCACTGCAACGCAGCTCTGTGGCGCTTTCTGGATGTACCTGTTGGGCTAGTTGGCCTCAGGGACCCTCAGGATTGAAGGGATTTAATTCCCCATCTTAAACGCGCCACGGGGCCTGTTTGCACACATGTCACCTGAAGCCCCGCCCCTCCCTTCACCACTGTGCAAACGCGCCCGTGGCGCGTTTTAAGTTGGGGGATTAAGTCCCCTTGAATCCTGAGGGTCCCCGGAGTCCAACTAGCCCACCATATACCTCCAAAAGCGCCACAGAGCTGCGTTGCAGAGAGGTGTAAAAGGGGCGTGGCCTCTGTACACCTCTCTGCAAGGCAGCCCCTGGCGCATACTGGAGGTTCCTGGTGGGCTAGTTGGCCCCCAGGGACCCCCAGTATTCAAGGGGAATTCGTTCCCCCTCTGCAAACGCGCCCCGTTTGCAGAGTGGTGAAGGAAGGGGGCGGGGCCTGCGGGCCCGATCGTTTAAAAAAAAAAAAATACATTTTGTCCCCTGAAGGGGGGCTGTGTGGCCCCCCTTCCTTTTTCCTGTTTTTGGGCCCTGGGGACCCCATCCCCCAGGGCCTTACCCCTTTTTTAAAATTTTTAATTAAAAAAAAAAAACGGGACTCTGGGGGTCCGTAACGGACCCCCATATTTAAATGTTTAGTGCCCCGGGGAGGTGGCGGTCCCCGGGGCTGCGGGAGGGCTCAGAGCCCTCCCGCACCATTTTTAAAAAAAAAGCCCCGGGGGGTGGCGGTCCCCGGGGCTTGGGGGCCTTTGAGGCCCCCACACATTAAATTATCCCCCCCACCATGCCCCCGGGACTTGGGCCACCCGGGGCCAATTAACATCAAAGCGCGGGAGACCGTGCTTCGATTTTTTTTTTTCCGGCAGGATTCGCGCACCCTGAGCGCATCCTGCCCGATTTTTAAAAAAATAAATTTTTTTTGCCCAGGGGTCCTTGTGGGACCCCTGAGCAAACCCTTGGGGTCAGGGTGTTTCTACCCTGCCCCCTTTGTGCGCTTTGCGCACTTGTTTCTGTCCCTCGGTTCTACCGAGGGACAAAATGGCTGCCAACATTTCCTGAATCGGAATGTTGACAGCCAGCTGACAGCCAATTAACATGCAGCTCGTGATCGGGACGGTGCGCGCAGGGTGCGCTGAGGGTACGCGGACCCTACTCGGCCATAGATATCACTATCTTTTTACTTTTCATTTTCTCAGCAACTACTGAACGGATTTACACCATTTAACAAAAAGGGTTCTTTCTGAACCAAGAACTACCTCTTTGCCAAATTTGGTGTAATTCCGTTCAGCAGTTCGGGCTGTAGCCGTGTCTAAAGTTTCCTATGGAAAAATGCATGGGGAAAACGCGTTTTGGGACCCCCTTTTTCTCGGCCCCCGCTTGACGAATCCCCGAGACTTTCAGGGTAGGAGCGGACCGGAGCGGGCCACAAAGTTTGAAAATTTCGCGAAGATACGTCAACCGGCAAGAGAGTTATTTCAAATAGAATGTCGCGGATTTCCTATGGATAATAGGTTGTAACTATAACTATCTACTGGCGACCGCCAGTAGATAATATATATATATATATATATATATATATATAGCTACATATATGGTTTTCACATATATTTTTTATGTTTTCCGGGGTCCCCGCGCCTGGGCGGGAATATTCATGTGCTTATGACTTTGATGAGGATACCCCTGGAAGAGAACTAGGATTACAGGTAAGTAACTTGTCCTTTCACTACCATAGGAAACTTTAGCGATACACTTTGCCCAATATATATGCAAGAGAGCCCCGGTCAGTCTCCTACTATGGGGCCGATTCCGATTCGGGCCGGAAATCTCTCCGACCGAGCCGGATCCGGAGAGATTTCCGACCGAGCCGGACTCCCGCAGTCCGACCGAGCGAGTACGATGCGGCCGCATGCTGCTCGATTCGGTTGGACTCCCATTGAAGTCAATGGGAGCCGGTCGTACAACGCGTACACGGGCTCCCATTGACTGAATGGGTACGTCGCGAACAGGGGGGACCCCTACAGTGGGTACGCGTCGGTGCGACTCGCACCGTACATGCATGTTTTGGGGGGACCCTTGGGTCCCCCCTGTGTGCGACCCGTGCGGCTACGAGTGCAGGGGGGTCCGACACGGACCCCCGAAGTCCGGCTCCGACAGCTCTTTGGAGCCGGACGCTACGAGTCGGTCGGCTGTTCGAAGCGCGCATCGTACTGGCTCGGTCGGGAAACGTCTCCATTGCGTGGTGCGAGCCGTGTCCGTACGAGTTGGTCGGAGCGGTTCGGACCCGGGAACGAGTCGGTCGGCGATTTCGCGTGCGCTCGCGTCGTACTTGCTCGCTGGGACGACTGTACGAATCGGTCGGGAAAAAGGCCTCCGAATCGGATCCGGTTCAGCCGAATCCGATTTGGAGCCCTACCAGCCGAGATCGGAATCGGCCCCCTAGTCTTGAGGCAAAGTAAAAAATGGCAGTGTTGGCGCGCACTTAATATCCTTTCTTTCTTTGTTTTAATGGCCCGCATTTCATCTTGTCATCTAACAGGACCCCCAGATAGGAAAATATATCTGTGCGTGGAACCTGAGCGGATCCGACCATGAAGTGATAATGCTTTCTTGTGCGTGATCCCACCTGCATCACATAGGATTTTGACTTATTTCTCAGCAAATCCAGATCCTCCTTAAATGAGGCAAATGCGTTAAGTAGTGTTTGCAACACTCTGGCGATCCGGGCCACAAGAACCGCATCATCTTCATACAATAAAACGGGCAGACCACGCTGACCCACCTGGGGATAGTCCACCTTAGACTCCACTAAAACCTTCTCCAGTTTATTGACATATAAATTAAACAAAAAAGGGGCCAAGATACACCCCTGTCGGACTCCTCTTTTTATAGAAAACTGGCGAGTAACCTTCAAGTCTTGAGTGTATCGAACCTCAGCCTTGGTGTCTCTATGTAGGTCCTGCAGGAAATGAACAATATTACCATCCACCCCGATGGACAACATGGTCTACCAGAGCTTTGTTCTATTTACGCGATCAAACACGGATGACAGATCCATGAAGGCCAGGTGAATGGTGCCGGGGCAGGCGACCGTGTACTTGTTAAGAATCATAAATAAGTTTAAACACTGGTCCACGGTCGACCGTCCCAGGCGAAAGCCATACGGGGCATCAGCTAGAATGTCATTATCTTCTGCCCAGCAGGTCAGCCTATCTAAAAGAATATGACCAACCACCTTGACCACCGAGTACAACAGGGAGATTGACCTATAGCAATGGGTGCTATCTCTATTACCCTTTTTAAATACTGGGACTATAGTAGATGTGGCCCAGGAACCAGGGGGAACGGTTTTTACTGCGGCATTGATGACAGCTGTAGGGGCTGGTGCCCAAAGATTCAAATCGGATTTGTAAAGATCCGGTGGAATGCCATCTGGTCCTGGTTCTTTATTGCTAGACAGCCCAACAGACACGCTGGTTACAAGACGCGTTCCGGACACGGCACTGACTCATTTCACGAACATTACTTTTACACGGTATCTTGATTAAAAACAATATTGTTCTCTACCACGAGATTTCCTCAATGCAACGTAGAACGGATTTATTTCTTATTTTTGCTCCAGTCACTGCTGATTGCCCTATATTTCTACCTTAATGCCCTGAAGAAGCCCATGTTTGGGTGAAACGCGTTGGCTGGTCTCATCAATTGCATATCAAGTATCTGAAAATAAAAGACCAGAAACGACTTTCTGTTGATAATCTTTTATTGATGTGCTCCTCATTGTACGAACTGTGTGTGTACATATATTGCCTCTCATTCAACTTGTTTTTATGCCCAAAGATTCAAATCGGATTTGTAAAGATCCGGTGGAATGCCATCTGGTCCTGGTTCTTTATTGCTAGACAGCCCAACAATACCCTTCCTAACCTCTTCTACTGAAAAGACCAAGGCGGATTTCCCTGCAACTAAACTGGTAGCTGTGTTCCTGTCGGGGGCCACTGAAACATGTCCTCAAAATAGTAAACCCATTCGTCCTCCGTTATATGGGCCCCCAGGGTATTTCCTGCACCTTCAGCTAAAATGGGGCTGTTTATGATGCTCCAGAACTTCGAGCTACTCTTTAGGGTGCTTACCTCTATTAGCTCCCTCCATGCTTCCGCATTCAGCGCTGCCTTTCGTCTAGCTAATTCAGCTTTATACGTCCTTCGACGGATCTTAATTAGTGCAATGTCCCTCGGACTCTGGTCTAGGGCTTCCTTCAGTTTCCTAGATGCACGAGAGCAGTCAGAATCGAACCATCTAGGGGCCAAAACAGGAGGCCGCCGCACTGGGGCACTAAGGAGGTCTGTTATTGTGCGCGAAATGACCTTGAAGGCCTCTATAATGTCAAGTGGATCCGCCAACGGGGCTATACAAACTCTTTCTGACACAAGGTGGATAGCAATTCCTGGAATGACTCTGGGATTATCTGAGCCCATTTTAGCCTTCTGCCCCCATCCGTAGCTTTCAATAACCCCCTCTTCTCTGCCCCCTTAGATGGCGCTAATAGTGGGCAGCTAATTTGAGCACATAGAGGATTAGGATCGCTATATGCTGGCCTCAATAGAAAAATCAGAGATCAAATAAAAGAGAGGGGTTGACACAAGGATTAAATAAATAAATGAACCACTTTCCCTCCCCAAGAAAGAGGGGATAAGATCCTTTCTGCAAGGTTCCAGTTTACACATGGCCGAGGTTAAGTCAAATTAATTTACTAGGGCATTAAGGGAATCACCCTGAGGGGTGTGCTCAAAATGGATGCCCTTCACTCGTGGGCAACCCAGGTCAATAAGGCCAGTTATCCTTAGATCCCCACATAGATGGGTATTAAAATCTCCAGCAATCATTAGATTGTTGTAAACTGCGATGAACTGATTCCTTAAAAAGGAACCCAACAAAGATATGTTACAGACATCCGGAGAAGAAGAAGTAGCAATATAAAAATTCAAAAGCCCCAATTTACAAGACCCTTTACTCAGCAACAATGATTGCAAACAGGGGTTATCTGTGGGCAACATGAACACTCTACATTCTGTTGCTGGAGAAACATAAATCACTAGACCATCCTTGGATCTTCCTGGTCTCGAGGGAATAGCAGGTACAAAAAAAGGACTTGTAACCCTGCAAGGGGAAGCTATTCTCGTTTGCCCACGTTTCCTGTAAACAGATCACATTAAACTTTTTTATGAATAAAATCCATGCAGGGTCGAGAAACTTATTTGCCAGGCTAGCGATATTTCAAGAAATTAAGTTACAGTCCTTTCCATCCAAGGGGCTACGCCCTTGCCAGTAGCGATCATGCTGGTTATTTAATGTCCCCGTTTCCACAGGAACTGCCCCACTCAGTCAATCTCAGGCGTCCATGGAACCCAGAGGTGCAAAGCTATTAGAAAGCATTAATAGAGGGGGGGCGGTCATCTGTCCATCATGCGGTGCCTGTTTGGTGTAGATCGTGTTGTTCCAGCCGGTAGGCACAGGTTTATAAAAGAAACCTAGGGCAAGCGCCAAAATAGTCAAGTGAGGGCCAAAGGGGGCACTAAGGGTAGTTGAAGCTAGAATCCTTTCCGCGACATGAGGTCTATTAAAGTTGATGATGACACAATCCCCTTTACAAGTCTTTTTAGACCTCCCTACCCAGTTAACCATATGCACCATGTTGATATATTTTCCCACCCTTATTCCCAAGGTGGTATTATGGGTCAACCAATGCATGACTTTGTTCTTTAATTGAGAGAAGTCTTCCTTAACAACTGGTGAAAGTGCTGGCACGTTCCCCAAGACCACAACGTACGGTGTTGATTCAGGTGGAAGGTTACTAGATTCTGGTTTGAGCTCCCCTCCCCACCATTAAATGTTTCCCCCACATTAAAATTTCTTGAGATAGGTTTTTCCGTGGAAGGGGCCCCTCCTACTGGCCCTACTGATGGGCCCACATGGTTTTGTGGGGGCTGCGGAGGCCGTGTGCACCACGGGGGATAAGTGGCGCTCCCCATTGAGGGATTTTGTAGTAGTGGCTGCTCCCTGTGTCTTATGTGTTGAACATCCAGGTTGGGGACCTCAGTGATGAGACAGCCAGCAGAGGCATAGGGTTCCCCGTGAGGTGCCTGCTCCCTTGATGAAGTCCACTGATTGAGGTTGAAAAGTCCCAGTTCTTTAGAGGTAAGGCGCTGCACAAGTGGATCTAGTTTTGAGTCTAGTATAGCCCGTAAAAACCTAAAAAGGATTCCAGCACGGCCACCATATCCGCCTTTACAAAGGCTTACTCGTTGTGTGCTATTTGCTGCGTACCCTCAGCTCTCGGCCTCTTAGCTTTCCCCCCGATCATAGAGCCCTTTCTTTTCATGCCAGAGCCAGCCACTGCTCCTCCTCTAGCCCTCCCATCCGTGATTGAGGGAAAGGCAGCTGGTGGCTTAACGGGGGTGCCACTGACCCGCTCCTGGGAGAGAAGTGGTTTGGCCGCAAGGGTGCGAGTAGACAGTAAAAAGGGGTGAAAAGGGGATGGATTGGCCAGCCTCGCAACTAGACATGTCACCAAGATCTTGTGTTGGCGATATAGAGGACAATCTTGGAACAGATTCAGAGATCATTCTAGAGGGACTTGAAAGAAGACGATTAACGGGGGAGCGAGAGACACGCCTGGTCGCCAGCTCAATCTCCTTGTCAAGGACCCCAGCCGCCCTTTGTGAGAAAGAGTCCATGGTAACTACTGTGCTTGCAGAGACCTACGTGGACAACGTAGCCACTTTACGTTTCCCCATTACTGCCCCAAGCTAGGACGAAGTCTGCTCAAAGCTACAATATTACGATGAAATCAGTGAGCGTGCTGCTGGCTAAGATAGCTAAGAGACACAAGGTCAAAAACCACTATCACAGTGTAACAACGTGGGTTGTCCCTGTACCCCCCGCTTCAGCAGTACAAATTAGAAAGTCACAAAGTACATGTGGGGAAGGATGCACCACTTTTCCCTACCTGCTCCTCATACGTCGTGTGCTCACCCAAGGCTATTCGAGTATTCCAGCTTGGTGCAATGTCACAGTAACACTGCAGCCCCTAATGGTTGGGTGATCGGTGAAAAGTGAGGCCATTAGGGTAGGCCCAGCCCAGCCTCCTCTGGCCTCTGACGGGCACGGATGGGCCCGCCCTTGGCCCGGGCTTTGCCTGGGCGCGTTCCACACCACGGGAAGTCAACAGCACCTTTCAGTGCAGGGGAAACTCCTCCTCCTTGCACAGAGTCCTGGGACTACGAGTCCCCTCGCCACAAGAAGTTACCACCAGTGTTTGCTTCGTGTCCCACGCCACGGAGGTCAACAGCGCCTTTCAGCGCGCGACGTGGGGGAAACTCTTCCTCCTAATCCTCCTTGCCCCTCGACACAAGAAGTCACCACCAGTGTTTGCTTCGCATCATCCAGTGCTTTCAATCGGTGTCTCTCTCACATTTTACCTTAGTGGTGCAAGCTACACTACAACATAAAATTTAAAAAAACACTATACTGGGGAGATTCTTGAGATGAAGGCAAGAGAACATTGAGAAAGGACTTGTTTTCAAAATAAACATGGCAGATCAGAAAAGCATACATTAACTCTTGAGACATAGAGACATTTGAGATTTTGGTTTCAATATTTTGTGGCATTTGAAATATTACACAAAACCAGATAACACCCTCTTCTGTGCTCGCATTGCTGGATTGAATCCAGGAAATCCCCTCCTTGTCAGGAGACTTACTAAATGCTGAGTGAAGAATGTGATGCGGTGGTGGAAAGACCCTCTACCCCTGGTTAAAAAATGGCTCCAAGACTTAATATTCTGTAAAGATGCTTGAGATACTTAAACTTCACTGGCTCTTGGCCCAGCCATATTCAGTCCCCTTTCCTACAATATCTTGCACCCCATTCCAAAGAAGAACATAGAAACCATGTAGAATCTGCATAGCATGATGCATATGTAATATGTTTAGGATAACTTGGCGATAACTGCTGTGTGACGAAGAAACACTTTAGTAGTAACTGTACATTAGATTTGACTCCGTCTGCCTGCTATATCTAATACTGTTTTACATCAACTTATAACTGATGCCACTCTTGCGATTTTGAGGAATAAGAAATTTGTTAAAGAGACTTTTGTTGATTTAATGCTCCCTATTATTTACTGTATGGCTTGTTTGTCTGTACTTCACCTCAGCTGCATCAATTCATTGATGTTGTGTTTTTTTTCAGCCCCTTGATTCCCTTTGTTCAACAAATTCCACCACATATACTTCTTGAGATGGGCAGGTGAGTAGAATTCATGGACAGATATGTTATAGAAAATATGAACTAGAGGTTGGGACTAAGGGCCTGATTTAGAGTTTGTCAGACAGTTACCCGGTCACAAAGATGACGGATATCTCTGCCGCCTTATTTCCAGTGCCATAGGATATAATGCACTTGTAATAAGGCTGACGGGATATCAGTCATGTTTGTGACAGATAATCGTCCCCCAAACGCTAAATCAGCCCCTTAGTTTCTCAGTGCTACATCTGTGAAATACAAGAGTGGTTTTATCTGTTGTTTGTCTTCTACTCTCATCTTCTGAGGACCGTCATTGAATGCATCCTTGCCCTCCAGTGCCTCCATGTTGCCAGCCTTCCTGGCTGGCATCATCAATCAAACGCAGATCTGAGTTGTCAATGGTGTCCTTAATTTGTAAAAAAGAAATAAGTGCAGGGGCCCAAAGATTTGTTTTGGTGTACGGCACTGCTGAATGTCGGTGTTGCCGAATGCCAGTATTGTAGAATACCACGATTGCTTAGTCTTTATGCCACCTCATGCCTCTTTTCGTCCACCACCTTGCAGTTCCTGTCTCTTTTGCTCATTTTTGCAAGTTCTTTTTTTATCCCTGCCTTCTCCCTTTGTCCCTGTTTTACTCTCTCTTCTCCTACTTTCTGTTTTCTCCCTTTTTGACTCTTGCTCATGGTCAAAGTTTGTTGATCAAAAATAAGTCCTAAAACTCCAGAAATGAATTTTGGTCTCCACCACCTGAAAACACTGGCACACATCAAGCACTGGTTTCTAGTGTTTTAGTACAAAATCTTGCATTTAGAAAGAGATAGGCTTTGGTGTCAAATATAATGCTTCTAAATCTCCCATTGTTCGGCCTCATGGCATGTGTGTTGTTTTTAAAAGAAAGTGAAACATCAGCGGTTGATTCAGAAAGGTTTTTGTCTGTAAGAGTGGCTAACTTCTTAATATCCACAAGCAAGGCTCCCTTTCTCAAGAAAAAAATGTTTGTGAATAGGGGCAAACATGGTGCTTGACATTTTTCCATTTTCCATTAAAAGAATAGCTCAACCCAGCCACTTAATATAAGGTTCTGAGGAGAAGGGCTGACATGAGGATAGTTAGAAAGAAAATCAAAAGGGGAGAGAGAAGAGATGCAATTCACACTGGGCTTTTGAAAGAGAAGAGACTTCTGTGGAAGTCAAGGGAAACTGACTTCAATAGCCACTAGAGGAGCATGACGCCACAGAGCAGGAAAAGAGCAATTTGATAGCAAGGCTGTAGGAAATTGGAAATAGCAACCACTTTGAAAAAGCAGAAATAAACAGTAGAATAGAAGAAAATGACAAAGGATTGGGAATAGAGAAGACGGGCAGCAGTAAGAAGGGAAATAAAAGCAAGGATAAACAAGAGATGGAAGACTCTAATACAGTGGTTCCCAAACTTTGTGGAACCACTGCCCACTTTTTAGAACAACAAATGTTTGGCCCTGTAGGAAAAAGCTATATAAAAGCTGGCTCTTTATATAGTATACCAAAAAGAGGTATACTGTGCAAAGAGTCCAGGTATCCTTTATAAGTGGACAGGGGCTTGCTCTAGCAATCCCAAGGTGCTCTCTTAGGGGGTAATGTGGTCGAGCAGCCTTAGGCTTATCAGAGAATAGTGTTAGATATCTGCTGCATACACACAGTAAATAAATGATGAACACGACTCAATAGGGAGATCCACACCAATTTATAAAAATAACTCATATCTTTATATACATTAAGGTACCAAGATCATCAAAATCAGGTAAGTATGTTTTGAGTACAAAATATTTACAGTTTTCAGAGGTCGACACTTAGTGCAATTTCTGAAGCGGTAATGCTATCTTATGGAGGAAAGCCAAAAACTGCATACATGTACTTTACAGGACCAATTGCCCGGACTTAAGGTGAGTATGGGTAAGTTACAGCAACTTACAGGACCAATCTTCCAGACTTAAGGTGAGTATGGGGCAGGGTCCAAGGCAGCATCAACAGGTCGCTTCAGGCAGAACTGGGGCAGCCAGGTGCAGAGGTGCAATACAGTGTCGGGTGCCCCGTTGAAGTCAATGGGGATCAGTCCAGTCAAAAAGAGACTGCAAGCTGGGACTGGGGGACCAGTCGAGCTGAACCAACAAGGGGGCTCAGGTCTCACGATGCTCAGGGACGTTTGGACACCTTTGGCCCTCTTCTCCTCGGACCGGGACGGCCGGGTGCAGAGGTGTCCTGAAGCATTGGTTTTTTGTCACTGGAGACACTCCTGCAAAGACGCTGCAGGCGGCATCGGGAAGTCCACAGTTGGCAAACCTAAGTTGGGCTCCGAATCTGGAGGGTCTGGGGACCATGCTGGCACCGTTGGACCACTTCACCTCGGGCTAGGGGGCATGGGTGCAGTAGTGCTTTCCGGTGTCTGGTTTTGGCGGTCCAAAGTCCTCACAGCTCTTCTGGGGTGCCTGCAGGATGCAGGAGAGCAGCTCCGCTTCTTTCAGGGAGTTCCTGGGTCTTGGGTGAAGGCTGGCAGTCCTCCCAGGCTTTTGGAGGCACAGGCAGCTGCAGGACGAGTTGTCTTTGGGGCAATTGTTAAGGACAGTAGGCAGGCTGGCAGGGTTGGCTCCCATTCCATGTCTTCGCCGCGAGATAGGAGAAGGAGCGTCCTCTACTTCTGCTTCAGTGGATGCGGGCGAGCGAGAGGGACACGGAGTGTAGCTTTCTGGAAGGTTGGTGGAAGCTCAGGTGGTGGTTGATGTAGGCGGGTCCCTGGTTGTGTTATGCCTTGTACGTGTGGATTGTCAACTTGAATTGGCATCTCTTCTGTATGGGGAGCCAGTGGAGTTTTCTGAGGTGGGTGGTGATGTGGGTTCGTCAAGGGAGGTTGAGGATGAGTTCTGTATGGTCTGAAGTCTCTGTAGGAGGTGTGTGGCGAACCCTGCATAGAATGAAGTTGTAAACCTAGCAACGTGTTTAAGATCAAGGGTTCAGTGAATGTCATATTTTTGTAAGAATTAATAGACTTGCATATTGAGGTATACAGCTGAAGGCAGCGGTATGGTCAAGAGCCTCAGTCAGCTTCAAGGTACTCCTATTCCACACTGATAATTGAAAAAGAGAGCAAAATATATGCCTGGGGCTCTGCAGACCCAGAGCATTCTCACACTCTTTAAAATGTGGTTCCTGACACTGGTAGTGATCAGGCAAAAGTGAGTCTACTAAGACCACTTCTGGCTTCAACTTAAAGATGCTAGAGCTGAGGCAAGATGTCATACCAATCCTGATTCACCAGATCCAAAATATCACACCACAACCCAAATTTCAATCAGAATGCTGTCACTTTAGAGAAGTTGGACCCCTGCAACAATCAACAAACTGTTCACACAGGTCAGATTTCCCTTCTCTAAGACGTGTTTGGCATCCCCCCTAGGTCAGTTCCTTTCAGGATCTATCCAATATATAATCTTTACATTTACAGATGAGGGAGCCAGAGCTACAGCAAGGTTAACGTTCCCACATCTCTGTCTCAACAATAAGCATGCTACATTTGAGACCCTGTAACCTCAGGAGCTTCTCTAACGCTTGTAACATCTTACTGCTGGATTTTTATTCTAATAAACTACAACAGCCACTACATTGCTTTGTCTGCAAAACACTTCAGACAGATATGTAAGAAATACAGGCATCTAGATTTTGATCCTCTTTTTCTAAAGAGCAAACCCCTGTATGCACAATCTGATTTTCTGATTTTGCTGGTAGTCCATAAGAGGAGCCTGTTGTCAACAGCTCATTTAGACATGAAGAGTAGGTGGATGGATGTTGTAGCCTAAAAAGTAAGGAGAACAGAAATTGAAGCTGAAACACAGACATATGTGGATCTGGAACAGATATATATATATTTTTTTTTACCATGATGTCCTTTAGACCATGTTCTCAAAAGTGGGATCAAACCTGGTACTGGCATCAGCAGCATCAAGTGAAGAAATCATTCTTTCATAGGCAGAGGTACCTTTTGAATGGAAGCTAGCTGGTGAATCTAGTCATGCCATCAGCTGGAAAACATTCAGCAACTCCATTGGTATGACTTCTACTCTCCCTCTTTACTTTGGAGCTCCCCGTTTGGGTAATACAACACAACAGTTGGGTCCTCAACACTTTGAAAACTGGATATGCTCACAGATTGAAGTTCCTACCACTAAGAATTCCTCCAGATTAATCACCCAGACTGCTCCATCTCAACTGGCTGGTTGAGGAGATTCATTTGTTCCAGAAAAAGGTCCTTGATAAAGAAGAAACTCACATACTACTCCTCTTAGACTTGTTGGTCACATTTAATGTCAGTGACCACAACATCCTGGAAGCAGCAAGTATCACCAGTTCTGCCAGTGTGTATCACTGGTACAGTCACCCTGCCCCCTCTACTCTTCCAAGGTTCATGACATCAACTACCGGGTCCCACAAGGGTCAGTATTCTTGCCCTCTCTGTGTAACATTTATATGCGGCCCCTTGCCCACTTGCTCCACCAAGCAGGGATACACGTTTACCTGTATGCTGACCATACGCAGGTTGCTTACTGCACTAGATTTTCCCAATCAAAATACAATACTTTAATGGAATCCCTTACCATAATCAAATAATGGATGGCCAACATCATCCTCAAGATGAACCTAACCAAAACGGAGATCTTAATTACTTCTGCTGAATTGGTCATGGAATGGGACCAACCGATATAATGGGCAGCCCCCATTACACTTCTACAGTGGTGCAGTATTAAGGAATTCTTTTGGACATCACCTGTCCCTCGAAGCCCAATCTATGAATGTGACGCGCACCTCTTTTACCCATCTTAACCTTCTAAAAAAGGTTCTCCCCCTCTATTGATCCCTCTTGCATACCCTATTAGTAACCGCTATCATTTAATCTTATTTCGATTATACTAATTCAATCTACCTTGAATCTCCAGACAAATTATACCTCAACTGCAACTTGCTCAGAATGCTTTGGCACATGTGCTCTTAAACACTGCCAAAAAAGTGCTATTGTTGGCAGTACTGCAATCTCTACTCTGGTTACCCATTTGATCTTTGGTAGCCTTGAAGGCCATAGCGATTGTCCATAAAGCCCAGCACTTTAGATCATCCTCATTTCTGGCCAATACATTTTCCTTTATGAGCCATTGTGCTCCCTCACATTGGCAAACCAATTCTTTCTCGCCTTCACTGGGACCATAATGGTTACTTATTGGGACCATGCTATTTCTACATTAGTGGCCAAATGTGAAACTCCCTCCCTTTTGATTTTGAAAGCAGAAACAAACCTATTTTGTATTAGATATTGGCTGAAAATATAGCTTTTTAATAATTATAATTTGGCTATTATGATTTAAGGTTGTGTCTTCTTAATACGCCAAGAATCATCTGCATTAAAGCACTCTACAAATAAATTATAACATAACAGAACAAGTAAAATAGAGTCCGAATCCCAAAAACACAATTTGGCAACACATATGCTACTACAATTTCCTGGTTGCAAATGAAGAACTGAAAGATGAGTAAAGACTCATTCCGTACCTAAAAACTGACAACTAAAGGGTTAAAAAATAAAGGTTGTAAAGGATGACCTTGCAGTAGATGTATTTTCACCAAACCAGGGACTGGATGTTCTTCATTCATCATCATAATGCATATTTCAACATACCTGTTGCAACAAACTGTTAATTTCTTCCTTAGGTGTGTGGTAAATTGCCAACATTATCAGAACAAAGACTTACCTTTCAGGCTGAAGTCATTTTGCTGAAATATGCAAAAAAGGGATGGATAGAATGCTTGAATTAATCTCAGCCACTGTCAATTACTTGGACCGCATCCTAGTATTTTGAGCACCATCTCACCTCAGTTTGGACCCAGCCACATACAAGTCAGTCTTGACCCTGCTCCAATGCGAACATTCATGCCCGAACTGCCTGGCCAGGTCCCCCCCTGTACTGGAACACAAGCAACCCATGACCGGTTTCGCCCTTCTTAGGGCTCATCAGCCAGGCATAGCTTGGTTCCAATGACACAGTGCGCATGGAACACACTTCTGGGCATACTCGACCCACTTAGAACGACACACTGAACTATACAAAAACGTGATGGATGGAATGCTTGAATTAATGCAAAACACACAAGATGATGGACGGAATGCTGCACATTGGCAAACATTCACCCCCAGTCACAGATCTGGGTTTAATCCATCGTTATTTTGCTTCACCACGCCACCCCAGTTCAGACATAGCCATATGCAAATCAGTCTTGACCCTGTGCCTCATGGGAACAGTCCAGACCGAACTGCCAAGCCATGTCTTCCCTGGACCGGAATCAAGCATCCTAGGACCGGTTTCAGGCTATCAGCCTTCATCAGCCAGGATAGCTTGAATTAATAACAGCCACTGGTAATTACTCTGGGCTGCATACCAGTCCATTGTTACTTAGCACACCATGGGGCAGATGTACAAACATTAGGAATATTGATTTCCTAATTGCGATTCTCTCCGAATTGCACTTAGGAAACCGGTATTCCTAATATAAGAAACTCTTTGAGTTAGCAATTCCTAGTGGGTTGCAAATAGACCTACATCGTGCATATTAATGAGGTAGGTTGCAATTTGTGACCCATTGGGAATCACAGCCATCACAGGGATGGTGACATGTTTAGGTCAGCAGACCACCATGTCTGTGATTGCTTGCAAAACGAGATGCGTTTAAAAAGAAAAAATGAAACTTTACAGTTTCAGTTTTTTAAGAGTAGGCAGTCCACTGCCTGCTTTTAAAAAATATTTTTTTAACATTCTCAAAGAGGAAGGGGTCTGCAAAGGACCCCTTCCTCTTTGTGAATGGGTTACCACCAGTTTAGAAATGGTGGTAAAGTATCACTGTTTTGCTACTGGAGTTTGGTTGCAAAACATTAATACATACCATTCTGTATTTGAAAGGGCCGCCCCTTTAAAATACCAAATAGCATACGCAAATTGCGATTGGGTAACAAGTTACCCAATCGCGATTTGCCTTTTGTAAATTGTAAAATGCTTTTTTGTGGTCGCAAAGGGCCCTGAATCAGGCCATTTGCTACCACAAAAAAAGGTTTGTATATGTGGCCCCATGTCACCTCATCTTGGACCCAGCCATTTGCAAATCAGCCCAATGGTAACACTGCAGCCCAAAGTGCCCAGCCCGGTTCTCCGTGAACTGGAACACGAGCATCCCAGGACCGGTTTTGCCCTTGTTAGGGCTCATCAGCCAGGTATAGCTTGGTTCCAGTGACACAGTGTGCACAGAACCCACATATGGGCATACCCGTCTGTTAGAAATGGGGGTCTCTAGTTGGTAGGTTTGTACCCTGTCCAAGTAGGGACCCTTCCTTCTAGTAAGGATAAGGAAGTTTCACTTTAAAAATAATCACTGCTCAACCCCTTGGGAGCTTGGACAGGTAGTCAGGCTTATCTCAGAGGAAATGTGTAAAGCATTTGCACATAATACACAGATATACAGTGAAGATACTACAAAAGGACACCACACCAGTTACTGAAAACTAGCCAATAATTTTCTGTGTGAAACAAGACCAAAACGATAAAAAACCAACTTACAGTAATCAAAATATGAATATTGCAAAAATAGATTTAAAATACAGTTCCTTGAAGGCGATCGCTCCGGCCCGGGCTATCACGACGTCGTGAACAACAAATCCAACAGTTCAGGCTGGCTGCGAGGTCGCGGGCCAGCTACGGTGTCATGAAGACCCGCAAACAGTACCTTGGAAATGCAGGGCGTCAGAGACCTTGCAATGAGCTCTGAAGAGGCGGCATCGCTGGCGTCGGTCCCGGAGGTCGGTGCTGGAGTCGTCGAGCCCATTAAGTCACACACGTTGCAGATTGAATTCTGTGAGGTTGAAGTCAGGAACGCTGGTGTCGATGGCGTTAGGGCTGCGATGTGAAGCAGGGCAATGCGACGTGTAGTCCCACAGGTCACGTTGCAGGCAGCGGCTCGGTGGCGGCGGTGAGACCAGGGCTGCGGTGTGAAGTGGGGGAATGTGACTTGTGGTGTACACAGATCACGGTGCAGGTAGCGGCGTCATCGTTGCTGAATCGCTGTCATCGGTAGACCCAAGGTTGTGATGTGAAGAGGGTCGATGCTTTGTGCGGTGCCCACAGGTCGCGGTGCAAGCAGTGGCGTTGGTTGACGAGGCTGGAGTAGATGGCATTGACGTTGGTGGACTATGGCTGCAGTGTGGGACGGGGCGATTCTTCGTTTACCTCACGAGCAGTGTCCACAAGCCACAGTGCAGGCAGCGGCGTCAATATCAGCGTGGTGCGTCGTCATCTGTGGTACCAGGGCGGCGATGTGAAGCGAGGCGATGCGAAGTGCAGTGCCCACA
Organism: Calotriton arnoldi; assembly: GCA_963921515.1. Taxonomy (NCBI): domain Eukaryota; kingdom Metazoa; phylum Chordata; class Amphibia; order Caudata; family Salamandridae; genus Calotriton; species Calotriton arnoldi. The sequence continues at coordinate 1,069,297 of CAWUFW010002697.1, read as the reverse complement.
GGTCACAGTACAAGCAGCCGCTCGGAGACGGCGTCAGGCGGCAACGTCGGGGAGACCAGGGTTGCTGTGTGAAGAATGCTCTTTGCAGTACCTTCAGGTCACGGAGCCAGCAGCGGCGTTGTTGATGGCATCGTAGTGGTTTTTCTTCTGTTGCAGCACAAAACACAGTTCCCAGGGATGTTGGCAGATGAACCTGAAGTCTTTGATGTTCCTGAGACTTCCAGCCCTTCGAGAATCTCAGGCAATAAGTTGCAGAAAGTTCAGTCTAGTCCTTTCACTGCCCAAGACAGAAGCCTCAACTGCAGGCCAACCCAACAAAGCAATACACAGCAAAGGGGCATTACTCCTCCTGGCAGCTTTTCCAGCTCTTCTTCTTGGCAGGTCCCTTCGTCCAAAAGAGTTCTGAAGAGATGTAGTCTCCGACCCAATACTTATACCAGTTCTGGCCTTTGAAGTTGGCAAACTTCAAAGAAAGTCCTTGTGCACAAAATCCAGTTCTGTCCTGCTCTTCCCTACTCTGCCCCCAGACACTCTCCTGGGAGTGGAGGCTTATTTGTAAGAGGACAGGCACAGCCCTATTCATGTGTGATTGACAACCCCTCCCACTACCCTTAGGCAGGGCCGGCTTTAGCGCTGGTGGCACCCAGTGCCACAATCATTTTTGGCGCCCCCCCACACCCTATGACCGCCTACTCGGATTCTCTCACTACCACTGGGCAAAAGTGTCCCTCATCTCTCCAATCATGTTATTGCTAAACACAGCACCCCCCCCTGAGGTCAGCGCCCCCCTCCACAGGCCAGCACCCTGCGGCCGCACCAGTTGCACTGCCCTAAAGCCGGCCCTGCCCTTAGGCCAGGAAGGCCCATCAGCCTGGTGATGGGTCATCGGGATATGCGAGGCACCCCTAAGCTCCCTTGGTGTGGCTGTCTAGAGTGTATGCAGGAGGCCCCAGCTAACAGCTACACAGACATGGATTCCACAGGCAGGCACAGAATAGTTAAGCACTTTCTAAAAGTGGCATTTTCAAACATGCAATTTAAAAACCATCTTCACTAAAAGATGTATTTTTAAATTGTGAGTTCAAAGATCTCAAACTCCATCTTTCTATTATCTTTCTATGGGAATCTGCACTTAAAAGATGTTTCAAGGCAGACCCCAGGGTAACCTATGGAAGAGATAGCCTTTCAACAGTGAAAAACTAAATGTACAGTATTTCACTATTAGGACATGTAAAAACACACCACTACATGACCTACCTTTTAAAAACACTGCACCCCCCCTCCCCCCGCCCCAAGGTGCTGCCTTGGGCCTACCTTAGGGGTGACTTATATGTAATCAAAAGGAGGGGTTAGGCCTGGCAAGTGGGTGCACTTGCCAGGTCGACATGGCAGTTAAAAACTGCACTTGCAGACACTGCAGTGGCAGGTCTGAGGCACATTTGAAATGCTACTTGTGTGGGTGGCACAATCAATGCTACAGGCCCTGGGCACACGCAGTGCACTATGCTAGGGACTTACCAGTAAATTAAATATGCCAATCATAGAGAACCAATCATAACACAATCTACATAGGATTACTTGCACTTTAGCACTGAATAGCAGTGAAAAAGTACACAGAGACACTAAACCAGGAACAATGAAGTCCAGGATACTATCAAAAACAGGAGGTCATAAAACAAAAAGACTGGGGAAACCTGCCAAAAGATGCCAGGTTTGACACACTGAAGTTTACAAAAATGTTTAAAAAAGGTAATATTACTGTATGGCTTAAGGAGAGAGGAAATAAAATCAGAAATCAATTAACAAAGAACATAGCAGCGGCAATTGATTAAACTGATAATTAAGATGGCACATGGTGGAAGCTGACATTGGGTTGAAGAATGTAGTGAATGGGAGAGATGAATGTGTCAGTGGGGATCAAAGAAAATATCTTTTTGCTGTAAGAGAAGAAACTGACAGCGGGCAGCAGCGTCAGGAAAACAAAAATGGCTGTAAGAAGTGAGGAGATGTACAGCTCTCCTGCCTCAGTCTATTCCCTGCAATGCCAAAGTTCAGTGTTTCTTCTACAACTTTATTTCTGATATAAAACAAACCTCATGCAGATTAAAAAGAATAGTGGACAGTGTTGTAGATGTTTAAGTAAGATCAAAAGACGATACCATAGTGGTGCTATATCTTAACTAAATAATTTAGAGTGCACAGGTTATTAATATTCAACATCTTACAACAGCAGCTAGTTGGACTGTCATTGTGAAGAAGCAATGCTACTGCTCATAGAGTGCTTGGTGGAAAAGAGAGTAGACTATTTTAAAACCAAGCATATGGTGCCAGAAGACTGAAGCAGATCCTACATCACTGCGGTTCAGAACGCAAGAGTTCAGGGGGGGAGGGGGCATCATCAGCAGATAGGATATTTTACATACTACCCCCCTTTCCAATGACCTTTTTGAACTGTATGCATATATGTTGTATTTGTATAGCGCAAACCTAGCCAAACGCAGAAGAGAAGTGGATTGGGGCCCCAAACTGAGGTCCTCATCTTTAAATATCTTAGAAAGTGTGTTTCCTGAGGAGAAGCTTCTTCTTAATAATCCTCATTCAACTGTACCAACGCTGTTCCAGTGACAGGGCTTAATGCACCCAACTCTGCAAGAAACACCTTACTGTAGTCCGGAAGATTGAGCACAAAGGCTATACAAAGGGCATTCTTCATAGTTTGAAATACTTTCTGATATTCAGGGGTTAAATTGATTACCCTGGATTGCTTTATTTGTGTCCATTCAGCAAGGTGCAACCATGCTTCTCTTCCAGGGGATACTCATCAATAGTCATAAGCACTGAATTATCCCCGCCCACGTGCGGGATCCCGGAGCATATAGAAATATACATATGTGTATGTTGGGGATCACAAGTGCATAGCACTTCCGCGACATACATATATACATGTATATAAATACATAAATATGCAGCCTAACATAATTCCAATAGGGCAAAATGCCAAAATTACATTGGTTTTTCCTGTACAGACAATAATCTCCCATATACACTCTGTAATAGAGAACATACACAGTAATAGTGTCATACAAGAAAACCTTTATTTTCAGAAAGGAAAAAACAGGTAATAGCAGGCAGTTGGCCCATAGGCTGCATAGATGAATAAACATCACAGTACAGTAAAAAACTGGCACCTTGCCTTTAAGGCTTCCAAGAACTTGGACACTTTGCCTTTAAGGCCTCCAGGAGCCCCTCTGCTCCCATCATGCACCACAGGTGACAGTTAGGTCAGTTCTTTTTTCCGGCTCCTTCTATGAGGATCCTGGAGCTTGAGCTCGACAGTTTTTCTGACTTTCCTGTCAGGAATTGTTTTCTTCTTGGGTTTTTTTTGCGGTTTTCCTGTGCTGGCAGTGGTTTATCATCATTTTCTGACAAAATATCATTCTTTTTTCTGTCAGAATGCCGACTCTTTTCCGCAAATGTCCATCCTGTGGAAAGAAGATGGCCATCTCAGATCCACACTCCCTGTGTATCGCCTGTCTTCCTTCCAGTCACAAGCCTGACACTTGTTATCATTGTCAGAGGTTTTCAGCAAGGACTCTTCGCGACAGGGAGAGGATTCGCCTTCAAGCTGTGCTCGAGAGAGGAAAAGCCCGGCTGGAAAGTGGCCTTGCGTGTCAAGAGCCCTCCTCTCTTCAGGAACATCGACGTCAGCATCATTCTGCCTCTACAACATCGAGGAAACGGCAGATTCCAGACTGTTCGCCGTCGGCGTCGTTACCGCTGTCGAAGAAGCGACCTACACAATCTCCGACGTTGAGACGGCGTGAGTCTCCGTCATCGAGAAAGACATTGACGTCGAAGCATACTGCCTCGGGCTCGAGGTATGTTCATGACGAAGGTCGATCGGCGTCAAAACACCCATCGACGTCGAGACATCCATCGACGTCAAGGCACTCTCCGTCGCCTCCCCGTAGGTCGACGTCAAGAAGTTTGCCGACGGCAAAGGGGCCTCAAGACCAGTCGACGTCGAAGACTTCGAGGCCATTGAAGCAGACGTCGAGGAGGCAAGAGCGTTCGACGTCGAAGTCACCGAGTCACCATAGACGGTCGACGTCGAGGACGTCTTTGAGGGAGGTGAGGTCGCCGTCGAGGACAGCGAAGTCCTTAACTCCTTCGATCCATCATCCCACGTCAAGGGAGAAGCACAGGTCGATGTCGAGGGAGAAGCACAGGTCGACGTCGAGAGCTAAAGAGCCTGCTGTTGCCTCGGAGGAGGTTAGAGCTGCATCTCGATCGTCCTCAAGATCTGGATCTTCTCCAGGACTACATATTGTCCAGGTGTCCCCGGAGGGCTCTCCGGTGGTTGGTGAAGATGCATGGCGCAGGAAGTCTAGGGCCCTCAGTAGCCCCGGGTCGGACTTTTCCCGTACCTATTCTCCTTCACGTTTGTCCAGGGATTCTCCATCCCCTAATGAGGTTCTAAGAAGAACACCTCGAAGGTCAAGATCACTGACTGTGGTTTCTTCCAGAGCGGCTTTAAGGAGGAGTCCACGCAGATCACGATCTCCGCATGCCCGCCATGCTCGATCAAGGGACAGATCTCGTTCTTATCATTCTTCTGCGAAGAGAAGACGGCAGAGGTCTCCCACCTGGTCTTCTCCCACCAGGTCTTCTCCCACCAGGTCCTCTATCAGAGATTATTCTCCAACATTGACGGCTACACCCCCATCCAGGGTTTCTCCAATTGATGATCTCAGCACTTTTAATGAGGTTCTCTGTAGAGGAGCGAATAAGCTGAACATCTCTATGTCTGTCCCGACTGTTTCCTCCTCAGTGATTTTCGAGACTCTCCATCATCGCACTTCAGTTCGGCCTTTGCTTCCTCTTGTCCCAGGCCTTCTCGAACCTGCTATGCAGACCTTTTGACACCGGCAACGGTGGGAGCTGTGCCTTCCCGAATAGCGAAAAATACAAGGCTCCGGACCAAGATCCGTTGTTCCTTCGGTCGGATCCTCCTCCGGATTCCATCATTGTGGCGGCGGCTAGGAAGACGCACTCATCTATGTCTTCCTCCTCAGCGCCTCTGGATAAGGATAGCAAACTGATGGACTCTTTAGGTAGAAGGATGTGCAACACTTCAGCCTCTATCATGAAGGTCGCCAGTGCCTCCGCTCTGCTGGGGAGGTATGAAAGATCCTTGTGGGATTCACTGGGCCGTTTTGCGGATAAACTCCCAAAAGAGGATCAGCAGGACTTTCGTGAAATACTGCAAGAGGGAGGTCTAGTGGCGAATCAGGTAATTAGTGCTTCCGCTGATTCGTCTGATCTGGCTGCCCAGGGATACTCCCATGGTATCTGTTCGAGGCGTTCTGCTTGGTTACGCTTGACTGGCCTTAAACCCGACGTCCAACGGAAGATAACCAACCTGCCTTTCAATGGGTCTTCTCTCTTCGGGCCGCATGCGGACGAAGAAATGGCGAAGATGAAAGCAGAACTGGACACGGTGAAAGCTGTGGGTCTCGAGAAACGGAAGGAATTTCGCAGGCGCTTCCGCCCCTACGATAAACGCCCGTTCCAACAGAGGGTTCAAACCCCTCAGTGGTCGGCTCAGGGTCAGCGGCAGAGGTCTCACTTCCATCAACGGAGACCAGGAAGAGGAAGAGGGACCAATAGACAGCAGGCCTCTACCTCAAAGCAGCCATCAAAGCAATGAGGGAGTGCTTCCTCTGAACACGTGAGCCACTCCGGTAGGAGGAAGTATCGCATGTCATCTGGAGGAGTGGAGACACATAACCAACGACAAATGGGTGTTGAATATTGTTCAAAATGGATACTTGCTACGGTTCAAGATCCCACCGCCATCGGTTCATCCGGGCGGAGGAGTCCGCTTGTGTCATCACATTTTACACGAGGAAGTAAACAGTCTTCTACAGAAAAAAGCCATAGAATACGTTCCTGTTCATCAGAGGCGCCAGGGGATATACTCTCGGTATTTCCTGGTCGAAAAAAGAGGTCCGACAGTGGAATACAGGCCAATTCTGGACTTGCGCATCTTGAACAAATACATCCGCAAAGAGAAATTTCGGATGCTTGCCCTGCACCAGATCTTCCCCCATCTACATCAAGGAGACTGGATGTGCTCCATAGATCTGCAGGATGCTTATTTCCACATTCCAGTGTCCAGGAAAAATAAAAAATGTCTCCGTTTTCAAGTTGCTCTGCGCCATTTTCAGTTCCGAGTCCTACCTTTCGGGCTCAAGTCAGCCCCACGGACATTTTCAAAGTGCATGGCAGTGGTGGCGGCTCTTCTCCGCAGGCGCAAAATATTCATTTACCCGTATCTGGACGACTGGCTCCTGAAGAGTTCCACTCCATCCCTGCTTCAGTCGCATCTTTCCTACAGTCTCCAGTTACTGAACAAGTTGGGTCTACGAGTCAATTTCAAAAAATCGATTCTCAATCCGACCCAGAACATTCACTACCTAGGGTCGTCGCTGGACACCGTGGAGGCAAGCGTGTGTCCTTCGGCGGAGAGGTTTTCATCGATCAGGATGAAATGCCGAGAACTCCTGCAGACTCACCACCCGACAGTCAGACAAGTGTCCTCTCTCCTGGGGTCCATGGCTTCCTGCATCTTCATCGTTCCCAATGCCAGATTGCACATGCGTCCCCTGCAGCAAGCTCTGGAAGACCAGTGGGTGCAAGCGTCAGGCAGCTGGGAGGATCGGATCACTCTGCCCCAGTCTGCCAGGGACTCCACCAGAGATTGCCTTGCCGTCCGGACCTGCTATCCAAGAGCCAGGGGAGAGTGTTTCACCCCAACCTTCCTTCCCTCAGGCTGACAGCATGGCTCCTGAAGTCTTGCAGTATGGACACTTAGACTTGCCAGCGGACTGTATGAACATCCTTAAGGAAGCGAAGAGACCTTCTACCAGGGCTTCCTACGCTTTCAAGTGGAAGCCTATGGTGTTTGAATAATGGTCATGACCCGGTTAGAGGGCAGGAACAGGTCATTTTGCCGTATCTCTTACACCTGGCTAAGTCGGGCCTGCAGTTTACATCTATTAAGGTACACTTAGCAGCAATCACGGCATATAGGAAGTCACCTTCACAGAGTTCTTTTTCCAGATGCCAGTGGTGAAAGATTTTCTTGAAGGGTTGAAAAGGTGTACCCACCAGTACGAGCCCCTTCTCCTCCGTGGGAGCTCAACGTGGTCCTTACCAAACTGATGGGCGCACCTTTTGAACCAATACACAAGTCCTCCCTGCAGCACTTGTCCTGGAAAGTGGCATTTTTGGTTGCTATCACGTCGGCTCGTAGAGTCAGCGAGATACAAGCATTGTGTTGTAAGGAACCCTACACTGTTTTTCACTCAAATAGGGTAGTTCTCAGAACTCATCCTAGTTTTCTGCCGAAAGTGGTCTCAGATTTCCACATTAATCAGGTGATCACTTTGCCTACCTTCTTCTCTAATCCCTCTACACCTCCTGAAAGGGCCCTACACTCGTTAGACCTTAAGAGGGTGTTGAAGTTTTATCTGGACAAGACCAAGGTAATAAGAAAGACGGACCGGTTGTTTGGCAACTACGGTCCTATTAATACAGGTTTGGCAGCCTCTAAAAGGTCTATTTCAAGATGGATAGTCGCCTGCATTTCTTTGGCCTATCAATTGGCTAATAAGTCTCTTCAGGGAAGGCCTAAAGCGCATTCAACCAGAGGAAAGGCCTCTACTACGGCCCTCCTCAGGAACATCCCTATAGCAGAAATCTGCAAAGCAGCTACATGGCGGTCTGTTCATGCTTTCTCTCGTCATTACTGCTTAGATTCGGATGCTCAGGCGAATGCCCAAGTTGGGCAAGCCTCACTGAGGAATTTATTTGCTTGATGTCATGTTAAGATGCTCTGTTTTCAATACTATTTGCTCGTCCGCGAGGTAGTGGGTATGGGCTTGCTACTCTATTCAGTGCTTATGACTATTGATGAGTATCCCCTGGAAGAGAAGGATTAGTTACTTACCTGTAATCCTAGTTCTCTTCCAGGGGTATACTCATCAAAGTCATAAGCAACCCTCCCTCCTCCCCGGACGAGCATTTTTAGTATATTTTTGTAGTGATTGCATCTTATAATGAGGTTGCTACAAGTTAGTACACCGTAAAAAAAGGAACTGACCTAACTGTCACCTGTGGTGCATGATGGGAGCAGAGGAGCTCCTGGAGGCCTTAAAGGCAAAGTGTACAAGTTCTTGGAAGCCTTAAAGGCAAGGTGCCAGTTTTTTACTGTACTGTGATGTTTATTCATCTATGCAGCCTATGGGCCAACTGCCTGCTATTACCTGTTTTTTCCTTTCTGAAAATAAAGGTTTTCTTGTATGACACTATTAAAGTGTATGTTCTCTATTACAGAGTGTGTATGGGAGATTATTGTCTGTACAGGAAAAACCAATGTAATTTTGGCATTTAGCCCTATTGGAATTATGTTAGGCTGCATATTTATGTATTTATATACATGTATATATGTATGTCGCGGAAGTGCTATGCACTTGTGATCCCCAACATACACATATATATATGTACATTTCTATATGCTCCGGGATCCCACACGTGGGCGGGGATAATTCAGTGCTTATGACTTTGATGAGTATACCCCTGGAAGAGAACTAGGATTACAGGTAAGTAACTAATCCTTCTGTAACCTTGACAAGCTTTCTGTATTATTAAGTGAGGCCAGGCACTCCATTTGTCAAGGTTGAGTTGTCGTAGGCTTACTCCTTTTCTACAATTAACTAGATTTTTGCTTGGAGATACTGCATATCTCCGTCTCTACGCGGGACGATGGAACGCTTCTTTAAAAGAAAAATGCCTCTTCGCTAAATTACTTTAAAACAAAATCCTCCACGTGAACTCAGCATATTAAGGGGCCGTTTCCGATTTCGGCCGGAAGGGCACCGAACGATGGTCGGAGCCCTTCCGACCGAATCGGAACGTGCCGCTCGGATTCCTTTCCGACCGAGCCATTCCGATGGGCTCGGTCGGAAAAGAATCCGACTCGGATTTCCGGATGGCTCACGACGGGTTCGGAGAGCCCGTCAGCCATCCGGAAATCCCTCTGTACTCCCCGGCTGCCTCTTTGCGACCGAGGAGTACGATGGCAGTTTTCACTGCCTTTTCGTGCCGGTCTTTCCGGCACGAAAAGGCAGTCGGTCACTGTCTTTGGGGGCCCCCAGTGGGACCCCCATGGGTGCAAGGTCGCCGAATGGCGGCCTGGAGGCACCTATGGTGCCCCTCTGTTGAACCCTGCACCGGTGGCAGGCACCTTGGGGTGCCGGCCACAGGGTGCAGGGTTGAACTGCATCCCTGCTTTCTACAATGCCAGCATGCATTCCGTCCGGAATGCATGCTCCCATTGTGGGAGATACGAGTGCGACCGAACAGGGTTCGGTCGCATCGTACTGCCTGGGCCGTAACCGACGACAGCAGGTCGGTCGGTTACGGCTCCGGACCAATGTCGGACGGACCTGAGTCCGTCCGACATCGGAATCGGCCCCTTAGTTGCTTAAATTGTGTTTATTACTTACTAAAATACAAATTCTCCTAGTGTGATCACAGAAGCTATGTCTTCTAAATTCAGTTATATTTGGCTCCCGAGATCAACATTTTCGACAATCATAGGGGACTCAAATGCTTGTAGTTCTGCCTTCCTCCTGATTACCCACCCATCTACTCTGCTCTTTCTCTGTGTTTGGGAGCAATGTAGCTGGCATGTTTCAACTAGGCAGATCTGTGATGCAGGCAGTAAAGATTTGCATGATGGGCATATAGGTACTTTACTTGTCTGACTTTTTTGTCCCAGGCATGATCAGCGTGATGGAACTAAGGCCTTACTACCACTAGTACAAGAGTCACTGCAGTGAATGGCTTATGCGTATTCCTTCAAACACTAATGATTGATGCCATACACTGATATATAACCAAATGACTAAACAAAGTGGTCTTTGATATATTTCAGGTCAGACCCCTATAACAGCCTGGACACTGGTGAGGAACGGCCTCTCACTCCTCCTGTGCGCACAGTTGGCATCCAGACCGATTATCGTGACAGTGAAGCTCAGACTGATCCATATACACCTGAATATTTTGTCCGTCCTGGATCAGTCCCCGAACTGCTAACACTTGCCAATCTCACATGGGGTGAGTCATTGATGGATAATTATTTTATTATAAGTAATTCATAGGCTTTGCTCTTCCCCATGTCATATTTGTCTATTAGGCTACTGTTGCATTTTACATGTGCTTACTTCTGTTGTGTACTGTCTGCACAATACAGTGCTATTATTTGTACAGATGGCTAGTGTGTAGTATTCTGATTGAATAGCTTGACACAGGGTAAGTAAAATGAATCACTGACAGAATATCGAGAGTCAGAAAATCGACCTACAGAAATATTGACGCAAAAATATCGAAGTCAAGAATATCGACATCCTATCTACATTATGGTAAGTACAAAAATATCGAAAAAATAATATCGATGTCAAAAATATCGTTGTTAAAAATATCGGGTTTTTTAAGTTACAAAAATAATGTAAAATAAAGTAAATAATACATATAATTAAAATAAACGTAGTTAAAAATATTTTAAAATGTTTAAAAATTATAACTAATATATATAATGTAAAAATAAATTAAACATACATATAATATATAATATATATACTTAATAATATTTTTTAATAATTATTTTAATAACTTATAAATTGTTAAAAAATATCTTATAAATTACAAATACATCTCTACACATAAAACAATAATATAAATAAAAATTAAATAAATATATATAACAAATTAAAAAAATTACAATTATTTTTAATATTTTTAAAATTAATTATATACTACATTAACTAAAATAATACAAAAAATATTAGATAGCGGAGGGAATAAAATTACTATTCCAACTCAAGTTCAAGTTTATTTATTTATGATCTTGGAACTCCAAAGAGGTCCACATAAACTGAAAAGCCAACAACATATAAAAAAAATTGTGCAACATAGTTTCTACAATCATAAGCGAAAGCCGACAGTAAAAAATCTCCAAATACAAAACATTAGAATATTCTATACAATAGGAAATAATTAAAATATCCTTTATGTCCTTAATACTGTATAACATCAGGTTAAAACCAAAGTTAATAATTGCTTCCTTCATATAATGAGCGTTAATATAAATTTAAAAACACTTAAAAAAGTTAAAAATCTTATGACAAAACATTTCATTTGGTGGCTCATAAAATGAATCAATTAGTGCAGAGGCCGAGAGAATAGATAATTGTAGACAAATTGGTCTCATCCATTTACGCCGACACAATAATAAAGCGGGGCAAATAAATAGCACATGATTAGCGTCCTGGATGGAGTTATTACACAAATTACAAATCGAGGAAGAACCATACCATTTAGACAGTACATTATTTAAAGGGAACATACCCTGCCTCAATAATAGCCAAAAGCGGCGCACTCCATGGGGCAGGTTCCAGGAAATATAGGCCTGTACTTTATTTATCACACAGGAGTCTATGGCCGGGTGGATACCCCTCTTTAGAATGCGAGCTTCCCTATCCCTTGTGAAACTTAATTCCCAAGTCGCCTGTTTCAAAGTGGCCCTTAATTGATATGGCGATAGGGTGAGGAGCAGAGACTCATCCAGTTGCAGCAAGTCAACCGCAATCCTAAAATTTTTAAGAATTAATGACTGCTCCTTTAAACTTTCTAATATTTCTTTCCAGAATTAAAAATCTTAATTATATACTACATTAACTAAAATAATACAAAAAATATTAGATAGCGGAGGGAATAAAATTACTATTCCAACTCCAAACAGTGCAACAGTAGGGAAAATGTTGGATAGCGCAGGGGTAAAAATTACTATTCCCACTCCAGTGAGTGCAACAGTAGGGAAAGTGTTGGATAGCGTAGGGGTAAAAATTACTATTCCCACTCCAGTGAGTGCAACAGTAGGGAAAGTTTTGGATAGCGTAGGGGTTAAAATTACTATTCCCACTCCAGTGAGTGCAACAGTAGGGAAAGTGTTGGATAGCGTAGGGGTTAAACTTACTATTCCCACTCCAGTGAGTGCAACAGTAGGGAAAGTGTTGGATAGCGTTAGGGTTAAAATTACTATTCCAACTCCAGTGAGTGTAACAGTGTGGAAAATGTAGGATAGCGTAGGGGTTAAATTAACATACATATTAATTAAAAAAAAAATAAAAAAAAAATAACATATTAATAATTAAATAACAAAAATATTAATAATAAATACCAATAAAATTAAATAAATATTTACTTAAATAACATTAAATTACTTCCCACCCTATTCCCCTATAAACCCACAACCCGCTACACATAAAAAATAACACATTGAATGTAATTATCAATTAATCAATTAATAAAAATTAGTACTAATTAATTAACAATAAATTAATTAACAATAAATAAAAATAATAATAAATTAATTATAATTAATATAATTATAAATTAATCAATCAATAAAAATTAATTACCAATTAATAATTAATTAACAATAAATTAATAATCAATAAAAATAAATAGAAAATATTAATTAATTATAATTAAATTACTTCCCACCCTATTCCCCTATACAACCCGCTCTAATTCTAAAACGCAAAACTTACTTTTAAAAAAATTACTAATTTCTAAACATTTAATACATATATTTGAAAATAATTAAAAAACATTACAAAAAATGTTAAACACATACATATAAAATACATGCTAAAATACATAAAACTAATATAAATATCGATATTATTAACAACGATATTTTTGCTAACGATATTACTTATTTCGATATTACTTACTTCGATATAAAAAAAAACGATATTACTTACCTTAAGGTCGATATTCTGGTCACCGATATTCTTGACTAATAAATATAATATTCCCACTCGGCTTTATACAACAGTAGAGAAAACGTTAAACTCAGGAGAGGTAAAATGTACTATTCCCACTCCAGTCTGTGCAACAGTAGGGAGAGCGTTGAACTCAGGAGGGGTAAAATGTACTATTCCCACTCCACTCTGTGCAACAGTAGGGAAAGCGTTGAACTCAGGAGGGGTAACATTTATTGTTCCCACTCCAGTCTCTGCAACAGTAGGGAAAGCGTTGGACTCAGGAGGGGTAAAATACACTATTCCCACTGCGGTCGATGCAACAGTAGGGAAAGCTTTAGACTCAGGAGGGGTAAAAGTCGGTGCAACAGTAGAGCGAGAGTAGTCCACTTCAAACAAATATCATATTTTAACAACTGTATTAAATAACAAAAAATATAAATATTTAAATTTTTAAAAAGTCTAAATTTTATCAAAGATTTTATAAATCACATAATTATTAAAATTTTAGTAATTATCAATTAAAACAAATATTAATTAATTAAAATACCACTCTATATTCCTGCGAACATAACAGCCAACAATTAAAATGCAATAGAAATAAACAAAGTATAACACAATAAACATATTAAATAATAAGAAAAACAATTCTTAAAAAATAATAAAATATTTGTAACTTCTGATTATGTAAATAACTTCCCACTGCATTCCTCTACAAAGTAAACAACACACACCTAAACAATTAATAACAAATAACTAATAATTATAATATTTAACTTCCCACCAATGCACCTGAATTATAATTTAAAAAATATCTTATTTACACTTTACATAATTAATTATTAATTAAATAATAATTAAAATGTATTATTTAATTAATTATATTAAATTTACGGCCCACCCTGTACCCCTACAAATCCCATAACCTGCACCTAAAACTTAACTTAAAAAATACATTAATTAAACAATTTACATTATCAATTAAATAATTAATAATTACAAATGAATTAATAATTAATTATAATTAATTTACTTCCCACCCTGTACCCCTACAAACCCTCACAACCTGCACCTAAAACATAACTGAAAAAAGAAATTATTTACACAATTTACATAATTATCAATTAAATAATTAACATTAATTAAAAATTAAATAATTCATTATAATTAATTTACTTCCCACCTTGTACCCCTACAATGGCAATGTGGTTCAGCAGTTATGGTGGATGCAGGTGTAAAGTTTTTGAAGTGATTGATGTCAAGTTTATGTTTCTCTAATAGCAGAATTATCTGTGCCATTTTGAGTGGAGTGGGGATTATCCCTTCTTCGAGTGAGGAACTTGTGATTTTGAGGATAAAAGATAAAATCTCTTGTGCACTTAACCAGTATTGCTGCAATCAGATTTTTGGCATAAGATGGGGCATTTGTGGATGCTGTGATCTTTAATATGTTGTGGACATTAAGGGGCCGATTCCGATCTCGGCCGGTAGGGCTCCGAATCGGATTCGGCTGAACCGGATCCGATTCGGAGGCCTTTTTCCCGACCGATTCGTACAGTCGTCCCAGCGAGCAAGTTCGATGCGAGCGCACACGCGAAATCGCCGACTGACTCGTTCCCGGGTCCGAACCGCTCCGACCGACTTGTACGGACACGGCTCGCACCACGCAATGGAGACGTTTCCCGACCGAGCAAGAACGATGCGCGCTTCGAACAGCCCGACCGACTCGTAGCGTCCGGCTCCAAAGAGCTGTCGGAGCCGGACTCGGGGTCCGTGTCGGACTCCCTGCACGCGTAGCCGCACGGAGTCGCACACAGGGGGGACCCAAGGGTCCCCCCTAATCATGCATGTACGGTGCGAGTCGCACCGACGCGTACCCACTGTAGGGGGCCCTCGCGACGTACCCATTCAGTCAATGGGAGCCCATGTACGCGTTGTACGACCGGCTCCCATTGACTTCAATGGGAGTCCGACCGAATCGAGTCGGGCAGCATGCGGCCGCATCGTACTCGCTCGGTCGGACTGCGGGAGGCCGGCTCGGTCGGAAATCTCTCCGGATCCGGCTCGGTCGGAGAGATTTCCGGCCCGAATCGGAATCGGCCCCTAAATATGTTGAAGATTAAATATTTCGTATTGTTTTGATTTACTATAAGGAGACAGATTTTTGGCATTCATGAAGGTGTCCTCATGTATTCCCTAGGATTCGCTGAAGAAGATTTTTGGTTCATTGGTGACATTGGGCCTAATTAAGAGGACTGCCAGACTCGCGGGGGCGTGCCGGTGGCAGTCCAGTTACCGACGCACCGGTGTTCCGACCGCCATATCACAACTTTGGTGGTCGGATTGCCATTGCACCGTTCCCTGGCGGTGGCGCGGCGGTCTGGGCCTCAGTAATATACTGGTGGTGCCGCTGCGACACCACCATGCATATTACGAGTTTCAGGACCACCAGCGGTGTCATGGAGGTCTTTACTCCTTGAAAAGTGTGGGTGATCCTGAAACCATTTGCATGGGGATGCATGAGGGAGGGCACAACATGTGCCCCACTGTGTGTATGCACCCCATTTCCTTCATGGCATGGACTTTGCATTCAATGCCGTGCCTGAACTTTTTTTCTCATTGTCATTGCAGTGCCAATTTTCAGATGCACCGTTGTCGGACCGCCAAAAAAAGCTCGCCGGACAAGAGGAAACTCGTAATCTGGCAGGCGGTGGGCACCCAGGTTTGGCAATGCTGGAGCTGGCCACCAGTGTCGCGGTCTGCTCTCTCACCGCCTTACTCGTAATCAGGCCCTAAGAGTTTAGTATCAGCGCAATCACCTATGCAATTGAACGGAGTCCTCTGTCTATTGATGGCTCCTTTGTGGTTTTTTCAGCAGTTATTTTTTTGTGGGATTGATAAGACCTACATGTAGTAATTTTTGCTGGTTCAGAATTTGAAGTAAGTTCGAAGTTTTTGATTTTTCCCCATTCCTTTTCTAGTCTCAGTGTCTTTATTTTGCTGGCATTCAGATCAGGATGACTGGTTAAGGTGGCAGTCTGAAAGGTAGATTCAGTATGAAGATCTATGGTTTTAGAGAAGATGAAAAATGCCTTGTGTGGCAAAAAAGTGCATTCCTAGTTTAACAAGAGCCATTCCCTTCTATTGGTGAAGCAGGTAAATAAAAAATTTGATAGGAATGAAATATACGTCTGCCCCTCATGCCAGAGAGACCCACAGCCTGGAGCAGTTGATTAACAGTTGACTGAAGAAAAATGTCCTGACACGGAGTGAAGTCTCAAGATGGAGGTGACCATCCTCCTCCAAGAGTCTCAGAGAGTGCAGGTTCATATGATTGTTTATTGACAATTTGGATGCTAGATTGTCAGTCATGTTCCACACTCCATGTCCCTTCAAGTTACAAGCAGCACTTGTACTTCTTGAACTTGCTGCTGCATTTGATGCGGTTGATCACCACATTCAGCTTTCTAGTCTACAGCTAAGGGGTCGATTCCGATTCGGGCCGGAAAAAGCACCGACCGACTCGGAGCCGGAATTAATTCCGACCGACACGTACCTGTGGCGCCCGACACGCCAAGTACGATGCAAAGCGTGCAAAATCCGACCGACACGTACTGAACCCAAGCCGAACGACCGAGCCGCACGGAAAACAGCAATCCGGCCGGAAAAACACGTGATTCGAACCGACCGACACGCACCCGGAACAAATCCAACCGAAACGTACACGCCGAACTCCAAACCGCAAAGTACGATGCAAGGCGCGAAAACCACGACCGAGTCGTACGGAGGACAAGCCGTACGACCGACACGCATAGAAAACTGCGAGCCGAAGTAACACAAAACACCGCGACCGACGCGTACGCAGCATAGAAAACTGCACAAACACAGCGTGAACGAAACGGAGAAGACCGTACGAGACAACTGCAGGGTCCGACTCGGTCACAAGAACGTTTCCAACATGCACAGAAAGTACTAAGGAAAAATACACAAAAAAGGCCAAACAAGCAATTACAAAGCCAATAAATACTGGGGGGTGGGGACAGAGAACAAAGACACACCCACAACTCCACCCATATAAAGGACACAAATCCCAACCATGATCCTTTGCAAATGCTATTCTACTGCCAGCACTCAACAGACAGCAACCACACACCCACAGCTCATCCCTCACACAAGCCACACACCATCAGCACACCAACAAATAGCTACCTCACATACACCCAGCAAAACACACACTCACACACCTTCACCTGCACACCAACACACACATTACTCACCATCACCACCCATCACCATGCCCCCAAAGAAGAATAACAAGTTCCTAGATTGTGAATTGGAAGTCCTGGTAGACGAGATCCTCAGGGTAGAGCCACAGCTGTTTGGCACACTGGTCCAACAGACACCCATCTCCCAGAAAACAAAGATGTGGGAGAGGATCATCAACAGTGTGAACGCACAATCACTATGTCTGCGCATTAAGACTGACATCCAGAACAGGTGGTATGACGTGCGCAGGAGGGTACGGGAGCTGCTGAAGAAGGACTACCTCCTGAGCCAATACACCGGCAGTGGCCCTCCTGCCAAGCCAGTATACCTCAGGCCCTGGGAGGAGAAGGTGCGGGCCATCCTTCCGCCAGTGAGCGTCTATGGACTAGAAAACATCCCAGAGCCTGGTGAGTACACAACAAATGTACACAATATTCTGCCACAATACACACACACATCACTGTCAAGGGAGAGTCAAACCATGCACTCTTAGCATTTACACAGCAACCAGAACAGAATCATCCCAAAATGTGCATGTCAGTCAGATAAACACAACACATGCCATCTCAAAGTTACATTTAACCGTGTCATCACATGTACAAACACAACTACAACTACAGCTAGGCAGTGGCACAAATATAACTAACAAACACATCCAGACATGTAGCCACCACTACAACACCAACACACAGTGAAGACCACTGAAAGAAAGGAATTCTGTGTATGCTGGGCAAGTCAGTGTAGCCAATAGCATCATGGGAGTCGTAGTCACAGATATTGCTCACCCCCACAACTGTCCCATCAACACCACCATGAACCATGCGCACATCACAGGGAGTGGAAAAGGACTCACAAGATGGCTGACTCTGGCTACTGCTGTGGGGAGCACAAGGCCCTGCTGGCAACTGTGCAACAACCAACATCAGGACACCACTGACTGACATCCTGAGAGACAACTTGCACTCCCTGCAATGGAAGCACGTTCCATGGTGGGATATCTGGCTGGGTGGGAAGGAGGACTCGCAGCACTGACCATAGTCACAAGCACCTCCCCTCACACACCCCCTCAACACAAACTCCACAGAACCCACCTGGGAGAATGCAATGCCTCACATCCTAACTCAAGATCCCACAAAGAACCACCACCCTGGGTTATGTTGTGTGAAGCACAGGGACACTCTTGGGACTTTTAGCCAAACAACTGCCAGGACAACACTCCCAGCCATCCTGTCAGCACAGGCAGCACACCCCACAGGGAAGCAGAGTCAAAAGGAAGGAAGCATGGGCATGCTGGGAAGGGGGTGGAGGCAATAGCATGATGGGAGTAGTAGGCACAGATATTGCTCAGCCTCACAACTGGCCCATCAACACCACTGACAACCATGCTCACATCACAGGGAGTGGAAAAGGACTCACAAGATGGCTGACACTGGCTACTGCTGTGGGGAGCACAAGGCCCTGCTGGCAACTGTGCAACAACCAACAGCAGGACACCACTGACTGACATCCTGAAAGACAACTTCCACTCCCTGCAATGCAAGCACGTTCCATGGTGGGATATCTGGCTGGGTGGGAAGGAGGACTTGCAGCACTGGCCATAGTCACAAGCACCTCCCCTCACACACCCCCTCAACACAAACTCCACATAACCCACCTGGGAGAATGCAATACCTCACATCCTAACTCAAGATCCCACAAAGAACCACCACCCTGGGTAATGCTGTGTGAAGCACAGGGACACACCTGGGACTTGTAGCCAAACAAACGCAAGGACAACACTGTCAGCCTTCCTGTCAGCACAGGCACACTACCCCACAGGGAAGCAGAGTCAAAAGGAAGGAAGGATGGGCATGCTGGGAAGGGGGGTGGAGGCAATAGCATGATGGGAGTCGTAGTCACAGCTCAACATCCCCCACCACATGGCCCAGCAAGCTCACACTCACGCATGCACATCCCACAGAGAGTGGAAAGGCCCATCAAAGATGTCTGACACTCTTGCTGTGTCGTGGGGAGCACAAGGGCATGCTGGGAACTGCACACCAACCAACAGCAGGACACCACTGTCAGCCATCTTGCCATTGCTCTCACACCCACACACACTGAACTCCCCACAAAAGCAAGTAAGTATGGGAATGCTGGGAAGTGGGGTGGAGGCAATAGCATGATGGGAGTCATAGTCACAGACATAGCTCACCCCCACAACTGTCCCATCAACACCACCCTGAACCATGCTCACATCACAGGGAGTGGAAAACAACTGACAAGATGGCTGACACTGGCTACTGCTGTGGGGAGCACAAGGCCCTGCTGGCAACTGTGCAACAACCAACAGCAGGACACCACTGACTGACATCCTGAAAGACAACTTCCACTCCCTGCAATGCAAGCACGTTCCATGGTGGGATATCTGGCTGGGTGGGAAGGAGGACTTGCAGCACTGGCCATAGTCACAAGCACCTCCCCTCACACACCCCCTCAACACAAACTCCACATAACCCACCTGGGAGAATGCAATACCTCACATCCTAACTCAAGATCCCACAAAGAACCACCACCCTGGGTAATGCTGTGTGAAGCACAGGGACACACCTGGGACTTGTAGCCAAACAAACGCAAGGACAACACTGTCAGCCTTCCTGTCAGCACAGGCACACTACCCCACAGGGAAGCAGAGTCCAAAGGAAGGAAGTATGGGCATGCTGGGAAGGGGGTGTAGGCAATAGCATGATGGGAGTTGGAGTCACAGATACTGCTCACCCTCACAAGTGGCCCATCAACACCACTCTCAACCATGCTCACATCACAGGGAGTGGATAAGGACTGACAAGATGGCTGACACTGGCTACTGCTGTGGGGAGCACAAGGCCCTGCTGGCAACTGTGCAACAACCAACAGCAGGACACCACTGACTGACATCCTGAAAGACAACTTCCACTCCCTGCAATGCAAGCACGTTCCATGGTGGGATATCTGGCTGGGTGGGAAGGAGGACTTGCAGCACTGACCATAGTCACAAGCACCTCCCCTCACACACCCCCTCAACACAAACTCCACAGAACCCACCTGGGAGAATGCAATGCCTCACATCCTAACTCAAGATCCCACAAAGAACCTCCACCCTGGGTTATGTTGTGTGAAGCACAGGGACACTCTTGGGACTTTTAGCCAAACAACTGCCAGGACAACACTCCCAGCCATCCTGTCAGCACAGGCAGCCCACCCCACAGGGAAGCAGAGTCAAAAGGAAGGAAGGATGGGCATGCTGGGAAGGGGGTGGAGGCAATAGCATGATGGGAGTCGTAGTCACAGCTCAACATCCCCCACCACATGGCCCAGCAAGCTCACACTCACGCATGCACATCCCACAGAGAGTGGAAAGGCCCATCAAAGATGTCTGACACTGTTGCTGTGTCGTGGGGAGCACAAGGGCATGCTGGGAACTGCACACCAACCAACAGCAGGACACCACTGTCAGCCATCTTGCCATTGCTCTCACACCCACACACACTGAACTCCCCACAAAAGCAAGTAAGTATGGGAATGCTGGGAAGTGGGGTGGAGGCAATAGCATGATGGGAGTCATAGTCACAGACATAGCTCACCCCCACAACTGTCCCATCAACACCACCCTGAACCATGCTCACATCACAGGGAGTGGAAAACAACTGACAAGATGGCTGACACTGGCTACTGCTGTGGGGAGCACAAGGCCCTGCTGGCAACTGTGCAACAACCAACAG
This sequence comes from Calotriton arnoldi, assembly GCA_963921515.1. Lineage (NCBI taxonomy): Eukaryota > Metazoa > Chordata > Amphibia > Caudata > Salamandridae > Calotriton > Calotriton arnoldi. The sequence goes on along the minus strand of CAWUFW010002697.1, from coordinate 1,048,395 downwards.
CAGGACACCACTGACTGACATCCTGAAAGACAACTTCCACTCCCTGCAATGCAAGCACAGTCCATGGTGGGATAACTGCTGACTGGCTGGGTGGGAAGGAGGGCCGGCTGTCAGCCAAATACAACCAATGCAGACCATGTTCACACCCCAACAAATACATAGAAATGCCCAAATAATGCAGGACAATGTGCTACACCAATATCAACCCCTGACTGTGACAACTTAGGACAATGCAATGTACAGGCCCGCACCCAGAGGCACAGTCACAACTGTCAGGTGTGTCAACCATTGATGCCTGCAGAAACATAACATACATTGTGTGTGTCTCCCAAAAACAGGTGATGATGGGGACACAGCAGCAGACGCTGAGGAGTCCCAGTCCCAGGCTCAAGAGGATACGGAGCTCACTGGTGTCGTACAGCCTCTGCCCTCCTCGGATGAAGAAGACCAACCTGGCACCTCGGTGCAAGTCAACATGCAGCACCAGCAGGACCACCAGCTGCAGCACCAGCAGGACCACCAGCTGCACCCCCTGCACCCACCCCACTAACGACTGTCACCACAAATACCATCCCTGCCGACATGGACAGAACAAGGAGCACCACCAGCACAGGGACCCTGGACCAACGTGGGGCCATGGACACCACCACCAACCCCCAAGGGGGACCAGGGTCATCTGTGCGTGCCACTGCACGCACTGCACATGTCGGCAGGGGTGGTGGGAGGGGTGGGAGACAGAGGTCGCTGCTTGCAGAGGTGTCTGGTGTGCATGATGACCCACAACTGGCACGCATAGCCGATGCGTACCAGTCCAGCACCGGAGATCTCAGCCAGGTAGTGGGGCTCCTCAGAGACATGAAACAGCAGCAGGCTGCCCATCATGCCCGCTTGGACTCACACATGTCCCGCGTGGAGTCCAAGTGGGACACACTGCAAGAGATGACGGCGGTGCATAGGGACATATTACAATGCCTCCGCCAGATGAACAGCAACCAGTCTACACCTCCCTGTGTGCCAACAACATCTGGTGCTGAACAAACTGCAACTGCCACAGGGAGGGAGGATGACTCTGGCGGAGAGTCCCCTGCACCGCAGCAGCCTGTACTTGAGGGGCCCCCCCAAAGAAGAGAGGTCGTCCGAGGAGGGGCAAGTGAGAGGCCGATGGCCAAGTGCAACCCCCAGAAAGCCTGAACCTGTTCTGGATGTTCACCTTTGTGCACAAACTGTTCACCCTGTTGACGGCAACACAACTCCCACACATGACATGGGGAGTACAAGTTGGACCAATGTCTCAGACAACTGTGGCCCCGATACTGGGGATTTTGTCTACCAGGACTTTCAATTCACCTAGGAACTTCTGATTGCAATATAAATGTACAGCACTAACCATCCTATGCACTATTCACACAAATGTATCACAATAAACACACTAATACACCATACTTGCCTCTGTTGTGATTCCAACGTGGGTGCTGTCATGGGGATGATGAACTGCAAAATTACACTGTGTATGCGAACTGCAACAGCAAGTACAACACAGGCATGTGAGTAATGGCAACATGACACATATGAGGGAGACACACCACCAGGGCTACACAACACATACACACCTAGGCCATCTGACTCATTGCCTACACTGATGTTGCCAGGAAAGACGGTGCAATGCACAGACACCACACCTGTTCCCAGTTGTAGTCAAGTAGCCCACAGGTGCAGTAAGCAAATGGGAGTCAAATGTGTGACCACAGACAACGCACATCACAAAGTGAAGCACAGGTTTATTACACAGTTGCAACATGTCGTAACCACTACAGATGCAAGGTAATCCCACCAGGCAGCGGGCACACAGTCAACAACTGTAGAAGGAAGGAAGTCCATGGGTGTGGCGCACATCACCTGTAGGGACACAACAGCTACCACCCTGGAAGTACAATCACGTCGTCGGTGGACACAGTTGACCAAACTAATCTGAAAGTACCCTGTGAAGGACAGAAATGACACACAGTCAAAAGCAATGGAGAACAGGACAGAGCAGCAAAACTCATGCACAATACATGTTACAAGATACCCACCCAGAACCAAGTTAGCATGTCAACACTGTTGGGGAGTACAGACCACCTGTAAGCACACATCGCTACACACATCCAGTCAAGTAGCCCATGGACACACTCCAACAGCACCAGAGCACCACCTACACATATCATGCCAACTCACATCATTGACATGACACCTCAGGATACTCACATTCAGCTAAAGAAGTTGGTGATGAGCTGTGTGCGGACATCACCTCATCATCATCATCACTGGCATCGTGGTCCAGGCCAGGATCCTCCACAGGTGGCGGATGTTGGTCATTGTCATCCTGGATGAGAGGCAACTCCTTCCGCACTGCCAGGTTGTGGAGCATGCAGCAGACGATGATAATCTTGCACACCTTCGCTGGGGCATATGGGAGGGACCCTCCTGTCTTGTCGAGGCAGCGGAAGCGGCTCTTCAGGAGACCAAATGTCCGCTCAATCACTCTCCTGGTCCGACCATGTGCCTCATTGTAGCGCATCTGGGCTGGTGTCACAGGGTTCCTGAGGGGTGTCAGCAACCACGGCATGTTGGGGTATCCCGAGTCACCTACGGACAGACAAGTGCACATTAGCTGACTTGGAAAAGTGGGCGGAATACTACAGATCAGATCACACACAATGGCACAAAGTCAGTACACACCGACAAGCCAGGCACGCTGGTTCTGCATCTGTGCCATCATCCTGGGGATGCGACTACTCCTCATCACAAAGGCATCGTGTGCTGAACCAGGGAAACGGGCACACACGTGTGAGATGGTCATATCTGCAAGACACACCACCAGTGCATTGACCGAGTGGTAGTGCCTTGCGGTTACGGTAGGCCTGCTCCTGGGCCTGTGGTGGTACCAAAGCCACATGTGTCCCATCAATGGAGCCAATGACATGCGGCATCCTCCCCAGGGCATAGAAGTCACTCTTCACGTCAGTGAGTCGTTGCAGTCTAGGGAAATAGATGTACCGGTTCAGGTATAGCAACATTGCCTCCAAAACATCGCGGAGCACACGGCTCAACATGGTCTGTGACATCCCACCGGCAGTCGCCAGAGTATGTTGGAAGGTACCGGTGGCAAAGAAGTGTAGGGCTGCCATCACCTTCACCTTGGGGGTCAGCGCTGTAGGATACGGCCGGCCAGGCTGTAAATGTGGGGCCAACTGCACTGCCAAATCCTCAATCAGCTGCCTGGTGAAGCAGTACCGTCGGATGCTGTCCCGTTCCACCATCGTTGCCAGGTCTGGGAATGGTCTATGGACAGCAGGAGCCCTGCAGTGCAGAGGAGAAGAAAGCAAGATTGTCAGTCACCCCACATATGCGGCATTGAACACACTCAATATCACATCATACATCATTGTGTATGCACAACTACATGAAGTGTGCAGTTCCGTAAGGACATGTATGGTACATACATGGCCAACATCTGTCATCACGGTTCAACAAGTGGCATCAATAAGTCCCAGGTTGGCCCATTGGATATCATGAGGCCGTGTCACAGTTCCCATCTCCTGCTGCCATGTCACAATCACCCCCCACAGTGACATGTGAGGACAGATGTGCCCCAGGCATCACAGCTCAATGACAGGTACATTCCCAGGGACCCTGTATTGCCACATGGACACTGGCATTACATGGAGTATCATGTATACACCACAGCAAAACAACCATGACCCCCACAGGTAGTTGTTCCACTTGCCTCTGCAGGACAGACATGGACGTCTGTGACACACACACGCACAACATCAAAGTCCATGCACACACAACGTGGATGTGGAGACTGTCTCCCATTGTGCACATGAAATCAGAGACATTGTAAACACTGCATGCACACAGACTGTGGAGGACCATCACTATTGTGCCACTGGGACACCCTGGCTCAAACATACCGTCCCACATGGGACTCACGGGGTATGTGACATGACATACACATACACCACCGTGAAATGTGACCATGGCACATGCACAGATATGAACAGTTGCACATCACAGTGGTCATGTACACGTAACACCCAGGATCCTGTCCCCATGAACACGTGCACAGCCTGGGGGTGGCTGCCCCCAGGTGACACCCACAGGACAACATGTACACCAACATACACACAATAGGAAATGCAGCCTTACATGCCTTATGATACAGTTTGGACAGGCTGTGGTGTTGTAGGTGTGCCCCTCACTCCCTGGGAGCTATCTGTGGCTGGCATATGTTCATCTGAGACAGGCATGGTGACATATGCCAGTCACTTGTACAGGGATGCGTTGAACAGCAATGGACCGATCGGTGCACCCGGCCGGCCCATTGCATTCAATGTGCGGGTACGCGTTGTACCCCTGTACCCGTTGTACCGCAATGGACCGATCGGTGCACCCGGCCGGCCCATTGCATTCAATGTGTGCGGGTACGCGTTGTACCCCTGTACGCGTTGAACAGCAATGGACCGATCGGTGCACCCGGCCGGCCCATTGCATTCAATGTGTGCGGGTACGCGTTGTACCCCTGTACGCATTGTACCGCAATGGACCGATCGGTGCGCCCGGCCGGCCCATTGCATTCAATGTGTGCGGGTACGCATTGTACCCCTGTACGCGTTGAACAGCAATGGACCGATCGGTGCGCACCCATTGTCAATGGCCTAGCCTGGCAACGGACGCGTTTCGAAATTCGAACGAGTCGGTTGCTGGAAATTCAGTTGGTCACCCACAACAATGTTGCAAATTCATGTATGTCATGAAGTTGAAGATTTGAAGGATGCTGTGGGCGTGTATTGGTGCTGCTATTCCATGGATTGGCCAGATTCAGAAGATGCAAACGACTTGGACCTATCACTTTGGACACATGGGACAGTATCTGCCTCTGCAGCACATATATATTGCTGGCTATTCCCCTGAGAGCTCACTTGCCTGCACTACATGCTCCAGGACGACATCTGCCACTGCACTGCTGCTGTCTCTGCCCCCTCTGGACCCTGCAATGGCACGTACTGTGGAGAGAGCCCCAGCCTTCAGCCTTGAGGAGAACCAGGCCCTGCTGGACAGCCTACTTCCACAGTACAGCAAGCTGTATGGGACACCAGGGGAGCAGGTGAGTGTTCTGTGCACTGCCTTTCTGAATGTGCATTTTGTCTGACTAGCAAGGCTGAAAGTCTGCACGCCACTGGCTAGCAGGCTCACTGAGTAGTTGTCACCCCCCATAGTGTGTAGTGACATGCACTGGACAGGTATGGTGCAGTGACAGTGCATTTGAACAAGGTTTTACTTCCCATGCAATGATACCATGTAGTGACTTCTGGCAAACTGTCCATGGTCAGCGTTGCACTGCCTGTGTACATCATGTGCCCCTGTGATTGAGACATGTATATACAACTGTGTCATGCACGGATATGTTGAATGGGTAGTAATGGCCTTTTCACTTTGTCATCCTGACAGGTTAATGCCCATCGGAAGCAGGAGATCTGGAAGGACATCGTCCGGGCTGTCCGGTCCGTGGGGGTCTACAAGCGCCGGATCCGCAACTGCCAGAAGAGGTGGCAGGACCTTCGGGGCTGGACCCGGAGGATTGCACGGGTCCAGCTGAAGCTGTCGCCTCCTCGCAGGAGGGGCGGAACACGGACCCTGACCCCCACATGCTCCAGATCCTGGCGGTGGTGTTTCCAGACCTGGATGGGCAGCTGAAGGCCAGACAGCAGCAAGGAGGGGTGAGTCAAAGACTGCACTGTGAACTCTGTATTACATGCTATGTGCCCTCCTCTGGCCTGGTTAAACTGCCACAGTACAGCAGTCATGTTGTCCAGGAGCCATGTCCCTCTATTGTGCACTGCCCACTCCTCATCTGATACCCAGGTGTGGCCCTTACATTCAGGGAATTGTGTCACTTGGGACTGTGTCCTTGCAATTTGCTTCACTCAAGGTGGGGGACAGCATCTGTTTCCCTAACTCTGTTGTGGGCATCATGGGTGGGTCCATTGTTCACACAATGCCTGTGTTCGGACATGTAATCTGCGTGTTGCTTTGATATGCGGTCCACTTGCTGAGCTGAGCCACCACATGTGCCTGGGGTACCTGGCACACACCCATGCAGCGGGTGGGAACAATGTTTGGGCCCCAGGAGTGTGCAGATTACGTGTGTCACACATACATAGCCAGCTATCCACTGTCCAGGGCTCATCCCTCATTCATGTGGGGCAGGACAGTCATGCCTACTCCAGCCCATCCAATACACCTGTACTCCCACTCCCGTGTATCAGCTGACACGTTGTGCGCAGTGATTTGACCCCTCAGGTGTCTGCCTCTGTGTCAGTGTGCTGTGGATTTGTTGCCAGGACTGCTGGGGTGTTTCTCGGTAGGGGCTCAGCATGCCACTGGAGATGTGACCATAGGAGACGATACTTGTGTGTCACATAGGTGTTTGATCAGCTGCCCGTGCAGACTGGGGTATGCGAATGTGAAGTTCAGGCAGCTGTTTCCCATTCACAGCAGATTGTGAGGGGCTCAGGTTCAGAGGGTAGTGTCACAGGTCTCCCATATGTCCAATCGGTATGACCTGGACAGATGAGGGTTAAGATGATGTGTTGTGTGGGGGATGTACATGTGCACTTGTGCAGCTCCAGGACTTGCATTCCCCATGACCTACTATTGTGACACAGTGCAGAGTGTTGTTGTCTGGCTGCCAAGTCATACATCACTGAGACAGTGATGTATGACTTAGCAGTCATGCCTCCGCCATGGCATGTGTCTACTTATTGGTGATCATGCAGGGGAGTGACATGTGCTACATGCACACCATTGTGGCGATGGCTATCAGGACATGGGTGCATCATGGTGTCTGTCGCTGGTATGCATCACATGCATTTCCTATTTGACTCTGGGCATCCCTTTCATCCGGAAACCTGTACTGACTCAGTGGCAAGAGTTGTGATGTGTGCATGTCCACATGCTACACCGTGTCCTCTGCACTGTCCAACTACTGTGTAGGTGGTGCATGTGTCCACACTGGGGTGTTGCTATCCAACAGACATCAGACAGATGGGTGCAAGGCCATGTGGGATGTGAGTGCCATGGTTGGCATCAGACTGACAATTGGCTTCTCCTGTTCAGTTAGGGCACTTTTAGCAATGTTCAACTAATGATGCCTGGGCTTGCTCTGTAATGTGCTGTGCTCACAGTGGTGTGTGCGTTTGGTGCAGGTGACTGATGTCTGTCTGTTTCCCCATTGTTTGCAGATACATCCACGGCCACGGAAGGGGACAGCTCCACGGACCAGGAGGAGCCGGAGAGCCAGACTGGGTCAGCAGCCGAGGAGTGGTCGGAGGGACCCAGTGGCACGGAGGGCGAGGGGAGCCACACCGAGGAGTCCTCAGCAGCATCCACCTCAGCTGAGGACCACAGCGGCTCGGAGGATGACTCCCTTATGGAGGCGGGTGTCAGCAGCCACCACACCCCAGCTAGTGTTGCTGTCCCCGCCACCACCACCAGCACCACCACCGCCCTCCCATCGGCTCCCATTCCCCAGGTCCGTGGAGGCTCCCATGTTCGGGAGCGTGTCTCCTTTGGGCCAGGCACCGCACCCCCTGCCCCTGTGTCCCCTGCTGCCCTGAGTGAGGAGTCTGTGTACCTCATTCGCCAGCTCCATGTAGGGCAGACAGCCATGCTGAGTGTCCTCCATGCGCACACCGCTCTGTTGACTCAGCTGGTGTCGATCATGGAGGGCATCTCATCGGGCATGTCTGACCTACAGAGGGGCAATAGGTCCATGGACTCCTCCCTGACGGCAGCAGTGTCCCTCCTCAGACAGTCCCTCACCCCTCCTGCCTCTGCTCCATCCACACTCCCCAGCACCTTACCCGTCCCAAGCACACACACACCGGCACAGGCACACACCAGCACACACACGTCCAGCACACAGACACACACGCCACAAACAAAACGCACACGCACGCACAGTCAGGGGACTGAAACCAGACTCACAGGGGATGGGGCCCTGGAACACACACACGCATCCACGAGCACTGCGCAGTCCTCAGTTGCCTCTCCCTCCAAAGCACCCTCACCTGCAACCCCAAAGACCCAGCGGCTCTTCCTCAGTGACATCGGCCTCTTCCCCTCCGATCCAGCTGATACAGCATTCAGGGGGAAGAGGAAGCCCACCCACATGGAGCAGAGTGCCCCTCGCCCCCGGACACCCGCCCCCAGGCGCAGACAGACTGAGGCCCCCACCCGCAAGTCCCCCCGGAGTCGTAAGAGCAAGACCCCGCCGCCGCTCCTTCCTCCATCCCTCAGGCCCCCACTCCACAGGTGCCCCCACCACACCCTGCCCCAGGTTCCCCCACCCACAGATATACCATCCCCAAGAGGATCCGGCCTTCTCCCCTGCCACTTGCTCTCCCGGCACCACACCCCCGCTGCGCTTGTCTGTGCCACTGATGTGGTGAGGGTGTCCTCCCCTCTGTCCAGCCCACCTTGCCTGTTCCCCATTCTCCTCCCCTGGTGGTAGGCACTGCAGTGGAGTCCACTACCACCCTGTCTGACTTGGGCACTGCAGTGGCGGACCTGTCCACTCCATCTGCAGGGTCCACTGCAGTCGTGCCGGCACCCACAACATCTGAGTCATGCCCCCAGTTGTGCCGGCACACACCATGTCAGACACCTCCACTGCAGTTGTCAGTGGCTCTCCAGCACCCACCACCCCTTCCCTGCCTCCTCCTGGTGAGCCCTGATCCTGTCCCTGCAGTGCCTGGCCTGCCCCCCGGTTGCCCCTCCTAGTGGATTGTCCCTGGTTTTGTGCAGTGCAGGCATGCGTAGGGTGACATCTGCCACTGTCACCCTGTTTGGACTTTGACAATGGACTGGCCATTGGCCTTTGTGTTTTTTCTGGACTTTCACTTTTAAACACACATATGCTGAATAAAGCAACTTTCTGTTCTCTAGTGCTTATGCTTCTGATGTACATGTTGTTGATGATGCTAACCATGCCCTTGCTGCAGTGATGGTGAGATTTGGTCTCATGATAATGAAGTGTTACTGTGCAGGAACACATGTGGTCCAGGGGGAATGTGTCCTATCCTGTGGTGTATCCATGTCATCCATAGCAGCATCTGAGGGTGTCGTGTTCAGTATTTGGCACTGGGATTTCCTACTTACATTAGCAATTTCACATCTGTGGCTTCCACCCCTGCACATCTGTTGTGCCTGCCATTGTTCAATTCGTCTACTTCCCTGACCGTGTGGCCATCTCCACTGGACATGCAGGTTTGGGCATCAATGGGGAAGGACTCATCTGTGTTGTCAGTGCAGCATTGCTATACAAGTGTGTTGGATCTGTGCTGATGATTTCATTGGCACTCCCATGACCAGGCTGATGTGACGGGAGCCTTCATTTGGTGCTAATTGTTGGTTGTGTGACCAAGTGCTCAGCTGACATGATGGGGCCCTACTGAGGCAACATATGGCACAGCTTTCCTCACACAGGAGTGGAGTCCCCTCATGGCAGTGTGTACTCCTGTGACATCGCCTGCGCCCAAGGTGTGTGTTGTATGAGCATGTCTGTGTGTTCACTCCGTTTTGCTGTGCATGCTGTGATCCCTAGTGTTGTACCTGTTTGTGATGCTTGCTGAGTTGACCTATGTTCCCCCAAAGTCTTCTCCCTGGGTTCTCTGTGATGTGGGTGCATGGCACATTACTGGTCATCAGGGTGTCACCCATAGGTGTGTTTGCTGTCAGGGCTGAGTTTGTGTGCAGACGCAGATGGGTCACAGTCAAGTTTCCCCTTGGCACTTGTTTACACCTGTCATGTGATTTCCAGTTTGTGTTATCTTTCAGTGATTGTGACACGTTGTGTGTGTGACTGCTGGCACTCCTCAGGGTCCGGGCTGCAATGTTGGTTGTTGTCTATGTGTGTTCTTTGTGGGTGACCTTGGCTTCTTCATTGGTGTGTGACTGTGGCTGGGATCCCATTGGTTGGTGTGGTATTGCCGTCATGTCCATGTACAGCGTAGTTTGCAGTGTGTCAGACATTCAGGAGTCTTGTTGAGTGGCCATGTGTGATGTGTTTCTGCACCTTGGTTCCCACCCACCACCCTGGGATTGTCATGGGTGCATGTGCAATGTCACCAGTGCATGTGTGCTTCACTGCTGCACATTGTTGGAGGTCGAGGTGTGTGGTGTTGAGTGTGTGCAGATGAGAGTTGTTGCCCGGCTAGACCCCTGCCTCCATGTTGGCCTTGGCTTACTGGCCGTGCTGATTGATTTGTGCTTGTGTAGGTGTGATGGTAGTTTGTTGCTCAGGACACATGACTGTGGTTCACAGTGTGAACAACATTTAGCTTTGCCATCACAGTGGGATTGTAATGCAGCCCAGGGTCACCACATTGTGGGGGCCCTGGGGGTAGTGCTGTGGTGTGTCTGTGTCTTGCTGTGTCAGTTGCTGTTCCTACGTGCCTGTGTGACATGTGTGATTTGTGCTCCCTCTCATCTGACAATGCCTGATTGCCCACATAGGGGATTTGGATCCATGAGTTACCTTTGTGTGGCACTGTATGCACATCTGTATAATTGGTATTCAGGCCTCCTCATGTGTTGTGTGGTTGCCTGGGGACACTGGCACCCCCCCCCCTCACCTGTTGTGTTTGATGTGAAGTGTGGGTCTGCCTGTTTGTGTTTGTGCATCTGCACCACTGCATTGGCATATCTTAGGTGTGCCATTGGCTGTATGTTGTTTGGTGTGTTTCCCCTGCTGTCCCTGGGACTCCTAGGTCATCAGTCAGCACAATGATCATGGTTTGTGTGTCCCATTGCTGCCATGGTATGGTATCTGTTCACCTCACATCTACAGTCTCCACAGGGTATCTGCATTTGTGTGCCCATTGGTGCAAATATGTGGGTCTGCATTCTGATGGTCACTTCTGTCATTGTGTCATTGATGAATGTTGACTGTGTCAGCCCCCATGGGTGTTGTTTGTCTGCACATGGCCAAAGGTATGTCTTATTTGCACTGCAGTATTTGCCTCCCCCAATCTATGTTGCAATGGGACACATGCACTACTTTGCCACTGATGTGTTTTATGTTCTGTGACCAGGAATCATCCATGCAGTTTGGCAGTTGCAGCTTTTTCTTTGTCAACACTTACATTTTGGTCACTGTGATGATGGGGGTTTGGACCTCATTGCCACAATGTTCAAAATGTGCTTCAGCTATGGACCCCACACTTACCTTTTGGTCACTGTGATGATGGGGGTTTGGACCCCATTGCCACAATGTTCAAAATGTGCTTCAGCTATGGACCCCACACTTACCTTTTGGTCACTGTGATGATGGGGGTTTGGACCCCATTGCCACAATGGTCATGGCCTGCTTGCATTGTGGGGGCCACACACATATATGTGTGGCACATGTGATAGGGGGTCACATTGTATGTTCAAAGTCATGTTCAGTGTTGTAGGCATTTGACACAGTCTACACACGCTTGTCATGGTGTTGGGGGGATGTCTTTTTCTTGCATTCCCTAGGTTGTGGTGTGCTGGTTGTGTCATGCATTGTCCATCCTATGAGTGGGGGTGGTGTTGGTGGTAGGCATCCAGCCCCCTGGCTTAGGGTGATAGTAGTGGTAGGCATCCAGCCCCCTGGCTTAGGGTGGTAGTAGTGGTAGGCATCTGGCACCCCCTGGCTAAGGGTGGTAGTAGTGGTAGGCATCCAGCCCCCTGGGTAAGGGTGGTAGTAGTGGTGGGCATCTGGCACCCCCCTGGCTAAGGGTGGTAGTAGTGGTAGGCATCCAGCCCCCCCTGGGTAAGGGTGGTAGTAGTGGTGGGCATCTGGCACCCGCCTGGCTAAGGGTGGTAGTAGTGGTAGGCATCTGGCACCCCCCTGGCTAAGGGTGGTAGTAGTGGTAGGCATCCAGCCCCCCCTGGGTAAGGGTGGTAGTAGTGGTAGGCATCCAGCCCCCCTGGCTTAGGGTGATAGTAGTGGTAGGCATCTGGCACCCCCTGGGTAAGGGTGGTAGTGGTGGTGGGCATCTGGCACCCCCCTGGCTAAGGGTGGTAGTGGTGGTAGGCATCCAGCCCCCCTGGCTTAGGGTGGTAGTAGTGGTAGTCATCCAGCCCCCTGGGTAAGGTTGGTAGTAGTGGTGGGCATCTGGCACCCCCTGGCTAAGGGTGGTAGTAGTGGTAGGCATCCAGCCCCCAGCTTAGGGTGATAGTAGTGGTAGGCATCTGGCACCCCCTGGGTAAGGGTGGTAGTGGTGGTGGGCATCTGGCACCCCCCTGGCTAAGGGTGGTAGTGGTGGTAGGCATCCAGCCCCCTGGCTTAGGGTGGTAGTAGTGGTAGGCATCTGGCACCCCCTGGCTAAGGGTGGTAGTAGTGGTAGGCATCCAGCCCCCTGGGTAAGGGTGGTAGTAGTGGTGGGCATCTGGCACCCCCTGGCTAAGGGGTGGTAGTAGTGGTAGGCATCCAGCCCCCTGGGTAAGGGTGGTAGTAGTGGTAGGCATCTGGCACCCCCTGGCTAAGGGTGGTAGTAGTGGTAGGCATCCAGCCCCCTGGCTAAGGGTGGTAGTGGTGGTAGGCATCTGGCACCCCCATGGCTAAGGGTGGTAGTAGTGGTAGGTATCCAGCCCCCCTGGCTTAGGGTGATAGTAGTGGTAGGCATCTGGCACCCCTGGGTAAGGGTGGTAGTGGTGGTGGGCATCTGGCACCCCCTGGCTAAGGGTGGTAGTGGTGGTAGGCATCCAGCCCCCTGGCTTAGGGTGGTAGTAGTGGTAGGCATCTGGCACCCCCTGGCTAATGGTGGTAGTAGTGGTAGGCATCCAGCCCCCTGGGTAAGGGTGGTAGTGGTGGTGGGCATCTGGCACCCCCGTGGCTAAGGGTGGTAGTGGTGGTAGGCATCCAGCCCCCCTGGCTTAGGGTGGTAGTAGTGGTAGGCATCTGGCACCCCCCTGGCTAAGGGTGGTAGTAGTGGTAGGCATCCAGCCCCCTCTGGGTAAGGGTGGTAGTAGTGGTGGGCATCTGGCACCCCCCTGGCTAAGGGTGGTAGTAGTGGTAGGCATCTAGCCCCCCTTGGGTAAGGGTGGTAGTGGTGGTAGGCATCCTGCCCCCCCTGGGTAAGGGTGATAGTGGTGGTGGGCATCTGGCACCCCCTGGCTAAGGGTGGTAGTGGTGGTAGGCATCCAGCCCCCTGGCTTAGGGTGGTAGTAGTGGTAGGCATCTGGCACCCCCTGGCTAAGGGTGGTAGTAGTGGTAGGCATCCAGCCCCCTGGGTAAGGGTGGTAGTTGTGGTAGGCATCCAGCCCCCTGGGTAAGGGTGGTAGTAGTGGTAGGCATCCAGCCCCCTGGCTAAGGGTGGTAGTGGTGGTAGGCATCTGGCACCCCCATGGCTAAGGGTGGTAGTAGTGGTAGGCATCCAGCCCCCCCTGGGTAAGGGTGGTAGTAGTGGTGGGCATCTGGCACCCCCATGGCTAAGGGTGGTAGTAGTGGTTGGCATTCAGCCCCCCCTGGGTAGGGGTGGTGGTGCGCATCCAGGCCCCTGTGTGCATATGTGGCATTGGTGATGGGCATCCCGCCCCTATGGTGCTGCTGTTGCTGGTGTAAGTAAATTCTGCATCCCTCTGTGTGTGTGTGTGATGTGTCGTGTACGTGTTGTATGTTTTTGTGGTTGGTGTCTGACTTACCTTCTGCGCCGTACGCGTCCGTGCCTGTTCCGGTAGTAAATGTAGAATATTGGTAGGATCGGGACGAAGGGATTCATGGTTGGTTCGTGTCGTTCGTCTTTCTCGTTGCTTCGCGTCGTCCTCGTCGCTGGCGTGTTTGCCTCGTAGCCGTGGATCGTGTTGTGGCGCGAATCGGAGCTTATGTGCGCCTCTCCCGGAAGCTTTGACGTGCCGGACGTAGCGACGGGTTCGGCGCGTACGGAAAGCGCATCGTACTAGTTCGGCCGGACGGGGCTGCATTTTCCCTTCCGTGCGACTCGATTCTGCGTTTCCGGATTCGCCTCGGTCGGAGTACAGGACCTGGATTGGGTGAGTACGACTCGGCCGGAATCTATGCTGTTGTGCGCATCGTACTTACTCGTTCGGAATGATGTACGGATCGGTCGGGAAACAGGCATTCGCATGGCTTTTTTCCCGACCGAATGGTATTGGGTGCGCCTCCGACCGAGATCGGAATCGGCCCCTAAATCTAGGAATCGCCAGCTGTTCCTTGACCTGTTACCCATGGCATTTAAATCATTTGCACAGTCAGATATCTCATGTATATTAATTACATCCACCTTGTCATGGAGTTAACCTTGCACTAAAATAGCTCTAAACCTTTAGGTTTTGCCTTGATTATGTTGAAACATGGACATTAGCAAATAAGCAGCCATGTTAAATAGATTAGAATCCGAAATCTTCCCAATTGGCATTCAAGTGAACCCACCTTCTCCTTTCAAGTGGCCCACTCACAAGGTAGGTTACAAATCTACTACTGCACAGTAGAGAAAATGTGGTACCAACTTAGACAACAGACTTTCTTTCACCACTCAAGCCAAATGGTGATTATAAGAAATACTACCAATTGGCTGATGTCAGAGAAGTAGTCCAACTCCTTCCTTTGATTAAAAGAAAACCATTATCCAGGCTTACATTTGTCTAGACTGGATTAGTCCAAGTCCAAACTTATGGGTTTTAAATTACAACAAAGGCAAACTCCAGCTGTCACAATTTTTTGCCAGTCAGCATTTCTGTATCAAGTAATCTCCATTAAAGGATTTGTAGTCTTTCTCCATTGGAGTGAGTGCGAGCTAAGTACCTGTAACACTGGTTCTCCATTCGTTCAAGGAAATTTTTCAGAGCATGAGTTTCCTGTTGGTGTACATGCTCTAGTGCAATACTGCAAAGTTGGAAGAGGTCTAATGCACCGTTTGGAACTTTGAGGGTTCAAGGTTTTTTTCTAAGTTTCTTTTAGCATTTTGCTCTTTTCTTTTTCATTTAGGGATTTTAAAACATGAGCTTTTCACTAGAAAGGTTTTTGGGGATATCTCTGACGATATGAGAGAGATTGCTGAGATTGTGATTCGCCACCCTTGTAAACTATCATTCTTAGGCCCTCATTTAGAGGTGGGCGGTATTGGGACATCAGATGAAGATTGTTGGATATCCTGTCTATTTAGAGAGCAGCAGTTTTCAGTCTGCTCAATGGTGGGAATGGTGTTTGAGTGGTCGCTAATTAAGGAAAGCCCCTTCAACGTAATTCCAGCCGGCAAAACTTCTGCCGATGAATGTCAGGGAAACCATGTCCTCACCCAAGGAAAATCTCCCTTCATGAGTGGAACATTGGTTATGTGTGTCACTTGTGGAACATTGGTAATGTGCGTCACACAGATGAGGAATTTTCAGGCCACACATCAAGGGCCCCATTATGATGGCGAATGGACTTTGTCCGCCCGCCACCGTGACGGAAAACGGGACCGCCCGCCAGAGGTGCGGCGGTCCTGCCAGGCCAATTAGGATGCGCCCGCCACACTGGCGGGCGCATCCTCGACTTTAACATTGCGGCGGGCCGTGCTGTAAGCAGCACCCGCCGCAATGTTAAAGTCCATGTTGTGCATTGCCATGCACAAGGTGACAGGCACCGCGCGGTGCCTGCCACCTTGTGCATGGCAATGAAGGGGGGTACCATAGGTACCCCCCAGTGCAGCCACCCACACCCCGCTCCCAAAGTAATTTTCCGCATGCCTTTCCATGGCGCAGTCTCCGCCATGGAAAGGCATTCCCACCGCAGGCATCATAATATGGATGGCGGTGCCTGCAAGGCACCGCCACCATATTATGGGCTTTTTCCGCCCGGCCGGCAATCGTAACGATTGCCGACCAGCGGAAAAGCGGCGGACGGTCTTTCCGTCCGCCGCGGTACCCCTCGCCATACTAATATGGCGGGGGGTAAAACAGGAACAGATGGTGGGCGTATCGCCACCGCCGGCCCAGCGGTGGCGATCCACCCGCCATCCTAATAGGCCCCTAAGTGTCAGAGGGAAAGATAAACTGTAAACAACCCCCTTAATCTTTACTAAAAGGGAAATCCTTGTGATCCATTAGCATGAGTCATTTTGCATTTCACCACTTTTTGCTAAGGAGTATGTCTGTATTTCTTACTAAAGATGTTCTATTTAGGGCCAGTGGTGCACAGTAGGTAACACATTTACCATCTTTCTGTGATATAAATGGCTAGAGAGGTGTAACACAATATAAGCTATAACTGGCCAGGAAGTCCATTTAGAGTGTGTTAGCCTTGATCAGCAGTCCTTCTTGCTGGAACTGCACTGTTTCTAGTTGCTGTCCACTCCTACATCACACTCAACATGTGAGGGTTGGGGTTTCAAGAGAAAAATAGATTTCTTAAATGCCTAGAAAAGGCCACATCAGCCTATTGGGTTGCAAAGACTGGAACTGGGAAATAGTGGTGCCAGCCTTTGGTTCCTTGAAGGATTTATCCCCAAGAAACCTCTGAATGCTGCATCTATCTGAGGATAAAGGGTGGGGAGGGAGGTTGCCCTTTACATGAATTAAGACAAATGCTTACAAGAGCATTATAGGTTTATAGTAGACCTTTTCTGAATCACAAGTATTTTTGATCATTGAAGGCAGAGGGCTTCCCGCTGGACTGGCGGAGGTGGAGATGATTGAGCGGGCACGGGAGAAGCGTGCATGGGAAGCAACGCTGCCTTCTCTTCAGGATATGTCACAACTGGAGAAGAGAAGGAAAATGATGGATGAGCAAGAGAGGAAAGAGTGGGCATTCCGGGAACAGGAAATAGGGAAGTAAGTGCAACATGCTCACCTATGACTGTCTGACTGTTCAGTTCCTTTGAGTGAGTGTTTATAAAGGAGGAGTACTCCGATAGTAATACACAGATGCTATAATAACCTTACTGCATAGCCATACAAAAAGATGAGGATTACCATATGGTACTGGAGTAACAGCCACACATTTTACTTTATTATTTCAGTGGCAGCAACATGCCTCAGATCTGGTTTCAGCACAAGCCTCTTTACTTGTGACAGTGGCACTAATGTATGATAACTTGATTACGGCACACCTATAAATGTTACTGTTAGATTAGGATGAGTGAATGTTGTGGTTAATCCAACCATAAGATAAAGAATACATACCATTAGGTGCAAAATATATATTTTTCTCAACCTGTAGAAAAAAAATCTGTCTCAAGACTTTAGACTTTTATTAGGGAATTATATTTTTATTAGGCGATTATACCACTGGCTAGGCCTATGCAGCAGTGTGCTGATACCTGTATCTATGTGATATAAGCACCTATAGATACATAACATGGCCTGTATCCCATGGTACAACATATTTAAAATTCATCTGTAGAATCACCAAACTGCTTTGTGGACAATCAAGTGTTGAACAGGTCGTGCCAACAGTGCAGATGTGTTCAGTGAAAGAAGACTGTTTTAGGCATCTTTAAAGAACCACAAAGTCCAGCTGACTGCATATGACAGGTGTGAAGTAATTTATTTAAAGCTTTTTTATAGCTCTGGGCACCACCTTGCCCCCTTACGAACACTAGCTTACATAATTAAAAGAGCAAACAAGCAGAAGAGTGTTAAAATCCAGTTGGAAGTAATAACTGGTCCTATATATGGAATTTGTCTGCCTCTTTTATTTGATATGCATTTACTAGTCGCCTTGTAAATACAGCCCACTAGATTCTCATTGGCCCTTAGCAAGCACTGGTTTGAATCAAATTACCAGCTTTGCTGTGACCCACACATGCTCCTCAACTTACCTGGAGACAGTGCTTTTTGGGCAACAATGGCGCCGTGGCAGAGACTGTCAGGAATACATTTTATTTGAGTGAGTTACTAGAACGCCTTTCCTGAAGTACGCACATACAAGTAATCCCCCCCATAATTTTAAAAGACTTTATTAATATGTCAAAGACTGGTTTTAGTGCTGAATATATGAAAAATCATAATTGCAAATATAAGGATTATGGTGAGCAAAATCAGGGGAGCAACTTTCCCTGCTGCCTCTTTGGCTCCGGGTGGACCTCAACCCCTCAAGGCCCTTCCAACTCTTCAGGGGGCCCCATTCAGCCCAAACCCAATAAATATTTTTGCAAGATATTGGAGACTTGGGGTACCATTTTCACATTATGCAGCGGGGCATAATTCTTTGTTACGCCACTGAGCAACATGAAGGCAATACATGTAAATAATATGAACATTGGCAGCATAATAGATGACAATTTTTGTATGGAATCTTTGATGCAATCGCTTCCTTCCTACTTCTTACTAATGTCCACATTAACAAAAAATCCTGCCAACAGTAGTTTTCTAAATGGCACGCTCTCATATCTGCTCATTGTTCATATTTTTCCAGTCTGTCGCCAGTCTGCAGGTAAAGCCAGTCTTTGTCTTTTTTTTGTCTATGTTGATGCAAACTGTTTGTCATAGATGCTCCTTCTGGAAGGTCTGAAGCTTCTTTTTCACCGAGAGGCTTTCACACAGATTTCATACAATATTTCTCAGCATTATTTTCAGAAAAATGAGCCTTAATGGAAACGTGTGAATTCTCTTGTATATTAATCTAAAGCTACTATGTTTCTCTCCTAATAATCCACCTCATGAATACTTAGCATATGAACTATTGTATCAAACTATAAGAAGACATTGTTAAACTATGAATATATAGAAACAAAACAGAAAATAGTAACTGTGTAAAAAACATATGTAAATGATAATGATCTCACAAATAAATGTACGGTATGAGGAGGTTCTGAAGCTGAAAAAGACAAGGCATATGAAGGGGATGCAAACCTTTTAGCTGTCTCTTTTTGTGTTTGCAACCTACTTCAGGATCAGGTTAAAGTGCAAGAGGCTCGGAGGAGATGAGAATATCATCCTGGTAGAACAATACATAGTAATCCGTGATATCTCACCACATGACATTGTTCAAAAAGTGTTGAAAGGCATCTGTGTTCCAGAAAAGGAAATCTTTTTCCTTTGAGGAGCTTCATTGTGAGGATGGTGATAATAACTTTGGTGTCTTTTTGTAACTAAGGGCTGAAGAAGTTCAGAGTGATTTCAAAATGGAGTCAAAAGCTGAGAAGGAAACTTGCAAGTTTGCAAAATATAGTAGAATTTAAAGAAGAATGTAGGTTCTCTATATCCAAGAACTGAAACAATTGTATGGCAATACATTGAACACAAGTTTCACATTTCAGAGATAAATGGGGGGAGTAGTATTGGTAAAATCCTTAGGGATGATTTTGGGTATTGAAATGCTACACTGCTGCCAATAAGACCCAGCCAATCTCTTAACATGTTTTGGGGCAGCTCCCCATTATGTCTGAGTTTTTGTATTGTCTATTGGTGGTTGTATGTGATAGTTTTCTGAAAGGAGGGAAGTGTGAAGCATAAAGTGACGGCAAAGAAGCTGTTCTTTTGACTTCGTTACTGTGAGAATGGTACCCAAAAGTAAAAGGATAATTGATGTTTAATGAAGGTGAGTTTTGAAACCCCCACAAACATAAGCTAACAATCTAAGTACCTAAGATGTGATCTCGCTGGCACCTCCCCTGAAAATAAAGATGGTAGCTATGCCCACATTTGGAATAAATGAACAGATTAGGAAACTCCTACAAGCAAACTAAGAGAAAATTGGGGTGCACCTAAAGGTTCCAGCTCTGTGTAAAGAAAAGTCGGCTAGACATGCAGTCGCTGGAAATGTTTGATCCATCTGCTGGCTCCGACAGCTGAGGCAGCACCGTGACCCTAATGGGAAGCAGTAACTAGTAGAGTGCTCCTCTGATGACGAGGCTTTGCTAAGGTGATGGGTTGTTGTGCTGTTCCATCTCTACCCTTACCTTCATAGACAAGATCACTCAGCATTGCATGGAGAGGCGAATCACTGATTGTCCCTCTCTGCTGCTTCTCTTGATCTGTACTGGCCCGTGCTGGTGGTTGAAGCCTGCTAGGGTTCCCTGCTTTGAGTACCCAGCTCTGTGGCATTGTGGATTCCCACCTGGTACTAACAATTGAAACAGATTCAATAGCACCCATAACAGTAGGGTGGTTTTCCTGGACCGGATGATAACTGTAAAGGTGTAAAGCCCCAGACCATGAGAAATCACACTGACCCTAAAAGTAGTAAGAGACTGCCCCCACCTGCATCCCCCGCATTGTGGGGGACATACACCAAGAATAGGTGGAAGGATTATTGGGGGATCCTGCAGTCGCTGGACCCCAACCACCCCACTCTTTGTAATTGCCAATCTGAGTGCTTAAGGGTGCCACACAAAACCTATGTCTGTTAGTTTGTAAATCCCAACCATTCAGAAAGCTGTACATAATGGGAGGGATTAGCCTTTCTTTGACCTTGCTCTCTCTGAAGGGTCACCCCAGATTTTTGCTTTCTTCTGCCTTTGTTTGTTGAACCTGTTTTTTTGTTGGCTTTTAGGACTCTGTGTACTGTTTCCCTGCTAATCAGTGGTAAAGTGCTTCTGCCCTGTTTCCTAAAACATAGTAAAATTGTCCTATACCTGATTGGTAGATATAAATAGTGGGTATAATATGTACCCAGGGTCTGTCAATAAATGCTACTAGTGAGCTGCAGCACTCATTGTGCCACCCATTAAAGTAGCCCTTTAAAACATGTCTCTGGCCTGTCTCTGCAGCCTATAATGCAGTTTTAAACTGCTATTTTGATCTGGCAGAATAAACCTTTTGCCAAGCCTAACCTTTCATTTTTAATTCTTATAAGTCACTCCTTTGAAAAGCCCTACCCACCCATTGTGCCGTGTAGTTCCCCACTTCCAAATTTGAATTGAACGTTTGTTGAGCAACATAAACATAGGGATGGTGCCAGACTGATTCCATGCACCACTCGCAGGATATGTCGTCCTAGAGGCCAGCTGGCCTACAGTGCCACCAGATGCACCACTAAACCTAGACAGGTAGCAAATGGTTTTGGCAACCACAGAACATGACAACTCCGAACCCCTCTCAGGGCTCGTGGTAACAGATTTAGAACCTTTTCATGCAGTCGCTCGTGTTCTGTTACTCTCAGAGAAATACACAAGGAATATACAATGGGGCGTTTTCAATATTTTTTGAACCAGCGTGATTCTTGTATAGAATATATGTGCTGCTATGATCAATAGACAGACACAGATAAAAATGATTAGCAATATAAGGATGGTGAACAGAACGAAAAGCTCCACCATCTTACTAAGACAATGTATGTATGCAGATATATAAAATATATATATCATACTCCTACTATGCATTCCCTAACCTAGGTGCCTAGGGTGTGTGTATGTGTTCTGCCAAGGACCCCCGATGATCCAACTCCATTGCCTGAAGGTAAAGAATGTAAGTCTGGACTTGGTCACAAACTGGACATCCCTCCCAGAGGGATCAACGAGCAGCTGGGCTGAAGGTTCAGCACGTAGTGACCTCGCAATGACAGCAAAGGGCTCCTCTGCCTAAACCTGGAAATGCTTGTTTATTTATAACGAAAAGCATCCTGTTCTTGAGCCAAGACCTTAGGCAGGCCAACATTGTTATTATTCCATTGACAGCTCTGTCGCCTTGTGGATGAAAATAAATAACGACATTTGCAAAATGTGTGTCGAGGCCTTGCACGTGATGTTCAAGGAGTCATGATAATGTTCTCATTAAGTGGAATCTGTGAGCCGGGTGGTTTTTGAGAAGAGAAACAAACCTGGCATTGTCACACACGCAAATGTGTGTCAAAAGTCATCATGTGAAAGAGAAGGCAACTTAGGAGCTGTGTACATGGTGAAAAATGGCAGCGTTTCTCCCCAGGCCTATCTAATACACATTACAAATGGACAGTGTGTATAGTATTTAAAAAGTGGGACATGTGAGTTTAGGTTTTACATGTCCTTGCAGTGAAAAACTCTTAAAGTCATTTTGCACTGTTATAAGACTATCGCTCCCATGGAATAACTCTGGGTTGCCTTATTACTCTTAATGAGTGCTAATTTCAATTTGGACCACATAGAACAATGCTCTTTCCACTGATGTAATTTAAAATAGTCTTTAATGGTGGAGTCAGATTTTAAATTAAAATTATGAAAATGCCACTTTTAGAAAGTTATCATTTTGCATTCCAAACCAACTGTGCCTCCGTGTCAGGGTCACATGACTGTGAATGGTTCTCCTGTTGTGGGTTTTGCATTGGTTTCAGATATGGGAACTAAGAAGGCCTAGATGTGAGGGGAGAGGATCTTCCTGAAAGGATGGCTAGGGAAGAGTAGTGCCCTGCCCTGATTACACATCCAAGGGCCCGCCTGCAGCACACAGAAAGGAACCTTAAACCAGGCCTACCTTTGCATTTGTCATACTAGAGAGTTTGGAGCCAGGACCAGGGGAAGGGGAAGAACTAACCAGAATCAGTTTTGAGAGAAGGCCAGGGAATTCCCCCACAGAAAGTCTGGCACCACGAATAAAAAAGCACCACCTGAACCTGCTTGGACCTGCTTGAGCCCTGCTGCTGGCCTCTTCTGTAGTGAGTCCTGATCCCCAAGAGGTGAACCCCCCCCCCCCCGGTCTCCATCCCTTGGCTGACGTCATAGTGGACTCCTCCAGAAGAAAAGGTGAAGATTCAGAAGTTTTGGGCTCCTCATGACCATGAAGTGACCTCTTCATGCCAAGCATCGACTGCCTGTGTTGACCGCCAACACAAACTCCAGCAAGACCTACTCTCCCTGCCAACAGTGACTGTCCGCAGCAACTGCCAACGCGGGCTCCTGCGGGACCTACACTTTGCACCGACATTGTCAGCTTCCGTCGACTGCCAACACAAAGTTCCAGTGGCCACTGGCTCTTCTCGCTACATCAGTGACCGTCTGCGATGCCCAACCTTCTCCTCATGCCGGCAACGACCTCCTTGCAGCCTCGGCCATCGCGAATGGCTGTTTTTTGCGCGGACTTGAGAAGGTAATACTTCAGCAGTACAAACCTGGTCCCTGCATCCAACCCACTCTCCATCGCAGTCAGCCTGGACGTGTGACTTTTCCCTGGTATAGTGCGACTGGTGTCGCTTTAATGATTAAAAATACTCTTTTTCTAAATTGGTTTGGGATTTTGTCTTGTATTTTGTTTTCATGTTATTACTGTTTTGGTAGTGCATAAATACATATTGCCTTAAAGTTAAGCCTGACTGCTTTTGTGTCAAACTACTAGAGAGTTAAGCACAGGTTTATTTAGTGACTTTTGTGGTTTACCCTGACAAGAATTGCATTTATTATTCATTGAGTGGGGCTTCCATCCCTCTCACCTAATAACCAAATTCCTCACAACCTCATTTAACCCAGCACTTTGAAGGGTGTTGTTGCTATAGCTTGGTATAAAGGGCCTGAACTGCACTTTCCACCACTGTAATGCTACCTCAGGAGGTATGGGGTCATCCATCCTCTAGTTGATTGAAGTCACTCAGTGACCAGATGAAGCATCAAAATGCCTTGTAACGTAAAGATCGAAACTGGGGGGGAGGGGGGTGCTAGAAGAGATCAATAACATGGAGGTAAGAAACAAAAAGCTCCTTTTTACCAAAGAAGCTTTGAAAACTTGCCTAGCCAGGCTTACAAGATGAATGGAAAAGGACCTTTATGGTCTAATGGGACATCCTAAATAATTCTTAGGCGCAATCACAACAGTGAAATCTAATCTTGGGTTGAAGAGGAAAAAGATAATGGAATATCAAGTGAAGATACAAAACCTGGATGTTTCTGTGAAACTGAAAGTGATGTGAGGACTTGGAAAACAAGACGAGGATTAAAAATATAAGAAGAGCCTGTAACTTAGAAGAAGAGGCAGAAGGCAGGACCAAGGTTGAGCTCCTCCTGTTACTATTTGCTCACTCATTGAATCTTAACAAGGGAACAAAAGTGGGGCCGGAAAGAGTCCATCGAGTCGAACCAAGACTTACCAGCAAAGATTAACAAGCATTGGCATAGCCAATAGGTCTCGCCTTTGGGGCCTTATAAGTGTTTAGGTAGAGCTATTGACTTTGCCAATGTGTTTAAGCTGTGTTGTAGAGAAGTGTGGCTGCTGTGCAACATGCTGAAAAGTTGTAATAAAACAGTGCCAGAAGCATTTTTGTTACCTTATATATGACCAAGAAGGCCAAGAGTCTGTGAGAGAGAGTCTGTGAGAGTCTGTGAGAGTCTGAGAGAGTCTGAGAGAGTGTCTGTGATAGTGTCTGTGAGAGTCTGTGAGAGAGTGTCTGTGAGAGTGTGAGTCTGTGTGAGAATGTCTGTGAGAGTGTGAGAGTCTATAAGAGAGTGTCTGTGAGAGTGTGAGAGTCTGTAAGAGAGTGTCTGTGAGAGTGAGAGTCTGAGTGTCTGTGAGAGTGTCTGTGAGAGTGTCTGTGAGAGTGTCTGAGAGAGTCTCTGAGAGTGTCTGTGAGAGTGTCTGTGAGAGAGTGTCTGTGAGAGAGTGTCTGTGAGAGAGTGTCTGTGAGAGTCTGTGAGAGAGTGTCTGTGAGAGTCTGTGAGAGTCAGTGTCTGAGAGTCTGTGAGAGAGTGTCTGTGAGAGAGAGTCTGTAAAAGAGTGTCTATTAGAGAGTGTCTGTGTGTCTGTGAGAGAGTGTCTGAGAGTGTCTGTGAGAGCGTCTCTGTGAGAGAGTCTCTGTGAGAGAGTGTCTGTGAGAGAGTGTCTGTGAGAGTCTGTGAGAGTGTCTGTGATAGTGTCTGTGAGTCTGTGAGAGAGTGTCTGTGAGTCTGTAAGAGAGTGTCTGTGAGAGTCTGTGAGAGAGTGTCTGTGAGAGTCTGTGAGAGTGTGAGAGTCTGTGAGAGAGTGTCTGTGAGAGAGGGTCTGTGAGTCCAGCTCTACCAGTTAAACAGAAGCGCGAGACGGTGTGCAGTCAGCTGAGTTTTCTCCATCTTATAGTCCACTATTGTTTTCGTATCCATCTGTTGAAAATGTCATAATTTGGTTTATAAGGCTGGCTAGTTTTTCAATATTGCATAGCCTAATATAAACGCTGAAAGGAAAAATAAACAGTTTCGACTAAGCGTCATTTGGCAAACACAGCAATGTGTTTCTTAAAATAAAGCAGTCTAGCCGCTTTCAGTCACTAATTTACATTTAAACAATGTCCTTAAAAAGAACACATAATTATTGGAATGTTATGTATTTTACACAGCGCTTTGTATCTTGCATCTGTCACTGTGAGCTTCACAAAACTGCAGATTGTGGGTCACTGTCATCCAATATACTCCTTTTATAGTCCTTGAAATTATTTTGCATTTTAACTGGTGATAAAACGCCGATGTTTGCTGCAAGATCTTATACCGCTCGCCAGAAACAGCGCCTTAAAAGCAGGCACTGAGTCACGGCGCTGTGAATCTTTCTACCAACAGTTTTACTATGTGTCATTTTGTTTCTAGAGAGAGTTTGTCGCTGTTCTCCAACTACATATAATGTAGTCAGCTCCTGTCTGTATTCTGACGAGACACTCTATGAAAATTAGGAGTTCCTTAGCCATGAGGCAACTGACAGAAAACATGTCTTAATGTGCTGAGTCTCATTGTAAATTGCAAGTGCAAAGATCACCACAGTTTCTTTTAACAATCTGCCTGCAGATTAACACAACTAACAGAAGCGGAAGCAAGCACATTTAGTGGATAACGTGTGTCAATTATATAAACAACCCGTGCGTTCAACAGTGTTAACAAATAAGTTAAAAGCGTCGTGATCTATTTATTTTTCAGTTCTACCGCACCCACGAACCTTTATTCTTTTTATTAGAAGTTGACATTGGAGGTGACAGAAAAAGCAGCTCGTAAGATTTTCAAATGAAATAGGCGCCACAGACTGAAAGTGAGTGAAGTCAATGCCTCTCCATAAAATTATAAGGGCAGGAGCAGACGAAAGAAATAAGCAACAGCTCGGGAGGGGGAAGAACAGAGGCAAGAAGCAACAGAGGGGAGGGGGAGGGTCGAGGGATAGATAAACAAGCACCAGAAAATGTCTACTGTCTGAGGCGGCATTGGCTTAGTCGGAAGTGAATTGCTCCTTGAAGAATTCACATCAGATGCTTCCGAAGTTAAGAATAACAAGCTAACGAGGAGGGAGGGGGAGAAGGGAGGGGGTTGAATGGAGGGGGGTAGTGAGAGCAGACAGCAAGGTGGTGGAGGAGCATGATTCACGCGCCGGAAGGCTTAATGAGCCATGACAGAAGCGCGTGCTGTGCGCGTAACCGCACACTGTATGCCACGGAAAAAGCTGTGGTCGCACTTTTAAAACCCCACAACTAAATGTCTCGCCAGACCAGCGCAAGCGCTGGATCAGGGCGAGACCTAAAAATCAAGGGGCATAGTGACGAAAATGTCTTCCTACAATTAGGAATATATCAGAGATATGATGAAATAATTGTAGGAAGCTGGCTCTGTATATACTATACCAAAGTGAGGTATAGTGTGCGCAGAGTCCAGTGGAACCCAAAAGGTAGGCAGAGGTAAAGTAGATAGCACCTCACTCTCTATTTATGGTAGTGTGGTCGAGCAGTAAGGCTTTATCAGAGGACAGTGTTAAGCATTTGTTGTACACACTTAGGGGCCGATTCCGATCTCGGCCGGTAGTGCTCCGAATCGGATTCGGATTTACCGGATCCGATTCGGAGCCCTGTTTCCCGACCGAATCGTACGCGGGTCCGGCCGAGCGAGTACGATGCAAGCTCCCGCGAAATCGCCGACCGACTCGTACGCGGCTTCAACACGCTCCGACCGACTCGCACGGACACGACTCGCACCGCGCTATGGAGACGTTTCCCGGCCGGGTAAGTACGATGCGCGCCGCGAGCAGTCCGACCGACTCGCGCCGTCCGGCTCGAAAGAGCTGTCGGAGCCGGACTTTGGGGGTCCGCGTCGGACCCCCCTGTACGCGTAGGCGCGCGAGTCGCACACAGGGGGGACCCAAGGGTCCCCCCTACCTGTGCATGTACGCCGCGATGCGCATGGACGCGTACCCGCTGTAGGGGGTGCCCTTGTTCGCCTCGCACCCATTGAGTCAATGGGAGCCCGCGTACGCGTTGTACGACCGGCTCCCATTGACTTCAATGGGAGTCCGACCGAATCGAGTCCGATAGCATGCGAATGCATCGTACTCGTCCGGTCGGACTGCTAGGGTCCGATTCGGTCGGAATTCTCTCCGGGTCCGGCTCGGTCGGAGAGATTTCCGGCCGGAATCGGAATCGGCCCCTAAGTCAGCAAATGAATTCACACACTCAAAGACTGAACTTCAGACCAATTGTTTTTGTATGAAAATATTCTTGTAGTTATTTTATTTTCTAGAACCAAGCAAGCCTTGCACAGGTAAGCAATAAATACTTTACAGTAGTAATGCAGTTTGTAAATAGTTTGAATTGTAATTGTAAATGTACTTTGATTTGATTACAGTAGTGTTAGTGATAATGCAATGCTTTTCAGAATACAGTACATATACTTTGTATAGGATTTTTAGTAAAATTACTGGTAAGTTACTTTTGGGATTACTTTTCATACACAGTGCAGTATGCCTGGATACTGCACTGGGACATTTCCTGTAAACAGGTAAGTAAAAGTGTTTTTGTTAGTTAGTACAATTTTAAAGAATTTCTTTAGGTTTTCCAACTCCACACTTAGAAACTTTTCACAGAAAAACAGTCAATGGTATCCTATGGAGGAAAATAGTGTTATTGGTTTAAAGTTAAGTACTTTGTTGTGGGAGTTGGTGTTCTGGGGTTAGACTCAGGGGTCCCCCAGGGTTCCCTGAGGGTCACCTTGCCTCCCCCACCTGAAGGGTGGAGTTGGCAGAGGTGGGCACACCTCTCTTCCTCACTTGTTTTTCCCGCCGGTTCTCCCACCCAAAGTGGGGGTCAGAACCAGTGGGGACCAGTTGCTGAAAGCATCAAGTGGCCTGGGGAAGCTCACAAAGGCGGCAATCCTTTGAAGCTTCCCCTTCGTGGGCCCTGCCCATCCTGGGGGAGGAGGCTTGGCACCGCGTCCCAGGATGTGCATTGTTTCAGGCCCCCGAGAACACAGGCTCTCAACCCAGGGGTCCAGAAGCATGCCTGGTGGTGGCAGCTGAAAGCAGCCACTCAGCCTGGACACTAATGGTAGGTCGTTTTTCCAGGGGCATCTCTAAGATGCCCTCTGTGTGCATTTTTCATTAAATCCCACACTGGCATCAGTGTGGGTTTAATGTGCTGAGAAGTTTGATACCAAACCTCTCAGTTTTCAGTGTATCCATTATGGTGCTGTGGAGTTCGTAATGACAATCTCCCAGCACCATATACTCTTAGTGGCAGCACTGCACTTACAATGTCTAAAAAAATGGACTTAGACACTGTAGGGGTACATGGCTCCTGCACCTGTACCCTCACCACTGGTATAGTGCACCCAGCTAGAGGGGTGACTGATCTATGCCAGGGCAGTGGGTTGTAGGCATGGCACACAGAGATGTGTGCCATGTCGACTCTTCACTTTGTTCTGCACCAAGACCCGCAGCCTGCAAAGGCAGTGTGTGTGTGTAAAGGTACAGGGCCTTAGAGGTCTTCCCTGGTCACAGTGCCCTGGGTACCTGTGGTACCATTTACCAGGGGCTGACCTGTGGCCAGAGATGCCAATTGGGTTTGGGTTAGCTTTGGGGAAAGAACACAGGCCCTGGGAACCTGATTGGCAGGGACCCAGGGCACATCAAGTCAAAAGTGCATCAGTAGTCTGGCAAAAAGTGGGGGGAGGGGGGTTTACTGCAACAGAAATCCAGCTTCTCACAATAATGAGCACCAATTTTTTAAAATAGTGCTCTCAGCCTCCTTGATGTTGCTTAGAGCAAACATTTTATAAAGAAAAGCTTTGAAACAAGTGATGGCCACCCTAAATGAAAAGAAAACAGATGAACTTTCCAGTGTGAGGTTCAGTTCCAAATTGACAACACTAGTTTTAACGCTACATCTTTGAAAATATGACTCAAGGTGCTTCATATGGGGATGAAGGAGAGTGACCATACCATAATGGAGGATAAAGTATCTGATCCTGTAAATCTATTTCTTCCCAAGTGCCCAATCACACAGTGGAAGAGGAATGAACAGGATGGAGACCGTCCAAGGTCTAGTAATGACTTGGAAGAAGGTTAGGCAGCAAGCTCATGCTGTGGTAGATCAGTGATATGGCATGACATTGAAAGACTAGAAGCTGGTAATCAACTGGACCACCTGAAGCCTTACAAGGACCCAGTGGGCACTGAAATGGAGACTAAGAGCAGATTCAAGGTGACACCTTGGGGAAGGTGGGAAGCAGAGGGGTCATGGGATTTCAGTCAGGGTGGGAGTTATTATAGCCCCCGTTATAGTTAATGTATCACTATGACACTACATTAAAAAGACGTGCCTTACAACACAGTCAAATGTCAAATTCCTAGCACTCAATTTATAGACCTAAGCTCTTCTGCTAAACATAAAAGGATATGAATGTATGTAGGAGTGTCTAGGGCAGATGCGATTTCTTTATAGATACGTCTAGACTCAAACCTGTATTCTTTCCTATTTAGATGCACTCTAAAGATGTCGCCAAGAATTAATACTATGCCTGTAGTTATTAATTTTGCATTGTAGTATCCTCACTGATAGTCATAAATGTAGAATAATTCCAACCAGTGTGCGGGGACCCTGGAACACTTCTGCTATTTAATTTTCTGACAGAACTTGCAACTGGACACTGAGTGGAAAGATGGTAGACAGACCACCCACAGAGTAAAGGTCTGTGGCAGTCTTCTTCCTGCCACAGGGAAGGCACTTCACGAATAGTGAAGGCATTGAAAGTGGACAATCTTCAGAAATGATGATGAAAATGTTGTGAAGAGACATTTAAAACTATCAGGGAGATAACCTCCCTGAAGGGTTCTAGGATCCAGTCAGCACGAACTGGAATTTGATTTTTAATCAGTCAAATGACCAGTACAAGGAATGCTGAAAGATGGACGCTGCTAGCTCCTTTAAGAATCAGTGTGTCCTTTTTGACCTAATGCTCTCTTAGCCTACAAGCACCCCTTTCTTCATTTTTCTTCTCTACAGTAATGTGGAAGTTTAAGATTCCATATTGTATGTATATATTATTTCTGTAGCGCAGACTTAGCCAAAAGGTAGTGGAGTGCGGAACATGGTTAAAGGCAAGCTTAAAGTTAGCAGTAATAGGAGAGGAAGCTGAGTTGTGGATGGTTAATGTTATGTTAATTTAATTTGATACCGTGCACGAATCACCCTGGGAGGGGTATCTCAGCACAGGCGGCGAAATGCAGGCAAAATTGTAACGCAAAATTAAAACCGCACTATCTTAAGCAGTTTCCTAAATTTGATATGGTCTGTACACATTCAGATGTTATGTGGCAAATCGTTCCAGTAGGAGGGAGCCAGGTCAGAGAACGACTTTCCTCCACATCTTGACCGTCGAATACGAGGGATGATAATTAAGACTTTATCTGAGGATCTCAGGTTCCTGACTGGGCAATAGTGTCTGAGCTTCTGGTTTAGATAGCTAGGACCTTTCCCAATTAAAGATGTGTGTGTAAGACAGCAGATTTTAAAGATTATTCTTGTCCTGACTAGCAGCCAGTATAAGGTTCTCAAAAAAAGTGTGGATGCAGAACCAGGAGGGAGGTTGCAAATGAGATGGGCTGCTGTGTTTTGAACAACCTGTAGTTTAGGCAGTAGTGTCTGTTCAGCAGAAGCTAGCAATGTGTTGCCATAGTCTAATCTGCTGATAATGAGTGCCTGGACTATGGTTTTCCTGGCTGAGAGAGGGAGGAAAGGAAGAGTTTTCCTCAGCAGGCACATCATATGGAAGCAGGTGCCGGTAGTAGATTGAACCTGCTCTTTTATAGTTAGTACCTAGTTCTGAAGGCCACCAGTCAGAGGACCAGAGCTGTTGGGCCTTACCAAACAGGTTAATCTAATTTTATTCTGCATTCAACTGTAAGCAGTTATTGGTCATCCAAGCTGCGATTGCTTTTCTCCCTTTGGAGAAAAGTTCTATGGATTTGACCAGGTCTTTGTCAAAGGAGATGACCATGTGTCATCGGCATAGGACAGAATTTCAAATCCAAAGGATTCACAATCTTGGCAATGGGACCACATATATGTGAAATAGAGTAGGGCTTAAACATGAGCCCTGAGGCATATGTGATGCATTTTGATGTAGTGTTCTTTAAAAAGATGAGTCTTGAATGCTTTCAGTAATTGCAGCAGCATTGCGGCTGTCCTGATGGATATGGAGATGTTGCTTCAAATCCTAAGTGCATAGATGCACCCAGTTGTCTTGTTTTTTATTTTTTACACTTTTTGGTCTGCAGTCTTATGATGTCCTGCCTGTGTGTGTGCCGAGAACCACCAGAAATGGTGAACTTGTCTGTAGCGGAGTTGCTTACTGTGACAGCTTTGTAAATGACGCAGCTGGTTTTGAAGATGGGACAGAGGGGCAAGGAGAGCCAATGGAGTTCCATCATGATGGGGGAGATGTGATCATATTTCTTCAGGCCCTGGATGAAATGTGCTGCTACGTGTAGGATGCCCCTAAGGGGTACCAGTGCGGAGTCTGGCCATGGAGTAGAGCATTACCACCATCCATTGTAAGCGACTCCATTTTCAGCAAGATACTGCATTGTGGTTTTTAAAGTGGCTGCCTGAGAGAGGAAAATTCCAGTAAATGGCACCTGATTTATTTTATGAAGGTGAAATGTACATTGGACATTTTGTTTTTTAAATATCCACCTCTATTGGATTACATATCCATGAAGTTATTTCAGCAGTGTGCCTTGATCCCCGCATGCTGAAAGAACTAATTTTACGTTTCTGGCTTCAGTGAGGATTCCTAAGTAAGTAACATTTTCTTTTCCCACATGGCGCTCAGGCTTTAAGGGGATAGATATATTTATGGGAGTAGCTGGTACCTAAACATTTAGTGGGAACATATGATGCTGATGCAGGCCAGAATTTATAAAGCCATCTAAAAACTTGATCAGCTCTTCTCTAAAGGAATAAGGATAATAGCAGCTTTTGTGGAGGGGGCAATAATTCAATTGGGGGCTTCAAACATTTGCTGGATGTACAGATGGGTCACTTCAAAATTACTGCAGTTAACCTTAAAGACCACACATTGATGCTTCTTAAAGATCATAAGGCTTTGTCTATTCTTGGGTAGATCAGTGACAGTCTGGGTCCTCAAAGCAACCCTCTTGGTAGTCCTGTAGAACTTTCTCCAAATTCCAGAGTGTTGAATTATCATTCGGTTTTCTTCCTTCTTGAACTGTCTGCTATGGTTTTACGTCTTCCTCACAGGGGCCACTTAGTTTTCCAGGACTTATTTGCTAGGAAAAGCACCTGGGCTAAGACGCCATTATAGAGCCACCCAACCCCGGAACCTACACTCCTTTTTAAGAGCACCATCTCTCTTTATTTCTGCAGAATTACCCCTGGACTTCCTTCCCCTTTAGGTTTGGTTTAGTTTACATTAAGGAAACAATGGCAATAAAGAGAGAAGTTTCTCTATGTTCACACAAATCACAATATCAATTCTATGATTTTAAAATCCCTGTCAATCTTTGTTTAATCACTCAATTGTGATATTCATTGATGCTGCTAAGTTGGATGCAGTTTTGCACAGTATGCACTTTGTTTCTAAAATGTTAGTGCCTTTGAGCTGCATGCCACAATATTGATTTGAAAATGTTTCAGAATGGCAGCAGCAGAATATTCATTCTCTGTTGTGGCTGAATTAAACAAATAAAACTACAGTTGAGAGCATTCTGACCATTGTCCCCCATCTTTCCAATGCATGCAATTTGCTCTTTAAATCTTTTGAATAGCTCAGCTAACAGGCTAAGACAGCAGAAACACTTGGTCTTTATCCATAGTGCACCAAGGACTTCAGGCTCTGTATGTGTACTAAAAGACTGGTCTTATCTGAACAGTAGGCAAAGCCTGTTACTTTTATGATTGCCTGCAGGAGATTATTCCATAATCCTGCTGCTTTTACTTCCAGCATTTTACCCCATATGCAATTTGGACCTCTCATCTCTAATAGTCCAGTCCCTCATTATGCCGTATTTTGAAGATCAGATTGAATGCTCAAGATTTTCACCTCCACCTTACATATACGAATAAGCTTCTTTTTGAAGACCATGTTCAGAGCTCAACTTTTCAGCTGTTGGACTTGGCCCTTTCTGCGGGGTCATCCCCAAACCTTTTGCTTTCACCCCTCCGTTTTTGTTGGCCTTCGGACTATGTGAACTTTACCACTCCTAACCAGTGCTAAAGTGCTTATGATCTCTCCTTTAAACGTGGTAGAATTGGCTTATACCCAATTTGCACATTGAATTTACCTGTAAGCCCTACTAGTGGGCCTGTAGCACTGATTGTGCCACCCACTTAAGTAGCCCTGTGTGCAGTTCTAAACAGCCAGTTCAACCTGGCAAAATAAACTTTCCTTTTAATACATATAAGTCACTTCTAGGGTAGGCCCTGAATAGCCAAGATGGCAGGGTGCAGTGTATTGACATTTTTTAACATGTATGTTTAAGTTTTACATGTCCTGGTGGTGAAAAACTCCTATATTCATCTTTTACTACTGCAAGGCCTACCTGTCTAAAGGATTGTAATTTAAAACCCTCTTTAATGGTAAAGTCGGATTTTAAGTCACAGTTCTGAAAATGCCACTTTTAGAAAGTTGGCATTTTCTTGTCCGAACCATTTGGTGCCTGCAGCCTGTTACTGGGTCACATGACTAGGGGTAGATGGCAGTTGGTCTTTGTGTAGTGCTCCCAGATTCTGAGACAAAGGGAAGCTAGCTGTTGGCAGAATGGGCCACTCTGACTTAACGAGGTGGAGGAGCTGTCACCTACCACACTTGTACATCACTAAGGCCCTGCCTGAGCACACTCACAAAGGGTTTGTGACCACACTTTTGTGTCCCTATACAAGCTGCGGCCAGGACAGGGAGAAAGGGGATGCCTGGCTGGGCGGTGTGGCGGGGGGGGGGGTGGAGGGTGTATGGTGAGACCTCCAGAACATTCTCCTACTTCAAAGTGGGCATTAGATATAACTCTTCAGTATGCTTCTGGACTGTGAAAGACTCAGAAGAAGGACTGTTGTGCCGCTTTGCTGCAAGAAGGACTGCCACTCTGCTGACTTGCTGCCCTTTTGCCTGAGTTAGAAGGACTGGACCCACATCTTGAACCCAGGAACACCAGAGTGACTCCAAGGGGCTAGTTAACTGGTCTCCTGATCAAAAGCCTCAGGGACAGAACAGGCTTCCTCCATCTTGAACCTAGCACCTGGACTCTGAGATGTGAGTCCTTCCCTCCCAAGTGGTGCCACTCCAGTCCTGGACCCTTGGAAAGTGGGCCTGATGGTGCTCTGCCAGCTCAAATGTGG
Source organism: Calotriton arnoldi (assembly GCA_963921515.1). Taxonomy (NCBI): domain Eukaryota; kingdom Metazoa; phylum Chordata; class Amphibia; order Caudata; family Salamandridae; genus Calotriton; species Calotriton arnoldi. Next base: position 1,013,906 of record CAWUFW010002697.1, on the reverse strand, counting down.
TGCTTGCAAGACCGATGCATCGTGATGCATTGCCTCACAAAAACTTCGCATTGGAGCTGCTGCACAGTGCCTCACCAAACTCTGCATCGGGACCTCTGCGTGACACATCCCCGGTGCAGGACTTTGCATCCGCTGTCCGCAGCCTCTCAGGAACCTCCGCTGCGGAATGCATCCTTAAAGCAGATATTCACATCGCAAGCCCCTCACCAACGGCATCCTTGAAGACGTAGAAGTACCTCAATTTCTTACATCATCCTTTACACGATTCGCGAACAGTGCATCTTCTTGGGATTGGGAAACTGTGTTCCTTGTAGCTCACACTGGCTGCCACCCAAGTTGTGTGATTTTGAATCCATTCCAAACTACCCTAAATTGTCCTTTAGTGCATCCTGAAAATATTATTTAACAGAAATCTAATCAATCGCTGATTTAGGCTCTTGCTATAGTTGTTGTCTGTCTTTCCTTCAATAATGGGCACAGTTTAACCAATTTGTTTATGTAATGTTCACTCCCTCTTGTCAGATGGTTCATCACATGTCCTTCTAAATTCAACTGTGTGTCTGATATGAATCATAAACATCTTACTGTGTTGTAGAGCTTAATTATGCCTTTAGCAATAAAAAGTGTGGCTTACTTCCATCACAATATAGATGCTTTCTGATTTGGACCCAACAGCATCAGTTTTGTTTTCCCTGTCTTAACGGCCATCCATCTCTCCTATTCCCCCCTTGCATATCCTTCATGACTGTGTTAAGATTTCTTTAGTCCTCTTCTTTGTTTCCCCATACATCTCACCACCAATAAGTTATGAAGTAGTTTGACATAGACATAAAGCAACACTGGGGTCAGTGTTGAACCTTATGGAATTCCTTGAATAAAATTTGTAGATATCTACCTTACTAACAATCTTTGTGCCACACACCAGGACACTGCTACATGAGACCTCGCTGCTATTGTTGTCCGATACATCAGGATCTCATGGGTAGCCATATTGAAAATAACAGACATCTCAGCGATACCAACAGTTATGACTGACACTGGTCCTCCATTTTCAGCTGCCTCTCCCTAACTTCCATTGGGTCCTTCTGTTTTGTTAAGAACAAATGCCCAACAAAAGTTAATAAAATGCCCAAAAAATATGGAATGCAAAACAAAAACAAGACAGGAAATTCATAACACAATGTTCGGGTAAATCAGATGAGCTATAAAAGTTTATATAGTCTTTTTTGACCTTAGTAGATACAATCATACTGTGCTAAGTGATATCGTGCTGATGCAGTACACAGGTGATGTGAATAAGTGTAGCAAGCATACATCATCACAAAAAATGGGGAGAAAAACAATCAAACAAATGTTTTGGCTATTGAGTTACATGAAGGTATGCCTACATTAAATATATCCTCTGTAAATGTTAATTGCATCTTGATACAGCCCAAAACTATATTGATGTTAACATTTCGACCCAAAGGAAATAACCTAACGAATGTCTTTATCAGGACTCGTGTCAATAGACATTTAATAGCATCCTATCTACTGACGGTCACAAAAGATGTTGACGACCGATTAATTTAATCCTGGAACAAATAAACAGGGTCATAGTAAACGTAAAAAAACAAAAGGAAATAGGTATGCATTCACTGGAGTAATCACAATGGATGGTGACTGTTCCTAGAACAAAAGCAAACTCTCCAACCTATTCTGGTTGAGATATGGTGTCTCCAAGAGAAAAGCTGAGATCGGTGGGACCAAGAAAAAGAGATAAGTGGGGGAATTCCTCCTTTTAGAATTGGTGCCCTCACATACCCTTGCGGGTGTCGTGCTTCATCATCGGGCGTTGCTCCTCCTGGGGGTGGCGCTGCAGTCCCCCACGGGCCCCGCGAGAGGGCTCTTTATCGGAGATCTTTTGTTAGGAGGTGCCGCAGTTGTGAGTGCGGGTGTGTGGGCCTTGTGAAGGTGTATGTGTGTGAAGATAAAATTATCTGGCCAGATCCCCAATACAACTTTATTAAGGGGTCCGGGAGATAAGTTAAAACATAGGGGGCTGGAGCTAATCCTAGATAGCAAATATATAGGGGGGGATAAGTATGCTCCCGCTGCTCTCAGTCCGTGAAAGTAGTGCAAAGGTGAGGTGGGGTCAACATGTTTCGCGCATAAAAACGGGTCCCTAATGGATCCTCTGTGCGCTTCGTCAGGACCGTGGAAAACGTGAGATTAAAAATCGTAGGAGTCAAGGAAAAAACACTTTATACTCCCACCATACCTATAATGAGGTCAGCATGCGTCTTAGCGCTAAAAGATACGTATTGTCAGTATCTTCGTGATCCCAACCCTTCTCTCAGTGCAGGTTTGGCCACGTCGGCAGAAGCTGAGGGAAAGGAGACCGAGGTGTGTCCCCTAATCGTGACAGCGTTTAAACCTGCCCTTCCCGTCAGAATCGCCGGCCAAACATGCACTGAGGGAAGGGTTGGGATCACGAAGATACTGACAATACGTTGTTTTAACTTATCTCCCGGACCCCTTAATAAAGTTGTATTGGGGATCTGGCCAGATAATTTTATCTTCACACACATACACCTTCACAAGGCCCACACACCCGCACTCACAACTGCGGCACCTCCTAACAAAAGATCTCCGATAAAGAGCCCTCTCGCGGGGCCCCTGGGGGACTGCAGCGCCACCCCCACGAGGAGCAACGCCCGATGATGAAGCACGACACCCGCAAGGGTGTGTGAGGGCACCAATTCTAAAAGGAGGAATTCCCCCACTTATCTCTTTTTCTTTGTCCCACCGATCTCAGCTTTTCTCTTGGAGACACCATATCTCAACCAGAATAGGTTGGAGAGTTTGCTTTTGTTCTAGGAACAGTCACCATCCATTGTGATTACATTTATCCTTGGGAGCACTGGTACTGGACCTGTTCTTTTTCTTTAATTGCTCCCAGTCCCTCCCTCTATTTCTGTGTTAAATGCATTCACTGGAGCCCTTACACCAGGAAAAAGTTCCCAACTTTGACTCATGCACTGTTCTGAGAAAGAATCAGGAGCTGTGTACACATAATTACATAATTATTATAATACCTAGATCCCTACGAATAACAGGTTACCCCCTTTTTTAATTATTCTAATCTCCATATCATCTATCAGAGAGGTATCAGTCCCTCACCCAGGCCTGAAAGAGTTTCAAAGATGGACAGACGTTTCTATATGACTAGACAGTTGCTGTTTGAACACTTTTTCCAACACCCTCGTTAGAAAAATGGCTAGTTGCAATTGGACAGAAACGTGCCTGGTGATTTGGTACAGTGAAGATTTCTTCAACAGTGGCCTGATCCAAGCATGTTGTACGTAGGCTGGGACACATTGATCTGAGATGGAATCATTTATAACCCCACTAATGGTTTGATATTGATTTGACCATCACTTCACTAAAGTTTCTGAGCCATGGGATCCTAGAGTCAGGTTCTTGCTCATAATGAATCTTTCTATCACTAGTGATATAAACTGGACAGTAAAGAGCGTCCCACTTTTATCGCTGATGGGCACAAGAAGAAAAAAAATCATGCTTTTCTAAACTGATTAGGTTTCACTCTTAATATGTAGAATGGCAACCTCCTGAGAGGCAACTTGACTGTTGATATCTTATGGCATAGATATGTAACTGGCATTTGTATTAAAGGATTAAATGGAATGGAATGTGTTATTTAAGTATAACAGATTTTTTTGTTAATTTTAGTTTACATACTATTTTTCTCTTCTTAATTACTGGAAGATTACAGGAGGCGCGATTGGAGGTCTTAAAGAAACTTTTGAAGCAGCGTGAGGATTCACAACGTGAAATAGATGTCAAACGCTTGGATGACCGTTGGTGCAAACTTCAGCGAGCAAAGGACGAGCGTGTGAAACGAATTAAGAATGAGCATATTAAAGGTATTTCAGGAGGAAGACAAATGCTCATAATGAGAACACATATGGGTTAGTAGTTGTAATTAGTTATAGAAGAGCTGAGAAGCAGTCAAGGAGAAGACCAAACGGGAGTCATGTGTAACTCCAGGAAAGAAGAACTAGACCTTCAACACAGTAGAAAGTGTCCATCAACAATGAAACATCTAAGAGCTTGGAGTAGACACAGATTGCTTGCAGAGCTATTAGAGCAAGGGGGGATTAAGCAGATTTAATTTTATTCAGGTTAAATAACGGTGATTAGGAGAGAAGCAGGCATGAGCCACTTTTCAGTTAGATGAAAAGCAGTACCTAAGGCATTAGACAGAGACAGTTGCCAGAAGGTATGACTGAAAGTAGTAAGATTCAGGTATATAATTGGGAGGGGTCATTAATCTGAAATCAGTGATCTGTTGACAGCCTTGTCTTGAGGAATAAGTAACTGGAAAAATTGCCAAGAAGGTTTTGTGCTCAGTGAAAAATGATTCGGCCTGATTCGTGAAGCTTTTCCTGTGAGTATTTGTGATTTACTCATAATTCACAAAGCTTTATGTTACTTTTGGAAAAACACGAGTAAATCACACCTAAGGGGTCGATTCCGATTCGGGCCGTAAATTTCTCCGACCGAGCCGGACCCGGAGAGATTTCCGACCGAATCGGACCCGTGCAGTCCGACCGAACGAGTACGATGCGTCCGTATGTTATCGGACTCGAGTCGGTCGGACTCCCATTGATGTCAATGGGAGCCGGTCGTACAACGCGTACGCGGGCTCCCATTGACTCAATGGGTGCGAGTCGGACAAGGGCGCCCCTACAGCGGGTACGCGGCGAGCGATTCGCGCCGTACACGCACAGGTAGGGGGACCCATGGGTCCCCCCTGTGTGCGACTCGCGCGGCTACGCGTACAGGGGGTCCGACACGGACCCCGGGTACTGCTCCGACTGCTCTTACGAGCCGGAGTGCGCGGCTCGGTCGGACTGCTCGCGGCGCGCATCGTACTTACCCGGCCGGGAAACGTCTCCATTGCGCGGTGCGAGTCGAGTCCGAGCGAGTCGGTCGGAGCGGTTCGAGCCGGGAGCGAGTCGGTCGGAGCGGTTCGAGCCGGGAGCGAGTCGGTCGGAGCGGTCGGGACGCCCGGACGAGTCGGTCGGCGATTTCGCATCGTACTCGCTCGGCCGGACCCGCGTACGGTTCGGTCGGGAAACAGGGCTCCGAATCGGATCCGGTAAAGCCGAATCCGATTCGGAGCCCTACCGGCCGAGATCGGAATCGGCCCCTAAGTCTCTAGTAAAGCACACCTGCTAACAGGGAGTGCTTTATAAATCGAGCTTGGAAATTCGGATGGATTTCACACTCAAGAGAAGATGGTGAGGATTACTCATAAAAAAAGTTTTGTGAATCGGGCCAAATGTCTTTCCAGTTAGTATCCTAAATAGATCATATACCTACTTTAAAAGCACACCTGTTATACCCACATATTAGGCGAGAGGACAAAACTATCCATCTAAGTAAATACAGGAGACAACACTAGATATGCCAACCTATCCCAGCAGTGATCTGATTTTAATATCAGGTTACTACACGTAAGGCATTTTCTCTAGGCCTTCTGGTTATGAGTTTATAAATGTGGTGAGAACTGTTGTTTACCACTAGTGTTCCAGAGCTTCAGATAATATTGCACTTCATGTTGATGATTAAGTTGCTCCCTTTTTACACTTATCTCTCCCGGGATAGTCAGACAGGAAGTCAGGGCTTGACTCAAGGAGGTATTTCAGGATTTGGAACTGAGATACAGAATGGCACAAGTAATGCGTTCAGTGAATCCAGTGTCCAATTAATACAATGTTGTTTTAAAAACTATGACATCTGGGGCAAAGCTGGTCATGCCCACCAGAGAAAACTAGCTTGTGGGCCACTTGGCCACTTCATACTTATTCATTACATGCTAGGCAGGCATATTCAAGCGTAGCACGCTGATCAATCCAGTTGGAAAAAATAGGATCATTGGAAAACGCAAGAGTGCACAATCTACCGCAATTTTCGTTTTAAAAACTATGACATCTGGGGCAAAGCTGGTCCTGCCCACCAGAGAAAACTAGCTTGTGGGGCTATGACGCTGGTCCAACCTCCTGTGAGTAATCAGAGGCTAGTATACAGCTGTCTAAGGAAAGATCCAGCAATATGAAGCCTTTGTGACCATGAGGTGCATTCATGAAGTTGGTGGCTGTCCTCAGTGGCAATGAGAACTCAGAGTAGTGCCACTCGGATCCATTCAGAGTTTAAACTGGCACTAACACACCTCAGCCTAAGGAGATGTGACTTCCATCCCGGTGTAACTTGGTGAGTTTTGGACCTGTGACATGACAGGCTTGCGCAAACCCTGAGAGGCGGTTACAAGCACCAACGGGAAGGTAGTTGGTGGCGAACCAGGGCTGATTGTTACTCTCCTCTCTTGAGTGCTGGGACTATGGCATCTAGGAGAGGAAAACAAAAATGTGGGAAAACGCCTATCAGTGAACAAGAAATAAAAGTAAACGTCACAAAAGGGCAGTGGGGTATAGAATGCGCACGGTTATGTGACAACGTAATCAGAATTATAAATTCATTTGGTAGTGCATCAAAGGAAATTGAGACAACGACTACCCTACGTTGTCGGTTAGTCTATGCAAGCCTACACACACTTGTAATTAGACACAAATTGAATTTCCTGAGCAAATTATATAAAGTCCAAAACATAAGTCCATGCAGTAGTCTTTTTCAAGTGTTCGTCCTTGATCTTTATTCTGTAACCTGTATCTTGGGAAGACTTTTTGATCTCAAATTACACTTCAGTTCTTCAGTGATACAACCAACAGCCACAATTCTTGCCAACACGTGTTTCGTCTAATGGTAATAGCCAAAGACTTCATCAGGGCTAGAACAAACAAATATATGACTAAGTTATAATATAAAACGCAAGCATTGATATGTATCAGAGCAAACCTCCATCAAAGAAGAGTTTGAAGATATCAAACACCCAGTGCTCCACCTATAAACTTAAAAGATAGAATCAGAATACATACACCCAGTGAAGTAAAGAAAAACAGCACTTCAGGGTGTTTCGAAAAGAAACCTTATTACTAGAAAAAAGGGAGAGAGAATCCCCACAAAGAAAAATAAAATCAAAAATAAATATGAATAACCAACTAGGCAAGCTTTCAAGTCAAAGAAAGCTTTATTCGATAGCTGTATCAGACAATCATAAAAGCTCATAGAAAAACATTAAAAGAACATGTCCATAAATACATTGGTTAATAATGTCCTACAAATGTACACATAATCTCTGGTATGATATATGATTATAAAAGAAGCAATATTCAATTTGAAAACATTAAACATATCAGGCAGTACATCATTTACAAAATTAACCTACACATGTGCACATAGTCAATAGTATAAAACAAAGTTTAAAAAACAGTGTTTAATTAACACAATATTAAATTAGGGATCTTTATCTGATTAGAATCGATTAAATAAGCATACTTTTCCTTTGACTCAGAACTTCCTTCAAAAAGATTACAATTCTAAAAACACTGTGCTCGTTATCTAAAAGTTGTAAAACAAGAAAAGCAGGTCTACATTGGCGAAGCCCAAGCGTTTTTAAAATTGGTACTAAAAACGTTTTCCTTACATGGGTATAGAATCTACAGAAAAGAACCACATGTATTGTAGATTGGCTGGAGTTATTGTCACAGGGACAGGGTCGAAGGTTACGGGTCCAATCATTCATTATGAGTAAAGTAACTAGTCTGTGAAATACCCCCAACCTGAATCTGGTTAATAAAAACCTGTCATATACTCCCGGTACAAAAATCAAATAGGGTTGAAGGCTAAATGTGGATAAAATCATCTGGTGGTGCGAGACTGTAGGTTTCAGTATCTCAGAGGACAATCTAATAGAGTCCAGCAACGCGAGGCCCTCCTTTCGTAAATTATTTTCTTGTTATTGTCCCAATAGTTCTTGGGTTGATAAAGCAGTCTATACGTCCAAGATCTTGTAGGAAGTTGCGGACGTACCTTATCCATGGGTTCTTTAAGACCCCTTCTAGTTTCAAAGTATTTAGTAAAATGTCTCTGTTTAATTTAGCCTCATCTTTAGTCCAAAGCCTGTGCCACAAAAGCACAGGCTCAAGCTTTATTAAATCAGAGATGAAGGGTAGTCCCAGCTCCGCGTGACATATACAAGTTGATATACTCTTTGGGACGGATAAAATATACCTTAAAAACTGATTTTCAATACGTTGAATGGGCAACAAGTCAGCGAACCCCCAGACCCCTGCCCCATACACTGCTGAAGAGACACACTTTGCCTTATAGATTTTAATAAGCTCCTCGGGTGGCCTTTTTCCCAGTTTCCTGGCAAAGTTAGTAAGGGTAGATGTTGTTCTAAGGAGTACCAGTTTTTTTGCTGCCACAGTTTGTGCCCAAGTATCATTATGTGCAAAAAGGATTCCCAAATATGAGAACCTTTTGGTTACCCCGATCTTCTGACCGTCCACAAACATATCTTTAGATTTCTTTACACCAGATCCACATCGCATGATAAAAGTCTTAGAGGAGTTTACTCTTAGCCCTAGATCTTTCATAAAATGGAAAAAACCATCCAGCACCCTCTGTAGACCTACTTGTGTGCGGGACATCAGTACTGCATCATCTGCGTAAGGAAGGGCTGGAATTGGACGTCCTGCCACCTGAGGAAAATCATTATTATCCTTCTTGAGGGCTTCTTCCAGGCCGTTAGTATATAGATTAAAAAGGAACGGAGCCAGGACACACCCTTGCCTGACTCCGCTCCTGATCGAGAATGCAGCCGACCGCTCACCCCTCAGTCCATAGCGGACACGCGCCTTGGCGTCACAATAAAAACGCTTAAGAAAATCAATGATCTGGACATCAACCCCCATATCGTTTAAAACAGGCCAGAGTTTGCTGTGGACAACACAGTCGAAAGCGGCTGTGAGAACCACGAACGCTAGGAATAGGTTCCCCCTCTTTGCCCTCGTGTACTTCCCCACCAGGATAGACAGATTTAAACCCTGTTCCACCGTCCCTAATCCTGCTCGAAATCCGTATTGCAGGTCGGCTAGGACGGAGTTCTCCTCTGCCCAGTCCTGGAGGCGTTCTAAAGTAATCCTACCTATGTCTTTAGTTACTGCGTCCAGCAAAGCGATTGGACGGTAACAACCAGGGTCCCGTCTATCACCCTTTTTAAAAATAGGGACGATAGTAGATTCTACCCAAGTTGATGGGAAGGTGGTGCTGCAGCTCGCGGTGATTACCTGAACCAGAATGGGTCCCCACAAAGAAATATCTGACTTAAATAGATCTATGGGGACCCCATCTGGTCCAGGAGCCCTACCACCTTTGCTTAAGGATAAGGCCCACTCCACCTCGTCCAGTACGAATGACAAGTCAGAATACGATGGAGGGGACTTCAAATTACAGTCTTCCAAGGTAAAATTACAAATCACGCCAAGGTTACCCTCGCCACTGTATACTCTAGAGAAATGTTTAATCCATTCTTCCTCGGCGATTGTAATTTCAATACAAGGACCAGCCTCGCTTGACAAGAAAGGATCTTTAACTACCTTCCAAAAAGCTGAACTATCGTTCGTTATTGAGGCGTTATGTAAGGTCTCCCAGGCCTCGTTTTTCTGGGTAGTTTTTCTGGCCTTTATAGCCTTTTTATAACCCACTCTGGCACTCCTCACATCGTCTAAGTTTCTAGGAGTTTTATGTAACTCCTTTTTTAGGAGGGAGTATGCCCGGGTACACCTGGAATCAAACCATCCGTTCGAATGTCTCCTGCTGCTAGTATGCCTTAGAAGGGATTCTTTTATAGCGTTGGATATCACCTGGAATGAGGCCATGATGTTATCTGGGGTAGCTCTCTCATTCAAACAAGTCCCGATGGCTGATCTACATCTGTCCACCACTATCTTTGTTATTGCGACCTGGTCCACCATGGCCCAACGCAGGGAGTACCCATTCGATCTTCCGATCGCTATATTTTCTAACAGCTGGTCATTCTTATCAGAACTAGGTGCTCTACTCGAGGGTAATATCACTGACAAACACAGTGGAAAGTGATCGCTAAGAGAGTTATCTGAGACAGTAAACGAGTGCAACCTATGCGCATAGTTACATGATGTTAAAATGTAGTCTATGGTGGTGTGAAACCCCTACCATTAAATGTCCAAGGCATGGGGATAGATGGCTGACATAATTCATTTACAAAGCCCAGGTTAAGGCTAAAAATTAATTCATTAAGTTGCTCTCCCAAGACAGATGAGTGTGCCCCATCTTCAATCAAAACACCACATAATTTATCATCATTGGTACATAGTGCACAATTAAAGTCCCCAGCCAGCATTAACATCAAATCTTTTGCCTTATTTTTACAAACAGATTTCAACGATTTGATCATACCTTTTACTACATTTCCAATTTTATCAGATGGAATATTATTGTAAAAGTTGGTCAGGATTATACAATGTTTTGTGTCCAAATTTAGAATGACCATTTGGTAGTAAGGATCACTAACAGACATCGTTATTACCTCCACTTTTAAGCTACATGATATATAGGTGGATAGCCCACCCTTAGCTCTGCCACTTAAACTATCTATGGCTGGAGTGTGGTACGTCCTATAACCATTCATATGGGTCGCCTCCCTTGACCAGGTTTCTTGAAGGCATAAAACCTCAAATTGCAATATAAAGTCCCACCACAAAGAATTATTTAGCTTGGAGGAGATGCCCGCAATGTTCCATGAAGCAATATTACAAAAAGATAATTTGCCCGTGTCAGGGGTGTTAGTAGGGGTTAATAGCCTCGGTGGTTCAGTGGGTGTATTACTATGTAAGTGGAAATTATCTATACAACCCACAGGATCCGTTAGAACTACCGAATTCGGAACTGTTGTCCCTAAATCCTCATCTGTATGGCCTTTACCAATGCAAGTGGACAGTGGAGCAACCTTTCCTGCCTTAGCTGACCCACCAATGCCCCCAACTTCAGACTGAACAGGTAGAGTTTTAGATTGACCGTACTCCTCTGGGTCCAGTCAATCAATCTCTTCCAGCGGGCTCAAGACATTAAAACGGTTGCTTACTGGTACCAAATATCTGGGTTCCCTGTTACCCATAAAGTTTTCACCTACAGGCGCACACCATCGCGGTATGAAATGGTTGGGTGGTTGGTAGAAAAATCCCAATGGTAGAATGTTAATGTCATTGGGATACACTAGCCCATTACCTCCCCTCTCCAGGATTGTGTATACCAGAGCTGGCGAACTAAAAGTTAGAACAACACAGACTCCCTTCATAGTTTTTACTGAGGTACCCACCCACCCTATTCTCCGTACCATTTTAAATTCTGAGAAAAGGGTATCACCAATGCCAGTCCTTGAGCTTAGGAAGTGTAATGATTTATTTTTTAAAGATGACCTGTGTTCAAAGGCATTATATGACAGGGGAGGTACGTTAGCCAGAATGACTGTGTACGGGGTCGCTTCTGGAGGCAAGTTAAGATGTCGTGGGGAGTTAGGGGGCTTGTCACGATGTTCTTGTGAACGAATATTTCTCTCCACGTCCTTAGCTCTGCCTGGCATCTTAGGGCCTAATGTTCCTTTTGCTGTAATATCGGAAGTACTGGGATCAACTGTAGGTGGTCCCGTTATCAGGGTAAGGGGCCCAGAATGGCCAAGGGCATTGGCTGTACTATGAACGATGATGTTAGAAGGACTCCTGGTGTGGGTCTGTCTATTTGCCTGTCTAATCTCAGAGGAGTGTTCAGATTGACCAGCCCCCTTATCCTTCCCACTATTGTTTGATGTACCATGATTTGACGGAGAGCTGACGTCAGGTATGGCCGACGATTTACAGCTTACCACCTCTTCTACCTTAACCAACCTGGCTTCTACCATTGTTAATTTTAGTAGAATTGGTTCCAATAATACAGTAAACATTGTTTCCAGTCTGCCCCAAAAGTTCCCCTCTTGTATAGCATTGGCAAGCTTTTCTTTCTCATTATGGGAGATGGTATTAGGGGGGCCCTCATTGGTCTCCTTTTCGCTAGCGACAAATCTCGGTCTTTTCCCGGACGTTTTTTGAGCGGGCCTACTCTGTTTCTGCGGGCCACGGCCCTTCTTTTTCTTAAGTGGGAGGTCAACTAAGTGGTGTAAAATTGGATTGGCTTTCTGGGCTCTAGTTGTTACTTTGGGTCTAACGGGGCTACATTCTAACTCAGAAGACAAAGAGGAGGAAGCAAGTTCCAACACCGCATCAGGGTCGTACATAATGGCGATCTATTCCGTATAGGTGGAGCCTCTTGGATGGACTTTGATCTCGTGTCAGTGAGTACAGGGGTCAAAGAAAGTCTAGGGGGAGGGGGCTCAAGAGATAATCTTCGTTCTGTTAGTTTGATCTCGTTGATGAGAGCCGATTCAGCCCTCAGCAAGAAAGCATCGAGGGTCCCTACTACACCCTGACCTACTCCTGGTTTTCGTTTGCTCGTATTGATATTAGTAATGGGAAAACAACCATACAATATAATGTATACAGCGTTAGAAAGTTAAACACACTTTACCATAACATATACAGATGTCCCCCGTAACCAAGTCCTTAAGGGGGTGGCCCTGCCCTGCCTCGTCTGGCCGCTGACGGGCGCAGACGGGCCCGCCCGCGCGCGTCCCGCGCTGCGGGAGCCCGAAGCCGCTTTTAAGCGCCACCTGGCGCAGGCTACATGCGTTGGCGCTCCCACAGCGCAAGGGATGATGGGGATTGAAGTTCCCAAGCCGCCGGTAAAGTGACAGCGTGCTAGAAAGTGCTGGTGCCTGGTACTAGTGCCTCCAAGGTGCCGGTATGCTGCCAAGTGTCAAAAAGTCATAAACGGGCTCCCGCCCCGCGGGAGCCCGCAGCCGCTTTTAAGCGGCACCTGGCGCAGGCTACATGCGTTGCCACTCCCACAGCGCAAGGGATGATGGGGATTGAAGTTCCCAAGCCGCCGGTAAAGTGACGGCGTGCTAGAAAGTGCTGGTGCCTGGTACTAGTGCCTCCAAGGTGCCGGTATGCTGCCAAGTGTCAAAAAGTCATAAACGGGCAAGTTAACCTAAACGTGACTCATATTCAAACTACCATTAAAAAAGTCCCAATGTGGACAGAGTAGAAATCCCTATACACATCCCAATGCACTAACACAACTTGTCATAAGACTCACCGTGAACTGCTATATCTATTCAACACAACGAGTTTTGACTGCCCATACAATTCAGAGAGCTTGGGATGCACCATAGTGTTCCTTCTGCTGCTACCTATCCTGCCCTACCTTGCCCGATTCCTTTTGGGCTTGGTCTGATATGTTCTGGTGGAGACTGTGCCCTGAAAATCTTGCTTCCGTCTCAGCTCCACCATTGAATCATCTGTTCACCACAGCATCCAGCCTTCCCTTATTCATGTTATTGGTCTTGGAGCTTGTTTTCCTCATGCTGAAAGGGGAAGAGAATATTTTTTCTCAGGACTCTGGGTGAGCTCAAATCTTGCCTGTCTAATATGGCTAGGGAGACAACAGGAAGACCCCTCCCCCACCTTCACCAGTGACCCCTGCAAAAAGCTTATACAGGAACTGTTTGTGAAAAACCTTGCTTAGTTGGGGAATGTAGGCAAAAGAGGCAGTTTCCCACTTTATGGATTTTCCTCTCATTTGGCAAGATGAGTTTTACTGCACCTACCCCTACTATATATTCAATATTGAAGGAACCTGTGAACCATAGACAGGACATAGGATAAGCCCCTGGAATAACTAGATGTGCTGGGAGCAACCAGGTATTATCTCCAAGTACATAAAAAGGAGCAAGCTTTGTATGTCTATCCACAAAAGTTTTATAACTAACTTTAGCTTATAAAAGTCTGCAAACAGATGATCTTAATGACTGTATGGAGGGGATATCTTACAAGAAAAAGGATGGTGGCTAGACTCTTGGTTGGTATCGATAGATGCAGTAAAACTGTGAGAACCCCAGGGATGCATGCAAAGGAATTCAGGCTACCTTTGCAGAAACACCACAGATATTGTTCAAGTGTCTGATTAATTCTTTCTCTTTGGTTATCAGTTTGATGATAATAGATGAAAAACTTAAAACTGGAAGTTCCTGGAAGGGGCAGCAATGCATTCCAGAATTTAGAGACAATTTGTGTACTCCAGTCTGGACAACAATTTCCAGAATTCTATGAAAGTCAACGATTTCTTTTAAAAAGTACTTTGCTAGTTCGGTAGGTAGTTTTCCATGGGAACAAATTGTGCTAATTTAGAATGATGGTTTTTAACTATCCACATCTCCTTGTGGTTCTGAAAGCAAGGATTTCAACTATGAAATTCATTTGTGTTAAGGATTGCTTGAATGTGGGCCAATGCACAAGAGTCATACAAGTTTTTTGGGGTCTGTTTTGGCCTGAGTGCACCTGCCACAAGTCTGGATATGTGTTTTAATCACCTGATTCATGGTAGAACACCAAAATAGCAGCTGAACTAAACCCCAAGTTTTCTTTACTCCAGGACTCCTAGCCATCAGAATCTTGTAACACCAAGAATTTTATTCTGTATTACTACATCTGGCTCAAGTGAATCAGAAGGATATTGACCATCCTATGATTATTGGGGAATTCAAAACTGCAACATTAATTGACTGAAGACTATTCCATTTGTTCTCCAAAACAGAAGTAGGCCCATCCTGAATCTGTCTATGTCCTCCTTGAATGGTGGGTAGAGATTTCATCTTTATCTTTTCTTCAGGTTCAGATGGCAAATCAGCTTTCCCCTGTCGTCTTCCACAACCACATACTACGGTGTAATTAACATGGAAAAGACTAAAGACCATCTTGCATGCTGATCATTAGCGCATTTCATAGATCTTAAAAAACTGAGTTTTTTTTTATCAATCTATACCTTACCTCCAGTGCTTTAATGTATCTTTGATGGCTAGTGATTCATGGTCATAGATTGTGTAATTCTTCTCTGGAGATGGTAGTGTTTGTGAGTTGTAGGCTATTGAATGCATAACATTCATCTCGGCGTGCTTTTGAGCATTGAGACATGATGGCCTGTACAGCAACAAAGGAAGCATTTTGTTGTCCCAAAACAAGCCCATTGCAATGTGAATATCTCAGGATTGGAGGAGTTATAAACGCCTGCTTCGAAAAGAAAACACTTTGTCATGTTCTAATGACTCTGCAAAGGAGTATCAATTATTGACTAATATGGATCACATTTTGCAAACAAAAACTTAAAATGTTTGTTAAAATTTGAAAATCCTAAAACTGCCAGTGTTGAAATGGCTTGAACCTTTCCAGGATCCATCTGAACTTTGCCTTCTGAAATAATGAGTCCATAATAATGGGCTATTGATTATGAATCTCTACAACACAAAGGGCCATATGTATCAACATTGCAATTTGCGATTCCATAATAGCGAATTTTACCGATTCGCTATTATGAAATCGCAAAATGCAATGTATGTAGGTTTCGCAAAAGAAATTGCGATTCCTACATATTCCTTAATACCGAATCGCAAATTGAGATTCGCTATTAACCCCTTCGCTGCTAGGCCTTTTCCCCCCCTGTGCTAAGCCTTTTTTTGGCTATTTGGGGTAGTGCGCGCTTAGGCCCCTGTAACTTTTTGACCACATAAGGTATCCACGCCAAATTTGCGTCCTTTTCTTCCAACATCATGGGGATTGTAAAGGTACCCAGGGTTTGTGGATTCCCCTGGAGGGGTCCCAGAAATTAGTCAAAATACAGCTAAATTTTGGTTTTTGGGGAAAAATGCGAAAAAGGGCTGCAAATGAAAGCATCTGGGTTTTTCCCTGCAAATGGTATCAAAAAGGGTTTGTGGGGCTGAAATCGCCATTTTCCCAGCTTTTAGGGAATGACAGACTTTTGTCAGAAAACCAACATTTTTTACACAGTTTTGGCATTTTTCTGGGACATTGCCTATTTTTGCTATTTTTTGTGCTTTCAACCTCCTTCCAGTTAATGGTAGAAATGGGTATGAAAGCAATAATGGATCCTAGACAGCTATACATTTTAGAAAAGTAGACAAAATTCTGAATTCAGCAAGGGGTCATTTGTGTAGATCCATCAAGGTTTCTTTATAGAAACTAACAGTTAAATATAGGAAAAATTGAAAATTAGTTGAAAAAAACAGCCTTTTGTGTCAACGTTTTCACCTGTAACTTCTTCTAATTATGACAGCTCTTTGAAAGCAATATACCATTACATCCGCTGGACCTTACTGGTTGTGGGGATATATAGGACTTGTAGGTTCACAAAGAACCCGACGAACCCAGAGCCAATAACTGAGCAGCGTCTTGCAATGGTTTTTTATTATGTACCGGGTATATAGCAATTATTGTGGGAAAATGTATACATGGAAAAATCGGTATGAAAGACACCTATGTATTTCTGAAATGGGAACAAAATATAGAGTTTAGAAACAGTAGATATTTGCACATTTCCGAAATTGGGAAAACTCATACTAGCTTGAGAATTATCGGTCATTTTTTAAAATGACTTCTTTTTTACACAATGTCTTTCATTTGGAAGGCAGAATGCATCGAAAGTCAATAGGTAATAACAGTTGCTTTACAAATCTGAATTACCCCAAGTCTCCCGATAAAAATGGTACCTCACTTGTGTGGGTAGGCATAGTGCCCACGACAGGAAATGGCTCAAAACCCAACGTGAACACACCACATTTTCACAATGAAAAATTACCCTTTTTTGCAAAGTGCCCAGCTGTAGTTTTTGAACCCTAGCTCTGCCGGCACCTAGGGAAACCTAGCAAACCTATACATTTTTGAAAACTAGACACCCAGGGGAATCCAGGATGGGGTGACTTGACTGCCTCACACCAGGTTCTGTTACCCAGAGTCCCTTGCAAACCTAAAATTTTGTCAAAAAAACCACATTTTCATCACATTTCTGTGGTGGAAAGTTCTGGAATTTGCGTGGATCCACGAATTTCCACCCACCCCGCGTTCCCCAAAGTCTTCCGAAAAAAATGGTACCTCACTTGTGTGGGTAGGCATAGTGCCCGCGACAGGAAACGGCGCAAAACGCAACGTGGACACACCCCAATTTCACAGTGAAAAATGACCCTTTTTTGACAAAGTGCCTAGCTGTAGTTTTTGAACCCTAGCTCTGCCGGCACCTAGGGAAACCTAGCAAACCTATACATTTTTGAAAACTAGACACCCAGGGGAATCCAGGATAGGGTGACTTGACTGGCTCCCACCAGGTTCTGTTACCCAGAATCCCTTGCAAACCTAAACAATTGTCACAAAAAACACATTTTCCTCACATTTCTGTGGTGGAAAGTTCTGGAATCTGCGTGGATCCACAAATTTCCACCCACCCCACGTTCCCCAAAGTCTTCTGAGAAAAATGGTACCTCACTTGTGTGGGTAGGCCTAGTGCCCGCGACAGGAAACGGCGCAAAACGCAACGTGGACACACCCCAATTTCACAGTGAAAAATGACCCTTTTTTGACAAAGTGCCTAGCTGTAGTTTTTGAACCCTAGCTCTGCCGGCACCTAGGGAAACCTAGCAAACCTATACATTTTTGAAAACTAGACACCCAGGGGAATCCAGGATGGGGTGACTTGACTGGCTCCCACCAGGTTCTGTTACCCAGAATCCCTTGCAAACCTAAAAAATTGTCCAAAAAAACACATTTTCCTCACATTTCTGTGGTGGAAAGTTCTGGAATCTGCGTGGATCCACAAATTTCCACCCACCCCACGTTCCCCAAAGTCTTCTGAGAAAAATGGTACCTCACTTGTGTGGGTAGGCCTAGTGCCCGCGACAGGAAACGGCGCAAAACGCAACGTGGACACACCCCAATTTCACAGTGAAAAATGACCCTTTTTTGACAAAGTGCCTAGCTGTAGTTTTTGAACCCTAGCTCTGCCGGAACCTAGGGAAACCTAGCAAACCTATACATTTTTGAAAACTAGACACCCAGGGGAATCCAGGATGGGGTGACTTGACTGCCTCTCACCAGGTTCTGCTACCCAGAATCCCTTGCAAACCTAAAAAATTGTCCAAAAAAACACATTTTCCCCACATTTCTGTGGTGGAAAGTTCTGGAATCTGCGTGGATCCACAAATTTCCACCCACCCCGCGTTCCCCAAAGTCTTCCGAGAACAATGGTACCTCACTTGTGTGGGTCGGCCTAGTGCCCGCGACAGGAAACGGCACAAAACGCAACTTGGACACACCTCAATTTCGCAATGAAAAATGACCCTTTTTTGGCAAAGTGCTAGCTGTAGTTTTTGAACCATAACTCTGCCGGCACCTAGGGAAACCTAGAAAACCTATACATTTTTGAAAACTAGACACCCAGGGGAATCCAGGATGGGGTGACTTGACTGCCTCCCACCAGGTTCTGTTACCCAGAATCCCTTGCAAACCTAAAAAATTGTCAAAAAAACCACATTTTCCCCACATTTCTGTGGTGGAAAGTTCTGGAATCTGTGTGGATCCACAAATTTCCACCCACCCCGCGTTCCCCAAAGTCTTCTGAGAAAAATGGTACCTCACTTGTGTGGGTCGGCCTAGTGCCCGTGACAGGAAACGGCGCAAAACGCAACGTGGACACACCTCAATTTCGCAGTGAAAAATGACCCTTTTTTGGCAAAGTGCCTAGCTGTAGTTTTTGAACCATAGCTCTGCCGGCACCTAGGGAAACCTAGCAAACCTATACATTTTTGAAAACTAGACACCCAGGGGAATCCAGGATGGGGTGACTTGACTGCCTCCCACCAGGTTCTGTTACCCAGAATCCCTTGCAAACCTAAAAAATTGTCAAAAAACCCACATTTTCCCCACATTTCTGTGGTGGAAAGTTCTGCAATCTGCGTGGATCCACAAATTTCCTCCCACCCAGCGTTCAACCAGGTCTCCCGATAAAAATGGTACCTCACTTGCGTGGGTGGGTCAAGGATCCGCGACAGGCAAGGGCCCAAAATCTATTGAGGCGACATCAAAATTACCTATCACAAACCAACCTGGTTTTGCATGGGGGGTCCCATGAGTTTTTGGCCCGGGGCTCAGCAGCCATCTAGGGAAACCTACCTAACCCACACATTTCTGGAAACTAGACACCCGGGGGAGTCCAGCGAGGTATGGCTTGCGTGGGTCCCCCGTCATTCTCCTACCCAGAATCCCCTGCAAACCTCAAATTTTGCTGAAAAATTCACTTTTTTCTCACATTTCTGTGGTGGAAAGTTCTGGAATCTGCGTGGATTCAGAAATTTCCTCCCACCCAGCGTTCCCCCAGGTCTCCCAATAAAAATGGTACCTCACTGTCGTGGGTGGGTCAAGGACCCGCGACAGGCAAGGGCCCAAAAGCTATTGAGGCGACATCAAAATTACCTATCACAAACTAACCTGGTTTTGCATGGGGGGTCCCATGAGTTTTTGGTTTGGGGCTCGGCAGCCATCTAGGGAAACCTACCTAACCCACACATTTCTGGAAACTAGACACCCGGGGGAGTCCAGCGAGGTATGGCTTGCGTGGGTCCCCCATCATTATCCTACCCAGAATCCCCTGCAAACCTCAAATTTTGCTGAAAAATTCACTTTTTTCTCACATTTCTGTGGTGGAAAGTTTTGGAATCTGCGTGGATCCAGAAATTTCCTCCCACCCAGCGTTCCCCCAGGTCTCCCGATAAAAATGGTACCTCACTTGCGTGGGTGGGTCAAGGACCCGCGACAGGCAAGGGCCCAAAAGCTATTGAGGCGACATCAAAATTACCTATCACAAACTAACCTGGTTTTGCATGGGGGGTCCCATGAGTTTTTGGTCCGGGGCTCGGAAGCCATCTAGGGAAACCTACCTAACCCACACATTTCTGGAAACTAGACACCCGGGGGAGTCCAGCGAGGTATGGCTTGCGTGGGTCCCCCATCATTATCCTACCCAGAATCCCCTGCAAACCTCAAATTTTGCTGAAAAATTCACTTTTTTCTCACATTTCTGTGGAGGAAAGTTCTGGAATCTGCGTGGATCTACAAATTTCCTCCCACCCAGCGTTCCCCCAGGTCTCCCGATAAAAATGGTACCTCACTTGTGTGGGTAGGCACAGTGGCTGCAACAGGAAATGGCCCAAATCGTACTCTGGAGACTTCAAAATTACCTATAGCAAAACTACCTGGTTTTGGGGGGGGGGCACCTGAGATTTTGGCCCCGGGCTCGGCGGCCATCTTGGGAAAGTACCAAACCCAAACATTTCTGAAAACTAGACACCCGGGGGAGTCCAATGAGGTATGGCTTGCCTGGATCCCCCAACGTTTTCCTACCCAGAATGCAATGCAAACCTTAAATTTAGCTGAAAAAACCACATTTTCCACATATTTTTGTGTGGAATCAGCGTGCCGGCACAAATGTCCTACCACCCAGCGTTCCCCTTGTTCTCCCGAGTAAAATGATACCTCACGCAACCATACCTCGCTGGACTCCCCCGGGTGTCTAGTCTCCAGAAATGTGTGGGTTAGGTAGGTTTCCCTAGATGGCTGCCGAGCCCCGGGCCAAAAACTCATGGGACCCCCCATGCAAAACCAGGTTGGTTTGTGATAGGTAATTTTGATGTCGCCTCAATACGTTTTGGGCCCTTGCCTGTCGCGGGTACTTGGGCCTCCCACCCGAGTGAGGCACCATTTTTATCGGGAGACCAGGGGGAACGCTGGCTGGTAGGAAATTTGTGTCAGCCCGGTGATGCCACAACTTTCCCACACACAAATGTGTGAAAAATGTGATTTTTGTCAGCTAAATTTGAGGTTTGCAGGGGATTCTGGGTAAGAAAACGTTGGGGGATCCACACAAGCCATACCTCCCTGGAATCCCCGGGTGTCTAGTTTTCAGAAATGTGTGGGTTGTGTAGGTTTCCTAGATGGCTGCTGACCCCGGGGCCAAAACCCAGGTAACCCCGTGCAAAACCAGGTTGGTTTGTGATAGGAAATTTTGATGTCGCCTCACTAGGTTTTGGGCCCTTGCCTGTCGCGGGTACTTGACCCACCCACACAAGTGAGGTACCATTTTTCTCGGAAGACTTTGGGGAATGCGGGGTGAATGGAATTTTGTGGATCCACACAGATTCCAGAACTTTCCACCACAGAAATGTGAGGAAAATGTGTTTTTATACACATTTTGAGGTTTGCAAGGGATTCTGGGTAACAGAACCTGGTGAGAGCCAGTCAAGTCACCCCATCCTGGATTCCCTGGGTGTCTAGTTTTCAAAAATGTACAGGTTTACTAGGTTTCCCTATGTGCCGGCTGCGCTAGGGCCCAAAATACACAGGTAGGCATATTGCTAAAAACAAATCCGTTCCTAGTCGGCTTTCTGCCGCCCTGGGGGGGGATATCGGGGGGTGGGGTTGCCCCGATATGCCCCCAAGGGGGGCAGAAACACTGTGGCTATTTTTTTGGGGGGTAGGGGCATTGGTATGCCCATTCTGGCCAGCCCCCACCCCCACACATAAAAAAGCCAGCGTAATCGTTGGCGTCTAGTGGGCTTTTTGCCCCCCTGGGGGGGGCAGATTGGGGGCTACTGCCCCATCTGCCCCCCAGGGGGGGCAGGAAGGCTGTAATTTTTGCGGGGAGGGGATGGGGGCATGGGCATGCCCGTTTTGGGCAGCCCCCACCCTAATTCAAATTTGCCCCAAAAACTCCCTGGCGTCTAGTGGGCTTTTTGCCCCCCGGCGGGGCAGATTGGGAGCTAATGCCCCCATCTGCCCCCAGAGGGCTAAAGCCCACTAGATGCCAGGGAGTTTGGAGCAAATTTTAATTAGGGTGAGGGCTGCCCAAAACGGGCATGCCAATGCCCCCACCCTAATTAAAATTTGCCCAAAAAATCCCTGGCGTCTAGTGGGCTTTGCCCCCCGGGAGGGCAGATTGGGGGCTACTGCCCCATCTGCCCCCCAGGGGGGGCAGGAAGGCTGTAATTTTTGCGGGGAGGGGATGGGGGCATGGGCATGCCCGTTTTGGGCAGCCCCCACCCTAATTCAAATTTGCCCGAAAAAAATCCCTGGCGTCTAGTGGGCTTTTTGCCCCCCCCGGCGGGGCAGTTTGGGGGCTAATGACCCCATCTGCCCCCCAGGAGTCCACTAGACGCCAGGGAGTTTTTTGGGCAAATTTTAATTAGGGTGGGGCTGCCCAAAACGGGCATGCCAATGCCCCCACCCTAATTAAAATTTGCCCAAAAAAATCCCTGGCGTCAAGTGGGCTTTTTGCCCCCCCGGTGGGGCAGATTGGGGGCTACTGTCCCATCTGCCCCCCAGGGGGGGCAGGAAGGCTGTTATTTTTGCGGGGGAGGGGGTGGGGGCATGGGCATGCCCGTTTTGGGAGCCCCCACCCTAATTCAAATTTGCCCCGAAAAACTCCCTGGCGTCTAGTGGGCTTTTTGCCCCCCCCCCCGGCGGGGCAGATTGGGAGCTAATGCCCCCATCTGCCCCCCAGGGGGGGCAAAAAGTCTAAATCGCACCCAAAAAAATTGGGGGGAGCAAAAGCCCTTGCCCAAGGGGCCGCTCCCCCCTCCCTGGTGTCTAGTGGGTGGATCCCTGCTTGGGGATCGCCCTCCTGGGGCGATCCCCAAGCAGGGATCCACTGGGGAGGGTTACCATTGGAAAGGGGAGATTCTCCCCTTTCCAATGATACCTCTCCCGTCTTTCTACGTGCCCGGGGGGCTGAGATAGCCCCCTGAGCACATAGAAAGTGAAACTGAAATGAGCCTAAAGGCTCATTTCAGTTTCGGTTTCTGTGCAATGAGGACAGCGCGACGTGCGCGCTGATCCTCATGACACAGAAACCAGGGAGGGGGCCTCGGGAGCTGGGGAAGCTCTTCCCCAGCTCCCAAGGTCACAGGGGTGAAATAGAAATCCCTCTGCTGTCTGCAGCAGAGGGATTTCGTGCCCCTGGCCTCATGACATCACCACATCTTCAACAAAGCCAGTACAGC
Source organism: Calotriton arnoldi (assembly GCA_963921515.1). Taxonomy (NCBI): domain Eukaryota; kingdom Metazoa; phylum Chordata; class Amphibia; order Caudata; family Salamandridae; genus Calotriton; species Calotriton arnoldi. Next base: position 990,913 of record CAWUFW010002697.1, on the reverse strand, counting down.
CATCGCGCCCCATCTCCGGAAAATAATCAACATCTCCTTCGAGACAGCAACCTTCCCGGAAAGCTGGAAGCACGCCGAGATCACCGCCTTACTCAAGAAACCCAAGGCAGACCCCAAGGACCTCAAGAACTTCCGACCCATCTCTCTGCTCCCGTTCCCCGCGAAGGTCACCGAGAAAATCGTCAACAAACAACTGACCCGCTACCTCGAGGAGAACAACATCCTGGACCCTTCCCAGTCCGGCTTCCGCAGCAACCACAGCACCGAAACCGCCCTCATCGCCGCCACCGATGACATCAGGACCCTGCTAGACAACGGAGAAACAGCAGCCCTCATCCTCCTGGACCTATCAGCCGCCTTCGACACGGTCTGCCACCACACACTACGAACACGCCTTCACGACGCCGGGATCCAAGAGAAGGCCCTGGACTGGACCACATCCTTCCTTTCCGGCAGAACACAAAGCGTCCGCCTCGCCCCCTTCCGATCCAAGGCCACCAAGATCATCTGCGGCGTACCCCAAGGCTCCTCCCTCAGCCCAACGCTGTTCAACATCTACATGGCACCCCTCGCCCGACAGCACAACCTCAACATCATCTCCTACGCCGACGACACCCAGCTGATCCTCTCCCTCACCAAAGACCCTCACACCGCCAAAGTCCACCTCCACGAAGGAATGAAGGCCGTCGCCGAATGGATGAGGACCAGCCGCCTGAAGCTGAACTCGGACAAGACGGAGGTCCTCATCCTTGGTTCCAACCCTTCAGCCTGGGACGACTCCTGGTGGCCAACATCACTGGGAACAGCCCCGCCACCCACCGACCACGTACGCAACCTAGGGGTCATCCTCGACCCCACCCTCTCCATGACTAAGCAGGTCAACGCTGTTTCCTCATCCTGCTTCAACATCCTCCGAATGCTCCGCAGGATCTTCAAGTGGATCCCCACCGAAACAAGAAAAACAGTCACCCAGGCCCTCGTCACCAGCAGGCTGGACTACGGAAACGCCCTCTACGCAGGAACGACGGCTAAGCTCCTGAGACGGCTGCAACGCATCCAGAACGCCTCTGCACGTCTTATCCTCGACATCCCCCAACGCAGCCACATCACACCCCACCTGAGAGACCTGCACTGGCTCCCTGTCAACAAGAGGATAACCTTCAAGCTCCTCACCCACGCACACAAAGCACTCCACAACTCCGGACCAGCCTACCTCAACAGACGACTCAGCTTCTACACCCCCACCCGCCAGCTCCGCTCGACCAGCCTCGCCCTCGCCACAGTCCCCCGCATCCGGAAAATGACCGCCGGCGGCAGATCCTTCTCCCACCTCGCCGCCAAGACCTGGAACACCCTCCCCACCAACCTCCGACAGACCCAAGACCTACTGGCCTTCAGAAGACTCCTCAAGACCTGGCTCTTCGATCAGTAGCAGCACCACCCCCCCTTCCCCCAGCACCTTGAGACCCTCGCGGGTATGTAGTGCGCTTTATAAGTGACATGATTGATTGATTGATTGATGACGGAATGGTTCCGTCATGAGCACAGGGGCACCGATGCTCATGACGGAACCATTCCGTCATGAGCATCGAAGGGGTTAAGGAATCCCTTCCCATTCATTCCTATGGGCCTAATGGCCCATAGGAATGAATGGGAAGACATTCGCAATTTGCGATTACCAAATTGGTAATTGCAAATTGCAAATGCAATTTCAAGGGTGATAGGGGGCCAAAAGACCACCCTGCTGCACCCCCAAAATAGGTAAGTGTGCACATGTGGCGCACATACATGCCCTAAGGGCATGTGTGTGCGCCACATGGCACTTAAAAAAATGCAAAAATTTGCATTTTTCTGAGGATTTGCAAATTACCACCAACTTAAAGTTGGTGTTAATTTGCGATTCCTTAAAGCAGGGTCGCAATTTTTAACTGCTTCCTGCATTGCATTTGGGGAATCGCAAATTGCGATTCCCTAAATGCATTCGCAAAATAGGTAATCATAAAAATTGCTATTCCCTATTTTGCGATTACCTTTTGGGATGATACATCTCAAAAGGCTTTTTACCGTTCGCAAACGGGCCGATTCTGCAAATCGGCCGTTTGCGACCAGTAAAAAGCTTGATACATCTGGCCCTGAGTTTGCTGTAGTCCACAGAGGGACAATATTCCTCATTGGTTGTGGTATAAAAATATAGATGATCTCGCCGAAGAAAAAGTGGCGAGGAAATCCCCTTTTAAAGATTTTATTTCCAAGTATGCTTTAAAGACTGCATCCTCCTTCAGTGTCGAATGATAGGTTCTCAAGAGCTGTGTCTCTGCCTAGGGAAGTAAGTTGATTGAACAATAGTACACTCTATGAAGGGGATAATTCTTCGGCTCACTTCTGGCTGAACCCATTCTGAAATTGCTCATTGCTTAGATAGGATGGATAGTTGTTATTTGACTACTTGAACAACAGAACATTGGAGAAGTTGCTGGATATTGAGCTGAGGTCCAGGCCAGTTGTGTTCTTGGCAATATCCTGAAGACAGCAACATATAGCCTTCTTTCAAGCGAGTGTAAGAATGACAAATCCTCAACTAAGATGTCTCCAGGACTAATGGGAACTTTGGATTAGATGTCATAACAAATACTAGTAACTCCACATCTGCTCCTTCCATTCCCATTACAGCTGACTGGGTTTCCTAATAAATGTCTCCCATGGATGGTCTTCTGCCATCAGTGCCATGGATGGCCTTCACCAATGTCTTTTCTTGTAAAGGTATTTTCTTTTAATTGACAATATTGGTACTCAATGAAAATTGTAATTTGCGACTCGCTATTAGGACGGGGCGTTCCCTTCCTAATAGCGACTCTCTAGCCATGTATGAATGTTTTGCAACCGCAATTGCGGTTACAAAACACTCGCAATTTACCGCCCTCTTCAAGAGGGAGGTAATGGAGTCGCAAATGGGAAGGGGTCCCCAGGGGACCCCTTCTCCTTTGTGACTGACTCTAAAAATATTTTTTAAGGGCAAGCAGTGGTCCAGGAGACCACTACCTGCCCTTAAAAAATGAAACGAAAACGTTTCATTTTTTTTTTTTTTTTAATGCATCCCGTTTTCCTTTAAGCAAAACAAGCTGCATTTTTTTAAAAAACTGCTTTATTGACAAGCAGTCCCAGACATGGAGGTCTGCTGAGCCCAGCAGGCCACCATCCCTGGGAGGGCCAGCCATTCCCAATAGGGTCGCAAATTGCGAGTGGCTCATTAATATTCATGAGCCTCGCATTTTGCGACCCCATTGGAAATCGCAATCAGTGTCTCTGACACTGTTGTACATTCCGAATTGTGAGTCGCAATTTGGAATGGTCGTACATCTGACCCTAAGTTCCAAAGTGCCTTTCAGCTACTCTTGTTAGTCTGTTATGGAGGCAGCTGCTGACAAATAATCAGTACAATGAACTTCAGCTCATAGTTGTTGGAAATTATAATTGATTAGGTCTGTAGATCCCTGTTTCAACGTCAGTAACGCCATATGAGCTGTTTGTTTGATTTGTCTTCAGTTGTTTCTTTTGAAGATTGTTCCATCAAGGTATTGAAAATGTTAAACAAAGGACTAGTACCATTTATTAAAGGTGTGGCCCACATTAAGTCGTCCTTGTTAAGGTATGAGTGAAAAACTAACATTTTCACAGAATCTTGTACAAAGGTTTTTGATGAGCTTAAAAAATGCAGGTGGCATTGGGCCATGAAAGATTGGAATTGTTGTGGATCTCATGTGTACTTTTCAGAAAATGCCTATCCTCATAAAGGCATCAATGGGTGAATGTCAGGGGTTGCTACCCCTGAAGTACTAATGTCAGATCTAGCATCTAAGCTATCAGAAGAAGCGGGTGGACTTTACATACTGTTGGTCTCTCTGACAGGGGTGTAGCTGCACGGAGGTGTTTGGAGTGTTACACCCCCGTAATAAATGTATTTTCTGATAAATATTTGGGTACAGGTGCTTCCAGTTGTGTTTGATAAGGTGTTTGTCCGATTTCACTAGGGATTTTTTTACATAGACATGCAGACAAAAACACACACACTCTCCCTCTCTGTTATCAAAGTCTTCAAAAATGTTGGGTATTTTACAAAATAGTGTGTTTTCTCTCACTTAGTACACCTACCAATCCTCATTCCTCTCCCTTTACACTGCATCTTTAGACCCTTTCAGGGTCTCTGTGTGTTGTGTAATGTATTTTAACATTATATGCCAGCATGATTGTTGGAAAATCGGAAACTCACCCCCCACCAAAAAACTGACCAAGATACACCCCTGCTCTTTGACTACTGAATTGAATTAACTTGCTGAGCATGAACAACTGTTCTTGCCTGCCTAACTGCAGATCATCTTGGATCTGGGTGATACCCTTTGCCATTGCCCTTAGAGTCTGTATCCACAGAGGGAAAATAAGTAAGCTTGATAACTGTCAGAGTAGGTAAGGTCTGGTGTGGTTTACCTCTGATGTTAATCGACAATTCTCCATATGGAGCATATTGATGAACGAGAAGAATATGACCACCCACTACTTAATTTGACATTGGGAAAACTAAATAAGGGAGAAGAAAAAGAAACTTCTGAAAATGTCATCTGGATCTTTGGATGGAAGCTTGCCATCTACTTCTCCCAAACACGTAGGAGGAGGATAAAAAAAACGAGTGGTTCTGCATACTATGCTGTTCAATGATAGTAAACAAACTAGAATGATTTCCTGCTGCATGCGTAGTCCATGGAGTACTTATCATAATTGCACTGTCCATTGAAATGTGTCAGTGTGTACTTCTGGTCTTATGATGAGTGGCACCCACTAATGGCCTATCAGGGGCTACCTTTTTTCCTGGAAATCCACTGGTGAACCACAATGGGCACTTTCACGCCTGCATTGCAGCATCTGATGTGCATGAAAGGTGTGAAAATGTATGAGAACAGAGGGAAAAACATAGCATGATAAGCTTACTTTTAGAGGCGCGAAAAAGCGTCTTGTCTTTTTAAGAGTTATGCAACTTCTCCTACACTTGATGGACTGTATTGACGGTTACCTCACAGAATCTGTTATTTTTTTCCAACTCTTGTGAGTAGGATCTCACAGCACATGTGAGGTTTCACATCCCTGTTTTTTACTACAAATTGATAGCAAACATTTGCTTTTTAATTTTCACTCAGCGTCATTACCGTCATTCTGTCGAGTGAAGTGATTTGTTGCTATTTTCTGGCAGTGGAATTTTTACCCCAGAAAAGCCTTCTATTTTTGAGACCTTGCCCCTTTGTACGAGGAAAAAGATTGTCTCTGACTCCAACCTGTCTCATACTCTGTCAAAAACTGTGACATCTGCAAACAAACATCCAAAGGACTTTAATAGACCAGGAGGGCATCAGACTTAGAGGAATGATGTAGGACATGAGAGTGGAGGAATAAAGGAAGAAGAAAAGGCTGAAGAAGTCATCTTCTCATTCTTCATCTGAAAAACAGGCTGCTTGTGAAAAGGACTCCCACAGAGGGAATTCCAGATTAAAGAGCTCTTCAGGAAAACATCAACAACATAATTCTTGACATTGTTCGAGATCGGCATCTAAGGTATTGTCATCAATGTCGAGAGCATAGGCTCTGATCTTTTCTCCGTCTAAGGTAGGTTTGACATTGATTTCTCATCGACATAATGGAGAATGCAGCAAACACCCGCAGCCTGAAAGCCCTTCACTGTCAATGGCAAAGACTATCCACCATCCGTTGACGAAGGCTGCTCATGTGCAAGTCAACAAAACCTCTGGGGATTTTGACTCCTAAACTGGCTTCGATAGCCACATTGGTAGAATTCCAATAACTGACATTGAACACAGATCACCGATCAATGTTGCACCTCTAAGTGTCGGAAATAAGACACAATAGGACCCTTCAAAGTTTTCATCATCATGGACGTTGAAAAGACTAAGAATGCCACCACCACTTAAAATGTCAGTATCTTTGATTACATCTTTGGCCTCAACATCACCATTACATTCTGCAAGACTGGTATGACCTTATCCAGTTCAGCTGGGTCTGAACTGGGGTGACGAAGTGAGCTAAAGAACGATGATGGATTCAACCCAGATCTAATATTGACTGGGGGTGAGTGTCTAAAACGTTTTAGCGCTCTGTCCATCATCTCCTTGTGTTTGCTTTGTTCACCCTAAGGGCCTGATTCTGATGCGTTTAGGAAGGCCTTTAGGAATGCGTTTAGGAATGCCTCCTAACGGCATTTACTCCGTCCAAATCGGATAGGGAATGTGTCTTTCCAACCGACTCGGAAAGGTTTCCAACCGACCGAGTATGATGCGAGTTAGGCGTTAGGAATATCCCAATCCAAACCCAATGGCATTTGGAATGACCAAGCCGTACGGAGCAGAATTATACTTCTCTACGGGCCGCGTTTCCAAACGACCGAGTACGATGCTGGATTTGGACAGCCTTTCCGAATCGTGCCATCCGACTCGAATCAGCAGTCGGAATCAGACTTTGGGGGCCCGTAGTGGGCCCCCCTGCACATGGAGCCTTCCCAATCGGTCCCGTGGGGGTACCCATGTGTCTTCCCTTACCAGCCATGCACAGTGTGGCAGGCACCAGGGGGTGCCCACCACAGGGTGCCCGATTCTCCCCAGCCACTCCTTTCTTCAATGGGAGCCTATGCATTCGGTCGGAACAAAGGCTCCCATTGAAGTCAATGGGAGTCCAACCAAATCGTATCTGGAAGCATCCGGATGCATTGTACTTGGTCGGTTGGACTCTCCAGATCCGATTTGGTTGGAAACCATTCCCAAACCCATTCGGTTGGGAAGCTTTCCAAACCGCATCAGAATCGGGCCCTAAATTGGAACAGTATGCTCAGATGTGAGTCCCTTGCTCACTTTGCCACTGGATTCAAGCTAGCCTGGCTGATGAGGGGTGTTACCCCGAATCCGGTCCCAGGATGCTTGTTTCCAGTCCAGGGTAGGCCTGCCTTGGCGGTTCGGGCTGGGCTGTTCCCATGAAAAACAGGGTCAAGATTGATTTGCATATGGCTGGGTCTGAACTGGGGTGGCGAAGTGAGCTAAAGAAAGATGATGAATTCAACCCAGATCTAATATTGACTGGGGATGAGTGTCTGAAAAGTTTCAGCGCTCCGACCATCATCTCCTTGTATTTGCTTTGTTTGCCCTAAGTTGGCAGGATATGCCCAGACATGGGTCCCTTGCTCACTCTGCCACTGGATTCAAGCTAGCCTGGCTGATGAGGGGTGTTACCCCGAAACCGGTCCCAGGATGCTTGTTTCCGGTCCAGGGAAGACCTGGCTTGGCAGTTCGGGTTGGACTGTTCCCACGAGGAACAGGGTCAAGACTGATTTGCGTATGGCTGGGTCTGAAATGGGGTGGCGAAGTGAGGTAAAGAACAATGATGGATTCAACCCAGATCTAATATTGACTGGGAGTGAGTGTCTGAAATGTTTCAGCGCTCTGTCCATCATCTCCTTGTGTTTGCTTTGTTCACCCCTGGTACCTATGGCATTGAGATTGAAGAGGGTCGGATAGGGCAGCAGCACAAATTGTGCCAACCTAGGAACCCCTCACCAAGAGCATGTACACTGCCATTGCAGGCTGCTTGTCTTGGTGCCATGCCTACAGACACTGCATGAGCTATAGGTAAGACATCACTACAGCAGAACTTACAGCCCTAAGGCAGGGTGCACTATACCCCATGTGTGAACATATCTGCATGAGTAGATATGACCCTATAATATCTAAGTCCATTCTTGGAGATTGTGTGCAGGGATGCCATAGAGAGTACATGGGCTGGACACTCGTCATTACGAATTCCCCAGCTCCATGATGGCTTTACTGTACCTACAGATGTTTGGTATCAAACATCCCGCCTTAATAAACCAGCACTGATGCCAGTGCTGGATTTATTAACAAATGCACACAGAGGGCACCTTAGAGGTGCCCCCTGAAAACCTACTGACTATTAGTGAGTTGCTGACTGGTTCTGGCCAGCCTGCCACAACTAGGCATGGCTCTGGCCTCCTGGGGTAAGAGCCTTCACTCTCAGAGGCCGGGAACAATGCCTGCTCTGAGTGAAGGTGTTCACACCTCCTCCAAGCAGGACTTGCCGTCCAGGGCGGAAAGCATCAAAGGCCTTGCCGCCTTTGAGATGCAACTCAGGCCTCTCCTGTTAAAAGGGAGATGCCAACCCCCCTGTCTTGAACACACTTTCAGCTGGAAGACAAGTTGGGAAAATTAGTAAGATTAGGTGGTGTGCCCACATTCAGCCAGCACCACCCCTCAGGTGGAGCAGGTGATGTGGACCCCAGTTTTCAGATTCCTCCATATTGAGTTTGAGTGAATTAGCCTATCAGGGTCAGAGTTATTCCCACTTCCCACAGAAAGTGGTCATATAGAGGGTGTAGATGCCCGAAAGGTAAGTAGCCCATTGGCTACTACATGTCACTCCCCAGAACTTCAGCTGCCTGCCGACCTAAGAAGAAGAAGGATCGAAGAGCCATGAAAGCAGAGAAGAGGAGAAGCAGCTGACTTGGCACCAACCCCACTGACCTGTCTGCATCCCTCATCGAGAACTGCGCCTAAGTCGACTTGTCCTGCAGCTGTGACTCCAAAAGTCTTGGAGGACTGCCTGCCTTCGTAAAAGAACCAAGAGTCTCCTGTGGAGTAGCAAAGCTGCTCCCCTGCATCCTGCAGGCACCCAAGAACCACTGCAAGGTCTCCAGACTCCCAAAATCCGGACATCAGAAAGCACCACTGCACTACAAGCCCAAGTTGAAGGGACCCAACCATGCCAGCATGGTCTCCCAGCCTAGCAGAGACAAAGCCCACCTTTGACTTGCCCACTGTGGACTTCCTGATGCCGCTGCAGCCTCTTTGTGCAGGCCCTACTTAATCGCTCCTGGTGACAAAAACCCGATGCCTAAGGACACCTCTGCACCCGTTGCCCCTGGGCCCGGGAGAAGAGAACCGAAGGTGCCCCCACATCCCTGGACATCGCAAGAGTTGAGCCTCCTTGCTATTTCAGCTTAACTGCTCCCCCAGTCCAAGCCTGCAGCGTCTTTGTGACCAGACCGATCCTCCATTGAAGTGAATGGGGCACCCTGTAATGCACCACTGCACCCAGACGCCCCAGAGCCTCCCTAAGTGAGCTGCTGGTGCTGCCTTGGACCTTGCCTCATACTCTCCTTAAGTCCAGACGTTTGGTTCCATTAAGTCACTGCTAAGTACCTGTAAGCTGTGTGTGTTTTCCTGCATAACTTATCATTACCCGGAAGACTTTCAATTCTGATTTGAAATATCAAAATCACTCAAAATCTCCCGACGCTGAAAAACACACCTCTGCACCTGGACGCCCAAGGGCCTCCTGAGGTGACCTGTTGGTGCTGCCTTGGACTTTGCTCCATACTCACCTCAAGTCCTGGGGAACGGTCCCGTAAGTCATTCTTAAGTGACTGTATGCAGCATATGTTTTCTCCATAGCTTAACATCGCTGCGAAGTGTTTAATCACAATTGAAAATGATCAAACAGCTGTTTAGTTCAAACCTTCTATTTCAAACAGTACTTACCGTTGAACAAAGTTCTTGGTTTTAAAAAATATATATAAAGAAGTGTTTTTTTTCTAATTTGGTCTCTGATTTATTCTTTGAGTGTGTGTCTCATTTATTGCCTCTGTAAGTACAACAAATGCTTAGCACTTCTCTCTGATAAGCCTAACTGCTTGCCCACACTACCACAAAATAGAGCGTTAGTGTTATCTATTTTGCCTCTGTCAACTTATAAGGGAATTACTGGACTCTCTACACAGTTTACTTCATTTCAGTGCACTCTATAGAGAGCCAGCCTCCTACAGACATCGAAACCCGTGTCTGGCCTATGTGAGCAGGGGGTTTCAGTGCTGACTATGATGACCGAAACTGAGCCGAATCCATCTTGACACCAACCAAGGTCATGGTCTGACTCTGCCCCAGGCTACCCGGCTCTTGTACAGCTTGATTCTAACATTGTGCCACCTCTAGCCTGGAGCCATCCACGGAGGCTCCATCATATTTTTGATTCTGATTCAGACCAGACTGTACCTCCTGGAAATGGCAATGGTGATGATAGGGATGAGTTATCCCCGCATTATGATGATGATAGTTTATATAGAGATCTACAGGAGGCCACGGGGCTTGATATTTTCCTGATACAGGTTTGATTCCCCCCTTGTGCCCCTAACACAAGAGAGTGTTTCCTTTGCTGCTGTAATTCAACATACTGCTGAGATCCTGGGCCTGCAACTGGCTTCTGTGGAAGTTAAAACAAATGTCCTTAAGGAGATTCTTCTGCCTGACCTGCATCCTCTGAGCTCTTACGAAGAAGGAAGGAGCCCTCCATCCTATTTTAGATCTCCACCCTTTGAATGCCTTCCTGCAGAAGGACAGATTCAAAATGCTCACACTGGCCCAGGCTCTCTCTGCTCTGAATAGGGGTGACTAGATAATAGGTTTGGACCTTCAGGACCCTTATATTCATATAACCGCACTGCATTCCCACAGATGTTACCTGTGGTTCAAGGTAGGCAAGGAGCATTTTCAGTATGCCTTGCTCCCCTTCTTCCTTACGAGTGCCCCTTGTGTGTTCACAAAAATGATGGCAGTAGTCGCCACCCATTTTCGGAGGTCAGGGATACCCATCTTTCTCCACCTCATTGACTGGCTATTGAAAGCAGATTCGCCAGTCAGTGTTAGACCACCTCCTGATGATGGCAAACCTTCTGGCATAAACTGGTGCAGAGGACCCGGGCAGCCTTCGTGTTGGACAATTCATCACTCTTTCAGCGCCGCCTCACTCCTTGAAAGAGGAGGACAGACTCTGTCAGCTGGGCTCTAAAAGGGCTTTAACCCCTTCCATGCTCATGACGAGCTCAGCTCGTCATGCTGCGCAGTGCTCGTGTGCGCATGACGAGCTGAGCTCGTCATGAACCCGCCCGCTTAATGAAACGCCCCACACAGGGCGAAAATCGGCCGCGCATGCAAGGGGTTAAGGGCCAGATGCATCAACAAACCATTTTGCGATTCCTAGTTGCAAATCCTTACGATTCGCAATTAGAAAATCGCAAAACGGAATGCATGAAAGTGTGTTTAACACTTTCTGCGATTCCTAGGGGATCGCAAATGACCTACCTCATGAATATTAATGAGGTAGGTCGCAATTTGCGACCCCCTAGGAATCGCAAAAATCACGGGGATGGTGGCCTGCTGGGGTCAGCGGACCACCATGTCCGTGATTGCTTTTTAATAAAGCAATCTTTTTTTTGTGAAGCAGCCCGTTTTCCTTAAAGAAAAACGGGATGCTTTACAAAAGAGAAAATGAAAACATTTCCTTTCATTTCCTAAGAGCAGGCAGTGGTCCGTGGGTCCACTGCCTGCTCTAGAAAATGCATTTACGGACATTCACAAAGGGAAGGGGTCCTTAGGGACCCTTCCCATTTGCGAGTTGGTTACCACCTACTTGAAGTAGGTGGAAAAATGCGAATGTTTTGCGACCGCATTTCGGTCGCAAAACATTCATGCATAGCGATGCGATTCAGTATTAGGAAGGGACGCCCTAAACACGCCCCTTCCTAATAGCAAATTGCAAACCCATTTTGCGATTCTGTAACAGGTTACCGAATCGCAAAATAGGGTTTCCTGCATCAGAAGGGAATTTTTTTGCATTCGCAAACGGCCGATTCTGCGAATCGGCTATTTGCGAAGGCAAAAAACTGCTTGATGCATCTGGCCCAAAGCTTTTACTTCGATTGCACCAAAGACCATTGGGTAGATGATCAGCTTTTAGTGGGGTGCTCTGGGACAGAGAAAGGAAAGGCTGTGAAGCAAAGATTCTATCAAAAAGCAACCTCTGGATGGTCTGAGAGCCTATTCCACCAGGGCAAAGCTTCCCAACACTGCTTTGGCATGCTGTGTGGCTGTCCTGACATCTGTTAGGCCGCGATGTGGGAGTCAATGCATATGTTCAATAAGCACTATTGCCTTGACAGTGATCCAGCGCTTACAATAAAATATTTTCTCCTACTATGTTTTTGGGTCATCCAGGTGCAATTATTTCTCTAACACACACACACTATATCCATATGACGGTGGGGCCCATAACACCGCATATACATTCACTTACTCATTTATTTCCCTGGATTTTCCTCCGACATGAAACCTAGGAGAAAAACGATTTGCTGGAAGGAGACGGGATACCTCTTTTATAAAGACACAATAATTCTCATTTGCTTTTAAGGTATTCCGCTCATTGGTCGATGGACCAACTAGTAGGAATCAGTTGATGGTGATTAAGACCAGCTCAATCACAATGAACTCTTTTACAAATCTGAAATTAATCATTATGCTAAAGAAAATCACTGAGTCATTGGTTTAAAGTATAATAAAGTTTATATAAAGTTTTGAATGCAGAAAATTCGGGATTAATTTATTATTCAGATCATTGCGTTTATCATCATTATAAGAATAATTGTAAATTGCATGACACTTTTATTAGACCAAAAATGAGTTTATCATACTAAAGACTCTATAGATCAACCTATCTATCTCTCGAGGAAAAACCTAATAATTCTAATATAAATCTTGTCAATTGCTAGTTCTCCTAAAGCGGCATTTCATACTCAACTGGAAAAGGAAAATAACAGCAGCAGCATCAGCTCGTCAGCATCAGCAACCGCAAACTCTCTCATCTACAGCATCTAACTTCTTCAGCATCTCCCGCAGCATCCCGCAGCATTCTAACCCCCTCCCACCAAGAGTAGGTCTTCTTATACCCTAATTCTAGCTTACAGCATAAAATGTTTCTTCTTTCATGGCGCGATTCATTCTCATTGGTCCAAAACTCAGGTCCCTATACATTCTAATCAAGCTTCCTGGTCTTAACTAGTTCCGTGAGGAATGTCCATGCAAGCATCGTTTCCCACAGTTCATACACTTGCTCATCCGTTTCGATCAGTCCAAATTGTTTCTTTTTCTGCAACAAATTGTATAATAAAGTTCTTTCTATTGATTCGACCAGGCTTCTCACGCTTCTTGCTGATCATCTTGGCACACATCTGCTCAGAAGGGTCACAGCAGCCTTGACCATACTTTCATCTCAGCCTCTCGGCATCAGCACGTGATCATCCCTTTGCAACAGCCTCTCTCCTCTATCACATGGTCGCATCCGCTCCTGCGCACTCTAGTAACTCGCGGCCATTTTATATTACTGCTCGGCAGGCCTAAGCGCACTATTTCTAAAAAAAACAAAATGTTATTAAAACAATGAAATATAAACCCTTTCGTTTCCCTCCCGTCTTTCTACGTACCCCAATTAGGTATTACCTAGCAGAAGCAACATATAAAGCTGTCCCTTACTTACCATCGCTTTATTTTGCAACCACACGTTTTATTCATAGCACAAAAACATGCATTTTATTATTATTTCAGTACGCAAATTATTATGTTATATTAGAAACGTAAACAACTATTAGTTCATTACTTTGCACATAAAACTGCGTGTTATCCTTTCCCCAAACATACATTGTTGGTTATTTACTTGAACAAACATGTTTATTATTATTATACGAAAATATTAGGAGGTTAAAATTTTTATATTTACCCTGCTCCATCAACTCCCCCCTTTGGTGATTTTTAACATCACCACAAAATCCCAAGTTATACAATTTTCTCAGACAGCATATATCTTTTATCCATTTGCTTTTGTTAGTTTTATACTTCTGTATCACTTTCAACTTGTCTCTTTGTTTTCTTGTACAGGTTCTCTTTTATTTCTTCTAACTCTATTTCACCTATTTCTCTCTCTCTCTCTTTGTTTATCATATTTTCTTTTTCTAACTTATTCTGCTTTCTTCGTCTCTTTATACATGTTACTGCAAGCTTCAATACTAATATTATTATTATTATCATGGTTGCTATTATTATAACTTTCCCTATTATTAATCCACTCATTCTTGTTAACCAATTCGTTACAGAAGAAAACCCTTTACCAAGTTTTCCCCAAACACTTTCAACCTCCAGTGGTACTAGTTCTTTGTGCAAATTTGTAATATTTGTTATATACTTCTGTATATTTTCGCTTTTATCAGGAATGTAAGTGCAACAATGTTGGAATTTCAGCATTCCACAGACTCCGCCCTCTTTTACCAAAAGAATGTCAAGGGCAAGACGATTTTGCATCACCATAGCTCTCATGGCAACCATCTCGGTATTTACCATTAAGAACCCTCCAGCAGTATTTGGAGATAAACGATCTACTACTGTGGATAATTTCCGAATTCTAAATGCATTCAAAGATATTCCCACTGCTGGTATCAATGCACCAAAAATATCACCTACTATTTCTGAAAAACTTTCCCTTTTTCTACGTGTAAAGGTATTTATCATTTTGTGTGTTCCTTTTTCTTTTCTATCCACATGAAAAATCTTTGGAATAACCAGGCCTAAATAACATGATCCATACCAATGGTCCGGCAACCTATAATAAGCCCTATTCCCACAAACGTAATAAATCCCTGGAAATATTGGATCTTTTCCCCCTTTGAATCCCCATCCACCTATAATTAGGTAATTGTCATGGCAATTACTGGAACCCACAAAATAATTGTCATATTTTGTCTTATTTCTTCTAATGCACAACCTTCCCTGTTGGGGCCAATCCAGAGTCATAGCTGCATTTATCTTTTTCTTGTCATGATGGTCTTCCTCAAACGCCCAAAGAGGTGTTTTTGTCTCTTCAATTACTTTTCTTTCAAATTTCACTCTTCTTTCCTCAACCATTTCTAGAAATACTTTTTCTTCTTTCTTTAACTCACAGGTAAGGTTGTACCTAAATATATTATCTAATGTTAAAATCTTATCTTCTAAGAAATATTCACCAAAAATCTTTCCCTCTTTTATTTTATTAAGCTCGGGAACTACAGAAACCTTTGCAAAAATCCTATCTACATCAGTGTAATAATATTCTAATCTGCCTGTTTTATAAAATAAGCTTGCTAATACACTACATGTTATTCCATATGTCAAAGGGAGGTGATGATAAGTCACACCCTCTGCTACAGATGCAGGCAACTGCATACAAACATAACAATCCCTTACATCCATTGTTTCTACATACTCATACAGTAATTTAGTAAACACATTCTTTGAAAAATCTGTTATTGATTTGTCCTTATGTAAATCTGCACTACTCCTTAAAATAACTGGCTCTTGAGTGTTAGCTCCTCTTTCTTTCTCAGTGTTATTAGACTTTTCCACTACACCTAAACTAATTGGAATAGTTATTGCTAAAACTACCCATACTGTTATTAATAATCCTGTACAAAAACAGCACATTTTGCACCATCTTTTTAAAAATTCACATCTACATTTTCTATCTCTAATATTCTCCATTTTGTACTTGTTCTCTAGAAAATTGTTTCACTACACCTCAGAAATGACTTGCTTGCCACTCTGTACTTTCAGAATTTTGTCTTTGCTTGGTGCTTTCTTTTAATTCTTTTTCAGAATTCTTTCCTTGTCACATCCGGTAATTATCAGTCAGTGTTTTGTCAATCGTAAACTATCTACAGCAACCACTTCAGGTTTGTTTCTTCATGTTTGTTGCACTTCACTTTCTCCCATCAGGTTTCTTTGTTCTGGGTTCTCGTGAGTGTTCAATCCTTCTTTGTAACTAGTCAGAGCACGATACAACCATTCAGGTGATCTGTACTTCTGATTCACTTTCTTTATTCTTTTTGTTTTCTGCAAGTGTTTACCACCTTGTTTCCCTTGCTCCTTTTGACTTGTTATTTCATTCACTTGTTCAGCACTTTTTCCATCCAATTTTACTATTCTGTATCTTAATTTTCTTACTTCGTTGGGCCAATTGTCTCCTTTTCTCGGCCTTTTTGCTTCACTCCCTTTTTCCTCTCTTTCTGTTTTCCAATTTCTTTTTCTTGTCTCTAGTTTTTCATTTCTTTCTTCTCCACTTTCTTCTGAATCTGTTTCAAACTTTTCGTTATTTCCTCTTATTTTGAAACTAATTATTTCGCTTTCAGCCACTTGTGGTTCTTTTCTTGTCTTCCTTCGTTCACCTACTTCTGTCCCTCCTCGAGGTTCTTCCGGTTTTGTGTTAGTTTCTCTATCTGCTTCTAAAATTCCCTGTTCTTGTGTTTGACTATCTGTCCCTACTGCTCCTCGGGGTTTTTCCGATTTTTCTAACTTTTGGTCTGAAACTCTCCCTTCATCTATTAATATTATTTTCGAAGGAATTTTACCACAACTTGTACTTGGTTGTTCACTGTCACTGTTTTCTGGCTCAGTTTCTTCTCTTATGCTTTCAAAATTCCACTTTGTTTTTGAGATTTCTTCTCCTTCTGAATGTTCTGTATCAGATTCTGAACTAGTATCAGATATTTCCAGATGTCGACTTACAGGTCGATCTTCAAATTCTGGAACTTCAGCTATTTCCTCTATTTCTTCTTCTTCTTCTATCGTTTCACTTGTAGTTGGGTCTCCCAGATGTCGACTTACAGGTCGATTTTCAAGTTCTGGCACCCTGTTTGTTTCCTCTTCTCTTTCTGATGCTGAACTGTTATCTAATATTTCCAGATGCCGACTCACAGGTCGATCTTTAGGTTCTGGAACTCTGATGGTGTGGCTGGCATGTACCCAGTGTTTCACTCCTGCACACTTAACTGCAGTGGTCGTCACTAGGATCACTTGTCGTGGTTCGTCCCAGCGAGGAACCAAACAGTTTCTTCTCCGGTGGACTTTTATTCGAACCCAATCTCCTGGATTCAAGTCGTGAGCTGGTTTTCTTTCAAAAGTGGTCGCATCCGGTCCAACCTGATGAAACACAGAACGCACCACATCAGCCAATCCTTTGCAATAATCCAGTACTAGATCATCAGTTATAGTCAGTCGCTTGTTGACAGGTACTTGTGCTTGTCTCATTGCTCGTCCCATGATTATTTCATGTGGACTGAGTCCAGTCTTCCTTTCCGGAATACTTCTGATTGTCATCAGAACCAATGGCAAAGCATCTGGCCATTTCAGTCCTGTAGCTTGACACATTTTTCCTAACCTGTTCTTGATTGTTCCATTCACTTGCTCTACTATTCCAGAAGCCTCTGGTCTGTATGCACAATGCAGTTTCTGTTTAATACTAAGGGCTTCACAAATCAGTTTAACTAATTCGTTTTGGAAATGTGTTCCTCTATCTGTTTCAATCGTGACTGGAAAACCATACCTCGGAATGAATTCTCGCAGCAAAAGTTTTGCTACTGTGATACTGTCATTCCTTCTTGTTGGATATGCCTCCACCCAACGGGAAAACAAACAGACGACCACTAAAACATACCTCAATCTGCTGCAAGGTGGCATTTCTATGAAATCCATCTGCATTCTGGTAAAAGGACCCCCTTCTCGTCCTATTCTCCCTAGACTCACTACGGTCTTCCTTCCTGGATTTAACTGTTGACAAGTCAGACATCTTTGACAAAGACTCTCAGCTATGGCTCTGAATTTTGGATTGTACCATGTTTGTCTAAAAAGTCTGATCATTGAATCTCTCCCAATATGGGCTTGCCCATGGTACATCCGTGCCTTGTCAGAAATCATGCTATCAGGCATAACTGGTCTCTCATCCCTGTAAACCCATACATCAGTTTCTTCATGTTTCCTACATCCTGCTTTTAGCCATGTATCTTTTTCTTCATCTTCTGCAGCCTCTTGTAACTGTCTTACCTCATCCCATGTTTCAATTGAGTTAGTAAAAAGCAATGGACAAGAAATATGCTCTCTCTCGCGGCATTTGTTTAAAGAGACCACATTCCTTGCACAGTACTGTGCCATTTCGTCAGCATATTTGTTGCCAACAGTAATGTAGTCTTCCCCATTTTTATGTGCATTGCACTTCACTACAGCAATCTCTTTAGGCAGCTGTATCGCCTCAAGGAACTTTTTCACAAAATCTCCATTCCTTATGGGTGCCCCTGCAGACGTCAAGAAACCCCTTTGTGACCAAATCTGCCCAAAATCATGCACGACCCCAAAGCCGTATTGGCTGTCAGTCATAATCGTAACCCGTACATTTCTTCCCAACTTACATGCTTGAATCAGAGCTACTAATTCTGCAACTTGGGCAGACCGTACACCTTTCAGACAAGATGCTTCCAATACAGTTGCTACTGTGCAAACTGCATATGCTGCACTTAGAACTCCATCACTCGTTCTTAAACATGAGCCATCCACAAACAGAATATAATCTGATTCTTTCAAAGGCTCATCTCGTATATCAGTTCTTGGTTTAGTACAATATTCAAGCACATTCAGACAATCGTGATCTACTTCATCCATTTCAATCACATTCTCTTCATCTGGCAATGATGTTGAAGGATTCACATTCATACATCTGTCAATGGTCACATTATCTGCACTCAAAATTACCTTTTCATACCTAGTCAGCCGACTATGTGTCATGTATTGTGTTTTCGTTCTTGTCAAAAGAATTTCCACAGAATGTGGAACATACACTCTCAATGGATACCCCATCACTATGCCTTCACTCTGTTCCAGACTCACACAAGTAGCAGCAACTGCTTTCAAACATCCAGGCAACGCTTTTGCTACGGGGTCTAAAACAGCTGAAAAATATGCAATTGGTCTTTTCATAGTTCCATGTCTCTGCACCAAAACTGAAAATGCACATCCATCTCTTTCACTGCAAAACAGCTCAAAATCTTTCTCATAGTCAGGCATTCCTAATGCTGGAGCCTCACACAGTTTCTTTTTCAGCTCTTTGAATGCTTTCATTTCTTCATCATTCATTTCAAAAGGATCTTTAACATCCTTCTTTGTCAGTTTCTGCAATGGTTTAGCAATTAGTGAAAAACCGCTTATCCATTGTCGACAATATCCAACCATTCCCAAAAACATTCTTACCTCTCTTTGTGTCATTGGAGCTCTCATTCCTTGAATCATTTTTATTCTCTCTGTCGTTACCTTTCGTACTCCCTTCTCAATTTTATGCCCTAAATACTGGACTTCTTGTTTACAAAACTGCAATTTTGAAGGGGACACTTTATGTCCTCTTTTTGCTAAATGATTCAGCAAAGCAATCGTGTCATTGACACAGGCTTCTTTCGTTTTTGATGCCACCAGTAGGTCATCAATATACTGAACCATTACTGACTTTTCTGGCATTTTTAAATCTTCCAATGATTTCTTTAGGATCTGATTAAAGATTGAGGGACTCTCTGTATACCCTTGAGGAATTCGGCACCATGCCAAAATACGCTCTCCAAACCTAAACGCAAATATTGGCTGGCTATCTGGATGTAATGGAATAGAGAAAAATGCATGACATAAATCAATCACAGTGTACCACTCTGCTTCGCGTGGAATCTGGTATAGAATCACGGCAGGGTTCGGTACTATTGGGCAACAAGGTACAACAATTTTGTTTACCTTTCTTAAATCCTGTACGATTCTATATGTTCCATTTGGCTTTTTCAGTCCCATTATTGGCGAATTACATGGACTGCTCATGATTTATTTTAGAATCCCTTGTTCAATCATTTTATTTATTACTGGCGTTATTCCTTCAATTATTTCTGGAGTCAATTTATACTGGGGTGTATTTGGGTAACTCGTTCCTTCTTTTACTGAAATTTTTACGGGATCTACTCCTTTCATTAATCCTACATCTTCTCCTGTCAAGTCCCACACTTCTTCTTTTACTGTCCCTTTCAACTCAATTGGGATTTTCTCTGCATCAAATACAGGAAACAAATGATTTACTTCTGGTTCCAAATTTACCATTGTCATTTTGTACAGTACATCCTCATCTGGAGTTTGAAATGCAATTCCGTCTGGAGTACAATAAATTGTGCAGTTCATCTTACACAATAAATCGCGTCCTAAAAGGTTAACGGGACTACAATCACATACCACAAATCGGTGCATTTCACTAAATAGACCAATTCTTACCTTTACTAATCTAGTAAGAGGCGTTTCAATTTGCTGATTGGAAACTCCAACCACTTGTATATGTTCACCTGAGAGAGGAAGATTTGGAATTTCCACTGACCTAACAGTAGAACGGGTAGCTCCAGTGTCAACAAGGAATGTTATATTTGCACCATTCACTTCTCCATCCACAAATGGACCTGACTGGTCTACCTCTAGAGTTGCGCCAAGCACGCACTCTCCCCTCTCTTTCAGACACCGTCATGAGCTTTCATACGACTCATCCTCACTCTGTCGCAACCAATATTGTGAGATTTCAGCTGCACGTGACAACTGTTTTACCTGTTCTCCTCCGTAGAATCCTGTTTCTGCACTGTACTTCTGTTGATTAGCACTCTTGGGAAGTGGTGGTTGTGGCACCTGACCTTGTTGAGTAACTACCTCACTCTGCACCTGTGAATTTAATGTTTGATTTTCTACATTAGGTTTAGGAGGAAATTTACACTCGTTTCTCCAATGCCCTAGCTTTCCTCAATTGTGGCATGGCCATTTTTTCTTCGCCTCATCTATGCTCATTTGTCCTTTTCCTTTACCTATATTAGGTCGGGATTTAAACTGTCCTGTTTCACTGCTAGTATTATTCAATTGAGCTTCTTGCTTCTCCGCAACTTTCACCTGTGCCCACATGGCTTTTTCTTTCAATTTACGCTGTTTACTCTCAATTTCATCACTGCAATACTTAGCATATCTCAAAACCTCATCTACTGTGCTATTCTGCCACCCTATCAAATGCTGCTTAATCCTTTCACTTATCTCCGGTGTTAATCCATACACAAACCTATATACAAAATGACTCATGTCCTTCTCACTTAACGTCTCATAACCACTATACTGTTTGAAAACCAACAACAATCTCTCATAGTACGCATGCACTGATTCTTTGCTTTCCTGTGTTGTTCTGTCTATTTTCACCCAATCTGTTTCTTTTGGTGGAATTTTATTCTTCAAAAAGGTAACTACCTGATCATATTTCCGCATCACCTCTGGACCTGGTGCTCCTGTTTTGGCATCCCTTGGATATTCTACAGTTGGCCAATCAATTGTAATCTTACATTCCGTCCATAAATCAGCAGGCACTACTATGTCAAACAATCCATCTAGGTCTATCCACAGCACTTTTGACACCTTAACAAATCTCTCCACTTGTCTGTACCATTCTACTGGTTTCTCTCTCAATTTTGGGAAGTCATTTGTAAATGACAGTATATCCTGTCTAGTCCATGGAACATGCACATAACTACCACCTGGTGTTTCTCTCATTGGGTACTCTCTGGTAACTGGTTCCTTATCTGTCATTGCAAAAGCCAAAGATGCTTTATCTGTTGTTTTCTCATTCCTGTTTGTCCATCTGTTTCTCCATCTATCCACATCACCCCACTTTCTTAATAAAACAATCAGTTCTTTTATCTGGGTCAGTCTTCCTGATGTGTTCAAATTTTCTATGTCTTTCTCACAAAAATCTACTCTGTACGGTTTCTGCAATGTCCTCACTTTCACAAATTCCACTCCTAGTTCACCTGCAATCTCTTCCAATTTGTCATGTAAATTTCTAGCTCTCCATGTAAGACTCTTACACAAAAACATAATCTCATCATCCTGATAATTCTTTAGTTTTTCCGTTCCAATTGTTCCCAAAATCAACTCTTCCATGTCTATTTTTAACCTAATTACATCTAATGGTTTTTCTTCAGGTTCTTTCGCTTTTAGCGCTTTCATCCATTCATTTAACTCTTCTGGAGTCGGACCTACAGGTGTACTATTTAATTCAATCCAATCACTGGTTCTTTCTGGTGTTCCTGATGCGGACTCTGTCACCATAGGTATTCTTCTAACCTCACTCTCATTTATCGTCAAATTTGTAGGTGGACTTGGTCTACACGTACTCGCCGAATTGTGTGCACCTTCATTATTCAGTTCCATCCCTTCTCTTTTTCTTTGCACATGTGAATTCATTGGAATCACCAAAGAATGTTCATTTATTTTCTGATTTTCAAAAATTGGCATTACTGGACCTATTGTTACTGGTACAGTTACTGCTTCCATATTCTTTGTCAATTCTCTTATTTTCTCAGTCAATTCTTTTGTCGTTTTTGCTAGTTCAGTTGCATTGTCACTTTCTGTCTCATCATTTTGTGAAATTTTAAATGTTTCTTGTGACCTATTTATTTCATTTTTTCGTTCGGGTTTTTTATTCCTCCCAGTTTCCATTTGCGGTGCATTAGGTGTCACCACTAAAGAAGTCTGTTGGTATGGAGGTGGATTTCTGTTTAAAATATCTTCCAGCAATTCGTCATCCGTTTCACTACCACCATACACATACTTTTCTACCACTACATGTTTCTTTTTCTCAGTACACTTCCTCTTTGCTTCTTCCTCAACCGCAAAAGCTGGAAACAAACCTCCTGCCATGTTAGCGTATCTCCAACGCTTTACTCTGTCCTCATGATTTATTCCCCAAAACCTTCCAGGTATAAACTCATGATTCTTCAATCCTCTGGATCTTTCTCGTTCATACATCTCATCTTCCCATTCCGCTAAAGCTTCAAACTGTGTTGGTCTAGGTCTGGGTTCTAACATTACCTTCTTTTCTCTCAAGTTCCGTAACACAGCTACATTAAATGAACCATTTTCAGGGAAAGCCAATGCTTCATCGTTCTTGGTGTATTTTGTCCAATTTTCTAACCAAATGCATGTATGATATCCATATTTCAGCATCATATGTGAAGCTGGTGATTTCGGCGGAGGAATTATTTGTCCCTCTCTAGTCACTACCTTTTTGTCCTTCTTAAAGAAGTTCTTAACTTTCGACATCCAAGACGTTTTCTCTCTTCCATACTCATAGTACGTCATGATTCACAACCTTTCTCTCCTACAACAATCGGCAAATCAACTCTTTTCCCTATGCGTTTATTTCAACCAATGCTAGCGCGACTCACACCAACACTCCAATCACAACGATTTCTGTCTACGGCGCACTGTCCAATCCCAGCGCGGCTTTTGTCTACGTCACTTTGCTCCTGTTCTCATGTGACTATCGCACTGTCCAATCCCAGCGCGGCTATTGTCTACGTCACTTCTGCTCTTGTTCTCATGTGACTATCGCACTGTCCAATCCCAGCGCGGCTATTGTCTACGTCACTTCTGCTCTTGACCCCTCCTTTACAAAATTTATCGGCAATTTCTTTTTCAACAATTCTAGTTAGTTACAACATTTTATCCACATTTCCATTGTCTGATTCGCTAAACCGAAAAGATAGCTTTGATCATTCACACAAGAATTCCGTATTTTCCAGTAGGCAGCGCTTACCTCTATCCTACCACAGAACTTTCAGTTACGTCGATAAAGTAGCACTTCCCTCTACCTTACCCTTCTTTCAAGCAAGCGGTAAACCCGTTTCTCTGGGGATAAAACACATGTGGAGACTATGCTGCTCCTGAGAATTAAGGCCAGAGTTTCACAAGAAAACCGATCACTATTTCACTTTCACACCTTTTATACGCAAAATGTCCCTAAATAACACAACCTGTGTTATTACCAAATTGAACTCAGACAGTGTAAAATTCCATGCGACTTCTCTTGCCACACGTGTTCCACTTCCTACTTCCCGGAAGCGTGAAAACTTACATATAACATAACGCGACTCAACAGAAAATGTTAGATATATACTTATCAATAATCTATAATCAAAAATCAATAATCACCAAACTAATCTATAGTAACCATAACTCTGCTTCCAAGAAATCTGATCCAGCGCTTACAATAAAATATTTTCTCCTACTATGTTTTTGGGTCATCCAGGTGCAATTATTTCTCTAACACACACACACTATAGCCATATGACGGTGGGGCCCATAACACCGCATATACATTCACTTACTCATTTATTTCCCTGGATTTTCCTCCGACATGAAACCTAGGAGAAAAACGATTTGCTGGAAGGAGACGGGATACCTCTTTTATAAAGACACAATAATTCTCATTTGCTTTTAAGGTATTCTGCTCATTGGTCGATGGACCAACTAGTAGGAATCAGTTGATGGTGATTAAGACCAGCTCAATCACAATGAACTCTTTTACAAATCTGAAATTAATCATTATGCTAAAGAAAATCACTGAGTCATTGGTTTAAAGTATAATAAAGTTTATATAAAGTTTTGAATGCAGAAAATTCGGGATTAATTTATTATTCAGATCATTGCGTTTATCATCATTATAAGAATAATTGTAAATTGCATGACACTTTTATTAGACCAAAAATGAGTTTATCATACTAAAGACTCTATAGATCAACCTATCTATCTCTCGAGGAAAAACCTAATAATTCTAATATTAATCTTGTCAATTGCTAGTTCTCCTAAAGCGGCATTTCATACTCAACTGGAAAAGGAAAATAACAGCAGCAGCATCAGCTCGTCAGCATCAGCAACCGCAAACTCTCCCTTCTACAGCATCTAACTTCTTCAGCATCTCCCGCAGCATCCCGCAGCATTCTAACCCCCTCCCACCAAGAGTAGGTCTTCTTATACCCTAATTCTAGCTTACAGCATAAAATGTTTCTTCTTTCATGGCGTGATTCATTCTCATTGGTCCAAAACTCAGGGCCCTATACATTCTAATCAAGCTTCCTGGTCTTAACTAGTTCCGTGAGGAATGTCCATGCAAGCATCGTTTCCCACAGTTCATATACTTGCTCATCCGTTTCGATCAGTCCAAATTGTTTCTTTTTCTGCAACAAATTGTATAATAAAGTTCTTTCTATTGATTCGACCAGGCTTCTCACGCTTCTTGCTGATCATCTTGGCACACATCTGCTCAGAAGGGTCACAGCAGCCTTGACCATACTTTCATCTCAGCCTCTCGGCATCAGCACGTGATCATCCCTTTGCAACAGCCTCTCTCCTCTATTACATGGTCGCATCCGCTCCTGCGCACTCTAGTAACTCGCGGCCATTTTATATTACTGCTCGGCAGGCCTAAGCGCACTATTTCTAAAGAAAACAAAATGTTATTAAAACAATGAAATATAAACCCTTTCGTTTCCCTCCCGTCTTTCTACGTACCCCAATTAGGTATTACCTAGCAGAAGCAACATATAAAGCTGTCCCTTACTTACCATCGCTTTATTTTGCAACCACACGTTTTATTCATAGCACAAAAACATGCATTTTATTATTATTTCAGTACGCAAATTATTATGTTATATTAGAAACGTAAACAACTATTAGTTCATTACTTTGCACATAAAACTGCGTGTTATCCTTTCCCCAAACATACATTGTTGGTTATTTACTTGAACGAACATGTTTATTATTATTATCCGAAAATATTAGGAGGTTAAAATTTTTATATTTACCCTGCTCCATCAACAGCCAGGTCCGATGGGAAAAGCATTTTGTCCATTCAAGTCCTACATGACTTTTTGGTCTGAGCCCACTCCACATATCTTTCACCTTTAGGAGGTACTGCTTTGGTATCTATACTAAAGGTTAGGAATTTGTGGCATCAGAAATCAGTAATCAGTTACTTACCTTTGGTACAAGCTTTCTGGTGGATACTCTAATGTACCACAGACTCCTCACTGCCCTCCCTCCTCCCTGTTCTGTGGAGTAGTCTCTTTTGACCATCTAAATGGTCCCATTTTAGAGATTTGCACACTGGTACCAACAATTGCGAGAGTGCGGAAAGAGTCAGGCAAGAATCTAACGTCAGGAGAGCCAGCCTAGATGGCGGACGTGTTTGCCTGCGGCTCTGGGACCCAGCCTGATCATCATCCGCAATCGGAGTTGGAGGGGCAACCGAACTGAGCCATCGTGCTAAGCACCACCGACAGCGCCAGCAACCGACCATCCCCAAGCTCCGAGAACCTGTCGCTGCGGGTGACGAGGCGATCCCCACCAGCGCTTCCTCCCATCGTGGCAGCACCCAGCGTAATAGGAGACATCTAACGGCCGCAGACCAAAGCAGCCACCTTGCTTCACTTATTATGTGCCCATCCTGCCAAGAGATACCCGCTGGTGCCGAAGATGAGGGCTGGCCCAGTGGTGCAAGCCCTCTCACAGCGACATTGTTGCCGTGCGGCGGCTGCCACGGAAGCCTCCTCGCACTGTGCAGCGAGGAGACGGAAGAGCGGCACGACCGGAGACAACGCTGGTGGCCTGCCACATTGGGCTGTGCACCCGCCCCCAAGCAGGTGGTAAAAAATCTAGGTGTCTGGGTTGACTCGGCCCTTAGCTTTCAGTCTCAAACTAAGAAAGTAGCAGGGACCTGTTTTGGCATACTGCGGGGGCTCAAACCGCTGCTGGGGTTTTTTGATCCGTCCATCAGGCAGATGATTGTTCAGGCCTCCATCTTGTCGAGACTAGATTATGCTAATGTACTCTATCTGGGGGCGAACAAGACTGAAGTCAAGAGACTGCAGAGAGTCCAAAACGCTGCTGCCAGAACTCTTCTTGGCCTCCCTAGAACCTGCTCCACCACCAGTGCTATCCGTCGGCTACACTGGCTGCCTGTGGCCAGACGTGTAGAGTTTAAGTCCCTCTGCATTGCTTTTAAAATTCTGAATTTCTCCTCTCCTGGCATTCTGGCCGACCTGCTCTCACCCTATTCACCCTCTCGTCAACTCCGTTCGATGGGACAACATCTGGCGGTTGTTCCCCGGGTGAGGAAGGTACGGGCAGGTGGGCACTCCTTCCGTACATTGGCAGCCAAACTTTGGAACGCTCTGCCAATATTCATCCGCAGCATGAATAATTACCAGGCATTTCGCAAGGCAATCAAAACGCACCTCTTCCCTCCGTTATAGAATGGTCTCCTGCCAGCAGCCCTCCATTTTTCTGCTATCAGCGCTGGGACGCCCCTTTGCCAGGGCAGCTGTGCGCTTTATAAAATAGTATAACATAACATAACAAGGGCGCGGCTGGGGGATCCGCTGCTCCGGTGCATCAGGGACTGCTGGCGAGGTGGCACACTGCTGCAGAACACAACGGGATGCAGGGACCGGAGAGACTGGCTCGTCTATTGCGGGGGCCGCCTCGGGAGTGAGGGCCCAGCCAAGGAGGGCGGCGCCCCCTGCCTAAAAGGCCGCCCAGTAGCTAAAGAGCCAGAATACCATTGCCCTCAGCGACAGCGGGCATGGGAAAGCTAGGTTAGCGTCGGAGGGATGGGTGCCTGACCTCGAACATGAGCAGAGTATATGCAGGAAGCTAATGCATGGGATAGGCCCACCTCCATCTACTTCACTGCAAGGCCAGAAGCACACACGCAAGCAAAGCTAAGGCCACCACCTCTCCATAAATCCCTGCAAGGACTAATCAACCGGGGGAAAACTGTTGCATGCACTCCATGGGAGGTGCCCGCTCCTACCCCTGAAGCGACAGTGTGAACATCCCTCCCCACAGGGATCAAGTGCAACTGTTCACCTCCGAACGGTATCCCATGCCATGATCCTCCAGTAAGGACAGCTGGGCCCCAACAACCCATCGAGGCCAGTAACTTACAGGAGCAAGAGCTACCACAGGAGCGCATCCAAACTCAACATATATCCAAGGTGTGAGCAGAGGACCAGTACATGAGACAAGGTGACCTCCGCCTGCCCCAGCTCACATACTGGTACTCGCGAGGATCACCCACTAGGGGAAAGAGACTGTGTGATATACTACCCATGGACGGCACCCACCTTTATTTCTGTGGAGACAACGCAGCAATCCTCCCCAGAGAATGCGTGCACGGCCTTCAGCCCCCAGCAGGGGTCCCCCACCGAGACCCCTCTACTGCACCGCGGGGCCTCCACAAACCCATCAGAGCCCAGTACATTACAAGGGCAAGAGCGACTAAATAAGAACGCACGCCACTCTGCACCATAATCAAGGTGCAGCGTTACGAGACAAGGCCCCAGGTGTAGACGACAAAACAGAGCCTCAGACAATCGGTAGACCCAGAATCTCGCTTATATAGAAAACCTGTTCCCCAACAAAGAACATGTGGACGTGCTCCCTCGTGGACCCGAGGCTGACTCTGCACCAGAAAGAGGCACGGAGTCCACAAACTACACAGCTCACCCCCTGAAAGAAAGACACTACCAAGCGAATATCATACGCCACAGTGACAAGACACATCCATCCCAGTAAAACTATAGGGAGATTACGCTCTAACACCAGACCACAGGGGTTCTCCCCAATACAGAGTCATCCACAGATGACTAAAAGCCAATAAGTTCACAGAAACGCCATCTACCCTTTCCATGTCTGATAAGCTAGACAAGGTACTAGTGGCCATAGAACATTCCAGGGTCACCATGGAAGATAGATTCGGGGCCCTGGCCACGGATCTCAATCTGCTGCATGATGACCATCGCAAATTAGCTGATAAGGTCGCAGATGGTGTCAAAACTCTCTCTACCTTACAACCTTTGGCAAAATCGCAATAAGAATCACTGCAAGAATTACGAAACCGAGTAGCAACCCTAGAAGAGCGAGCAGACGACCTTGAAGGATGCTCGCGGAGATCCAACATTTACGTCCTCGGCCTACCTGAAGGAATTGAGGGATCAGACCCCATTAGGTATGTAGAGACGTGGCTTCGCTCTTTTACGCCTGCCTTCTTCTCGGTGAAGAGAGCGCACAGGGTGCCGGCCCGCCGCCTACCCCCAGGTTCCCCCTCGCCTGCTACTGGCGAAGCTCCTTCACTACCGGGACAGAGATGCAGTGCTCGACGCAGCCAGACAACATGGGCCCATCCAAGTCGAAGATAAACACATCATGCTCTTCACTGACTACTCACTGGCAGTGCAACGTCAGCAATCCTCATTCCTGGAAGTAAAGCGTTGTCTTCGCCAAAAAGGAATCCAATACTCGCTGTTATTCCCAGTGCGCCTCAAGATAATGCACAATGAGACCACTACATTCTTAACAGACCCTGCTGAAGCATGTGAGTGGGTGGAGCAACATCACCACTGCTCCTCACACCCGACCTCAAAGCTTAATGAACAATCGCAAACACTCAAGATTAGACGCCGCCGCGGCAAGAAAACCACGCTACTATCCAAATCCCTGCCTCGGAATTCTGTTGCAGGATCCCCCTATTTCGAGCAGATCATTGCGGAAATGCAGAAAGGCCCTACAAGCCGCGGTGGACCTAGGACCAACCACAGTGGCCACAGCTGACAAGATGGGTCCAAACATCTTCACTTCAGAAGAGGAGGGTAGTGATACGAACACATCCTAAGCAGAATCTGTGACTCCACCCTTAGTGACTCCGTAAACTGCGGACACACTCATTCAAAATGCGGTCACTAACAGACATCCACTCCCACTACACATTCTGCCACCGCTACACCACTGTCTGGGACAAAACGCACCATAAATAGCACGAGGTAATGCTGCTTCAGGCCTCACCACCTACACAGATCCTACAAAGGCCACACGCATGATCAGCTTAAGCGTAGAACCAGTCCGTCCACATAATACACTAGAGCATTAGTATCATGCTCAGTTTGGACGTATCGCCAGTTGCTGTAAATCCCACACATTGGGAATACTCCCCACCCCAGTTCATACCCCTATACCTGATACCCTCCTATACACTGAGCACAATTACTATGATGGATGGGTGCCGTAGACCCTGGCAGGTCACCGCAATCGGGAAACACGAGAAGCTCGCCCAGCCCCCTTCTCCCCACCACCCCCATGCCACTACACCCATGCCCTATCATGACACGCACCAGTGATATCAATATCCTCACTCTAACTGTGCGGGGCATGCACACGGCACGTAAGAGAAATGCTGTGTACTCATATTAAAAGGCAGCAAGCACAGATAGCAGTACTACAAGAAACGCACTTAACCACTGGAGAACAAGACAAACTGCGCAAGCACTGGCGCAGAACATTCTGAGCAACCACATACTCAGCATTTGCGCAAGGGGCGCTGATCTGGCTCCGACCAGGGGTCCCATTTCAGGAAACGTGCAGGGCAGTAGATGCGGAGGGACGCTATCCCCTAATGGAGGGATTCCTAGATGGCCAACCAATTCTTATAGGCAGCATTTATGCACCAAACTCTGAACAAGGGAAATTCTGGGATGCCCTTTCAAGCGTTCTAGCCCAGTTTACCACATCGCCATTTATAACTGTGTAATGGATCTCTCCATGGACAGATCACACATGCCACATTCGACCTCTCTAGCCATTGCACAAACGAAACGATATAACACATGGGCACACCACTGGTCACTAGCATATGCGTGGCGAAGCAGACACTCTAGAGCTAAATTCTACTCCTTCCACTCCATTCCCCACACCCTTCGAGTACGCTTAGATCGATTCTTATGTTCACCCCCAATTATTCCCATGATCCAGAGCGCAGACTACTTAGGGCGGGTCCTCTCTGATCACGACGCGCACATAATCACTCTAGCCTGGCAGCTCCCTCCACCCCCAGTCCCCACTTGGTGCCTACCACGTAAATGCCTAGAGGATCAAGTATTTCGGCATGAACAAGATAAAAATATTCGGAAATACTTCATTGAAAATGCCAATACGGCAACCACAAGAATGCTAGAGTGGGATGCATTTAAAGTCGTCATAAGGGGGGCATGTATCCAGCAAATCTCGGTGATTTGCAGGATGCTAGAGCGACGTATACTGGAGGAGGAACGCAAGCCGGCAGCCCTGACTCGGGCAGCAGATAGGGACGACGCTTCACTGACTCAGGTAGCGGGCGCTAAAACCACATACGCAGAAGTGTTAGCAGACCTAAGACGATACAACTTCAGAGCACATGCTGCCAGGGTACACAGAGAAGGAGACAGGGAAGAACACTGCTGGCATTGCTCATCCGTCAAGACACCGACTCACGACCCATAACCAAAATAATCACCCCGCGGGAACAAGAGCCCTCTCCCAAGCAGACATCACTCAAGCATTTTGTAACTACTACACAGAGGTATACACAGCTCCCAGACAGGCAGATCGTACGATAATAGACCAGTTCCTTGCCGCCCACCCATTGCCTCACACCGCCCCACCCGACAGGACTGCCCTCGACGCGGTAATCACATGATTAGAAATTGGCTAGAAACAAGGCCCCGGGTCCTGATGGCCTACCACTGGAATATTATCAAACTTTCTCCACCGTGGTTAGTAGACATGTACGGGGTGGGTGTTGGAGGATAGGGAACTCCCGAATTCTCTCAGAGAATCACTGATTGTATCTTTGCTAATGCCAGACCGTGACCCACGTCAACTAGGATCCTACCGTCTAATCGCACTGCTATCTGCAGACTATAAAATCTTCAGCAAGATACTTGCAGATCGCTATGCTTTAATCCTTCCAACACTGGTACACCCAGATCAATGTGGGTTTATCCCAGGCAGATGCACCTCCCAAAATATCCGACGGCTGTTCCATGTTCAGGATCAGGTGCGGGACCGCTACCCCCGTGCGGCATGCCTGGTCCTGGACCTGGAGCAAGGCTTTGACACCCTATCCTGGCCATATCTCTTTGCTGTACTCCAACGTATGGGAATGGGCCCAACATTTCGAGCATACAAAAGGCTAATTTACACGAACCCCACATCCAGAGGCTGACTAGGCCGCCACATATCACCCCCATTTGCAGTATCTAGGGGCACCGACAGGGCTGTCCACTCTCCCCCCTGCTCTTCGCCCTGGCGATGGAGCCATTTGCGGTTTGTCTTCAGGAGGAGTGCAGGGAATGGGGTATTCCACTGGCGGGTGTCATGCATAGTGTATCCTTATATGCAGACGATCTACTACTTTATGTACGTGACACCACAATGGATCTAACACCCATTTCTACCACCCTGGCAGACTTCGCAGCAGTGGCTGGCCTAAAAGTTAACTGCGCAAAGTCCACTATATACGAACTCACTCCCAACCTCCCCCCACAGGAGGTATGCATTAGAGGCGTTGGCTTTACCTTGAGTACCCACGCCCCCGCTACCTAGGCGTACGACTCTACCACACCCCACAAGACATATATGATGGTAATCATCATAAAGCGCTGATGGGCATTCACACTTCTATAGGCTTCTGGAAGACCCTCCCATTAATCCCCCTAGGCAAAATCGTGTTAGCCAAAATTGTCTTGGTCCCACATCTTCTTTACCATTTTGCAAACCTTCCGGTACCCCCCCGTTCTTTCTTTCAAGAACTGGACACAGTCCTAAGCACCCTAATATAGGGCAGCGGGCGCTGATGAGTCGCCCTGACCAAAATGCAACTGCCAGTAGACCAGGGTGGACTGGGAGGGGGGTTTTCGAGAGACGACCACGAGGGAAAATTAATTATTTATTTAATTTTCCCTCGTAGTTGTCTCTCGAAATCCCCCCTCACCTGGCCCCACTGCCCTACCGCTCTTACCTGCAGCGGCCGCGGCTGACCTTGGGAGAGACTAGTACAGACACAGGACACCTGCCACTTTCAGTGATCCGAAGTTTGCTCTTACCAGGCTCCCGACCAACGTCAACCCACTCACTACAGGTAACAATGGCACTCTCCTGCATGACACTTACCGGTTATCACAAGAGACTCCGCTATATACCCCTCTGCTACCCCTTGCGGGTCTACCTCGGGGCCACGAGCAATACACGTAACGAGCCCTCCAGATCTGGGCAGAGCACTCAATCTTAAAGGTAGGATCCCTCTTTGCAGACGGTCAACTCCTTCCATTTGACGATTTAGTGGAAGTGACTGGACTCCCAAGGGGTCAATTCCTTCTCCACAGAGAACTGGTGGTGGACTGCTGCCGTACATGGCGTATAACCGACAGTGAACCAGCGACTCACTCAGTCCTCCACTCTATACCTCAAATGGGCCCCGGGCAACACATAATTACATGGATCTATAAGGCCATTTGTGCCCTTATGGCAGTATCACTCACCCCACTACGTCACAAATGGGAAGAGGAGTTCCAAAGACTGCTGCATGACAAGGAGTGGGAGCAGGCACTAGAGTTCCCGAAGAAGGTATCCCGTAACCTCCGGTTTAAAAATATACAATTTTTCTTTTTTACACCGCACATATTTAACGTCTGAGCGTCTCCAACGCTACTACCCCAACTCACAGTTCTCATGCCCCCACTGCCAAGCCCCTAGCACAACTATCCTCCACATGTTCTGGAGATGTCCAGGGCTGCAACCCTACTGGAACACAATTCACAACACAGTACGAGAGGTAGCAGGGCTCACCGACATAATTTCATGGGACGCCTGCGTGCTCAGTATACACCAACACCGCAAAGTCAAAACACGATTTGCATCCCTGACCCTCCTGTAAAGCAAAACGTGGAATTGCCATGCATTGGTGAGCACCGGCAGGACCTCCATTAGCAGCCTGGACAGGCACGGTCACTAAATGGGGAGCGTCTGAAGAAGACGCCCTATGACATGAAGAGGTCGGGGAATGTACAAACTACATATCTCCACGCAATGAGCAACACTCCTACAGGACTTCAAGCATATCACTCGAAAATACTGCATCCTCCCCGCTATCGTCACGAGCATCGCAAACGCTAATTGATGCATCCACCCCCGCGGACGCACACCGAACCTCCCCACGCCAGAACAATACACAGAGCTTCAATAAGTAGCCACCATAATCCCCTCTGAAACCCAGCGGACACAAGCCTCATCTATGCACATTCCCCGCGAACACAAACATAGCAGAAATATACCCGCCCACCCATCCACATAACCCTCTCTCCATATCCCCCTCAGTGTATCCCCATGTTAATAACCCAACTTCCCAGTTCAATAAGATTACTTCCCCCTTACAGCCCATTTCCCCACATATACATCCGAAGGAAATGCCACCACGAAGGGGTACATAATACATACATAATAGAACATGCTACCCGCAATATAACCCAGTATCAACAGGATACTTGTTCGTAATGAGACTTTCCACATGCCAGCTGAAACTGCATATGTGAAACTAACAACATGTATATGTCTCTGCACTCATCTCAATGGACAATGATGTATTTTTCTTCCCTGAAAAATGTTTAAATTCAAATAAAAAAAGATTTTAAAAGAATTTAATGTCAGTGTGCAGAGTTAGTACTTATATGCGGCTCCTCTCTGTCACTTGTGTTGTGGAACATAGTGCCACCATTGGCAAGACACCCCACCCACACCAACACCTAGCATGCATGCTAAATAAATAAATACACAACACAACTTTTGTTTGGGTAAATATTGCTGCAGGTTTATTCCATACAAAAGTATGCAATATAGACGGTGTGTCCGGCGCAAAAGAGGACGCCAGGATGGTGGGGGAAGACCTATATACCTTCCCCAATCCTCGGTGCGCCGGAAGTGACGCGCCTAGCGCGCCACAGGCCAGGATGGGGGACTACTCCCTGAGTCCCCGCATTAGAGAGGGGGGTGGGTTGGTGCCCAGATGGCACTAGAGGGCCGCCCTCTTGAGTGGCCCCATGCGTGGGCCACGGGCAGCCGCAAAGCCAGCGTGGAGCCAGGCTGCGCCACCTAGCGGCGCGCAGGAACACTGCTGAGAAAATTTCCAGATCTAGTCTGGTACCTGGGGATATTTTAAAGGTGAGGAAAATGCGGTTGGATAGAGTATCAACCAGAAAGAGATTTACTAAAGATAAGTTATTTGTTCACCACCACACAATACCTGAACAGATAAGGAAGGAGGCACCGGGTTGACACCCCTTTCAGTGGAAGCACAGAAAACCTGCCACTTGGCCCTGGCCCGGTAACTGACACTAACAGGGTTCCACATTCCAGGGACAATGAATCAGCAAGCAGACTTTCTCAGCTGCTAATACAAAGCATCTCACAAGTGGGTCCTGGGCAATGAAGTCTTAAACAACATTTTCAAAGAGTGGGGAACCTTCTATGGTCCTCTTCACAACAGCAACAAAATAAAAAAACACAGAAAATGCCAAGGCTTCACATCCAGGCTACCAGAACTGGGGTCTCTAGGAAATGCCACAACAACATACCATACCCTATCTACTGGTGGGCTGGTGTAAGAAGAGAGAAGTTTTTAGGGGTACATGTATGCGCTCTCCCTTCTAAACTCTAGAAACACAAAAAACTCCTCCATGGTGCAAATTCAACACCCAGCATTAACAATTTGGCAGCATGGTTCCCGAAGTCAGACAGTGTGGTCATTTGAATCTTCCATCGGTCTATATGATCTTAAAAGAAACAAAGTGCCCCTCCTCAAGACTATGCTCGTCATTGAAATGGAAAAGATTGTGCATATGGTGCCAGGAAATTGGACACTATCCAATCTCTTGTCAGCAGGACATTATTTTACGTTATCTGCTTCATTTGGACCAAAACAAGCTTCAATTCCCATCATTATAGATTAATCTGGCCATTACTATAGCATACAGAAAATCTCCAGATCAACTAATATTTAAAAAATTTCCATCATCAAAGTCTTTCTGGATGGAATTAAGAAACTGTTCCCTCCAATGAGACATCCTTCTCCACCAT
Organism: Calotriton arnoldi; assembly: GCA_963921515.1. NCBI lineage: Eukaryota > Metazoa > Chordata > Amphibia > Caudata > Salamandridae > Calotriton > Calotriton arnoldi. The sequence goes on along the minus strand of CAWUFW010002697.1, from coordinate 955,346 downwards.
CGGAGTTGAACATTGTTCTGTGAAAGCTGATGGGCTCACCTTTTGAGCCAATATACAAGGCTACATTGCAGCATCTCTCCTGGAAGACAGCTTTCCTAGTTGCAATCATCTCTCCTGGAACATAGCTTTCCTAGTTGTAATCATCTCCACTAGGAGAGTGTGTTAATTCCAGGCTTTATCAGCAGTAGAACCTTGTTTCCACTCTAATATGGTGGTAATGAGAACCCATCCTTCATTCCTCTGAAAAGTTTTTTTTTTAATGTTCATATTAAGCAAACTATTAATCTGCCTACTTTATTTCCTAATCCTTCTTCAGATACAGAATGTGCCCTCTGTTCACTAGATATTAGAAGAGTTATTTGCTTCTATCTAGACAAAACCTGAGAAAAATGAGGGAGCTTTTTGTTAGCTATGGCCAAATCACACAGGGTACAGCAACATCCAAGCAATCAGTTGTTATATGGATAGTATAGTCTGTATCATGTTATGCTATCAGCTACTAAGCAGACCTCTGCCAGGGTGGAGGAAAAGCAGCTACGACAGTTTGGATTAGGAATATACCAGTTGCTGACATAAGGCAGCAACTTATAAATTGATCCACACATTCACGAGACACTATTGATTAGATTCAAACATGTATGTATGTTTATGTACAACTGCAGCTTTTGTCCAAGACGTTCTGTCCAACCCATTTGCTTAAGTCTGGTCTGGAATATGCTGTCTCCTACTCCCAACATTTTTGAGGTTGTGGAATTAGGTTCCTAACCACCTGAGCCGAAGCTAGAGCCAGAACACCATAGTGCTTAAAAGCTACCTTTATGATAATTACAGTAGTTTTAGCTCTTGTTTTCCCTCCTTCACCACAGCCACCTAGCCATCTTCTTGTATACATATGCACGAAAAATATTTGGAAACTGGACTGGGACTATTGGTTATGCATGGTTAAGGCATATGGTCTGCATAAAATGATAAGACACCTGCACTTTGTTTCCTTGAAACGAATGAAGAAGCGTTCTTTGGGGGAAGCTGTGCTGCTTGTGTATCAGGCATCACCAATCAGTTGTGAAGAAGGGAGTGCCAGAACTAATTTTTACTTGCATTGTACACTACATACTGGATTGCCTATTTATTAATGTTTTTTTAGTACCTGCTCAACTAAACTGTATTTTCTTATTGAACTCCGAAGGATGAAAACGTGTCAGCTCTGTTGGTATACAAAGTTGTGATGACCTGCATATTTCAGGTCATTTTATGGCACATTAGTCGACAAAACTTAATTTATGTTTCAGAAATCAGAAAGTTGACACGCACGATGAAGAATATTGAGGGGAAGCTGGAGCGTCGAGACATCATTCATGACTATAGCAGCTATGACTCCCAGGTCTATGCGCCTCTCACCCGGATCGGCTATTTTCCAGATCGCAATTCTGAACGATACGTTGTGAAAAACCCCTTTCTCAGTTCTTATGAAGGTATAGATATCCTGCTTGTACGTAGAAACCAATGGGAGTAAATATTGAGATAGGAATAACATTTAAGTAAACTGAAATGTCTGACAGTGATTGTTATCTTTCTCTGTTCCCAGGATTGTTGGAGCTGGAGGCTAACCTACCTGACTTTGTCACCCAGCCCCGAATCAAGACTCCCAAACGTAATCTCACCACCAAGGATGGGTTCCTCAAACGAGCAGCCAGGCTGGATTTAGAACTAGAACAAGTTCATAAGGTAATGCAGTAGGACTCTACAATGGTTATACATTATGTATGTACTTGGAATGTCCCAAGTAAATATAACTTCCACACGCAAAATATATAAAGAAATTCAGAATAAACTTGTCTAGTTCTATCATATTGTCTTTTTTTTTTTCCAAAAATGTTTTTATTAACATTAAAAACAAAAATGCCTTGGATATACGAGATATACAGGGTGCAAAGCATTGGCAAGTTGCATAGATCATAGAGTGCAGTAACAGTGTCTCCAACAGAAAAACCAATTAAGTCGATCTTCATGAAATTACAGTTCTTGAGGGTTGCATTTAAACTATGTGTATCCGTCCGTGAAAGTAAGGGTCAGAGTTTATCTTGGCTCTTTCTCTGGCTCCTCCCTCAACAAACCCATTTTGTCTTCCATCTCTCCTATTTCCAGCCCGTACTAATCTATCCAAGGAGTCCAGATCTTTTTGAACTTACTTGGGCACCCCCTAGCTTTATATGTTACTCTTTCCGCTACCATGTATTGATCTATACATGCTTTCCATTCCTTCAGCGTGGGGGGTTTTGAACTCCCCAGTAGCGGACTATGTCTCTCTTAGCCACCACTATTCCCAAGTTGGCTAATGTGAGTTTGCTACTTGGTAAGTCAATTTCCGTAGAAATACCCAGAAGGACATATTTGGCCTCTAACTCGAGTTGTGTTCCCAATATGTTGTTCAGTTCCCCAAGTATCTGGGTCCAGTATGTTTTTATTTTACTACACTCCCATAGTGTATGTATAAATGTGCCTCGTTCGGTCTGACATCTTAGGCAATCTGGAGTTTCTGCTCTTCCCATACTATGTAGTCTTGCTCTATCGAAATAGACCCTGTGTAGGATTTTATATTGTATGAGACGTAACCTCTGTTTTATTGCTACTTTTCGTGGGTGCATTAGGGCTGCCTCCCAGTCAATGTCTTCCTTCGGCCCTGTTGTGTTTTCCCATTTGGCTCTAAGTGATCCCAGTTTGTCGGGCATATTGTTAAGTAGTGTTTTGTATGTCCATGAAATAACCTTATTCGGGATTTCCTCCTGCAATAGTCTGCCCTCTAGGGGGAAAATTCCGTTATTTCTGTTGCGTCCAAACCCTCTGCCTTCCAAATGTGTTTCAGTCTAAGATAGTCATAGTTTTGAGTGTCCTTTAATTGGTACGTGGCCTGGAGTGTGTCAAAGGGTGAGAGGGTGCCTCTCTCTAATATATCTCCCAGTTTGGAGATCCCGATCATGTCTCATTGGTTAAAGCCCCGGAGTTTTCTGATCTCTGGTCGTTTCGCCCCCTCCCACAAGGGGGTTTCTCTCGTAAATTTAGTGTCCCAATTCATTTGTTTCTCTGCTCCCTTCCAGACTTCTATGGCCCTTTGGGTGGCTGGTAGGAGTCGGTTAACGCCTTTGCCTCCATATAGATAGTGTACTTGTGTATGTTGTCAAAACTGGAGCCTCTCCAGTGCATATGTAGGATGATCTCTTGTAGCATGACCCCATTCATTAATTACGACTAGGTGGGCTGCTCTATAATAAGCTCTTATATCTGGTAGAGCAAGACCCCCATTATATGGGTTGCGTTGAAGTGTTTGTAACGCCACTCTTGGGTGGGCCCCGTCCCATAGGAGTACACGTAATTCGTTATTTAGTGTTGTAAATATGTTCTCTGGTATCTTGCTATAGGTGTTCTGTAATATGTAAAGTAACTTAGGGAGCGTAATCATCTTGTATATGGCGGCCCTGCCCATTATTGTCAGAGGGAGTCTTCTCCATCTCTTGACATCCTCTTGAAATTCTACAAGAACTCACTTGATATTATGGGTCAGACTAGCCGCCTCATCGGTGGTAATGTGAAGGCAGAGGTAACGGAATCCTTCTTGGGTCACCTGCAGACATCCCGGGATTCCCTGAGCATCGATGGAGCTTCCCACCGAGTATAGGCTAGACTTATTCCAGTTAATTCTGTATCCTGCATTGTGGCCGTATTCCTCAAAAATTTGCAGGGTCTTCGGGAGTGTCCTGGCTGGGTCAGTGACATATAGCAGAATATCATCCGCATAGAGCGAAATTTGCTCTTCGTCTAGTAGTTGCCCCTCATCTGTGAAGCCACTTATTTCAGGGTGGGATCTAATTACACACGCCAAAGGATCTAGGACTAGGGCAAACAATAGTGGGGATAAGGGACATCGCTGTCTGGTGCCTCTTTGGACGGGCCAGGTTGCCAAAGTCACCCCGTTTACTCGGACGCTAGCCGCCGGTTTAGTGTAGAGGAGTTCCAGCCATTCCATAAAAGCTGGCCCAAATCCAAACCTTCTCAGGGTTTGTCTCATAAACGGCCAATGAACTGTATCGAACAGCCTTTTCGGCGTCAAGGGAGAGGAGCACGTGTGGCCTGTCTCTGTGTTTTACCGTGTCTATCCAATGGGCCAGCCGGCGCAGGTTGAGACATGTAGCTCATTTAGGCATAAAGCCAGATTGATCTCTGTCTATGAGGGGGGTGATAACCGCTAATAGGCGCGTCGCCAGGATAGTTGCCAGGAACTTCGTCTCTATATTAAGCAATGTTATTGGCCGGTAGGACCCACAGTCCTCTTGGGGCTTCCCTGTTTTGTGGATCACCACCACTGTGGCAGTTCGGAGACCTGGTGGGAGTATTCCCTCTTCTTTCGTTGCTAGAAACATGTTTAGCAGATGTGGGCCTAGTAGACTAATGTTTTGTTTAAAGAATTCCGCGGGTAACCCGTTTGGACCCGGGGGTTTCCCCGATTTCTGTCTTCCAATTGCCTCCGTCACTTCCTCTAGGGTCAGCTCTTTTTCTAACATATCTCGAGCCTCCTTATCATATTGTCTTTGAACCCTCAAGTGCCATTTAAGACCTCAGATCAAGTTTGAAGACCTTTGTATCTTACACTGGTGTAGGCTGGGCAACCCTAATGCTGATCAGTATCTACTTATAGCAGACGTGCTGCAGATAGATGGGGATGAATTGATACATTTTCATCTTCTATTACTTTTCTCATCTCCATTTCCCATTCTGGGACCAGGATCTTTTTTAAAAAAAAAAGAATCTGTGTATTGCCATTTTCAATGAACTACACGCAGTACACCAATAAAAGAAAACACAAGACCAGCAAGCCGGCCAGTTATACACCAATGAGAAACACTCCCCCCAACTCGCCCCAACCAACTCTCCCCCACCACAAACATCGCCCAGACAGTTGGCTCCATACACTGCACAGATATCCCAGGCCCAGATATCTATCCGCACCACCCTCTATATCCACTGATGATCAAAACACAAGTAGCGGTACCTGTCCCTGGATGGACAATCATCCATCGCGACTGGAACAAAGTCTGTTCCCCCCAAATGCCCAGCGCAACCAGTTGGGGCATGAGCTGTATTCAGATCTCTACTACTTCAGACAGACAGGACCCCACTCTCCCCAATACCTCCTCACCAGGGGGCACTCCCATATTGTGTGGAGCAGGGTGCCCCTCTGACCACACACCCTTAAACTGAGTTCGGAGTCACATTGCCTTTCCCTTGTGAAGTACACCGTGTGCAGCAGTTTTAGCTGGACCAGATGAAAACCCACCCTGAATCGCCACCTCCCGCGGGTAGCGACAGGTCGCTGCCTATGCCTCGTCCTCCAGTCTCCCCAGGTCAATTTCTCATCTATCCCTAAGGGAGGCCAAGTCGGGGAACTATTGGCTTTGAGTGCGGTGTACACCAAGGATAAGGCAGGCTCATGCAGGGGGGGGGGGAGTCAAGCACTCTATACTCCTGGAGGATTTCTCTGGCAGATCTTCCAGCATAGGACAATAGGTCTTAAGAATGTACTGCATCTGCAGGTATCTGAGGCATTGCCTGCCCGACATCCCGTATTCGGTCTGCAGATCCGGAAAGGAGATCAACCTTCCCTCCTTCCAGATATCCCCCACTACTGAGATGCCCAACAGGTCTCCCTTTTTGTAGTCCTCAATGTTCCTGAGCCCCTTCATTGCCTCCGCCTCCCACAGTGGTGCACCAGTGTAGCTCATCCCTTCCACCCCATGAGCTTCTCAGCCCTCCTCCAGATGTTAACCACAGTAGCTGGCGGGAATAGCAGTATGTTGTCCAGATATAAAGATATTGCGTCTTCCCAGTCCAGGTTCCACCGCAGGGCCTGGATCTGGGCTCCCCCCAGGGGTCAGGCCCTCTGCAATCTACGAATCAGAGATCTCTGCCTCTAAAGCCTCCCGGTCCTCCTCCACAATGGTGGTAGTCGGGAGATCCCGGACAAAATCGAGCAACCCCTGCCCATCCCGGAGATGTGCGGTTTATAGACGACCCGTATATGGGCTGCCATCTCCTGAGTGATGGCCACGGGTGTCTCCCCAAGGGCTTTGTTACTCCGCCTCAGACTCCGTATCCACCTCTGCCCTTGCTCACAGTTGGCTAATCAAGCCACGAGTTTCCCAGCCTTATCACCAAATTCGTACACTCGTCCCTGCTTGGCTCGATAACGGGCCCTCGCTTCTTCGTGTGCCAACACTCTGTATTCCTCCTGTACCCTCTCAATTCCAATCGCCAGGTCCGGCGTTGGTGAGATCATAAAGTCAGCCTCCCCTTGCACAAACTTCCTCTCTAGGTTCAGGCACTCCTACTCCTTCTTTTTTCCCAACCGTGTGTGAAATCAGTTGTCCCCAGACCACAGCCTTGTAGGCCCCATAACAACCATGAGGGCACCGACCCCTTGTTCTCTTCAAAATAACTAGTAGTCGTGACGACCAAATGTTTCCTGGTGCCCCAGTCCATTAGTTCCCATGTATCAGGTCACCAACCCCCCTCTTGGCCCCCTATGCCCCGGCATGTCGCTATCATCAGGGAATGGTCTGAGATACCTCTCAGCAAGCAATGCGCATCCCCCCCCCCCCAGCCAGTTTGATGCTACAGGACCAAAAGATAGTCCAGCCTGGAAAGTAACTTCATAGGGATAGCTGCATAAGAGAACTGCCTCTAGTCGGGATGCTGCACCCACCACAAGTCAGCCAGACCCATGGACTCCAGGAGCGTAGCCAGGCGCGTATCCACTCTAGGTGTCTGGTGGGCTTGTATTATCCTGTCCCTGTCCCACTGCGCCGTCAAATTGAGGTCCCCCCTAAAATCTTGAGGATATCTGGTGCAGCCACCAACCAGTCTTCCATTCAGGCCATACCCTCAGTCTGCAGGCATGACGAGAGGTACCATGAAACTATGGTGAGGGGGAGCCCACTCCAGGTACCGGAGGCAGCTGCTCTACAACTATCCAGGGATGCCCATGTCCTCACCATGTGGAACGGTAAGCAGAATCCCAACCTCTCTGGAACACCGCTAGAACCCTGCATGGACCACCAACCTATAAGGCTTTCTGTTAAAGAAACTACACCTATTGCCTAGCAAGTGGGTCTTCTGAAGCAGAACTACATCTGGGACATGCCTGGATACGAGTTTTGTAACCACACCCCTCTTGATGCTGCTACCAAGACCATTAACGTTCCAGGAGAGGACCCACAGGCCACCAGCAGCTGAACCACGGGGGCCAGGCTCCACTAACCCTTGTACCGTGCTTGTAGCCATGCGAGACCTGCCCAACCACAGTGTCGCCACTATAGCCGCTGTCTGGCATTAATACAACCCCAATCCCCAACAAAACCCCATCCGCCCCACATCCTCACACAGTGAGCTTAAAACTACCCACTCCCCCAAGGCTTGAGGTGCCTGTTACAAGCCCCCTGCCCCCCAAGTACCCGCTGGTCCAGCCTTTCCAAGGAACCTTGGAACTGGGAAGACTGGAGGCAGGTCATGTCCCACAGAACACATTGTTTGATCACACAATCAGGTCAGCAGTCATGGGGGTAAACACTGGCAGCCCCGCTCCTCCGGTTAACCCACATGCCAGAAGACTCCCCATCAATTGTATCATTGTATCGAAGCCCATAAGGCTTCTTTATCTACATCTAACGCCGACCACCGGTTACCCGCAGATCAGGCACGGCCACCCTGGATCTCCACTACCAATACGGTCACTATTTTGTGTAATCTGGATATATGTTAACCAAACCTCCGTCCAACAGCCAAGGTCCATGAGCCTTGGCCACCTGCAAGATATGACCCCAGTTCCAAAAATCAGTAGCTGCACCACAATGGCTTTCAGGGTGCGAGGGGACCTGGGACAGGAGGCCTGCCCGGCACCCTGTGGTCCCTTTTCACAGTAAGCAGTTTTGATGGTCTCCCCTCCAGTACCACTGAACTGGAGGGGAGACCTGGTTCAACTGACTGTCCGCCAACTCCGGGACCCCCACCATCTGGATGCTATGACGGCGGGAGCGTCCCTCCAAGTCATCCAGTTTTGCCGCTTTGGCCGCATTATCCACGGCCAGCTTCTCAAGGTGGTGCTGGTCTCCCTCAACCAGTGGCAAAATCTGCGTGAGGGTATGTTCTGCTGCCCCTACCCTCTCCAGCAATTTCCTATGGTCGACCCGCAGCAGCCCCTCCTCCTGAGTGACTGTCATTTTTGAGTTCGAGAGGTCTTGGTATCCTAGATGGTCGCCAAGATAGTTGCGGTGTAGGTCCTCAGGCTCTGGTCCGAGGCCTCGAATGCCAACTCCCCATACTCTCCTGCAGTCACCTTGGGTTGCTCCTGACCCTCCTCCTTTGCTCCCTTCATGTGCCCATCTTCCGGTTACTGCTCTCCCCGCGTTATGCACCGTTGAACAGGGGGGCCACCCCGACTGGGAACCATGGGCCCACCAGGGGCCAACACCGGGCCCCAAGACCTCCCATGCTGCACAATCTGTCCTGCTGCCCCACGAGGGCTGCCCCACAGCTGGCGTGCAGCATATGCCCCCCCCCCCACTTCTCCCTACAGGCCGCAGCCAGCTACCCTACCACAGCTCCTGAGGAGGCACCGAAGGGAAGCGCACACCAGCCCCAGGCGAAGCGCTTCATCCACGACAGTAAGGCACACACACACACACACTCCACTCACCGGCAGCCCAGAAATCATCAGCAGCCAGACCCCATGTCACTTGGATGGGCAGTACCGCTCCATGCTCTTGGGCCACTTTGCGTAGTCTCCGCTGGGCACGGAGGGACACATCAAGCCCAGGTGGCCACCCCCTCTCAATGCAGGACCTCTTCTGTGTCTCCCCGTACGGCCCTCAGACCCTCTCTGATGCCGGTGGGCTGCCCTCAAAGGGCCGACAGCCTTGCCCCCCTGTCTCGGGCAATGAGCCCTCCTCGACACAGCCGCAATCCTGCTGGCCCCAGCAGTACACTCGCTCTACTAGCCTCCAACCACAGGCAGCTGCCTCATCACTTCTGCGGGCCTCCTTCCTTGCCACTGCTCCACAGCCCAGCGCCCTCTGGTCACGACAGGTGCCAATCCATCTGCGGCACACCCCGGGCACAAGATAGGTCCCCCAATGGGGAATTTGCAGCTCCATTGGGCCTCCCGGCTCCCTCAAGGGGCCAGCAGACTCACGCCCCAGGCTCGGGCAACGCACCTTCTCCTGTGCTGCCACACCTCCACTGGCCACAGATCCAAGCCACACAGTCACTCCTCCGGCTTCCAGACCCAGACAGCCTTCACTTTACAGCTGCGGGCCACCTTCTATGGCGCTACTCCGCAGCCTGCCACGATCTTGGCGTGGCAGGCGCCAATCCCACCGCGGCTGTCACCTGGCCCTGGACAGGTTCTCTGGGCGGGAAAGACAGCTCCACCGGTCACACCTGGGCTCAAACAAAGGACAGTATGCTAGAGGAAACATAACCATTGTTTTGGACAGATGTACCTCTAAGCAGTGTGGCTATGTTACCCATACGTTGGATCACATAATAAGAGAAAAAGTGGACACCTTACAATATAATGCAACAACAAGGAGGATAGTGTTCTATGGACTTTCAAGAAAGTGTACTAATTAATGATGCTAATAGGATGAATTATTAAAAAGTCTGTGACTGTAACGATGTGTTATTGTTGTTTCCAATATTTAAGGAGTTATGATGGTTGTTGGTGAAGTTGTATGTGCGGTATCATGGTAAAGTATTGTTTTGAGCTAAATAACATGGCGTGTCCAATACAACAATAGTATTGTGATTATAAGCTTATTCTGCTAATTTATCCCCAGAGAGAACCCTTTTTAAGTATCATGTTAAGCCCAGGTTCTGTAAGGGTCATACAGGCTACCCCTTTTGGTTGGTAGCTAGCAATCCCGTTTAGGCCTGTCTGAGGCCTTTGATGCAGTGGTTCCACTAAAAAGCTTCATGGCACTGGCAAATTCATAGAAAGCCTAGTGGTTCTATTCAGATGTAATGCTATGAAAAATGGAAATTGGAAGCCGTAGGCGACAATGGAGGCAATCACAATATGAAAACCCAGCTCGAACAGCAGTACAAAATCTACAAAAAGCCATCAAGAAAGCTAAAGGACCTCACAGCTTGAATCACATCTTAAATGCAACATGTCTGTCTTTTTAAATTATCTATGAATTTAATAATTTAGGAGTTTTTAAGTTATCTATGAATTTCTTAACTCGGACTGAGTCTCAACTTGTACCATCCTCTCTAAGGAACTCTGCAACTCTCTCTCAGATTATTTAATTGAAAAAGCAAACAACATTAACTCTCTTGCTAGTTATGCACAATCATTCTTCCCAACTCACACAAATGGGTCACTGTTTCTTCAACTTGCTTGCAATAACAGAAATGATTGAACAAATTAAATATATCAGCCTTGCTGGCTCATCCGACGACCCATGCCTTTCCTCATGTATTTATAATGCATACTCCAAGCATAAACTGCTGCTATACCGGCCAAAGCGATCATTAATTACTTTCATCCCAATATTTACCTGGTAACCTAAAAATATCTTTGGTCAAATTCATCCTAAGAAAACAAGGGCTTGACCAGTAAGAGCCATCAAATACAGATTTGTATCCAACCAACTATTTCTGGACAAACGTATTGGAAAACCGTTTTTCTCAGATCAAATTGTTCCTTAACTGAAACAACTTCTTCTCTGGCACACAAACATAATTCTGACCTGGGAGTGGCACAGAATATGTGTTGAGTGCTATTTAGAATATTCTAAAAACATAGCAGAGACTTCTGCTACTTGACCTCACATCAACAACATCAACTGCTACTTTGAAGAGCAAATGACACAGGAATTTTGGGCACTGCTCTTAATTGAATCGAGTCTTTTTTCGCAGACAGAGATTGGACTGTAACATTTCCTCAATTCTGTCCAGTACCATTTACCCCTCAGATGGGCTCAACAATCTCTCATCTTCTTTTCAATGTATACTTGTCCCCACTCCTGGGACTTATTAGTTATTTCACTCTTACTCATGTCAACTAAGCTGATAGGGCGCAGATCAACCTAAACTGAAAAAGCCTTTGGACTGTCGTGTAGTTCCTATAAACCTATATAGGATCTGCACGTTTAGACAACATATACTGTAGGATTGGAGTCAGACTGATTCTGGACACCCCTACCGAATATGTCAGCCTGTATACCAGCTAGCTCACAGCGCCACTAGAAACCCCTCTTACCAAGGAGAGAATAGTTCTTGGCAACTATCGAACATGACAACTCTGTCCCATCAGGGATCGTGGAAACAGTGCCACTTTTCGCTCAGTCACTCGTGCTCACTTTGTCTCAGAGAGATACACAGAATAAAGGGTGGGGACGTTTCTCAATAAGCATTTATTGAACCAGCATCATTCTAGTGTAAAATACGTGTGCTGAAACAACCATTAGACAGTAACAGATATAAATGATAATAAGCACTAACAGAGTAAAAGGATGGTAGATTTCTACCATCGTGCTAAAACAATGAATACAGGCAAGTATATAAAATACATTACAGTAAAATGCGTACTCCTACAATGCATCCCTAACTAGATGTACCCGAATGTACCTAGCATGTATGTGGGTGTAAAGCCAAGAATCCCTCTAGTATAAAGTCAACCCCATTACCTGTAGTGAGAGACTGTGGGACCCCGTCTTGGTCTCGAGATGAACACCCCGCAAGGGATGTCAGACTACTGCGAGCTGGAGTGTCTGCGTGCAGGAGCCTCAGCGTCTAGCATCAGTGTGTCATCATGGAAGTCCTTTTCTTTTCTGACTATCTCAGCAAGAGATGATGTATATATACCCAAAGTGGTACCCATAGGGATATACCTTGCTGTGTCATGTCGGGCTAGGATGACGGAAGGCATGACCCTTGTACATAATTATTATGCAGGAGATGGTAGGCCTGCTGTGATTCCAAGAATCCTCATGCATAATGAATGAGGCTAAAGCATTTCGGAGAAAACCCCATGTCATCTTTGGACATTACCGTAACTAGGTAAAAGGTCAGTACTAAGAACCGTTATGCAGTGTAATGGTAGGGGAGAATATAGGTGAAAGGTTAGGTGACTACCTGAGCCTATATCGGGGTACCTTTATAGGGGTACCTATTTGGAACATAACACCCACTCCTCATCCGACATACTAAATTCTAATGTATTGATAAATGTTGTACGCAGCTATCAATAAGTCAATTAAAAATAGTACTTAAAAAAGTAAAATTTAAAAAAAAAATGCTAAAAAAAGGGGAAAATAGTGCATGCGATAGAAGTCTGTACTAAATAAGTTCGTATATATAGTCCGAACAATGAGAGACTGAAAGCCATGCAGTTTTTAGAAAAAGTATTTTGTTTAAAAGTCCAAATTTAGTTGTTTTTGAAAAAGGCCGAATTTTCCGAGCACACGAGCCAAATGTTTGTGTCCTGGCTGGGAGACGCAACATCACTGTTGCCTGCAATCGCAGGCGACATTCCCTGCAAGACCTCGCAGATCAGGTCAATCGAGCACAGATGTTCCTCCCCATTCACCAGAGCAGTTGCTGGGGATTTACTAGTGTCATCCGAGGCCTGAGTATTTGTTGAGGAGCCGGTATCCTTCCCAACAGGAGCGGAAGCATCCCGTGGTGGCTCTAAGAATGCAGACATCAACATTGTAATACGCTGAGGACACTGCAGAACATGGACTGTTATCGGGTCCAGTAAAGCATCAACGTCCAGTGGCGCAATTGTTGGAAGTGTTAGACAGAGATCCAAAATGCATTCTTGTCCGCAGAACAGGCATCGGAGGACAGGCAGAATACAGTCGATCCAGACTGGTCTAAATGACAAGAACCAAGACTCACCCAGTTCTTGAAGACGAGGTGTGCCCAGATGGATTACCATGCGAGCACGATATCAGCACTCCAAGAGCGTCCGTTCCAGCTCCTTTTTTTATTTTTATTTTATTTTATTTTTGCATTTCGAAAATGACATTAAACTTCTGCGTATTACACACAACATTCCCCCCGTGTGACAACAGGTGCATTGTGTACAATATATATTTTCGTACAGCCAGTCCCACACATTAACCCACATTGTCGTACAATGCATCTTTAACTTTACTAGGGTGAATCCAGAACTCCTGCCGCGTCCTGAGAACTAGACAGTAGATAGGCAGTCAGAGGTGACCAGACATCTTTGGGCCTGGAGGGAGCTGGAAGTTCTTCCGCATGGCAAGCCAGTTGATCTCTGCAGAACACCAAGTCCTGTATCCAGCTTTTAAATTTTGGCACCCGTTTACTGTCCCATGTTTGAGCCACTTTCCTCTTTGCTAGTAACAATGCAATCAGGACCAGTCGCCTATTCTTTGGTTTTAAGCACTTCACCAGGCCTAGCAAGCAGATCCGAGGCGAGCAGTCAACTTTTTCCAACACCATGATTGTTAAAGCTTGTGTAACCAACGTCTAAAAATCATTGACCTTATCACAATCCCAAGCCAGATGACCAAAATCAGCCTCTTGCATCCCACACCGTTTGCAGCTAGCCATCTCTCTCAGTCCGTACCTGTGCAATTGAAGGGGCATGTAGTACAGCTGTTGGAGGTATTTAACGTGTATTATGCGTAGATAACAATTAGCCGTCAGACGTCTGGTCATGGAACAGCTGAATTCCCATTCCTCCTCGCTAAGAGCCTCACCCAATGTCTGTTCCCAATGTACACGTGCCGGACTGGAAGTGGGTGCAGTGTCAGCTTGTAAGGTGTTGTACAGCCGAGTGACTAACTTACCCCTTGATGGCCCTGCCAGTAGTGTCTGTAGGGGGGTTAGTGTAACCGGTTCAGTGGGGTGTCTGTCGTTAAAAACCTTTAGCGCCTCCCGCAGCCTGTAATATGTAAAAACTGACATTGGTTCACAGCGGTGTCGGTCGTTTAACTCCGCCATCAAAATGAAGGTACCATCTGGGTAAACATCTCCCATTGTGACTAAGCCCATTTCCGCCAGAGTTTCCAGCGTCCTTTTTTCTTGAGTCACCGAGAGTTTAGGATGGTGCGCTATTGGAAGAGCCAGGGCATATACAAGTTGTCTGCCTGAACGCCTCGTCATCACCCGCCACGCCTGTGCCGTACAGTCTGCATGGCACATGTCTCTGAACGGGTGATTGGGCTTTGCCTTCGAGATTAGGGCCACCAAGCGGTCAGGGGCCATATCATCCGCCTCCACTGCCACGTGTGGAATAAACCGGGGAGGAAAGAACCAGTAGTGTGCAAATTGGGCTTGTGCACACAAGTAATAGAAATATAGATCCGGTGCTGCAAACCCTCCCTGCGAGTAAGGCCTGGTCAGCGTCCCCTAGCTACATCTGGATTTCTTGTTCGCCCAAATCAAGCGTAGTAATATCGAACGGAGTTGAGAGAAGAAGACCTTTGTTAATTTGATGGGGACATTGGTGAAAAGGTACAGAAACCGGGGGAGAATGACCATTTTTATTACTGCTATTCTATCCGCTAGAGAGAGAGGTAAGCCTAGCCATCTATTCACTTGGTCCTCTGTGGCGGACAGAGCCTTGACATAGTTCTCTTTCAGCACTGTCTCTGGATCAGAGTGCACCCAAACCCCTAGGTACCTCACAGGCTCCGTAGTCCATTCAAGAGGATACTCCATTGGGAACTGCAACGTGCTCGGTGTGAGTGGGAAGACCGAGGATTTACCTCGATTAAATGTTCGTATTTAATGTATTCCCGTATAAGCGCATGCAGGTTCTCCTCTGGGTTGCGGATATATAAAACCATGTCATCCGCATACATGGAGATTATCAGGGGACGTTGGCTGAATCGCAGAGCTGCTATTGCATATCTCTGTCGCACAACACAGGCTAAAGGCTCCATCACGATGGCAAAAAGGATGGGGGAGAGTGGGCACCCTTGCCTGGTCCCTTTGTGGATTTTAAATGGTTGAGAGTGACAATTGTTGATTCGCACCCTCGCCGTCGGTGCTGTGTAAAGAATCTCTATCCATCTTAGAAATGGAAACGGCAGACCCATCCTTCGTAGTGTGGCAAACATATACCCCCATCTAACCGAATCAAAAGCCTTAGCGGCGTCAAGCAACACCACCACTGCTCTGTATTCCGGGTCTAGTTGGTGTAGAACTGCAAATAACGTGCGCAAATTATGGGACGTCGAACGGGACGGCACAAAGCCCGATTGATCCGGGTGAACCATGACTGGCAACAGTGGGCGTAATTTAGTAGCAATAACTTTAGCGATTATTTTGGTGTCAATTTTCAACAAGGACAGAGGGCGCTACGACTCACAACTATCTGCCCGTTTCCCAGGCTTTAGCAAAGTAACGATTAAAGCTTCTCTGAGGGTGGGTGGAAGCGAGCCTTTTTCATATGCTTCACTCACCATGTATGGGGCCAGTATATCAACGTACTCCTTGTAAAATTCCCCCAGCAGTCCGTCCAGGCCCGCAGCTTTACCGGATGGTAGCGACCGTATGGCCTCTTTTACATCCTCAACTGTGAGTGATTGCATTAGGTACTCACGTTGGTCATTTGAGAGCCAGACTAACGCTATCTCCTCAAAAAAATCTCGGATCTCCTCACTGTCTGCTTCATCCCCTGATCCATAGAGGGATGCATAATATTCCCGGAAGCAACCCACAATATCTGGGGAGTTATGATAGATTGTTCTATCAGTCCCTTCTATCTTGGTAACGTACTCCTGAGATCTCCCCCTTTGAATTTGGCTGCCAGTGTGCGACCCGGCCGACCACCCTCACTATACGATCTAGCCTTCCAGCGCCGAGACATGTGTTGTATTTCTTGCTCAGCTGTCTCATTGTATTCAGTCACTAGCGGCCTGATCTCTGCCAACTTATGTATGTTCAACGTGTTGGTGTACTCCCTTTCATGGCGCATTATCTCCGTCTCGATATGTTTCATATGCGATCGTAATTCCTTTAGAACCCCAGCCTGGAGCCCAATGCAAGTCCCCCTAATGGTCGTCTTGAAGGCTTCCCAAAGCGTGCCCGCTTCCTCCACGGTACCTACATTCTCTTCAAAGAACAGTTCTATGGCTTGGTGTACGCCTTCCTTAAATACCGGATCTAGTAGGGAAGACGGTTGTAAGCGCCACTGGAATGGTTGATGATGCCTTGTCGGAATGTTGATATCCAATACTACAGGGGCATGATCTGAGAGTGTTCGCAGCATATGCTTAACCCCAGTTACCCAAGACGCCATTGATTCCGAGAGAATACAATAGTCCAGCCTAGACCAAGATTTGTGAACCGCCGACATAAAGGTGCCCTCTCTAACATTCGGATGTTGGTCTCTCCAAATGTCTCTCAGGTGAAATGTATGCATAATATCATGTATTACTTTGCTCGACCGCTTCCCCTGCCATGGTGTGTTAGCGCTTCTGTCAATGTCTGGATCTAGGTACGTATTCATGTCACCCCCCCATATCACTAGGTCGGAGTGCATTTGAAATAGTTTGGTTTTGAGGCATTGATAAAAGTCAGGATCATCAACATTTGGGCCGTATGTGTTGATAATCGTAAGCACCGTTCCAGCCAGGTTCCCCCGCGCCAATGTGAAGCGCCTCAGATGATCCGAATCCATCGACAGTAGCTTAAATGGTGTCCCTTTTTTAACCAATATCATTACCCCTCTGGCATAGCTGGAATATGAGGCAGCCACTTTTACCATTGCCCATCATCCGCCTACCCTGCCCTCCCCCACCCGTGGCAGGTGTGTCTCCTGTAAAAGAGCCAGCTGCACATGATGTCTGTCCAAATAGGCAAACACCTGTCTGATCTTTTTCGGATTATTCAGTCCCCTAACATTTCATGTCAACAGTCGAATGTCGCTTTCTTTCATCCCCATGTTTTGTGTAAAGAAGATGTCGTACGTGTACTGCTTCGCGCTCGGCGAATCACTGGATCATATGTTCCTGCTGTACCAATTGCGTCACACTTCGAAAACAGATAAACCACCCCCACCCACTTCAGCATCCCAATCATGCCAAAGACATGCCCCGACTAACATTGCAAAAAATAGCGAACAACTTGGGGAATACCCACATGGGGGACAGCCAGGTACCCTTTACCCACCCGCGGAGCAGGTGTGGCCGGGCTATGTCACCATGGACCCACCGTATCCTTGCGTGCACCTCTGGTCGACCCATTCAGCCCGCCAGTAGTAGTAGTTGACCCCACCCACAGATAGTGTACCGTTAAGAGACCTGACCCCTGAAACGGGACCACCAGCGTCGCAATATAACACAGTGCTAAAGAGAGTACGGCATGTGTAACTCTACTCACACCACATATTCTGCCACGTTGGGTAGCGTAAAGGTCCCCAACATAATGCCCCACCATTCCTGTAGAAACATGACACATTTTTGTTCAGTCTCCCTTAACAGAATCCCAGGCACCATATCCCAAGCAGGTGTTGATATTACAATCACATGCTTCCCCCTGGAACACCATGCTGACCATATCAGAGACACTCACACACTCGCGTGATCGCTTCACGGAGCCCCCGTATGTACATGTAATCCACATTGCATAACATATCCCCTCCGTCTATAAAGAGGCCAGAACCCACCATGAACATAGCATAGCATTTCGATAACCATCACCAATAGAATAGCAACATCTAAGAAATATAAACATAATATATATATATATATTTTTTTTTATTTTGATGAGTTTTATAAAGCGCTGGCTAGACCCGAAGGTATCGGAGTGCTTTACATAAGGAAAAAGCGCGTTGCAGGTTACAAAATTTCACATAGATTACAAAATGATTACAAAATCAAGACAGGAGTTACTAGCGAACAAAAAAGTCAAGACCCAAAAAGACCCAGAGAGCTGGAAGTTCACAGGGGGGAGACAGTAGCGGGGAAAAGCGACGAGACATATGTCCGAAGTCCGGCTGGGTAGGTGATGGCCATACCGGTGCGCCAGAGCCAATCTCCCCTATAGCTGTCGGTGCAGCTCCACCGGGAATCGGCCATGTGGTTCGGGTTCCGCCGGGTTAGAATGAAGATCATAAAGTGAATGTAAGTCTTGAGTCCAGAAACGGGAGGGTGGAGATGATCAGGATGGACTGATAGGAAAGGGTATGTAGCTTGGCTGCCATCTTACAGTGGCTTCGCTCCTGCATGTTGCTGCTCTTCTATATTGTGGGTGCCAAGTCAGGGTCAGGCATGTCTCGTCTTGGGCGCCATGTTGAAGTCAGGCAGGGCTTATCTAGATGACCGCGCTGTCGTCTTAGTCCCCCCAAGCCTCTACGGTTCAATTAAAACATGAATTTGCCCCACAGGCAAACCTCTGGTGGGCTCACGACTTCCCTAATCATGTTGAGAGGGCGCCCATGGCAGAAGCAGAGGCAGCTTGCCGAAAGCGGGACCGCTGGCAGGGGCTCCCCTATAAGGCTGTGAGATGGCGCCTGACCGCCGCCATCTTAAGGTCAGGCGCTAGTCTGCTAATGGGTGCTTCCAATGACCGTGGCAAGCTTGGGGAGCCCCCTCCGCCTCTCTTCGCAACCGGAGCTCCACTCACCGCCAGGCGCTGGTGGCCGTCATGCCCCTGAAGGTCCTCTCCAGCTGGTGGGGGACTGTCATGCCTCTGAAGGTCCTCTCTGGTGGGGGTCCCGGCTCAGAGCGACACCCTCCCGTCGCGGGTGTCACCACGAGTCGCGCACCAGCATCGGAGCTGCAAGGGCGGCCGGGGTGCCTTGGACTTTAGTGCCAAACCCGCCGTTGGGACAGACCACCTATACATTGTAAAGTATTGCAACTGGGCCAGGGCACTGTCCTGAGCCCACACACATGAACAATGTTCGTGGTAATCAAACCTCAGCAGTGTTGTCCAGGAGTCCATTGACCAACAGTTAGGAAGAACTTAAACACTTACAGTCTCAGGAGCAACCCCCTTACCAACGCAGGTGATCCCCCGCATTCTGCAGATCTCCAACAGGGGTCCCCAACGAGTCGGAGATCACCCATTGCGGAAAGTGACCCTACCGCCGCACAGAAGCCAATATGAAGTGTTTCGAGGCAGCAGGCATCCGTTAGTCTTCAGTGTCCGATCTCGCTGAGTGTGTAGGGGATGCATTGCTCTTCGCTGCTTTCCGTTGAGATTGAAGCTGCCTGATGAAGTCTTGTGCTGCCCTCGGAGATTAAAACACCCTCACCTTGCCATCCACCGTGATCTTTAGCCTGGCTGGATATAGCATTGCGTATGGTATCTCCAGTGTGCGTAGCTTCTTCTTCACCTCAGTGTATTCCTGCGGGCCGTCTGCACTGCTATAGTGAAGTCAGGGAAAAAGGACACCATGTTGCCCTGATAACACGTGTTTTGTTTTTCCCTCGCCAGCCGAAGGACCGAGTCCCGATCCCTGTAGTTTAAGATCTTTGCCACTATGGGGCGCTGTGGTGCACCCGGAGGCGGCCTGGGCGCCAATGAACGGTGCGCACGTTCCGCAATTAGCACCTGTGAGAGATTCTCCTCTCCGAACAGATCTTTCAGCATTGCCTCTACATAATCCTCAAGGCGACCAGTATTTGTACTCTCGGGAACTCCCATTATTCGTAGATTACACCGCCGTGAACGCGCCTCCAGATCCTCATTTTTAGCTCTGATGACCTCCAGCAGCTTCTCCATTTCCCGGCACTGGCCCGTCGTAGCATGGGATTCGTCTTCCACGGCTGATATTCGTTGCTCTGCTGTTGTGAGTCTCTCACCCTGCTTATCCAGCGTGGCCGCCATTTTGTCCATCCTAAGGGCAGGCTGTCTATTTTGCCATTAATGGCTTGTAGGCTCTGTTGTATAGCTTGCAGCGTAAACTCAAGAGTGGAGGACTGTGATTGAGGCTGCTCCAGCTCCGTGTCTGAGTGTGTGCCTGCTGGACGGCACGATCGGCGAGACTCGAACGACAGCTTGGGTTGTTGCTTGTCTGTCTTGCCCATGGTAGTATGCAGGGAAACGGATACAGCGACACCGCCCCAGTGTTAATCGCTATGGTCGTTTACTTGTCTGCTAGATACAATGCCCCACGTTCCTCCTTACAGCAATGCGGGTTCAGGGCCGGAGGTGTAACACAGCCTGCTGTGTGCTTTCACCCAAATGTGCCTGTGATAAGGACCACCGTCTGTGTGTTTTGCAGCACTCACCAGTAGACCCCCTTGAGCGCTTCTGCCGGGTCAGAAAACCCGCCGTCAGGGTAGCGCCAGCGTATTCGGGCAAAGACGTGGATCAAAGGGCACCCGCAGCTCGCTAGTCAGCCAGTCCAAATGCCCCGAGCAGTCGCACTCAGGGCGTAGCTTCACTCCACTCGCAGGCCCCACCAGGCAGCCCAATGCCGTACTATTATCCCGCCTGGTACCAGGGGCACATGCACTGTAACAGTTGATAGGGCGCACTCATGCACCTTCTTTGTTCTCTTCAGACGTGGCCACACTCTTTCATTCATGGAGCATAGGACGAGCGTGCACCCGCTCACCACCTCCACCCAGCAGAGCCTGGCCGCACAGGCGTTCAGACCCGATGCTGTCAGCGCACTCCAGAACCTCTGTTTGGGGGCCACTACAGTGAGCAAACACCTGAGTGCAGGATAACTCCAGTGTTGTCCCGCAGGCGCATTGGCTGGTGCATCAGCTACTGATAGTCCAGTCACCGCAAATGGCCAGACCTCTGCCCGCGTGTCTTCCAGGCAAGGCACCCAGCCGGCGCTACCATTCAGACCAATGCGCCCGCTCTCGAGGACACACGCACTATCAGCCGCCCACGGGTTGTGCGTCCGCGATTGTGTGGCACCCCCCGCTGGTCACAGTTCCATCACTTCTTCAATCGGGGGGTTCAGGGGTATGCGCACTCACCGCACCACTCTAGACGGCCTCCTGTTGCTCAGGCGCTCCGCTGCTTCACCCGCAGCACCCGGGCACACATAGCTTCTCGGCTGCGTCGCCCATTAATCAGTTTCCAGGCGTACGCCGGCTCAGGCACACCTCCACCCTCTGCAGCCGTACCTCGCACCAGCCACGACAGCGCACCGTTCCTCACCGTTACTGGGCGATTACAGTCAGGTTTGAATGTCCGCTTGCCCGTCAGCCCCAATACCGGGATTCCGCTGCTGTGATAGCTTTTCTGTGGCCCCAAAGCACGCGCCGTCCCACTACTCACCAGAGTGTATTACGGCCCGGTCACGCCGCCATCTTGTTCGCCCTCGAGGTCGCGGTGGAAACTTTAACGCTGCGATTCTGCCTCATCTATATCGTAGCCTGGCACTGCTGCACACCGGGTGATTCCCCAACGATTCCCCCACAAAGCGCTGTCGTTGTTGGGGTCCAATGGTCAGCGGGTTCGCAGATAATTGTCAGATTGTTAGCCCGGCCGGCAGAGCCTCACTACAGTGTGGCCATCTAGCCTCGGGCTCGCTAGCGCCCCACGTGCGTTCCATCTCCTTGGTGACTGGGAGTCCATTGCTTAGCAGAAAAAGGACAATCAGGATACCTGCTAATAGAAACAGGATCAGCGGAAACCCTCCAAAAATGCTTCAGAATACGGAGTGTATAAAGTTGGGAACAACTCCGAGGATTGTCTGAATGGTACTTAACAGTCGTAACAGACACGTTAAAGATACGTTGTACCATTTCTGTGAAATGGAAAGGTCAGTTTGTTCGTATCATTGCCTGAATCTCAGCAAAGGACCTTGCAACCTGGCGATCATAAGTTTCTCGGGCGGAGGTTAAAGGCACGCTTTGCTGTAAAAGCATGGCTTTCATTCGGCTCAGAGTATCAAACCGTATAAAGGAAACATTCAACGAAGGCCATAATGGCGCCTCCCTGACTGTATGGGTCGGTGGACACAATACTTGCATACAACAAGTAACCCTGGAGTTTACAGTGACAAGATATGCGATGCCCGGGAGCATCCCACAACAACCTTGATCATTCAGCATCAAGTAACTCCCATTTGAAAGTAACTCGAATACCGGATTAATCACGGCAGCTGGGGAACCTTTCAAGTGGCAGGATAAGTTAGCAACTGAACCATTACAGGCCCCATGAAGCATGATATCCTGGCATATGAGAGATCCACTTAAGGAATTCTCGCAGTTGGTACCGTTAAGGAACACTTCCATGTCCCCATTCCTACATCGAAATCTGTACGGCAATTCCCAAGATTCCTTGATGAATTCCCTACCCATCGCTTCATATCTGCCTGCCTGTCATTGTTCTAGGCAATATTGAAACTGGAAAGTAGTGACCGGTAGTGTTATATGGCATGAATTAACCATTCTGTGGATGGTGACTCTGCCACAGTAAAAGGTAACTTGTCAAGTTTTTCAATACACAGCATTGTATATTTTGCTCCTCTTTTTGCCTTCGTAATCTGTTTTTCAGTTAGATTGTACGCTGAAAATAGAGATGTACTGTTGATAAATCGCCAAGGCACATAACCAGCGTGCAATGATTGCAGCGTCCAGCTTAATAGCATAATAGAACGTAGTTGAGATTGCCCGTGCTGTAGAATGGACAAGTCCTGTTCTAGTATATCAATAGCAGAAGATACAATGTTGCCCAGTGAATAAATCCTGGATGTTAATGTAGTCAGACCATTTTCAACTACAGCTAACGTTCTTTCTTTGTGAATTCTATCTATTTCACGGAGTCTCTCTGTTGAGAGATTTTCCTTATTTCTTTATAGACAGCATAATAGAAACATTTCTGACGTGGCTTTCGGGGACCTAGTAAAAAATCCCTTAGATCCACCTCATCTGAGAGTAAGGATAAGTGCTGTTTCACCTGGGACAGTGTTGAGGTTTTTAGCCAATCAAGGCACAACTTCCCAACACTGTATGATGCCACTACCCCTGAATGTTCTCGCTGTACATATTGTGGGTCTGGCTTATAGATACTAAACCCTTCGGTTGTACTCCTGAATCTTGATTGACATCTATTTGTGTCTGTGGGCCAAACTAACCATCCCTTCCAATTGGGGTCTGAAGTATTGTACTGCATGATGTCATCTATTGTATCCCCTCCACCTGATGTAAAATTGATGTGTGAGGGTGTGGGAATCCGTGGTGTGTTCAAATACTTGTTCTTGGCTAGTCCAAGACAGGAAGTCTGTTGCACAGTTTCATTCAGAAAAATCATTTGTTGCGGAATAAGGCATGCTCTAAATAGTGATTCTGTTCCCTGAACTTTCCAATCCCTAGAACCCCAGACTGATTTTGTGTCTATTGTGTCTCTCCATAAGTCGAAACCCTGTTCAGACAGTTGGGTAATAAAGGATGCAGAATAAATCTGTTTGGTGTTAGTCAGCATATTTTTCTGTGCAGGTGTAGGTGCAACCTTATAGTAAAATGAGGTCGGGTCAGAAGTGTTGAACCCTGAAAAATATGAACATTTCTGTGCAAAAGTTTTTGAACTAAGTTTCGGCGGTGCTGGGCAATGTTCCCATTGGTGTTATGTGAAAACATTACGAGGGATACTCGATTTGTGTAAAAAATGATGACCATAATGCTGGTAACAATACATACTATCAAAGTCAGATGTGTCCTCTAACATTTCATTGTTTGAAAATGCAGCAGATTTTTCTAAATCAGACAACATATTATTGATAGTTTCAAAATCCCAATCGTCAGAAAATGTACTGGAGGTAATAATATCATTTAGAAGATTTTAAATAAATGTGGTGTTTTTAAAAGTTCACTAGGGCCAAATACATCATAATCAACCTTGTCCCAAACGATACCATCAGGAATTCGAACAGCTGTAATGTTCACGGAAAAGAAGTCTCTTTGTTCACGATGAGATGATGTATGAGGTTTCAGGACCAAGTTCACATTTGATACTGCAGAGCGTTCTGGGAGATATTATCCATTCACAAGTAAGCAAAAGACAGTTACTAGGCCAATCCAGAACAAAAAAACAATATTCCAGATATTATCCAGAGCTGGAGCCAAGGTGATACTAAGTAAGTTTTTTTCAGAAAAGTGTAGAATTCATCAATTTGCTGCTTACGGGAACCTGGGGTTGGCGTTGTCTCAGGTTCACTGGGATCAAGAGAGAAGGTATCAAAATCGATGAAGTAGCCAGATGCAGTTCGATCAATCTTTGGTAGCTCTGCAGGTTGTGTAGAACCGGTTGATGGCTCTTGTTGAGGCATATTGATGTAGACTTCGGTGTTTGGCCGAATTGATATTTGTCTTTCATCTGTGTTTTGAACTTCTGTTTCCAGAGGAACAAGTTCCATTTCATTGTTGGAAATTCCATTACTTCGAATTGGTGACTCTTCGAATGTTATGAGTCTTTCTGTCTGTACTTCCTTAATGGTAGCGAGAGGAGAGAGTCGGCTACAAAGGAGCCCACAAGGCCTACTATTCAGTATCGGCCACATAGTGTGGTTTGATCAGATCAATGGAGACGAATCTCTTTTCTTTTTTGCCGGCAAGAGGCGGAAGAAGTACTGTTCTTGTTCCTTCGACAGCCAGGACAGGTACAGGCTTTCTGTAGGATGGCCCAAATTCTTTTTTGTCCTTGATTTTTTCTCTGACAAGATCCCTGACTTTTGGGATCTAGGTAGGTCTTGCCATGACTGATTTGACTTCCAGTTTGACCTGCACGTTGCTTAGTAGTGCTCTGTATTCATTCAGATCCTGTAAAACAGCCAAACGTTTATTGATGTCAAATGGTTTTTCATCCGCCACTGTGCCTTCACAATCGAGATCAGGTGTCCACATTCTCGTCCCAAATAGGACTTCATAAGGAGTGACACCTGATCCAGCGCTATCAATAAAATTTCTTCTCCTAGATGCTTTTGGACGTCCAGGTACAAATATCCCTCTTAAACACAACTATATCCATATGACGGTGGGGCCCATAACACCGCATATACATTCACTCTCTCATATATTCCCTGGATCTCATCCGTCCTTACCTAGGAGAAAAACAGTTAAATGATTCGCTGGAAGGAGACGGGATACCTTTTTATAAAAATGACATAATACTTTTCAAGTTCTAAGGTATTCCGCTCATTGGTCGATGGACCAACTAGTAGGAATCAGTTGATGGTGATTAAGACCAGCTCAATCACAATAAACCTTTAAACATTTACATTTATCATTGAGCTAA
This sequence comes from Calotriton arnoldi, assembly GCA_963921515.1. Classification (NCBI taxonomy): domain Eukaryota; kingdom Metazoa; phylum Chordata; class Amphibia; order Caudata; family Salamandridae; genus Calotriton; species Calotriton arnoldi. The sequence goes on along the minus strand of CAWUFW010002697.1, from coordinate 930,101 downwards.
AGAACCACTGACTCATTGTTTTATAGATAATAAAGTTTATATAAATTTTAGAAGCATGAATAAGTTTCAGATTTATTATTCAGGTTATTACATTTAGCATCATTATAAGAATAAATTGAAATTGCAATGCATACCTATTAGATGGAAAAATAAAGTTCGTCACAGCAAGAACTCCCGAAAGATCTATCTATCTGTCCTGGAAAACAGGCCTTTTCGTCAATTCTCTCTTTAGTATTTTAAGAATAAAAAGTCTAATAATTTAAATGGAAAAATCTAGTTGGAGTAAAAAAAGGTTCTCCAATAGCAGCGTCTCATGCTCAATCAAAAATATAAAATATCAGCAGAAAAACCAAAAAGGGAATAGCAGCAGCAGCATCCCGCATCAACCGCATCAAAACGCACCAAAACGCAACAACCCCCCTCCCTAAGAGTAGGTCTTCTTATACCCTAATTCTAGCTTACTTAGTGAAAATGTTATATCTTTATGGCGAGATTCTCTCTAATTGGTCCATTCGGGTCAGTATACATTTCATTATGAATATCCTTGTTTCAACCAGTTCTTTGTGGAAAGTTCATACTTCTGTCGTTTCTCACGGGTTCATGACATTACCCATCCGCTCTTTCATTTCAAACTGTATCCTTTTCTGATACTTTTAGGTTGAACAGTTCTTTGTCCATTCATATATTCATTGTGACTTCTCACGCTTTTCACTGTCCTTTGGCACACGTTTATGTGATAAGGTCATCACAGCCTTGACCACGCTTCCATCCTAGGCTTTGGAACGATCACATGATCCCTCTTGTTCACGGCCTTTCTCTCTTTTCATAACCTCTCTCTCGCGCCTGCGTATTCTATCTCATGGCGGCCATTTTATATCGCAGCTCAACAGGCCTAAGCGCACTATTATAAAGATAAACAAAACATAGTTAAGAATAAAGAATATAAACCCTTTCGTTTCCCTCCCGTCATTCTACGTACCCCAATTAGGTATTACCTAGCAAAAGCGACATATAAAGCCATCCCTTACTTACCAATGCTTTACTTTGCCACTACACAGTTTATTTTCAAGCACGAATCATGCATTTATTATTCTAGTTAGTACGCAATTATTAGACTTATGTTATCCACGTTAACAATTGTAAGTAAATTAGTTTGCACATAAATAGCGTGTTACCTTTAACCCTTTACATGTAACATACATGGTTGGTTATTTACTAAGACGAACTTGTATATTAATTATTTAACGTAAATATTAGGAGGTTAAAAAATGTTCATTTACCCTGCTCCATCAACTCCCCCTTTGGTGATTTTTAATATCACCACAAAAACCCATGTTACACAATTCTATCAGACAGCAGATTTCTTTGTCCAGTTTGCTTTTGTTAGTTTACACAACTGTATCCCTTTCAACTTGTCTCTTTGTTTTCTTATACATGTTCTCTTTTATTTCTTCTAGCTCTATTTCACCCATTTCTCTTTCTCTTTCTCTGTTTGTCTTGTTTTCCTTTTCTATTTTATTCTGTCTTCTTCTTCTCTTTATACATGTAATGATTAATTTTAATACTAAAACTATTATTATTATCATCGTTGCTACTATTATGACTTTCCCTATTATTAATCCACTCAGTCTAGTAAACCAATTTATTACTGAAGAAAAACTCTTACCAAGTTTCCCAAACGCATTTTCAACCTCTAGTGGAACAAGTTCTTTGTGCAAATTTGTAATATTCTTTATATACTTCTGTATATTTTCACTTTTATCTGGAATGTAAGTGCAACAATGTTGGACTTTCAGCATTCCACAGACTCCACCCTCTTTTGCCAAAAGAATGTCAAGGGCAAGTCGATTTTGCATTACCATAGCTCTCATGGCAACCATTTCGGTATTTACCATCAAGAATCCTCCAGCAGTATCTGTAGATAAACGATCTACCACTGTGGATAATTTCCGAATTTTAAATGCATTCAAAGATATTCCCACTGCTGGTATCAATGCTCCAAAAATATCACCTACTATTTCTGAAAAACGTTCCCTTTTTCTACGTGTAAATGTCTTTATCATTTCGTGTGTTCCCTTTTCTGCTCTATCCACATGAAAAATCTTTGGAAAGACCAGGCCTAAATAACATGATCCATACCAATGGTCCGGCAACCTGTAATAAGCTCTGTTACCGCAAATATAATAGATCCCAGGAAATATTGGATCTTTTCCCCCTTTAAATCCCCATCCGCCTAAAATTTTATAATTGTCATGGCAATCACTGGAACCCACGAAATAATTGTCATATCTTGTTCTATTTCTTCTAATGCACAACCTTCCCTGTTGGGGCCAATCCAGAGTCATAGCTGCATTCGTCTTTTTCTTGTCATGATTTTCTTCCTCAAATGCCCAAAGAGGTATTTTTGTCTCTTCTATCACTTTTCTTTGAAATTTCACTCTTCTATCCTCAACCATTTCTAAAAATACCTTTTCTTCATTTCTTAACTCACAGGTAAGGTTGTTTTTAACTATATCATCTAATGTTAAAATCTTATCTTCTATGAAAAATTCACCAAATGTTCTTGCCTCTTTCACTTTGTTTAGTTCAGAAACTACAGGAATCTTTGCAAAAATCTTATCTATATTAGTGTAATAATATTCTAATCTTCCTGTCTTGTAAAATAAACTTGCTAAAACACTACATGTTATTCCATACGTCAAAGGAAGGTGATGATAAGTCATACCTTCTGCAACAGACGCAGGCAATTGCATACAAACATAACAATCTCTTACATCCATTGTTTCTACATACTCATATAATAATTTAGTGAAAACATTTTTTGAAAAATCTGTTATTGATTTGTCTTTATGTAATTCTGCACTACTTTTTAATATAGCTGTCTCTTGAATGTTAGCTCCCTTTTCTTTCTCTGTGTTATTTGACGTTTCTTCTACAGCTAAACTAATTGGAATGGTGATCGCTAAAATAATCCATACTGTCATTAATAATCCTGTACAAAAGAAGCACATCTTACACCACCTGCTTAAAAACTCACATCTACATTTTCTATCTTTAATATTTTCCATTTTGTTCTATAACCTATTTATATTATGTACAGGAAAAATATGTCACCACACCTCAAAATGACCTATTAGCCACCCTGCACTTTCACTTTGTCTTCTTTTGGTACTTTCTTTTAATTCTTTTCAGAACTCTTTCTTTGTCAAATCCAGTGTTTTGTCAAATCCGGTAGAAATTCGTTCAACTTTCTTCAAGTTTGTTGCACTTCACCTTCACCCATTTAGGTTGCAGCTTTGTTTTGGGTTCTCGTGAGTGATCTCTTCTTCTTTGATATCAGTCAAAGCAATGTATAGCCATTCAGGCGATTTATACTTCAGATTGGCTTTCTTTATTCTTTTTGTTTTCTGAAAGTGTTTTCCACCTTGTTTCTCTTGTTCTTTTTGACTTGTTATCTCATTTACTTGTTCTGCACTTTTTCCATCTAGCCTTATGATCTTGTATCTCAGTTTTCTAACTTCGTCGGGCCAATTGTCTCCTTTTCTTGGCCTTTTTGGTTCACTTTCTTTTTCCCCTCTTTCTGTTCTCCAAGTTCTCTTTCTCGACTATTTTCTGGTTTCTTTCTTCTCCACTTTCTTCTGACTCTGTTTCTGTTCTTTCTTTATTGTCTCTTATCTTAAATTTTATAATTTCACTTCTTTCATCTGGTTGTGGTTTCTCTCTTGTTTTCCTTCGATCACCTACTTCTGTCCCTCCTCGAGGTTCTTCCGAATTTGTGTCAATCTCTCTATCTGCTTCTAAATTTCCCTGTTCTTTTGTTCGCCGATCTGTCCCTATTGCTCCTCGGGGATCTTCCGATTCTTCTAACTTTCTATTTGAAACTCTCCCTTCTTCGTCTATTAATATTATCTCTGAAGGATTTTCACCACAACTTGTACTTGGTTGCTCACTATTACTGTCTTTTTGCTTAGTTTCTTCTTTTATACTATCAAATTTCCAATTTCTTTTCAGATTTTCCTCACAGTCCGAATGATCTGTATCAGATGCGGAACTGGTGTCTGATATTTCCAGATGTCGACTCACATGTCGATCTTCAGATTCTGGAACTTCAGCTATTTCCTCCACTCCTTCTGTCGTTGCACTTGTAGTTGGGTCTTCCAAATGTCGACTCACAGGTCGATCTTCAGGTTCTGGAACCCTGTTCGTCTCTTCTTCTGCGTCAGATGCTGAACTGGTATCCAATACTTCCAGATGTCGACTCACATGTCGATCTTCAGGTTCTGGAACTCTGATGGTGTGACTGGCATGTACCCAGTGTTTCACTCCTGCACATTTGACTGCAGTTGTTGTCACCAGGATCACCTGTCGTGGTTGGTCCCAGCGAGGAACCAAACAGTTTCTTCTTCTGTGGATTTTTATGCGGACCCAATCTCCTGGATTCAAATCGTGAGCTGGTTTTCTTTCAAGAGTGGTCGCATCCGGTCCAACCTGATGAAACACAGAATGTACCACATCAGCCAATCCTTTGCAGTAATCCAGCACCAGATCATCAGTTATAGTCAGTAGTTTGTTGACAGGTACATGTGCTTGTCTCATTGCTCGTCCCATAATTATCTCGTGGGGACTGAGTCCTGTCTTTCTTTCCGGTATACTTCTGATTGTCATTAAGACTAATGGCAAGGCATCTGGCCATTTGAGTCCTGTGGCTTGACACATTTTACCTAGCCTTTTCTTAATTGTTCCATTCACCTGCTCTACTATTCCAGAAGCCTCTGGTCTGTATGCACAGTGCAGTTTCTCTTTAATACTAAGTGCTTCACAAATCAGTTGAATCAATTCGTTTTGAAAATGTGTTCCTCTATCTGTTTCAATCGTTACTGGAAAACCATACCTTGGAATGAATTCTCGCAGCATAAGTTTTGCTACCGTTATTCCATCATTCCTTTTGGTCGGGTATGCTTCCACCCAACGGGAAAACAAACAGACGACTACAAGGACATACCTTAGTCTATTGCTCGGAGGCATATCTATAAAATCCATTTGCATTCTTGTGAAAGGACCTCCCTCTCGTCCTATTGTTCCTAGACTCACTACTGTCTTTCTTCCTGGATTTAGCTGTTGACAAATAAGACATCTTTGACAAAGACTCTCAGCTATGGCTCTGAATTTTGGATTATACCATGTTTGTCTAAAAAGTCTGATCATTGAGTCTCTCCCAATATGAGCTTGTCCATGGTACATCTGTGCCATGTCAGAAATCATGCTATCAGGCATAACTGGTCTTTCATCCCTGTAAACCCAAACATCATTTTTCTCATGTTTTCTACATCCTGCTTTTATCCAGTTATCCTTTTCCTCATCATCTGCTGCTTCCTGTAACTGTCTCACTTCATCCCATGTTTCAACAGAGTTAGTAAAAAGCAAAGGACATGAAATATGCTCTCGTTCTTGGTTTCTATTCAATGAGACCACATTCTTAGCACAGTACTGTGCAATTTCATCAGCAAACTTATTGCCGACAGTTATGTAGTCTTCCCCATTTTTATGTGCATTGCACTTCACTACTGCAATCTGTTTAGGCAGCTGTATCGCCTCAAGCAACTTTTTCACAAACTCTCCATTCCTTATTGGCGTTCCTGCAGACGTCAAGAAACCTCTCTGAGACCAGATCTGCCCAAAGTCGTGCACCACTCCAAAGCCATATTGGCTATCTGTGACAACTGTGATTCGAACATTCTTTCCCAACTTGCATGCTTGAATTAGAGCAATTAACTCCGCTACTTGGGCAGAACGTATCCCTTTCAAACAAGATGCTTCCATTACAGCAGCTACTGTGCAAACGGCATATGCTGCACTTAGAACTCCATCATCCGTTCTCAAACATGAGCCATCCACGAACAGAATATAATCTGATTCCTTTAAAGGCTCATCCCGTATGTCGGGTCTCGGTTTAGTACAGTATTCGAGTACATTCAGACAATCATGATCAACTTCATCCATTTCAATCACACTCTCTTCATCTGGCAATGATGTCGAAGGATTCACATTCATGCATCTATCAATGGTCACATTATCTGCACTCAAAATTACTTTTTCATACCTAGTCAGCCGACTATGTGTCATGTATTGGGTTTTGGTTCTTGTCAAAAGAATTTCCACAGAATGTGGGACATATACTCTCAGTGGATATCCCATCAGTATGCCTTCACTCTGCTCCAGACTTACACAAGTAGCAGCAACTGCTTTCAAACATCCGGGCAACGCTTTCGCTACTGGATCTAAAACAGCTGAAAAATATGCAATGGGTCTTTTCATGTTTCCGTGTCTCTGCACCAGGACTGAAAACGCACACCCATCTCTTTCACTGCAATACAACTCAAAGTCTTTTTCATAATCAGGCATTCCCAATGCCGGAGCTTCACATAATTTCTTTTTCAATTCTCTGAATGCTTTCATTTCCTCATCATTCATTTCAAAAGGATCTTTAACATCCTTCTTTGTCAATCTCTGTAATGGTTTTGCAATTAATGAAAATCCACTTATCCATTGTCGACAATATCCAACCATTCCCAGGAACATTCTTACCTCTCTTTGTGTCATTGGAGCTCTCATTCCTTGGATTATTTTTATTCTTTCTGTCGTTACCTTTCGCACTCCCTTCTCAATTTTATGTCCTAGATATTGGACTTCTTGTTGACAAAACTGCAATTTTGATGGGGACACCTTATGTCCTCTTTTTGCTAAATGATTCAGCAAAGCAATTGTATCATTGACACATGCTTCCTTCGTTTTTGATGCCACCAGTAGGTCATCAATATACTGAACCATCACTGACTTTTCTGGCATTTTCAAATCTTCCAATGATTTCTTTAAAATCTGATTAAAGATCGAGGGGCTTTCTGTATACCCCTGAGGAATTCGGCACCATGCCAAAATACGCTCTCCGAATCTGAACGCAAATAATGGCTGGCTATCTGGATGTAATGGAATAGAGAAAAATGCATGGCACAAATCAATAACTGTGTACCATTCTGCTTCGCGTGGAATCTGATATAGAATCACAGCGGGGTTCGGTACTATTGGATAACAAGGCACAACAATTTTGTTTACCTTTCTCAAATCCTGAACAATTCTATATGTTCCATTCGGCTTTTTCAGTCCCATTATTGGCGAATTACATGGACTGCTCATTATTTCTCTCAGAATCCCTTGCTCAATCATTTTATTTATTACTGGTGTTATTCCTTCAATTATTTCTGGTGTCAATTTATACTGTGGCGTATTTGGGTAGCTCGTTCCTTCTTTAACAGAGATTTTAACAGGGTCTACTTCTTTCATTAACCCTATATCTTCTCCCGTAAAGTCCCACACTTCCTGTTTCACTGTTTCTTTCAGTTCAATTGGGATTTTCTCTACGTCAAATATGGGAAACAAATCATTCACTTCTGGTTCTAAATTTACCATTGTCATTTTATACAATACATCTTCGTCTGGGGTCTGAAATGCAATTCCATCTGGAGTACAATAGATGGTGCAGTTCATCTTGCAAAGTAGATCGCGTCCTAATAGGTTCACAGGACTGCAATCACACACCACAAATCGGTGCATTTCACTAAATGGACCAATCTTTACCTCCACTAATTTAGTAAGAGGCGCTTTAATTTGCTGATTCGATACACCCAATACTTGGATATGTTCACCTGAGAGAGGAAGGTTTGGAATTTCCACTGACCTGACAGTAGAACGGGTAGCTCCAGTGTCCACAAGGAATGTTACATTTGCACCATTCACTTCTCCATCCACAAATGGACCTGACTGATCTACCTCTAGAGTTGCGCCAAGCACGCACTCTTCCTCCTCTCCTAGGCACCGTCATAAACTTTCATCCGACTCATCACCATCCTGCTGTAACCAGTACTGAGATATGGCAGCTGCGCGCGGCAATTGTGTTACCTGCTCTCCTCCGTAGAATCCTGTTTCTGCACTGTATTTCTGTTGATTAACACTCTTGGGAAGTGGTGGTTGTGGCACCTGATTTTGTTGGGTAACTACCTCACTCTGCACCTGTGGATTTAATGATTGATTTTCCGTATTAAGCTTTGGAGGAAATTTACACTCGTTTCTCCAATGCCCTAACTTTCCGCAGTTGTGGCATGGCCACTTCTTCTTTGCCTCTTCTATGCTCATTTGCCCTTTTCCTTTACCTATATTTGGTCTAAATCTAGTCTGTCCTGCCTCGTTAACTGGATTACTTAATTGAGCTTCTTGCTTCTCTGCAACTTTCACTTGTGCCCACATTGCTTTCTCTTTCAATTTACGCTGTCTACTCTCAATGTCATCACTACAATATTTAGCATACCTCAAAACTTCATCAACTGTGCTATTCTGCCAACAAATCATATGCTGTTTAATCATTTCACTTATCTCCGGTTTCAACCCATAAACAAATCTATATACAAAATGACTCATATCCTTCTCATTTAGTGTCTCATAGCCACTATACTGTTTAAAAACTAACAGTAGCCTTTCGTAATATGCATGTACTGATTCTTTACTTTCCTGTGTGGTTCTGTCTATTTTTACCCAATCCGTTTCTTTGGGTGGAATCTTATTTTTCAAAAAGGTAATTACTTGATTATATTTCCTCATCACTTCTGGTCCTGGCGCTCCTGTTTTAGCATCCCTTGGATATTCTACAGTTGGCCAATCAATAGTAATCTTACATTCTGTCCACAAATCAGCAGGTACTACTATGTCAAACAATCCATCCAAATCTATCCATAACACCTTCGAAACTTTCACAAATCTCTCCACTTGTCTGTACCATTCTACTGGCTTCTCTCTCAACTTTGGGAAATCATTTGTAAACGACAGTATATCCTGTCTAGACCATGGAACATGCACATAACTACCTCCTGGAGTTTCTCTCATCGGATACTCTCTCACAATTGATTCCTTGTCTGTCACCGCAAAAGCCAAAGACGCTTTGTCTGTCACTTTCTCATTCCTTTTAGTCCATCTGCTTCTCCATCTATCCACATCACCCCATTTCCTCAGTAAAACAATTAATTCTTTTATTTGGGTTAATCGTCCTGATGTGTTCAAATTCTCTATATCTTTCTCGCAAAAATCTACTCTATATGGTTTCTGCAACGTTCTCACTTTCACAAATTCTACTCCTAGTTCATTTGCTGTTTCTTCTAATTTGTCATGAAAATTTCTAGCTCTCCCTGTAATGCTCTTGCATAAGAACATAATCTCGTCATCCTGATAAGATTTCAGTTTCTCTGTGCCAATTGTCCCTAAAATCAATTCTTCCATGTCTATTTTTAACCTAATTACATCTAATGGTTTTGATTCTGTCTCTTTCGTTTTTAGAGTTTTCATCCATTCATTTAATTCATCTGGAGTTGGACCTACAGGCGTACTATTTAATTCTATCCAATTTTTACTTCTTTCTGGTGTCTCTGATGCAGACTCAGTCACCATAGGTATTCTCCTAAATTCATTTTCATTTATCGTCAAATTTGTAGGTGGGCTTGGTCTATATGTACTAACCAAGTTTCTTGCACCTTCATTGTCTAATTCCATCCCTTCTTTCCTTCTTTGCAAGTGTGAATTCATAGGAATGACTAAAGAATGCTCTTCAATTTTCTGATTCTCAAAAACTGGTATTACTGGACCTATCGTTACCGGTACAATTACAGCTTCCATATTCATCGTTAATTCTCTTATCTTTTCAGTTAATTCTCTTGTGGTTTTTGCTAATTCAGTTGTATTGTCACTTTCTATCTTCTCATTTTGTGGAGTTTTCAATTGATCTTGTGACCTATTTATCTCATATCCTCGTTCGGGATTTTTATTCCTCCCAGTTTCCATTGGCGGTGCATTAGGTGTCACCACCGCAGAATTCTGTTGGTATGGAGGTGGGTTTCTGTTTAAAATATCTTCCAGCAATTCATCTTCCGTCTCACTACCACCATACCCATACTTTTCAGTAACCACATGTTTCTTTTTCTCTGTACACTTTCTCTTTGCTTCTTCCTCAACTGTAAAAGCTGGAAACAAACCTCCTGTCATATTAGCACATCTCCAACGCTTTATTCTGTCCTCATGATTCACTCCCCATAACCTTCCGGGCACAAACTCATGATTCTTTAATCCTCTGAATCTCTCTCGTTCATACATCTCATCTTCCCATTCACTTAAAGCTTCAAACTGTGTCGGTCTAGGTTTAGGTTCAAGCATCGCCATCTTCTCCCTCAAATTTCGAAGTACAGCTACACTAAATGAACCATTCTCAGGAAAAGCCAATGCTCCATCATTCTTAGTATATTTAGTCCAATTTTCTAACCATATGCAGGTATGATATCCGTACTTCAACATCATGTGTGAAGCTGGTGATTTCGGCGGAGGAATTACTTGTCCCTCTCTAGTCACTACCTTTTTGTCTTTCTTTAAAAAGTTCTTAACTTTCGACATCCACGACGTTTTCTCTCTACGATACTCATAATAAGCCATGATTCACAATCTCTTTTCCTTCTCAAAAGTCCGCAATTCAACACTGTCCTCTATGCGTTATTTGGACCTATCCCAGCGCGACTCACACTAACGCTCCAATCCTAAGCTTTCACGTCACTGGTTTATCCGACCAATCCTTGCGCGACTCACACCAACGCTCCAATCAGAGCGGTTTCTGTATAACAGCGCACTGTCCAATCCCAGCGCGGCTTTTGTCTACGTCAGTTCTGTATGACTAGCGCACTGTCCAATCCCAGCGCGGCTTTTGTCTACGTCAGTTCTGCTCCTGACCCCTCCTTTACAAAATTTATCGGCAATTTATTTTTCAACAGTTCTTTGTTAGTTACGACATTAAAAACACATTTCCATTGTCTGATTTCGCTAAACAAAAGTGACAGTTTATTCTAGCTCGCAAGAATACAGTTTTGTTCGATAAGTGTAGCACTTCCCTCTACCTTACCCTTCTTTCAAGCAAGGAGTAAACCCGTTTCTCTGGGGATAAAACACATGTGGAGACTACACTGCTCCTGAGAATTAAGGCTAGAGTTTCACAAGAAAACCGGTTGCTATTTCACTCACACACCTTTTATACGGAAAATGTCCCTATCATAACACAACAACCTGTGTTATCACCAATATGAACTCAGACAATGCACTATTCCATGTGACTTCTCTTGCCACACGTGTTCCACTTCCTACTTCCCGGAAGCGTTAAAACTTTGACTTACATATAACATAACGCGACTCAACATAAAGTGTTAAACATCAATAATCAATAATCACCAAACTAATCTATAGTAACCATAACTCTGCTACCAAGAAATCTGATCCAGCACTATCAATAAAATTTCTTCTCCTAGATGCTTTTGGACGTCCAAGTACAAATATCCCTCTTAAACACAACTATATCCATATGACGGTGGGGCCCATAACACCGCATATACATTCACTCTCTCATATATTCCCTGGATCTCATCCGTCCTTACCTAGGAGAAAAACAGTTAAATGATTCGCTGGAAGGAGACGGGATACCTTTTTATAAAAATGACATAATACTTTTCAAGTTCTAAGGTATTCCGCTCATTGGTCGATGGACCAACTAGTAGGAATCAGTTGATGGTGATTAAGACCAGCTCAATCACAATAAACCTTTAAACATTTACATTTATCATTGAGCTAAAGAACCACTGACTCATTGTTTTATAGATCATAAAGTTTATATAAATTTTAGAAGCATGAATAAGTTTCAAATTTATTATTCAGGTTATTACATTTAGCATCATTATAAGAATAAATTGAAATTGCAATGCATACCTATTAGATGGAAAAATAAAGTTCGTCACAGCAAGAACTCCCGAAAGATCGTCAATTCTCTCTTTAGTATTTTAAGAATAAAAAGTCTAATAATTTAAATGGAAAAATCTAGTTGGAGTAAAAAAGGTTCTCCAATAGCAGCGTCTCATGCTCAATCAAAAATATAAAATATCAGCAGAAAAACCAAAAAGGGAATAGCAGCATCCCGCATCAACCGCATCAAAACGCACCAAAACGCAACAACCCCCCTTCCTAAGAGTAGGTCTTCTTATACCCTAATTCTAGCTTACTTAGTGAAAATGTTACATCTTTATGGCGAGATTCTCTCTAATTGGTCCATTCGGGTCAGTATACTTTTCATTATGAATATCCTTGTTTCAACCAGTTCTTTGTGGAAAGTTCATACTTCTGTCGTTTCTCACGGGTTCATGACATTACCCATCCGCTCTTTCATTTCAAACTGTATCCTTTTCTGATACTTTTATGTTGAACAGTTCTTTGTCCATTCATATATTCATTGTGACTTCTCACGCTTTTCACTGTCCTTTGGCACACGTTTATGTGATAAGGTCATCACAGCCTTGACCACGCTTCCATCCTAGGCTTTGGAACGATCACATGATCCCTCTTGTTCATGGTCTTTCTCTCTTTTCATAACCTCTCTCTCACGCCTGCGTATTCTATCTCATGGCGGCCATTTTATATCGCAGCTCAACAGGCCTAAGCGCACTATTATAAAGATAAACAAACATAGTTAAGAATAAAGAATATAAACCCTTTCGTTTCCCTCCCGTCATTCTACGTACCCCAAATAGGTATTACCTAGCAAAAGCGACATATCAAGCCATCCCTTACTTACCAATGCTTTACTTTGCCACTACACAGTTTATTTTCAAGCACGAATCATGCATTTATTATTCTAGTTAGTACGCAATTATTAGACTTATGTTATCCACGTTAACAATTGTAAGTAAATTAGTTTGCACATAAATAGCGTGTTACCTTTAACCCTTTACATGTAACATACATGGTTGGTTATTTACTAAGACGAACTTGTATATTAATTATTTAACGTAAATATTAGGAGGTTAAAAAATTTTCATTTACCCTGCTCCATCACACCCCCTTGAGAACTTCTTGGCATGTTATTGAGGGCACGCTGTACCCCATATAGGTGATTGACCCAACTACCACCCGCACCTAATACTCCTGCTGTTAAAGACTGCTTTAAGTTTTTCCTCTCCACGACCGAATTTCCCTTGGGATGGTACGGAGAGGAGTACCGCAGTGCTACACCCAAACCTTCCATGGCTTCCTTGTAAACCCTAGAGCTAAACACGGGGCCACGGTCAGAATGTAATGTGCCAACTGCATATGTCCCTATAAAGACTCGCAAATCTTTTATAACCGTTCGAGCTGAGCCGTCAGCCAAGCGCTTAGGCTATACCCATAGGCATCTCGAGCATTAATCCACTGCCACTAAGATGTACTTGTAAGCCCCATCCGATTGTAGCGGGCCGCAGTGGTCCAGATAGACACACGCTTCATCTGCTGACAGATGTCACATTTTAAGACAAAATTATTCGTCTGTTTTGTTAAACCAGGCCACCAATAGCGCTGTTTCAATAATGAAACTGTCGCTGTTATCCCTGCGTGTGCAGAACCTAGACCCTCGTGTGCAGCTAGTATTAAACCTAATCTGCGATCCATATTTGGTATTACTCTATCCCCCACTCCAGGAATCTGAGCATACAGAATGTTGTTTGCATCTAACCTGTAGGTGTACTTGAGTGGAAAACGTTTTAGTAAGGCTGGGCTGTTTTTGTGCGAAGCAATGACAGCTACCATTATCTGTCCGTCTATTCTCGTTTTTGAATGAGTGATTGCAGCTACGGAAGCAGTACGTACTGCCCCCTTTGCAGCTTCATCAGCCAATGAATTCCCTTCAATGTGAACGCCATCACGTTGATGACTCAGCGTGTGTATCACGTGAGCTCTTGGTAGTTTGTTTTTCAACTCAGCTACCTGTTCCCATAGCATTTTATGCTTTATTGTGCCACCTTTTGAGTCTTTAAACCCATTTTGACCCCAGTAGTGACGATATTCGTTGTATGACTGGACACAGTAAAAAGACTCGCACACTATGAGTGTGGAGAATTCTTGATCCGTATTTATTAGTGCCAGTAATAGTGCTTTTAATTCTGCCAGCTGAGCCGTGCAGTCTCCGAGAGACTGTGTCTTTGTATCGCTGGGATGGAACTTGCCTTCCTGCATACGACCTTTTACAATCGCACAAGCGGCGCTGTATTGCTGTTTACTTCCTATGGCCGGCTGAGCAGATCCGTCAGTGTAAATAATGTATTCATACTGATCTAGAGGCAATATTTCATTTGGGAGAGGATATTCTTGTTCATATTGCAGGAATGCTTGTGTTTTTAGCCTTGGGTCATATCTGTATTCTGCATCTGTTGCAGTGAGAGAATTAGCCCATTGTATCCATCTTGGATGTTAGGCTTTAGCATTAGGAACGCTTGCCTTTGAAGCAGCCTCTAAGGCTGGTACTGGAGTGACGACAATTATTAGTTTCCCCTGAGCCAGTGCTCTTTCTCACACTACAGCAGTCTGTACTGCTGTCAGGATTTTCTCTGTAGAAGCAAAGCGCATTTCAGCGTTTGTGTACAAATGTGATTTGTAAGCTATGGGTACTGTTTCTCCTTCATTGAAGGTGAGTGTACCCAGATTGACCCGCTATAACGCGGTTCACCAGATTGCGTACGTTTACGCTTGTCTACAAGTGTTTTGAAGCTATCATGTCAGCTTGTAGGGAACAAAGGATATCTGTGTGTTCCTGTGTCCAATGCCTGACTGAGAAATTAGGTCTTATTAAGTCGTAGAAAGGTTTTACTCTTTCTGCGTAATCCAAAATGTATGTTCTGCCAAAGTTTAAAAATCCTAATATGGATTGTAAGTTTTTCAAAGATTTAGGAGGTTGGAGCAGCGCACACTTTTCTAAAAAGTTAGCTGCCAGGCTTTTTCCTTCACTTGATAACTCGTATCCTAAAAATAGGACATTGAGGTGGGCTATTTTTGATTTTTTAGAGTTGAATTTGTAGCCCTCTGAGGCAAACCCCAAATTATGGTGCTCACCCTGGTCAAGTGATCCTGTAAATCATCATCCGTCAGATAAATATCATCTACATAGGACAATGCCTCTTCATACAAATTCTGAAGTAATTCTGTTACCCTAGCGCTGAACAAACTGGGGCTATTCTTATACCCTTCGGGGAATCGACAAAATTGACCCTGGGAACCTAGCACGGAGAATGCTGTTAGATACCTGCTTTCAGGTGCTATATTTTGGCAGAAGAATCCATTTGAGATATCTAGTGTTGTTTTGAATTTTTTCCGCACAATGTTATTCATTAATATGGCACTATGTGCATTCTGTACTTCAAATGTTTTTGTGCATGTGTTCAGATGTCTATAGTCTAAAACTAGACGATATGAATTATCGGGTTTCATTACGGGAAACAAAGGATTATTCATTGCAGAAGTGCAAGGTTCTATTACACCCTGGTATTCAAGTTGATCTAAGATCTCCCTGCCTTGTTTTTTCGCTTCTTGTTTTATTGGATACTGTCTCTGTGGAATTGGACTGGTTTTTACTGGGATTATATGGTGAGGTGACTCAGCATTCCACCTAACATGGTTGCGATAAAGTGCTGGAGCAAGGGCTACCGCCCACTCCCGCGCGTATGTATGTTTTAAGTAAATTAGAACGTGGTCAGAAAAAGATGGTAAAATTACCGTTTCTCCCTTTGGGCAATCCATAACAATTTCAGGCGGCCAATCTTGTTCTGCTAAAAGTATGTCATAGCCATAAGTCAGATTCTCCCAAAACAGACCTTTTACTTTTCTGGGTTTGTCCCCCTCCATTTGGAGTGTTATTTCATGTAACCTATGTGGGACACTTACCCTTTTATCAGGTGTTTCCACCGTGATATGCTCATTCAACTCCGCTGTCACCAGAAATTCCATCAGGTTCTGGATAGCTATTATTACTTGTGCTGCGCTGTCTCGCATCGTAAGACCCCATTCCCCGTTCAGTAGTTGAGTCCTCAGAATTCTGGGCATGTCTAACTTTGAGACCTGCTACTTTCTTCTTTTTAAATTGAGGTTTGGATTGTGACATGTCTTCTTTTTTAGAAGGGTAGCTTGAAGCGCATGGCGTGTCTCTGGACTTTGTACGCTCTTCTTGTCTGTCTTCTGACCGTCCTTCTCTCTCGGAGCTTCTTGGTGAACCCTGAAAGGAACGAGAGGAACGTGTATCAGTATCCTGATACCTGTCAGGTTTTTAGGTCTCGCGCCTAGCATTGCACTGCGCAGCAGTACTCGCGCAGCGCGAGACATTTAGTATGTGAAAAACGGGAATTCAGCACTGACCTAGGAATCGCACTCGCTCGTGCGTGTGCGATTCCTTTTGTGCTACCCATTGGCCTTTTCGTGCATCTTTTTGTAAAAGACTGCACGCAATTGGCCAAAGGCGGGCGCATTGCTCCGCCCATGGCCTATTGGTGTCTATTACGCGCTTGGTGCGCGTAATAGACACCAATAGGCCATGTGGTTTCAATTATCGTGCCCAGACACGGGCGCGATAATGGAAACCAGATGGCTCGCTGTGGCGCGCGCGCACCACTCGCGGGCGTGTTTTTTTTTTTTTTAACAGTAGCGATCGCTTTCACTGCCGCTTGTTATATGGGTAATTGGTAATCTGGTACGTTCTTGCATGCTAGTTTAAAATTAAAGCCTGCCCGGGAACCATAAAACCCGGACAATGCCCCGGTGGATCGGGTGACGCTTCTAAGACACTGTTTCATTGACAAGCTTTTTTTCTGCCTAAGAACAAAGTAGGCGTCTGACAGAGACACCTCCAGCCCTCGGCCTCTTATTCCAACACACAGGAGATAAAGAAAGAGGGGAAAATAATAATTAATGCCCTTAATGAATTATCCAAGAGCTGCTCTTTCCGACAAGAGCGGACAAAGTGTTTTCAGGAGGAACATCTCTTCCAGGCGCTCGGGCGTCGATGTGACATTAAAATCTATCCCGTGTGTGTAATTCCTCGAGTGCCCTGCGCTCGAGACCACGGGATAATACACCCCAAGACCCAGACATGTTGTTTCACGGCTCCCGCTCTCGATTTCATCAGTGCGGCTTCTTTGTGCATTTTCTTAAATATTGAATACGGCGCATCCTTGGCTCATCCTCCGATGAACAGGATTATGTTCATTGTTTTACACTGGTAGCTTCTCAAAGGTGAAGTTTGTGACCTGGTGAGGGTCATGCTATGGGAGGTGAAGAGGTAATTTAATACCAATACATCGGTTCTTATGGACTTACACATCTTGCACATTTACAATTACAGGCACTGGGAGAGAGAAAGGCAGTTCGCAGAATCACGGGTTTGTTGTCCTTCCTCGAAGCCGGGAATAAGAACAGCTACTCGAGTCTGAAAGTTAGAACACCCCTGCCCCGTCTAATTGTGTATGTTCTTCTGCACCCCCATTCTGTGTGTGTGTGTGCTTGTGTGTGTGTGTGTGCGTGCGTGTGTGTGTGTGTGTGTGTGTATATATATATATATGTTGTTGTTGATAGTTATGTATATGTGTGTGTGCGTACACACACACATATAAGTTGTTATATATGTGTGTGTGTGTATATATATATAACAACTTATATGTGTGTGTGTGTGTGTGTGTGTGTGAGTATATATATAGCCAAAATCTTACCAGCAGGAAAAGTAAATGATGAAAAGTTCGACGCACAACCTTTTCTTGAGGGCAGTGCGGCAGGCGTATGCCTTTATTATATATATTTGGGATTTACTTAAATTCGTGTTCATACCACTGTATGTCTTCTGTAAGCGGGAGGGCTTGGCTCTGTCCCGTGCGCGTCACAGAAATTAACGAATTCCATCTTTAACTTTCCCATTGTTTTTCGCTGATATAAAAGCACCTCCGGGCTTGGACGGGCGGGAAGCACGGCGCTAAAATCAGAATTACCAAGGAGGAGTAAAGTAAAAGGTATTTCAATGAGAAATAAGACGGCACTACAGAGAGCGCACGCACACATGCAGAAACACGCGCAAACTTCTTGGCGCTATACATGAAGATGAAGACAGGAGCAAACGTTAGAGTTAAGCGGCTCGAAGGCTCTCCGAGCCCTTATTTGTTAATGACAGCACCCCAGATTACGGAGCGATAAAACAGCTAGATTTACTAAAAAAAGAAAAATGAGATAAAAAGTGTAGAAAAGCCCGTCCCAGCCACACTCGCTTTATATTTGTTCCAATTATGATTCCGAAAATGATAGGCAATATTCACAAGTCCACCAAAATGATAATAATAATTTGGGTTGGAAAAAGGATTCTTTGCTGTACTCAAATGAGCTTTTCTAACCCGGATATGACTGCGGTGATGGAACTTGGAAAATCCGTTCCTGGACAGCAACGTTTCGGATGAAAAAGTGTCAGCATGAAAACATGAGACACAACAAGAGGTTTACACTGAGCCGACCGCAGGGCATCGCGGAAGGCGCCGCAGGACATAGCTCCTTGAAGACGTTTGTAAGGCGCCTTCTATGTAATAATAGCCCTTTCCGTTGGGGTGGCTCTGGCTGGCCTAGAGAAATGTTATCAGAAACGGATTCCCTTTCAAAGGAGAACCAAAAAGACATGGATGACAATTATTAACGGGCGCGGGTATAAGGGGCTTTAAACACATGCTGCGCCCGGGCACCCCGGTACCCGCCCTCTGGTACCCCCAAGGTGTCCTCGGGGTGACTCCCGGCACCCTCTGCGCCTTCACAGGCGAGCGTGTCCCAAGGGCGGGGTTACACGGAACATGGACAGTCCTCGGAGAGAGGAGCTTTAAGGGGGAGGGGAGTAATGGGGGGCCGGGGTGCAGGGATGAGCGGGAAGGCGGTGGTAACGGTGGACGGGAGGGGGGGTGCAAGGATAAGCTCCCAAAGGGCTGCTGGCTCGGGGTTTTTTGGGGTCGCATAGGCAGATTTCTACACTCACATTTCGGTCAATGTAAACTTCTACAATCTCTATTAAAACCGCTTCAATGGAGCGCTGTAAAATCTTGGATTCAAGGCATTAAGTCCCTGCAACCGTCCGCCCCCCTTTGAAATAATAACCTCGTTAAACTTCGTTCAAGTGTGCCCGGACACGAAGATCAGGAATAATGCGCTTTAAAGGCGCTCTGCTCGTCTAAGCGCTATAAGGAGCTTGTGTTCGGGGAAGAGAAAGTGTCCTCTCGACCGCCTGGTGAAATCGTGGAATCAAACAGATTGTGTGTGGGGAGGGGGGGTGGCAATGGGTAGGGTTGATGAGATCTGAGCAGAGGGGTGAGGGGGCTGCCGGGCGGGGTTTTGGTCTCTAACTGGGCTGTTAATTTTCTGGGCTTGAAACTGGAGTGAGTTCCCCGGTGGCTCAATTAAGCGGATTATTGTCCCCCAAAGAGAGAAAGCAGAACCTCCCCCCCCCCCCAAAAAAAAGACAGTCGCCCCCACCTTTACCACATCAGAGTTTGCTGGGCCCAGCTGAATCCACCATAAACCGCTATAAAACCCCTTCAGAGCCCAGGGTCTGAGGCTCCCGGGCAGAGTGACCCCTTTATATTCAGGAATGTGGTGTGCAAGGAGTGCGTGATACAATTGTGCACGCACACAGGCATACACATAGTGTGACATACACTGACACTACACACAGATGCGCACACACCGACCGTAGACACACATAAACCGACACAAAGTAACCGCTTTATATTCAGGAGTGTGGTGTACAAAGTGTGTGAGACAACTGTGCACACACAAACAGGCACACACACTGTGTCACACACACTGCAACTATACACAGACGCGCACACACCGACCATAGACACACATACACCGACACAAAATAACCCCTCTATATTCAGGACTGTGGTGTACAACCAGTGTGTGAAACAACTCTGCAGGACTCTCAGAGACAGACATACGAACGCACAGCACACGTTGCCATACACACCGATACATATGTGGTGTACAAAGAGTGTGTGATACAACAGTGCACACAAAGAGACAGGCACACACACCAATACTAGACAGACGTGTGACTTTGTCCTCTCATTAAGATCTCGCTGCCAATGTGAGGACTGGTATCATTAACACAGTCAAGAGGCATAATTCGGTAATTAATTGTTCAACAATTGATCTTCGTAACTACAAAACTTCCATTCTTCTGAGGTGGATTACTGAGTAAAATTCAGTTGGGCAATAATAAGACCTATTGTTGCAATGTCTTGAGAAGATTCTGTGTGTGGTATGTGTTCATAAATGCCTCCTATTACTAGTTAATATGTAATATAACTATATATGTAATGTCCTTTCAAAGCTGGGCATATGTGAAAACAAACGCGCACAAAAACCGTGAAAAATTCCCTGTCCTGCTAGAGATGTGGGGTGGGGGAGTTGGCTGGCGGTGCACAAAAGACATGCACGCTGTAGGATTAGTAACCAGAATTCCATATCCAAGGTTTCAACACAGCTGCTTCCAATAGGTCTCGCATTTGCGAGAGTTTGAGCTATTGGCATTGTAAATGATAATGCCTTTTATTTATGTGTTTTGAAAACCTACAATCAGTGCATAAACACACACTTTGTACTTATAGTAGTAGTTGCTTACGAGAAGCAAGGCTGTCAGTAACTGTGCCTGTTTTACTGCCAGCCGTGCATTTCGTAAGCAAGGACTATAAGTACAAAGTGCATATTTACACGCGCTTGCAGGCTTTCAAAATACATAAATAAAAGGCCTTGTCATTCACAATGCCAATAGCTCAAACTCTCACAAATGCGAGACCTATTGCATTGAAAATGCTTGTTTAATGTTATCTCTATTCCTGAGATTGTATCGTCTTTCGGAGTTCTCCTGCTGAGGAGACCCACTCCTAGATAGAGATCTATTTTCTCTAATTCTTTGGTTTTTATTGTTATTATCCCATTTCTTCTTAGAAGAATCAGGTGCTTGCTTTGTGTTATCCTTCTCAGGACCACCCATGAGTTGAGGTTTTATTGCGCTAGCCCCCAAACTATCTCAACCTAATTCAGCATAGATGCTTGTGATAATTATAGGTAATTCACGTTCCTGTTGTAAAGGAGTGAAATCCCTTAGGCGTTGGCGTATTGCCACTGCTGCTGCCTCCCCTTTTATATTTGCTAATATTATAGCTGATACCTGGGCAAAATTACCTAGTAATTTCATCCCTAAGTTCAGAGCAGGTTCTGCTCCATACTCAGTTTGTATTTGTCTTAATACGTCTGGTATTACTGCTAATGACGGGATACTATGAGTTCTGGTATATATGGCAGCGAAAACTGTACCCCAAGTGGTACAATCCTCTATCTGGGGAGCTATCCCCATTGGCAAGCAGATTGTTGGCATACTGTGTTTTTCTTGAGGGCTTGTGTGTGGAAATACTGCCTTTAGCTTTGTTATTTTCTGAATTATCCAGAATGGCATTTGCTCACGTTTAGTGGTCATTCTACTCATAACTGCGTATAGCGTTTGTGGAGTAATTTTAGTTGTTGAACTCTGAACTTGATTTGTTTGTGTAGCTCATGTTGGCTGAAGTGTGAGTGTTCTCATCACGAACTGTGTCATGTTCCTGTAGAGTTTTATTATTTCTTTGTGAAGTGTACGTAAGTCTGCTACTGGCATTGTGTCAATGTCTGGATGCGGGTGTGTAAGCCGCAAGGACAGGCCAAGTGGCCCGTCTCTTCCGTGCGGACCTAGTCTTGCTTTATTTCTTGTATGGAGAAGGGCGCCTTTAAACCAGTTTATGTGCTCCTGGTAGGTGAGCGGAATTTCAATGTCCTCATACGGACAGTATTCCTCTGGTGTTTCATCTTCAGTGTAAGAATGAAATGTATTTGATTGTGTATCTGCTTGTGGGAATTTAACCCATGAATAGAATACCTCTGTTCTATATGACTCATGAGCCTCAATCACGAAAGTTACTGTCCCACCCCTAGGTGAGACCCCATAGTCCGCTAGTCTTAAGGTAAGGGCAGTTCTAACATTTTCTGAAATGTTAATTTCCCCTTATTCTTCCTGTACTAAAACGCGCTGTGCTTGCACAGTGTCGTCTTCTGTCATTGTTGAAAAAGAATCTCAAGGAAGAGTTTCAAGGAAACTGAGATAAGGTTTTATGCACTATAGGAACTGTCTGTCCTTCAAGCTTGATTAACCTACAGCCAATAAATAGGAATTTTGCCTACTCAGCTGTGACGGATAATTCCCTTCCCACTCCAGATGTCTCTGGGGAAATGTGAGTAGGGGTCTCTGAGAATAGCACAACTGAACTACTCAGATTTGACTGTTAAATAAGTACCAAACTAACGTTGGCAGCGCCATGTCGTGAAGTTCCTATAAACCTATATAGGATCTGCGCGTTAAGACAACATATACTGTAGGATTGGAGTCAGACTGATTCTGGACACCCCTACCGGATATGTTTGCCTGTATACCAGCTAGCTCACAGTGCCACTAGAAACCCCTCTTACCAAGGAGAGAATAGTTCTTGGCAACTATCGAACATGACAACTCTGTCCCATCAGGGATCGTGGAAACAGTGCCACTTTTCGCTCAGTCATTCGTGCTCACTTTGTCTCATAGAGATACACAGAATAAACGGTGGGGACTTTTCTTAATAAGCATTTATTGAACCAGCTTCATTCTAGTGTAAAATAGGTGTGCTGAAACAACCATTAGACAGTAACAGACATAAATGATAATAAGCACTAACAGACTAAGAGGATGGTGGATTTCTACCATTGTGCTAAAACAATGAATACAGGCAAGTATATAAAATACATGACAGTGAAATGCGTACTCCTACGTTGCGTTCCTAACTAGATGTACCTGAATGTACCTAACATGTATGTGGGTGTAAAGCCAAGAATCCCTCTAGGATAAAGTCAACCCCATTACCTGAAGTGAGAGACTGTGGGACCCTGTCTTGGTCTCGAGATGAACACCCCGCAAGGGATGTCAGACCACTGCGAGCTGGAGTGTCTGTGTGCAGGAGCCCCAGCGTCTCGCGTCAGTGTGTCAGCATGGAAGTCCTTTTTTCCTCTGACTATCTCAGCAAGAGATGATGTATATATACCAAAGGTGGTCCCCACTGGGGATATACCTTGCTGTGTCATGTCGGGCTAGGATGACGGAAGGAATGACCCTTGTACATAGTTATTATGCAGGAGATGGTAGACCTGCTGTGATTCCAAGAATCCTCATGCATAATGAATGAGGCTTAAACTTTTCGGAGAAAACCCCATGTCATCTTTGGACATTACCGTAACTAGGTAAAAGGTCAGTACTAAGAACCGTTATGCAGTATAATGGTAGGGGAGAATATAGGTGAAAGGTTAGGTGACTACCTGAGCCTATATCGGGGTACCAATATGGAACATAACAGGACCAGGGCTCCTCATGTCATGACTATGCTTTTGAGAGCTAGAGCACTGGATGGTACAGAACCATTTGAAACCTAACTATTCATAAACTGAGATCCTCCAACCACTACTCCCAACTCAAGATATTTAAGTGACAAAAGGTTCTTTTTGCAACTTGGAAATACTATGCCATATCTTTCTTCACTTAGATCTCCCCACAGGTTCCAGGCCTTAATAACTCTACTGCTGTCAAGTATGCTGGGCCTCCCCAAGGGCAAAAAGTGTGTTTGTCCAATCTGAAAGCCTCTTATAAAAAGTCAGAGGCTATTGTGGCATCTACCGTGTACTCCCTAGCGAAACTGAAAACAAAGGTCCAAGAGTTAGAGACAGACATGTAAGGACTTGGAAGCAAAACTGATGTTTTTAAAACAAGTTTAAGAAAAGCTTCCTGCACTCAGAAACATTGAGGGAGGTCCGGAATCATGCAGCATAATCTATTATGGAGCTGGAGAATAGGACAGTGCTTATAAATAGCCTAAATAGGGAAAGAAACTTGAAGTGCCAGTACAGACAAGTAGCACAGCTCTCAAATTGTTTATGGTACAGATTTTGCTGAGATTTATATACCAAGACAATCTAGAGGCTGCTGGGTGCCTGCAGAGGTGTTCATATTGCCATAAGGAACAGGCAAGAACAAATGCATGGAAGCATCTAGATTGATGCCCTTCCATGACGGCAGAATCAGCTACAAAACAGGGGCTTATCTGGCTGAAAAACTAACCATCTTCAGTGGTCGATGTCATACAATGTTGCCAGACTAAAAATCAAAATTCAGGCCTTCTCTATATGTGTACCTAAGGCGTGAATACTTCTCCCCCTACCGCCTCACAAGGCTTGCACCGTTGCTAAAGCAGTTCAGAAAGAAATTAGAGGACCACTAGTACAATACAGCCTCATTGACCCTTGATAAGGGGACCCTGGCTCCTCCGAACTGAGGCCATCAGTCAGAAACTTGCCAACCTCCCCTTTCCTCATAACCGTATTATTCATCTCCTCTCTCTCCATGGACCCTCATGCACTTTTGCTATGTACAGATATTTATTACTTCCCTTCTTGGTTTGTGCTACACTTAGACTGTCTCAGTAGTATGATAGAATTGTATGGTCGCCAACAAAGAGAGGAATTGGTGAAGGCAGCCAGGTTACTAATCAAGAAGTTTTATAAAGGCAACTAATCACTTCAATTTCTACTTTTACTATTTCTACTTAACGTAAAACTTAAGCAAAGTTCAACTATATCTACAGGGCATGGTTATAAATGGTTATTAAGGCATTTGGTATCCTGCATAGCTACAGAAAGATATGCAGCCCAGTAATTCATGGTAGAGGCTTGACTTGAATATGATAACCGTGCTGGTATAGAGTTCATGTTTTAAATTACCACTGTTTTGAATCTCATGTATGCTCCATCCTGTTGCTTAAATGAGAGCTGTTTATTTTTCTTGCAATAATGTAATTTATATAGGTGATGTCGAACACATTTTTTGATGTATTCTGTGAAGGGTGTATGTGGTAAAGGTGTTGGTCCGTGCTAGAGGCAGTTTAAATGTTATTTTCTCTGGTGACGCAGATCAGCTCCTGAAAGTCTAATATATTGAATCCTTAGAGTTTGCGAATAAAAATGTTGAGCCAAAGAAAATTAGTAAAATGTCTAGTAAAAGTGTAACTGAAAATGCACTATAGACCTTAACACCACTGTAAAGACTTCGGGCCTCATTTTGACTTCTGCAGGCAGTCCGCTGCCACGGCAGCTCCTCTGAAGGCAATGAAAGTTTGCTGAGCAGCCGCAATATTTCATATGGCCACTCAGCAAACTTTTTTGTTTTACAAAAACAAACTCACAATGCAAGAGTTTGTTTCTGCTGTTCATAGCTTGAGCTTTTCCAGAACAGTGTTTAATTTGATTGTTAAGAAAATATATATGAATGGATATTATTTGAGATATGTGAAACATCTGTGGCTGTTGGGAACGATTTAAGTTAAGAACGTCTTTCTAGAGTTCTGGAAAATCAGCAGTGGACATTTTGCTACTGAAGAAGGCAAACCTATCTCACATAGAAAAGTCGGCATTTAGATTGACAAGAAAATATGTTGAGTCTGAACGCAATGTGAACTCTGTTCACTCTATTCTCTGAACAATTGTTAACTTCTTCACTTGATCTTTTGTCCTCCTCTATATCTTCTGTACTTCTTAGCTGTTTTTCATTCATTTTGTACATACTGTCTAGGGTAACTTGCTTTTGTTAAGTAACTAGGTAATCTGTGTTGACTCAATAGATAGAAATTTAAAAAAATACCAAGATCATGGCAGTAAATTACTTAAAAAAGAAAAAGATCAATTGGCATCTAAATGGACAAGAGTTGGACTTGGTAACCAACTATAAGTACTTGGGAATACTTATGGACCACAAAAACACGTTCAAACCCCAACTGGAGTCCCTGCAAGGGAAGGGAACCGCGACATACCTGGCAATAAAATCAATAAAGGACAAACTGCCCGACTTAACGCTTGACCCCTTGCTGCAGGTACTGCGTGCAAAGCTGCAGCCGACTCTTACGTATGGGAGTGGATCCTTTCAAGGAAAGGACGCTGTAATACTGGACACAGTGATAGCCAACTCGTATAGAGCAATTTTCAACTTGCCAAAATACGTTTCCCCAGCACAAATACGGCTGGAATTTGGCCTCCTTAAATCTAAATCCGTATTTGTAAAGCGCGAACTACTCACCCTTACGGGTCTCAAGGCGCTGGGGGCCGTCGTGGAAATTAAGTGAGCTATTGCCCAGAGTCGCATGGTGCTGAGCTGAGCTGCCGCCGGAGCCGGGGATCGAACCGTGAACCCTGTGCGCCGAAGTCAGCTGCCCTGGCCGCTGCACCACACCTCTCCACAAACAAACGCTGGAAAGAAGGAGTGCTTACGTAATCAGCTGGCACAAGATCCGCAGCGCGGAGGTTGGATCCTTAAGCTCCAATCTCTGGGAAGAGCTACTCCGCCACAGAAAATCCTCAGCCAGCGACTACTTGTTTGACTCACTTCAAGTATTGGGGCTTTCAGATCTTTGGGGCACCCCTACCGACCTTTCGTCCTTTAAATAAATTGTGAAAAAATCAACACGAATCATATCCGCCATTGAGGACAAGGAGGCACTTGCTAAAAGAGCGCATGGCTGGATAACGCTTAGTGACTACGGAATATTGCAACCTTAACCTTATCTTAAAACCGGAGTCAAAATAAAGACGAAAGAAAAGTTTTTAAAGCTACGCCTCGGAGTAATCCCGATCACTCCTCATCTGCCGCCTTGGGAAAGGAAAAACAGCTCGCAGTT
The DNA here is from genome assembly GCA_963921515.1 of Calotriton arnoldi. NCBI lineage: Eukaryota > Metazoa > Chordata > Amphibia > Caudata > Salamandridae > Calotriton > Calotriton arnoldi. The sequence continues at coordinate 903,384 of CAWUFW010002697.1, read as the reverse complement.
CTGTCGCTTATGTGGAGTTGGCAAGGAAGACACTATTCATGTTGTTTGCATTTGCCCCAACCTAAAGGATATCAGGCATAGCTTGCTACGTCCATCCTTTAAGCTGCACGGTATTCGAACCTGCAGGCAGGCAGTAAAACTGTGCTTTAATCCAGTCGAGACAAAACTAAACTGCCGACTTACAAAGTTCTTCGACTTAGTAACAAAAAGGCACAAGGGCAGGCTGTCTGTGGACCAACAAAATATAACCTGAGCAGGCATTGCCCGACAACAGCTTGAAACACCCGAATTTACATCTATGGACTTCCAGCGTCTAAGTAATAATGGCAAAGCATGGAAAGAATAGCCTACCTTTAGATCGGCAAACGTCAGCACTAGCTTTACGTGGGAATACTCTCAAAAAACGTTAAACTACTCTCTACTTGATTAGAACAATTGGAAACAAGCTGAAGAGCGAGGTTTAGGATATCCCGACTAGGATTTAGATAGAGAAGCAAAAGCACTTTAAAGACTAGCCCACTTAAGGAACTCTATCTAACCTTTTGGGTTATGAGACATTAGCACCTTATGAACTATTGATGAACTCGGCATCGAATTGCGTAATTTAATATAATACTTAAGGAAGGCATCTAAATTTTACCCTTATTTTGTAGAGCTGTTGCCCAGACTAGGTCAATTGTATACTGTTCACCGCTCTAGAAGTACAAGTACTTTGCAATCCATTCGATTAAGAACAACTTCAAATTGTTTGTCTGACCTTGATGCATTTGCACTTTATCACCTACTGATGATTACAATTGAATTGTGTAATTTTAAGAATTCGCTTAAATGAATTTTAATACTGTTTTATTGTTGTAAAGGTTTTAACTAATCATGTACAATAAACTTACTACTACTACTACTACTACTACCCCCCCAATAGATCTGTGGAGTCATTCATTTTGTAATATTAAAACTCTTACTATCAGATTGTGCTGTATCATTATGTGATTTTTTATATGTTTAAAGTTTAAGATATCTGTTAATTTTGAAAAAACGTATTTTAGTATGTACTAGAAGCAAAGACTGTGAGAAAGTACTTATCCTGGAAGCTTGAGGGTCAGAGTAATGTCATATTTGTGGTATAACAACTCAACTATATAAATGATTCCCACTGATTCATAGTATGTAAATTTATCTTGTGTCGAAATGTTGACATCTTGAAAATCAGGCATGGCGTCAGCCCTCAATGATCAATATGGACAATAATTCTAGCTATTTTTTAAATCAATTATACAACTTTTAGTACATCTTTATTAGGTCATATGGTTAAAATCCCACTTAGAGTATGTTAACCCTTTACTGTATGTGGGCCCTTACAGGCAGGATTACAGGCAACGTATCCTGCCTATTTTTTGCCACTAAGTTGTAATACACAAACTCGACAAGATGGTGATTCTTGTGACTCTGTCACAAATTAGAAAATATGTTTACTTTAAATATGAGTCCATCCATGATCTCTCCCACATTTGTTGGTATGGGTCTCTTTTGAGAAAGGAAAAACCTTAAACCTGTGTTGCAAAATAGAGCATGCAATACATATTCCTACTAATCCCCAGAGGGGATATCTTTGGCTTGGTCCTTCTCAGAACTTCAAAAACCTGTGGGTGAGATCTTTGAGATTGATTAATATTTTTGTTCTGTGACCACTTAAAGAGGCTCATACCCCACCAAAATACAAGATGTCCTATTTAATGGAATTTTTTAAAGGTGTGAATGGACAAAAGTAGTAATGGCTATCTATTTTTCTTTTAGGCACTTGTGGAGAAAAGGACAAAATGTAAAGAGGAAGAAAAGCCACTCCGTTTCCTTCATAAGATTGAAAAGCCTGCACCTCGGCCAATCACCCCCAAAGTGGAGGAACCTCCCGAGGTGAGAAAATTAATCCAAATCAATAGATGGTCAGTCTGAAATATTCTTAGGGCTTTTAGGTTTTAGAATAACATTCTTGGCTAATGTACATGGTAAAAATTACTTGTACATATGGCTCTACTATGATCTCCCGATCTTCATGGCTTTGCTCTCCTAAGGAACATAATTCATTTAGGTGATGCACAATTTGCGGTTAAAGAAAGAAAATCAAGAGCACATAAATGATTTCTTATCTACTGTGAGTGGGGCACTTTGCGCATCGCAGAATTCCTCCCTGGTGGGCCCACCCTCAGCTCGCCATTCAGCAAGCTCAGGCAGGTTACTGAGGGTGGCAGTGTCCTCCCCGGTAGGATCAGGAGCATCCTCCTCAGGTGCCCTGTCTTCCTGGATGGCTGGAAATTCAAGGGCTGGTTTCCCGCACCCCGCACCCCTTGCCCTTACTCTTCTTGGCAGCTCCCTGGGCCATTGTTCCAGGCTCCAGGCACCCTTGACTCTCTTCCCGTGCAGCCATGGACCTTGTGGTCATACAGACCCATTCAGGTAATCCCAACATCTCCGAGTGTGACCTGAACTTTACCTCTTTCCAGATAGTCTGCCCTAGGTCCTTGCCCAACAGACAATCTACAGGCAGGCAGGGATCACAGCTGCTTTTAGAGAACCTGACCCCCCCCCCCGCTCAAAGGGAACCAGAGACATTGGTAGGCGACTCTTGTGGTTGTCTGCGACTATGACTTGGTGGAATGTGTTAGTGAAGACCTGCTCTGAGGGCACAAGCAGACAGCTTACAGTAGTCTTGCTGGCTCCTGTTGCCCTCAGAGCCTCTACCTGTTGCCCATTGATGGTGACCCACTGCCTATACTTGGAAGTATTTGTAGGCATATGGGCTTTTGGCACCATCTTCTTATCCCCCAGGAACTCTAGGGTAACCTCTGTCTGCTCCCCAAAGCTAACGAGGACCACCTCCTCTCCAAGCGCTAAACTTGCCAACCCAGATTTCTGCCACCCAGTGGGGGGGTTGTGCCTTCTTGGGACATTTAGTGTCTCCCTTGAAGTACCAATACTTGTAGCACTCAGTACACTGGGGAACAAACCTCCCTGTCTGTTTGTTAAAGAACCCTTTCTTCTTTGGCTCAATTTGGGACTGGTTACTTCTGTTCTCTTGGGAATGTTTTAGGGGAGGCCTTTTGAGAACTCATTATTTTTAAGATTTTCCCTTCACTATTTCTTTTGGTAGAACCCCTGACCAACCTTTTGTCAGTCCCCCAAAATGCGTTTTTATACACTGATGCTTGCCCAGAGGCCCACTTCCTCAGCAAGCTTCCTGGGGTCCGTCAGCTTTCTGTCCAACTAGGTGCTGGTGCAGCTCTGTAAAACTAAATTTGACCACGTACTCCTTGAGAATCATGTGTGACACCTTTGTAATCATAACCTTGCTGCCCCTCAACCTGCCATTCAGTGCCTTGCTAGAGTAGTCTAAGAAGTCCACCCAAGACTTGTTTGGGAGTTTGTGGCTGCCCCTGAACCTCTGGCATTACTTCTCAAGGGTCAGTCCAAATTTAGCGAGAAGTATGGCTTTCATGGGGGTGTACCTGGTTTGGTCCTCTACTTCTAGTGTAAGGAGTATGTCTCTCCCCACTGGAGGTATATGTTTCTGCAAGCCACCCCCATCATTCCCTCCCCAGTGCACCCTCAGGGTTACCTCATAAGCAGAAAACCATTTATCTATGTCATCTCCCACCACATAATTGGGCACCAGATCTTTAGGTACGTGGGGCTTCTCATCTCATTCAGGCAGTGAGTGTATGCTGCCACCACTGCTGCTTGACTCTGTTTGTCTAACTTTAAGATCCAGCTTTCTGAGGATCCTTTCATGAATCAATTTTTTTTCTCCTCCAGAGCCAATTTCCTCTCCTCCATTTTGAGTTGGGCAAACTGTAACCAGAACTCCCTCTCTGCCTTCTTGTCCACCACCTCCTCTGGGGACAGTCTTTGCGAGGAGACACTGCTTCCTGCTCTGGCAGGGAGTTCCAATTCAGGAGATGGGTCCTCCTCCTCCACTGAAGGCTGTGTTTCAGGGCTGATATCCAGGTCCCGGTCCTGCTAATCCATATCATCCTTATCATGCTGCTCCTCCGCTACTGTTAATGACTGGTGAACCTCGCACCAAGCTTTCTGCAGCTCCTTGGTGCCCTTCTTGGAGTTCAAGATCATACAACAAAAATCCAATCAGTAGAACCGGAGATGTGTAATTGTAAAGATTTAAGGGAAAACAGTGCCAAAACGCCCAAAGTGCCACTGATGGTTATCTCGTCGTCCAAAACTGTAAGAAAGTCACAAATTCAAGCTAACCGCGATGGAGCGGGTCCAATACAAGAACCAATTTAGTCCCGCTGAAATGTTACCTTCTCAGTCCAGCGGAAAGAGTCTCGCTCGCGGGGGAGGTGGCCGCAAGGAGCAGGTTAGTGTTATGGACGGTAGCCGGTGTAGTGCAAAGGGCAGGCCTGGCATTATGGACGGGCATCACTGTAGCGCAAAGATCTTGTCGTCATGAATGGTCGGGCCCGTGCTTCACAGTGGTGCTCCCCGCGAGCGGTCAATGCTGTAGCCCAAAGGGTCAAGCTGGCAGAACTTTCATTGCATTGGCAAGCTGTGCGACTGACAAGGTTTCAGCTCCAAAGGGCTCATTCTCGGTCAAGAAGAGCCCACAAAAATTGAATTCAGCCTCTCTGAGGCCACACCAAGGGTCCAGGACCTGAGGGCCTCCACTTAGGGTTCAGGGGATGCTCCATCTGGATCTGGGTGCTGGTCCAGGTGGTTGGGAGTCTGTTATGTCCCTGTGGCTCTGAACAGGAGGCCAGCAGCCTAGCCCTTGGAGTCACTCTGGGAATCCTGGGTTCAGGTCCAATCCCTCTGACCCTGGCTGGAGGGCAGCAGGATAGCAATCCAGCAAAGCAACAGTCCAGCAACCCAGTAGTCCAGCAGGGCAGTAGTGCAGCAGAGTGGCAGTCCTTTCAGCAGCACTGCAGTCCTTCTTCCTGGCAGAGTCTCCACAAGTCCAGAAGAGTTGTACTGAAGAATTGCTGTCTGAGGTCCAGTATTTATCTTAGGTGCCTCCTTTGAAGTGGGAGGGAGAAGCTTCTAGAGGTTTCCCTTTGAAGTGCACAGGTTTCATGCATCCCCTGCAGACAATTTACAAAAATGATTTGATCCGCACACATTAAAGGTAAAGAATTAGTTCCACCAAGTGTTGTGATTCACACATTCCTTTATTCTTTAAATTTTGTTCTCCTCTCTTCACAGTAGCCACATTAGCCAACGCGTTTCGTCCTATTTAAGGACTTCTTCAGGGCTCATCAGTTGTCCAATAAATTGTATGAGTGTTCCCTCTTCTCATATAAAACGCACCTTGCAATAGTTTTCTGTATTTTTGTGATATTGGAATCTCCAGTAAGAGAAACGTTTGTCTTATTGTTTCTTTATATAATTCACGACGTAAGTAATAGCAACTTCAGTAGCATTACATGTATTCCGGGCAAAGTGTCCCTCTGTCAGCATCCCCTGCCTTGGCTCCAGACTACCTACGAGGTGTATGCCACTCTTTGTGTGGAGGCAAGACACAGCATATTCAAGTATAAGTAGAGCTGTGCCCAGCTCCGCCCTCCCATCCTGCCAGTGATGGCCCATCCAGACACACTTAAGCTCTCTATTCTGTGTGGCTGTCTAGGAGGAATACACTAAGCCCAACTGTCAGTCACACCCAGTCATGTGACCTAGAGACAGACCGCAGGCACTAAATGGCTAAGGCAGAAAAATTGTAACTTTCTAACAATGGCATTTTTCAAAATTGTAATTTAAAATTTGAGTTTACCATAAGAAAATATTTTTCATTACAAGTCCAAAGACATCAAATATGAACTAGTTCACCTGTTCCCATTTGGAAGTTACAGCTTATTAAATGTAATAAAGTAATGGGAGAGGTAGGCCTTGCAGTAGTGAAAAATGAATTTAAGAGTTTTTCACTACCAGGACATGTAAAACGTAAACATACATGTCCCACGTTTTAAATACACTGCATCCTGCTCTCTGGGCTGTCCAGGGCTACCTTAGGGGTGACTTATATGTATTAAAAAAGAAGGTCTGGGCCTGGCAAAAGGTTTATTTTGCCAGGTCGAAATGGCAGTTTAAAACTGCACACACAAGCTGCAGTGGCAGGTCTGAGACAGGTTTAAAAGGCTACTTAGGTGAGTGACACATAAAGTGCTGCAGGCATTTAATTTACAGACCCTGGTTACACGTAGTACCACTTTAATAGGGACATATAAGTAAATTAAATATGCCAGTTGTGGAGAAGCCAATGCTACCATGTTCTAAGGAGTGTGCACATACACTTTAGCTCTGGTTAGCAGTGGTAAAGTGCACAGAGTCATAAAGCCAGCAAAAATGAGATCAGCAAAATATGGAAGAAGAAGACAAAATGTTTGGGAGAAGACCACCATTAGGCTGACTGGTCTAACAATAGCGAATTGGAAAAGCATTGTGCAATTCACTATTGACATACATCAAAAATGTAAAGTTACCAAAAAGAGTTAACTGATGTTTACTTTCTCAACAGGCAGTATTGTAATATGTTTGCCTTGCTGCTTTTAACTCGCTGATGGTAGGACTAATGAAAGACCAAGTATGACATGGACAGTGTGTTTACAAATAGCAGAAAGAAGCGAGCAGCAATGGCATACAAACAATGCATATCCCTTCCTCAGGTTAAAAATATTAAAAGTCATTTGTTGTAGACAGATGCCAAGGATCGTTACTTTAGTTCTCCAGTATTGGAAGCTTTCATAGATTCACATGCTTGAATCATTCCCCGTCGTCGAGATGGGAGACCCCGGTACATCAAATAGCAATGCAAAGCTATTACAAACTAGAAACTAGGCCGAGACCCATTTCAGTTTTGTAACATATCCACCTCTTTTTGTAAAAGAGACCAAATAAAGCACACAACCAATCAGATCAGCCTCACCCTCTGGAATCCTCCTGAGAGAACCTCAGACCTTCAGATTTTCTACCGTACGTTGTGCTAGGGAGTCTCCACTGAGCTCTGCTCAGTTATTCCTTATTCTATTCTGCTGCAAGATATTTTCAGCAATTTCTTTCACTTAATTACTCTACAACTTGTTTCCTTATGGCAGACAAGGAGAAAAAGGGCCTTTTTAGAGCTTGTGCCACCTGCTCTAAGAAGAGGCTTCATGTGGACGACCCTCATGAGGACTGTATATACTGCCTGTATCCTGACCACAGAGCCAAGGATTGCAGTGTATGTAGTACCTTTTTCACTAAAACTCTGAGGGACCGTGAGGGACGTCTCCTTATCTGGCTCCAGAAGTTAAAATCCAGGAGGGATCCTGTTTCCAGTGACGACAGTGATGAGCCCTCATCTGCTTCGTCTTCTAGAAGATCTACAAAGAGGGGAAGATCTGACCCCCATTCTTCAGAGGAGCGCCCTCAAAAAGCCCCTAAAAAGACCTCCTGTGGGTCTGACCGGCTTAGTCCTACCAAATCTCCTCACCGAGGTGAAAAGGAGAGAAAAGGACTTATAACAGGAGACGGTGGAGTAAAGAAGGCGAGCTCTGTTCCTCCTTCTTCCCCTCCGGAAGGAAGGAAAACATTCAAGAAACCTTCTTCTGTTCCTCTTGAGGAAAAGCCATCGAAGAAACCACCGTCGTCGACGAACCAGTCGACGAAGAAACCATCATTGACATCGTCGACGCGGAGGGAGGTTCTTGTAGATAAAGGTCAGTCTCCTCAGCCTCGAACAACTCCGACGACGGGATCGTCGCCGAGAGCTCTTCCGGTGTCGACGGTTCCGCCACCATCGACGACGGCACCGACGATGACAGTGATGACAAAGCTGTCGACAGCGATGACGAAGACGACAGCGGCGACAAGAACGGCGATGACGGCAGCATCGACGAAGACGGCAATGGTGACGATGGTGATGACGACAGTATTGTCGACAGTGCCGTTGATGGCGATTTCTTCATTGTCAAAGACACCGCCGACGGGGGAAAAAATTTCTGGAGAAAAAGACAGGAAGCGTCAGGTGACTCCTCTACTACCTTCTCATCTCCTGGAAGAGGAGGAATCAGACGATGAGGGACCTTATGGTTATGCCCATAGCCCTTCAGAATTGAACGTTAAGTGCCAGGAGGACGATTTTGAAGAGGGCTATGAAGGGGAACATTACTATAATCCTCCCCAGGAATACCATGGTGGATATCAGGAGGAAGTAGTCTGTATGCCTTCCTCTTTAATTTCGGACTTGCAATTCATGCTGTTGGATTACAAGAAAAGGTTTCCAACGCCTTCCTCAATTTCGGATCAGGCACCAGTTCCCCAAGACAACACTCAGTGCCTCCCACTCCTCAGGCACCACCATCGTTGCATACAATAACGGCACCTCCACCAACGCCGCCTTTCGTCCGTCACCAGAATACCTTGGATGACAATCAGGGGGACACAGATCTTCCAGACCAACAGGGGGAATGGGATGACTGTTATTCCCACCCCTTCTTCTCCTTCACCGGTTCCCGTGGATTCTCCACCGGGAGACATAGGTGGTTTCCACAACCTATTGGAAAGGGCGGCCAAGAGGTTTGATCTGCCGATGCCCACTTCGCAGACGGAGTGTTTTTATACGACTTTAAGGAGCCTTTTAAGAAGTCGGTGCAGGCCATCCCCATTGTTAATTATTTATGGGATGAGGGTCTTAAGGTCATGAAGGCCCCGGCCACAGTGGTGCCTGTCCTTCCACGATTTTAGATAAAATATAAGGCCCCAGAAGATAGCCCAGCTTGCCTGGGGAGTCATTCGAAACCAGACCAGTAATATCGCAAGCGGCACTGCGAAGGTCGAAGAATCCGGCAGCCCCTCTAACTACGCCTCCGGACAAGGAAGGTAGACGCCTGGACAACGCAGGAAAGGGATTCTCTTCTATGTCGGGTTTAATGGTCAGGGCAGCTAATGCTTTATCCATTTTGGGCCGCTACGACCGGCAGATGTGGTGTGACCTTACCCCTTACATCGACCAACTTCCAGAGGAAAGCAAGTCTGAGGCCAAGAAGATCCTCCAAGAAGGAGAGAGAGCTTCCTCGGAGGTTATAGACTGTGCAATGGACATCTCTACAACAGCTTTTCGATCTTTGGCTGGAGCAGCGGTCCTACGTCGGCAGGGTTGGCTTAGAGCAACCTCGTTCAGACCAGAGGTCCAGAACAAGATCCTGGATCTTCCCTTTGACGGGGAGTCTCTCTTTGGAAAGCATGTGGATGATGCTCTCCAAGATATAAAAAAGGACACTGACACGGCGAAGTCGTTGGGGACGCTCCAGTACTGTAAGGTTCCCTTTCGAGGAGCCCGGGGAAGAGGGCTATCCTCGTACAGAGGAGGATTTCAGCAAAACAAATATTCCTCCTATACGCCTGCCGCGTAATCTTATCGCCCGCAATACAGTCAGCGACAAGGTCAATCTGCAGCCTACTCTAAGTCGGCACCCAGAGGGAGGGCAGGACGTCAGGGGTAGGATCCTTCACGACGTCAATTGCGGCTTGCCGGCTCCAGCTACTGTTCTCTCCCAACACCAAACACCTGTAGGGGGAAGGATTTCTTTGTGCTTACAAAACTGGCAAAAGATAACAACAGATCAATGGGTGCTCAACATAGTTCAATTTGGCCATACATTTGAGTTTGTTCAACCTCCTCTACCCACCCCTCCTCGCGTGCACGTCACGAAGCATCTATGTCTCCTGCGCCTTGAAGTCCTAGTAATGTTACAGAAGGGGGCAATAGAACAAGTCCCGTTAACCCAGAGGTGAAAAGGGCTCTACTCCCGGTTCTTTCGGGTTCGAAAGACTGTCAAAAGGTGGCGTCCTATCCTAGATCTGAGGGCGCTCAACACCTATCTCATAAAGCAGTCATTTCGAATGATCTCCTTGCAGGACATACTTCTGCTATTAAATTAGGGAGATTTCATGGCCACTTTAGACCTAGAGGACGCTTATTTCCATGTTCCCATTCATCCATCGCACAGGAAGTTCCTCTGCTTTACGGTAGCCGGGAGCCACTATCAGTTCAAAGTTCTCCCTTTCGGCCTCAGGTCGGCTCCAAGGATCTTTACAAAATGTCTGGCTCCTGTAGCGGCCTTCCTTAGAAGACAACAACACCAGGTATTTCCCTACCTAGACGACTGGCTGATAAAAGCTCCCTCCAAGGCGGCAGCCAGGGAATCCGTGACAGCCTGCACAAGGCTATTCAAGAATCTAGGTCTTACCCTCAAAAGGGACAAGTCAAACTTGCGTCCTTCCAAGAACGCCGTTTTTCTGGGGGCCATATTAGACACATCCCTGAACAGATCATTTCCAGCACTAGAAAGACAGGCCAAGCTTGTTTCAATGGCTCGACTACTTCTAAAAAGAAAGTCACTTTCAGTTCGCCTCTACAAATCCCTCCTGGGATCCATGTCGTCCTGCATTCCTCTGATACCCCACTGCAGGCTGCGGATGCAGACTCTATAGGAGCAACTGGACTTACAGTGGCGTCAAGTGGAAGGATCTTTCAAGGACATGGTCACGGTAACGTCACCAATGAGACAAGCCATTTCATGGTGGTCTCACCAAGCAAACATTTCACAAGGTCTCTCTTTTCTGACCACCCCAGCTCCTCGGATAATTACAACAGATGCATCTCTAAAGGGTTGGGGAACGGTCTTCCAAGACCTTCAAATAAGTGGCCGTTGGCAACAACATCATCGTCTTTTGCATATCAACTTGCTGGAGCTAAGAGCGATTCGCTTGGCCCTACAGGCATTTCTCCCGAGGATCAGAAACTTGTCTGTCCTCATCAGGACGGACAATACCACAGCCATGCATTATGTCAACAAACAGGGCGGCACAAGGTCCCGTCTGTTCTCCTTAGAAGCTCAAAGTATCTGGGAATGGGCGATCCTGCATGGGGTTTCGCTGAAAGCCGAGCATCTTCTGGGAAATCTCAACGAGACAGCAGATACACTAAGCAGACTAAAGTCGGTCTGCCACGAGTGGGAGCTGGATCAGAAGACACTGGACAGCATCTTTCGGCTATGGGGCAAGCCATCCATAGATCTGTTCGCGACACCGGAGAACAAGAAATGCCGGTGCTTCGCAAGCTGGCATCACCATCCGGGATCCTGGGGGAATGCGTTTTCAATGGCATGGTCAGGCGCCTTTGTTTACGCTTTTCCCCCCATTCCTCTTCTGCCAAGGCTTCTCATGAAGATGAAGGCGAAACCCTGCAAGATGATCCTCATAGCACCGTCTTGGCCTCGCCAGTATTGGTACACAGAGCTTCTTCTTCTGTCGGTGGAACAACCGATTCTCTTGGATCCTATCCCATCATTGCTGACGATGTCCCAGGGACAAGTGCTGGATCCGGATCCCAAATCTCTTCAATTGTCAGCATGGCTCCTGAACACAGAGAGGTTCTCGACCTGAATTTGTCCACAGAGTGTAGAGACATTCTTTCCCAAGCTCGAGCTCAGAGTACGAACAAGACATACCAAATGAAGTGGTAGAGGTTCTGTCTCTGGTGCCAAGAATCGGGAGTTCATCCTTTCTCTTCTTCGGCTCAGGAGATTCTTCCTTACAACCTTTCATTGGCCAAAGCTGGCTTAGCTCACGCATCCATTAAAGTTCATCTCGCAGCCATCTCTCTTTTCAGAAGAACATCTTCAGGCACTTCTCTATGGTCAGCGAGAATAATAAAGCAATTTATGAAAGGGCTTTTTAGAGTTTTCCCTCCGATCAAACCTCCTCCACCACTATGGCACCTTAATGTGGTCTTGGCTCAGCTCATGAAACATCCCTTCGAACCTATCCATAAAGCAGAGTTAAAATTCCTTTCGTGGAAGGTGGCTCTTCTTTTGGCGCTAACATCTGCAAGAAGGGTTAGCGAATTGTAGGCACTCACTATCCAGGAGCCTTTTCTTCAGTTCAAAAATGATAGAGTGGTACTTCGTACGAACCCCAAATTCATCCCTAAGGTGCCTTTTGTTCTTTCATCTGAATGAACCTCTGGTTCTTAAGACTTTTTTCCCTCAGCCTACTACACCGGCTGAGAGATCACTTAATTCTCTGGACATTCAGCACTGCTTGAAATTCTATCTCCAAAGAACTAAGCACTTTAGAAAGTCACCTCAGCTCTTTGTAGCTTATAGTGCTCCCCGTAGTTGATTTCCCCTGTCGAAACAGGGCATTGCACATTGGATTTCCAGCTCTATCCAGTACTGTCATCAATTGGCTGGGAAACCCCTCCAGGGAAAAGTCCGTGCTCACTCCACGAGGGCAGTTTCTTCCTCTACGGCCCTCTTTGCTGGGGTACCTATCCGGGATATCTGCAGAGCAGCCACCTGGAAGAGTATCCATACCTTTACCAGACACTACTGCTTGGATTCTTCGACGCGCAGTGATACTGCAGAGGGCCAAGCAGTCCTGTTTCAATAGTGGTGAGCTTTCTGTTTAATCCCTCCTTCCTTTTCTTTCCTAAAAACATTGCACATTCTTTGATAAATGTATTGTTTCTTGGCATATGAGCTTTGCGCATTTTGAGGATGCCTATTGCTGCGCCAATGATTCTTTGTAATTAATTGTATAGTTAAAGCTTAATATTTAATGTTTGTCTTGAGACATGACAGAGTCCAGGTTGAGGAAGCATGTGAATCTATGAAAGTTCCAATACTGGTGTAAGAAAATAAGTTACTTACCTGTAACTTTAGTTCTCCAGTATTGGAAGCTTTCATAGATTCACAGGCGACCCATGCTCCTCCCCTGGGAAAGCTCAACCTTCCTTTTTTTGACCTCTATGGTTTATCCTATGGCACTACTGCTACGAAAATCTGAAGGTCTGAGGCTCCCTCAGGAGAATTCTAGAGGGTGAGGCTGATCTGATTGGTTGTGTGCTTTGTTTGGTCTCTTTTACAAAAAGAGATGGATATGTTACAAAACTGAAATGGGCATAGGCCTAGTTTCTAGTTTGTAATAGCTTTGCATTGCTATTTGATGTACCGGGGTCTCCCATCTCGACGACTGGGAATGATTCAAGCATGTGAATCTATGAAAGCTTCCAATACTGGAGAACTAAAGTTGCAGGTAATTAACTTATTTTCTTTTGGTGCATAACCCATACACCCTGCGGCTGACTAGTGTATTTACTAAGACCCTGCCTTGGGTGGTCCCTACATTTATATTTAACTGTAGAGCTGCACACAACTCATCAGAATCAAGTATCTTGATATGTTTAATTTAATAAATGCCAAGGTAGCATTGAATTCTTTGTAGGTTTTTTCAGTTCCCAAATTAGAGAAATAATTGAAAACTGGCACACATTTTGTCCTGATTACAAAAGAGTTGGGTGGCCTTAACAAGGCCATGGGCAGTTTATACACGGTATACTTTAGTGTGGTTTTTCAATTGGCATGTATTAAACAGATTTACCTACTATAATATGTGTTGATAAAACGTGATTTGCTGTGAATAATTTTGCATAGTGAAGCATTGATAGGCTTCCAGTGGGAAGAATAGCATAGATGCTTCCCTGAAGATACACCTAGTAGTGCAAGTACAGGAAGTATCTAGTGCACGGTGCTGGGTCACCAGTGTTAATAGTGCGCAGTTAGTTAAAGCCATTGCAATTCTAAAATAGAAGACAAGGGTGACAAATTTACGCCAATTCGCCCAGATGTTGGTTGCGGCCATAAAACCAATTAAGAACTAGAATCGTAAACTGTATTACATCAACAGAAAAATTATTACGCAGCTAAAGGCTAGAATACATTCAACAGCGATTTCAGAGTGCCAAGCTGAACGCAGATTTCTTTCATCTTTGTTACCCTCCCTTATTAAAAATAAACTTGAACCGAGCCAATCCAGACTAGTGCAGCATAAACATTAGATCTGAACACATCTCTCCCTTCAATTGCAGCAGCTAAAACTATTAAAAAATGTAAAAGGGAAAAAGTGCTTATCAATACAGAAGATTAAATCAACCTCTCTTGTCGTCGGGTTAATGGGCAATGACTTTGCGATATGTGCAAATTCGCAAGATTGACTCAACAAAGCCAGTCCAGACTAGTGCAGCGTAAACATTCAATTTTAAAACATCCTACCCATTAGTCACAAAAACTAAAAACTATGCAAAAAATGTGGCAGGGAGAGAGTACTTATCAGCACAGAAGGTTAAGAGGTCTTGTCTTGTTGTCAGGCTAATCAGCAGTGGTTAACACATTTGTGCAAATTTGCGTGCAATTCATCCAGTGGTCCTATTCACTCGATTCACTTCTTGAGCCCCCAACTGGGTAAGACAACAGTACCGCTTTGTTAACCAATTTCGATGAAGGGGCTTTCCCAGTGGTCAGAGCTTCTTAAGAAAGGCTTTTAACTTATTCCACTGGCAGTTAGTTTCCCTCAAGATCTTTTATGTTCTGTTTCAATAACTGATCGACTGTGAGGAGAAATTTAGCAAAGCAGGCCATAGATTGTGACGGAGACCTTTTTATACAGAACAGTGCTGGTTGTTGGCTGGTCCTGAGGCTATTTGAATCGAAAATATTTTGAAGATACTTTCTATGCCACAGCAGTAAGATTGAACAGATACACCATATGTGTTAATAGTACACTTCCCTGGATTAAACACGTGTCCACTTGGATGGGGGAGCTAGGACTTCATAGCTTTTGGGCTGATCCAATTAAATTTTAAAAAATGGCCAAAAACGTATTGAAAGCTACCTATTGGGCATACATCAATGAAGAACTTGTAAATAGAAGGCCAGTGGGATCCCTGACTAATAAGTTTCTTGATCATAAATTTCTACAATTTTTTGTGGAATATCTAGTTTTTATGCCCTCCTCTTTACCTAAGAGCCTGTTCTTACGATTTTGCCTGGGGACAATCCCTTTAAGATCATTTACCCATAAATGGAGCAAAAAACAGGTATCCATGGTTTGTAATATGTGCAATCAGAGCGATGAGAACGAATCACATCTACTCTTTTTTTGCCCAGAGTATTCGATCTCTCGCCGCAAGTGTATCATTCCCATATGTCGTGAACTGTGGGACTCTTGTTATCAGGTAGCACTTAGGATTTTAATGACGGACACATCTTTTAAAATCGTTTTAGCTGTTAGTAAATTTTTAGAGGCAGTTTGGCACAAACGAAGAGCATTCTTAAAAAGCGATGCGTAAATGATCTATGGACTTCTCTTTTTTCTACACCCCCGAATTATGAATAAGTATCTTATTTTTCTGTGATTAGTTTTTAATGCAAGGAGCTTATGTTGCTTCTGTTGTTTACCATCTGTGTACATTTATTGCTGCTTTTACTTTGCACTGATATTGAAGCACTGATCACTTTAGTCCTTGAAATGATTCCATCAATGGGGTTGTGTCCTACTGTTTAGCGGGAGTTTATCGCTGGTACCGCTAGTTGCACTGACTTTGAATCATTGGTCACTTTATCCTTGGTACAACCCTATAATGAGGATTGAAATCAAGTATTACCGCAGCTATTGCATGTATGTTACATGTTTTTAATTCTGAATTTTTATCCTTTAACTGTATTAGTCTATTATCTTGTTATTATGTATTTTACATTTTTATAGATAATCGTTTTGGGATATGATCTTAATATCTAATTGCAGTGCTGCAGAAAGGTCCATATAGTATCATCTGTATTGTATTATACTGCCCGCTCTGCAGTTACCATCCGCTGGGGGCTATGATATGAAATGTTTATATAAGTATTTTGATGTATGTTTTGTGTGTTCACTTTTTTCTAACTGATATAGCTTTTTTTGTTGGATGTATACTTTGATGGTTTTAACAATCGAACAAAGTAATAATACTACACTTAATATCCCCACCAGGTTGGAAATAAATTATATAGAACGGTCGTCAACCTTTACCTTCCACTCACCTTCTACAAAGGTGATCGATATAACACTGGAAGTATGGTGAAAACAAAGTTTTGTTTTTTGGAAATACAAGTTGTACGAATGTTGACTTTTCATACAACACATACAAGCAATACCACGTCATTGCATTTAGGAATGTCCAGGCAGTGTGTAGCGTGTACACTGTTAGGTGTGTTGACCATCTAGTTAAAGAGAACTAAAATGCCATTAAAAGAAGTATACTGGAGCATATTAGGGCAATCCAAAATTTAGATCCAAAATACTCCCTGGCAGCTCACTGTAGAGAACAACAACCTTATGAGATAGATTTGAAAGAATTTTTTTATTTTTCACTACTGGTTCCCGCCAACGCCGGGAGGTTCTTAAGCTATGTAAAGCAACATCAGAGGAGATCGGCAGGTTAGAGGATTTATATGGTAACAACCAGAATTGTCAATTTCAGTATATCTTGGGTGAATAGGTAACAAAACAATTGCTAATGAGAGTGTACAGGTTCCATGCTCAAAATGTTACCCACGGCGAATACAACTGGCATCTACTCTTAAACAATATGATTATAACAATTACAGCAGCTGCTTTTATAAGCAGTTCTATCATTTAGATTCAGAGACTTTTTAACCAATTGTCATCAATGGTTACCCTTTGTCCTTCTGTATAACAGTGCTGGTTAATGGATCCCCGATGACTGGCATTCGAGACCCATATATTACTCATTTATTTTATTTTAAAAATAGAAGCAAATGAAACAAAAACAATCCCAGCCTTCTTATTCGCGGGGGTGGCTATCTGTATATCACGTGCTGGATATTTGTATCACCGAAAGCCCGAGCCCTATGGATATCCATTGGGGACAAGATGTCTTAATGCCCGTTTTGTCCGGCATTGACCGTTAAAAGGGACAGAGCTATGCCATACTAGCACTCCGCTTCGCTTTAACAGACCTCATCACCATGAAAAATGCGTAAAGATCAGCAATTGGTAGACTTGACTCTATGCCCAGGCTGGCTGAGAGAATCTCTAGCTCTTCCCAAGAAAAGCATTTCTTCCAATTGAAGGCTGTCGGGGTGGGGCAGGGGGTGGTGTTGCTTCAGCGGAGGGCACTGTGCTCCTGTTGCCAGTGGGACTCCAGGGTGGGTGCAGAAACACCACTCTGCCCCTGCATTTCCCAGAGAGAGGCTGATATACACTTACTGGATACCATGAGACCGACCTGGATACGCTGCAATTGAGGAAGATGGACAATGTAACTCTGTGCAGAGTGAAGAGAGCCTCCCAGCACCTCCATGTGTTTCCCTGTTTGGGCCATGTGTGTCAGTGCAAGGTAGCAGTCCACCCGTATGGGTAAATATGTATTTGCAGGGTGTACACACACACACACACACACACATTGTGGCGTATATGTGTGTACACTGTGTGTGTTTGTGCTGGTTGCTAAATGTGCAAATAAAGAATGTTATAAAATTCTCACTGAATTTCGTAAACCTAAATGCATGGAAGGAATTCATCCCATTTTTCAAGAATCATTACAGAACAAAAGCAGACACATTGGACTCCTACTTAAAACAAAGGAAAACCACCAGCACCAACCCATTTCCAAAAATCCCCTTCATGAGTTGGCTAACCCAGCCTCTGCATTCCTTCAAACAAATATCACAAAGTGAAGTTATGGATCTGGTCAAAGCAAGCAGGCCTGCCGGCAGCCCTTCTGACCCTTGTACACCACACATCTTCAAGAACATTCTTTTAACTACCATTGCTGCCACACCAGTTAGACGAATTATTGATCATTCTTTAACTACAGGAATCTTTCCAGAAGCCCTAAAAATGCATACATACCCCCATTATTAAAGAAAACTAACCTGGACCCGCTTGGCCCCAACAACTACAGACTGATTACAAATGGACCTTACCTGGGAAAACTGATAGAAAGAGCAGCATTCGCCCAGAGGTCACAATTCATTCAAGATAACTCCATACTTTCCGACTTCCAAACAGGATCCGTCAAAGACGAGACACAGAATCTGCCCTCATCGCCCTTTGGGATGACCTTAAAAACACAGGAGACCGGAACTAGGGTGCTGCACTACTACTCTTGGACCTCTCAGTTGCCTTTGGCACAGTTGACCATAGCACTCTAATACAAAGACTCTACGAAGCCGGTATAGAGGGGACTGCTCTCAACTGGATCACTTCATACCTTCAAAACAAATGTCATCCATTATCCCCCTTTTTCATCCAAACCGTACTTCACAAAAGCAGGGGTCCCTCAAGGCTCTATCATCTCACCCATGCTTTTCAACATCTACATGAAGTCACTACCAGCAATGATCAATAAATTCCCGCTTACATGCTATAACTATGCAAATGACACACAAATACTCCTTAAACTGGAAAGCCTCAAAGACATTGGAAATTCACAAATTTTCAGTTGCTTTAGAACCTTTGATCAGTGGATGAAATAGAGCCATCTCAAATTGAATGCTTCCAAAACAGAAATACTCACATATGGCGATATTATGACCCACCCGCCGCCTGGCCTGACGACCTGACACCACCTCCTAAAGTATCCAAGGAAGTAAGAAACCTTGGAATTACCATGGACTCCAAGCTATCAATGAATGCCCAAGTGGACAAATCGGCAAGCTCAAGCTTCATTACTATGAAAACTCTGTGACGCATCTTCCCCCACCTGGGATGCCACCTAGGGTCCAGGCTACAAGCTCTCTTGTACTGTTTAAACTTGATTACGTCAATGGTGTCTACCATGGATCACCTGTATCAACTATGAAAAGACTACAACAGATTCAGAACTCTGCTGCCAGATTACTCCTACATCTAAAGCCACAAGCCCACATCTTCCTTGCCTTGAAGACCCTACATTGGTTACCGATTGCCAGAAGATCCACATTCAAGCTTCTTTGTGACACCCACGAAACAATACATGGAACAGAACCCCTTTTCATCAGGAATAAAATCACGAAATATAATCGCCTCAAAATCCCACCATACAAGAAAAAAAACATAGGGGGTCGATCCTTCTCTGTTCAAGCAGCCAAACTATGGAACTCCTTACCCCCAATCATAAGATCCATGGATAACTATCTTATCTTCAGAAGACTACTCAAGAGTTGGCTCTTCCCTACTTAACCACCATACTCAAACACAAATGTACAGCATATCCCTGTGTATATAAGCATTTAAAATGATTATATGCATGTATCTAGATATGTGTATGTCTTTGTATAAATATGTATAATAATTATGTTTTTAAATATGTAGATATTCTTTAGGTCTGCTTAACAAATGTACATATTACTTTTTTTTTTTTTTTTAATTTTTTTTTTTTAATGTTCTCTTATAGGGGATCCTCATCAATAGTCATAAGCACTGAATATTCCCGCCCATGTGCGGGGACCCCGGAAATAATAAAAAAATTATATATGAAAACATATATATACAGCTCTATATATACACATATATCATTTTTTCTTATCCAAATGCAGCCCCATATAGGAGGCTAAACAATGTAATCATAAACAAACAAATAACATCTTTTGCAATCACATATCACTCATATATATTTATAGAATACAGGAAGGCAAGTATAACTCGAACTCCTTTTAATGAGCAGAGTCATAAAAGAGAATTGCAAAAGAGCAAACATTGTTAGCCTACAGGCTGCATTGGAAAACCAATAGTATAGAGAATGAAAGCAATTGTACAAAGAAAACTGGCACCGTGCCTTTAAGGCAGCTATGACCCCTAGCTTCCCATCATGCCTCAGGGGTAACAGTTAGGTCAGTTGTTCTTTCCGGCTCCTTTAGTCATGACCCTGGATTTCACAGCTCTGTCTTTTTGACTTTTTTGTCAGAAAACTCTTCTTGGATTGTGGTTTTCTACCTTTCACTCGACGTCTTTTAGGCTCTAGAGTGAGGTACAATAACTTTTTTGACAGAAAGTGATTTATTTTCTGTCATTATGCCATCTCTTTTTGACCCGTGCCCTTCCTGTGGCAAGAAGAAGGCCAGGTCTGATACACATTCTGTGTGTATCCTCTGTCTTCCTGTCTCTCATTCACCAGAGACTTGCCAGCATTGCAAGAAGCTGTCCAGGAGAACCCTCAGGGACAGAGAGAAGATTCGCATATATGGTCTCTCTGAAAGAGGTAGGTCTCCAGTGAGACAGAAGAGAAAGAGAGCAAGATCGACGTCGCGAAGCAAGATTCCGATCTGTTCTCCATCGGCGTCGGGATCGGCGTCGCAATTACCAACGGCGAAGAAGACGTCGTCGTCGAAACCTTCGACGGTGCAGGCGCACCATTCGAGTTCAAGACCAACGTCGAGTCACCAGATAACAGACCCTCCGTTGACGTCAACCCGGCGACGATCAACGTCGAGGAGCAGGCCTCCATCAGCGTTGGGTGAACGCTCATCGTCGAGGCACGACACTCCGTCGGCGCCCGCTCGGAGGCGGTCGGCTTCGAGGCACAAGTCTCCGTCAAAGTCGTCTCTGCGACGATCAATGTCGAGGCACAAGTCTCCATCAACGTCGTCTCGGCGACGATCGACGTCGAGACAGATGACTCCGTTGGCGACTTCGCGTACTGCAACGTCACATAAGTCACTAACAACGATGTCGAAGAAAAAGACTCCGTCGGTGTCGTCCCAGAGGTTGACGTCCAGGCGCAAGAGCCCGCCGCAGAGGCGTTCGACGTCAAGACAAAGGGCTCTGTCGGCATCATCACAGGGACGCTCGACGTCGAGAAGAACTCCTCCGTCGTCTAGACGGCGATCGACGTTGAGACACAGATCTCCCCTCGAAGAGAGGTCGACATCGAGGCATCGGTCAAATCCGTCTCACGTCCCGTGAGCATTTTTCCGTCTCCATCACCGACGTCGAAAGCAGGTTCTCCAACGCTGGTTCATTCAGTGACTCCACGGTCAACGTCGAGACACTCTCACCAGTCGGCTTTGACCCATCAAATGTTTTTAACGCCACTCTTGGGGGCGTATTACCTGCATCCTGGGTAGAAAGCATAATTGTACCCATTTTTAAAAAGGGGGACAGAGGGAAGGCTAATTGTTACCGCCCAATATCTCTTCTTGATTCCACCTCTAAACTGATGGATCGAATAATGTTGGAGAGACTAGAAAACTGGGCTAATGAGAACAAAATTTTAACAAAAGCACAGTATGTTTCAGAAGAGGTATTGGGACGGTAGAACAATGTGTAAACTTAGAGTTATTAATAGGGAAGTGTACATTAGCCAAGGAAGGGGCGCTATACCTTTGTTTTGTTGACCTTACCAGCGCTTTCGACCTTGTTAACCATGCCAAATTATGGCAAACATTGAATGGACAAGGGGCCCCTACCGATATAATTGTATATCTATCTCAGATATACTCTTTTTTAACCTCTAGTGTACGGTTCGGCAAAATGGGGGAATGTACACCTGATTTTAGGGTCATGCGTGGAATTAGACAGGGCTGTGTTTTAGCGCCCCTTTTATTTTCCCTATATATTAATAATGTAGACCCCTTTTTACAAAAATTAGCTGTAGATGCCCCAAAAGTTGGAATGCGCCCCACCCCTGTATTATTATATGCAGACGATGCTGTCCTAATATCAAGGACAGCAAACGGTCTGCAATGTCTAATCGAAAACTTCACCCTGTATATGACTGAAAAGGATTTACAGTTAAATTTGAAAAAAACTTTTGTCATGACATGTGGGAGTAATAAGTCTAAGACTAGACAACACCATGTGGGTGGGGTTTTTATAAACAGAGTTTTAACTTTTTCATACCTGGGAATGCTTTTTAATAGAAGTGGCACTTGGAATACGCATATTGAAACATGTAAAATGAAATTCCTAAGAATTACAGAGAGTATTTTTAGATTTTCCGCGAAAATAGGAAACAAACCAATACGTGAAATTTTAACCCTCTATCGGAGTAAATGTGTCTCAGGGGTTTGTTATGGGGCTGCTATCTGGGGGAGAGCAAACACCGCCTCCCTACAAACTCAAGAAAATAAGTTTTAAAAAAAATTGTTGGCAGTTCCTAGTGCGACAGCAAACTATATAGTTCATAAAGAACTAGCTGTACCATACCTATGCGATACAATAAACATGGCAGGCCTTACATTTTGGCAAGGGGTATGGGCAAAAGATGAAACAAAATTTACAAAAGATTTAATTATGGATTGCCTGGCCCTTGACCTAAGTAGGAAGATACCTTGGCTGTAGTACATTTCTAATCTTTTAATACGTTGTAAAGTAGATTTTGATAGAAAGAATCCCACTCTTATCCAGGAGCTGAGTAAAAGGGAATTGAAGCAGAGATATCTAAATGCCCTGGAATACGATAGAGAACGGGAAGCCAGCCAAAAACATAGCGTTGTTTCTTACTGTGAACGACCACTTATGAGGGGCACACAGTTATATTTAACACTGGTAAGAAACACCCAACATAGATTTTATTTAACTAGGCTAAGACTGGGTACATTACATCATGTAGTAGCATTTCCCAGAGTGGATAAGTGGTGTTATAAATTCCCGAGTTGCCCATGTGATGGAAGGTCTCCGCAATCCACGCTGCACTTTATACTCTTTTGTAGTTTTTATAGGGATATTCAAAAAGTAGTATTAAAACCCCTTTTTTTTATCAAATATGCTTTTTAATTATAAACATGCTTTTAACTTTGTAAGTAGTTTGGAAGATGTGAAAGCTATGAATATGGTTATTCGATTTATACAGCTTGCAATTAGGAAAAGAAAAGACTATTCACATTTGGATGCATTGGTATATGAAAACCCCTGACAACTATTTTTAGCTTTGTTCTTAATTGTCCTCACTGATAGGTAATGGCACTTTGCACTTTATGCATTTTTAGCACTTTACCTTCCCCATTTGGATGCCCTGTTATATGAAAAGCATAATAATTATTTTAGATTTGTGTCTAATCCTCCACCTTTATAAGTAGTGGTACTCTGTACCTCATGTATTTTCATGTATTTTACATTTATTAGTATTTTGTATTTTGGGTACTTTTATGATAGAGTATTTTGAACATATTTTTAATGTATAGTATTATGCTTTTACGCACATTAGTGTTTAACCATTTATGTAATGTGATGTATTGTTGGACTGTTTAATTGATATCCTTCGATTAGTATGCTTTTATGGTGGTATTTTTTTGCACCGAATAAAGCTGATTTTGATTTGATTTGACCCATCGTACTGTTTCAAGACGTTCTTCGTCGTCATCCTCAAGATCACCTGAGGTGGTTATCTCGACGTCGAACAGTTCCACTTCATCACCTGAACGTCACCGTTCACCTGAAGCTCCTGCAAGGGAAGAGAGACAGAAATCGCCATCGATACACCTCTCTCCTAGATGGATGTTGCCTCTCCATCACTGGAAAAAATCGGACACTGCACAAGCAAGAGATAATCAGGACTACTCCAGTCCTTTGCACAGCTCTCCTTTAACCCGACTGGTGCAAGTGGTAGATCTTGCCCCTACTACTCCACCTAGGGGTCGAGATCGGACTCGTACTCCTACACCTTCCGTGAGAAGGAGATCCAGGTCTCGAGGTAAGAGGAGAAGGCACAGATCTCCGACGCCTTCTTCCACCCAGTCTTCAAAGAGGGACTACTCACCTACCCTTACAGACAGCCCACCGTCGAGGATCTCTCCAGTGGATGACGTCAGCACCTTTCAGGATGTTCTGGCCAGAGGGGCGAATAAACTGAACATCGCTATGCCCACTCAACAAAGTTCATCCTCAGTGATCTTTGAGACCTTGCTTCAGAGGTCAGCAGCCAGACCCTTGTTGCCTTTGGTTCCGGGTCTGCTTCAACCGGTAATGGACACTTTCCTTACGCCGGCGACTCTTAAGGCCGCACCTGCGAGTATCTTAAAGAGATCCATTATTTCTCACATCTGACCCACCTCCGGAATCAGTGATTATCGCTGCGGTCAAAAAGACTCATGCAGTGGCCTCCTCATCATCAGTGCCACCTGATAAGGAGAGCCGGGCACAGGATGCGTGGGGGAGAAAGGTCTGTGGCACTTCAGCTTCCATGCTGAAGGTCTCCAGCGCCTCAGCACTTTTAGGGCGCTACGATAGATCTTTGTGGGACTCACTTCAAAGATTTACAGAGAAGTTGCCTAGAGAAGATCGCAGGGATTTTGAGGAGATTCTGCAGGAAGGCAGCTTGGTGGCGAACCAAGTTATCAGCACTGCAGCTGATGGAGCGACGCTGTCTGCGCACTCCTACGCACATGGAATCTGTGCCAGAAGGTCATCCTGGCTCCGTCTGACTGTGCTAAAACCAGAAGCGCAATCCCGCATCCTTAACCTTCCTTTCTCAGGCTCATCCTTGTTCGGCACTCATACGGATGAGGAAATGTCAAGGATGAAGACGGAGCTTGATACCCTGAAGGCGGTCGGGCTTGAAAAAAGAAAAGAATTCAGGCGCCGTTACAGGCCATACGATCGGCCTCCCTTCCATCAGAGGGTTCAAACCCCTCACTGGCAGAGGCAGCAACATCAAGGCCAGTCGAAGTCTCATTACCAGGGTCGTCGTGCCCCTAGAGGGAGAGGAACCCCTCGTCAGTCTACCGCCTCAGCGAAGACACCATCTAAGCAATGAGTGTCCGCTTCCCCCGTCGCCGTTATCCACTCCAGTGGGGGGGGAAGTATTGCCAACCATCTAGAAGAGTGGCGTAGTATCACAAAAGACCAGTGGGTGTTAGCTACGCTGCAGAATGGTTACTCTCTTCGTTTTCGACATCGGCCTCCCACGATCCCTCCAGTAAAAACAGCGTGCCACCAAATGAAAATGCTGCAACAGGAAGCTTCCACCCTCCTGCGAAAATCAGCCATTGAGGAGGTTCCTGTATCGCAACGAGGTTGAGGGGTTTATTCAAGATACTTCCTAGTGAGGAAGAAAGGTCGGAAATCAGAATACAGACCGATTCTAGATCTTCGGACCCTCAACAAATCCATCAAAAGAGAAAAGTTTCGCATGTTGGCCCTCCATCAAATATATCCACATCTGCAGCAGGGAGATTGGATGTGTTCGTTGGACCTGCAAGATGCATACTTTCACGTCCCGATCAGCCCACACCACAGGAAGTTCCTGCGTTTTCTGGTAGGATCAACCCATTATCAGTTCAAGGTTCTGCCCATCGGGCTGAAATCAGCTCCTTGAGTGTTCACAAAGTGCATGGCAGTAGTGGCAGCCGCTCTACGGCGCAGAGGCATCTTTGTGTACCCCTATCTCGACGACTGGCTTCTGAAGGATCCTTCCCCCCAGAGCGTGAAGAACCATTTTCAACAATGTCTATCACTTTGCCACCAACTGGGCCTCCATGTAAATTTCGAGAAATCGACTCAGCAACCCACGCAAAGAATTCATTATCTGGGTGCAACAATAGACTCCGCATTAGGAAAAGTGTTTCCTTCGGAGGAGAGACTGTCATCTATCACACTGAAGGGCAAGCAGATTCTACACAACAGACTGCCTTCGGTCCGTCAGGTCGCCTCTCTCCTGGGGTCGATGTCATCCTGCATCTTTCTTGTCCCCAATGCCAGGCTGAGGATGCGTCCTTTGCAGCAGGATCTGGAGGCCAAGTGGGATCAACGATCTGATCGGTGGGACGGCAGAATACAGCTGTCAGAAGCAGCCAGAGCATCCATTCCATGGTGGATGCGACAGGAAAATCTGCTGGTAGGAGTTCCATTCCATCAGACTCCACAATCTCAAACATTGATCACGGATGCCTCTCTCCAGGGTTGGGGAGCTCACATGGGGTCTCTCCAGACTCAAGGTCGATGGTCATCAAAAGAACAGTTGTACCACATCAACATACTAGAGCTGAGAGTGGTTCATCTAGCTCTCAAGGCTTTCCTCCCTTCGATTCGGACCAACTCCATTCTGGTTCAGACAGACAATACAACCACCATGTATTACCTAAAGAAACAGGGGGGAACTCGATCGAGGACCCTCTCACTGGAGGCCCAAGCTCTCTGGCATTGGCTCCTTGCGAGGAATCTATCAATAACAGCAATACACCTACCGGGGGAGCAAAATTCACAAGCAGACGCTCTCAGTCGTCACTTCGAGGACTAGCAGGACTGGGTTCTAAACGACGAAGTCGTAGAAAGCATTTTCCAAGAATGGGGTCGGCCAAGCATCGACCTGTTCGCAGACGACACAAACAAGAAATGCAGAGACTTTGCATCAAGGTACTACCGACCAGGGTCGAAAGGGAATGCCCTTTTGATCAGCTGGTCAGGGGCATTTGTATATGCCTTTCCTCCCCTTCCACTCATACCGAAGGTCGTGACCAAGCTCTCCCACTCAGAAACGAGGATGATTCTGATTGCTCCGGACTGGCCGAGGCAGTGGTGGTATCCGGACCTGCTACACCTGTCAGAACGTCCACACAGGAGGCTGCCGTGCAGGCCGGACCTGCTGTCCAACCTGCTGTCCAAGATGAACGGGAGCATTCATCACCCCAACCTTCCATCACTGAACTTGGCAGCATGGCTCCTGAGGTCCTCCAGTATGATCACTTAGGTCTTCCACAGGACTGCATGACCATCTTAAAGGAAGCTAGAAGACCCTCTACAAGACATTCATATGCTTGTAAATGGAAACGTTTTTATTTATGGTGTGTGCAAAACAATTGTGATCCTACCAAGGGTCAGGAGGAGGTGGTGTTGCCCTACCTGCTTCATTTGGCTAAGGCAGGACTAAAATTCTCTTCCATTAAGGTACACCTTGCTGCCATTACGGCATATTGGCGTTCTCCTTCTCAGCCTTCTTTTTTTTTTCAACTGCAGGTAGTAAAGGACTTCTTGCAAGGTTTAAAGAAGGTCTATCCTCCTGTTCGGCCTCCTTCACCTCCCTGGGAGCTGAACTTAGTGCTATCTAAAGTGATGGGTCCCCCATTTTAGCCTATCCACAAAGCAACCTTACAACACCTTACGTGGAAGGTAGCCTTCCTAGTGGCGATTACCTCGGCTCGCAGGGTGAGTGAGATACAAGCTCTCTGCTCAAAAGAACCATACACAGTGTTCCATCTCAATATAGTTGTCTTGAGAACCCATCCCTCCTTCCTTCCGAAGGTGGTGTCAGACTTTCATGTAAACCAAACCATTTCACTTCCGACCTTTTTTCCTAATCCCTCTACTCCAGCTGAGAGGGCTCTCCACTCCTTAGACCTTAAAAGGGTTTTAAAGTTCTACTTGGACAGGTCAAAATCGATTAGAAAATCTGATCAATTATTCATTAATTACGGTTCGATCAGAACTGGTTTTCCAGCTTCCAAACGTTCCATCTCCAGGTGGATAGTCTCATGCATCAAAATGGCTTATCAGTTAGCACAAAAGCCACTTTGGTTTAGACCCAAGGCTCATTCTACTAGAGGAAAAGCGGCTACAGCTGCTTTCCTTAACAATGTACTGATTGCTGAGATATGTAAAGCAGCCACTTGGAGATCTATACATACATTTACAAGACACTATTGTCTTGATTCGGATACCAGAGCAGACACCCAAGTAGGCCAGGCCTCCTTGAGGAATGTGTTCCAACACTGATTACTGCTGTTTTGTTTGTTGGGTCATTTCGTCTCATTTGCCCGCAGGCGGAGGATGGGCTTGCTATTCTATTCAGTGCTTATGACTATTGATGAGGATCCCCTGGAAGAGAAGGATAAGTTACTTGCCTGTAATCCTAGTTCTCTTCCAGGGGTATCCTCATCAAAGTCATAAGCAACCCACCCGCCTCCCCAGGCAAATGAGACTGTTGTATTGTTGAGCTATATCTTTGTGCCCTGACCTTCAGGTCTCCGCAAAGAACAACTGACCTAACTGTCACCCCTGAGGCATGATGGGAAACTAGGGGTCATGGCTGCCTTAAAGGCACGGTGCCAGTTTTCTATGTACAATTGCTTTCATTTTCTATACTATTGGTTTTCCAATGCAGCCTGTAGGCTAACAATGTTTGCTCTTTTGCAATTCTCTTTTATGACTCTGCTCATTAAAAGGAGTTTGAGTTATACTTGCCTTCCTGTATTCTATATATATATATATATATATATATATATATATATATATATATATATATATATATATATAGAGTGATATGTGATTGCAAAAGATGTTGTTTGTTTATGATTGCATTGTTTATCCTCCTATATGGGGCTGCATTTGTATAAGAAAAAATGATATATGTGTACATATATAGAGCTGTATATATATATATGTTTTCATATATAATTTTTTTATTATTTCCGGGGTCCCCGCACGTGGGCGGGAATATTCAGTGCTTATGACTTTGATGAGGATACCCCTGGAAGAGAACTAGGATTACAGGTAAGTAACTTATCCTTCCAGAACATTAATACAAGTAGTAAAAGATAGAACATATACAAAGAACAGAAGAGCATCAGTCACGTCTAATATAGTCTGCACCATACTGTTCGTCATGTACATCAGCCAAGTTCTATACAGTAGACATTTCCCCATCGTATCATACAATCACATAGGTCCGCACATCATTACCTGTACCTTATTACAGTTAGCCTGCTTTGGCTCCCCGCAGTAATATCATACATATGGATCTGCAACCCCAGTGGCAGCGTTCTCCAAGGATCCTAGACAGGGTCATTCTGGATTGTCCCGTTCGGGTGTATCTGGGTCGGGCCGCTGCGTCGTCAAATAGTTTCGCAAGGGATCCCATATATCTCTTGGCCGAGAAGTAAGAGGCATCAACTCAGCATAGGCTGACAACTGATCCTGACAATACACAAGATCCTCCAACCAATCCTTAAATTTAGGAGCTCTCCCTTTTCTTCATTTACAAGCTATTTTACACTTGGCCAGTAGTAGTCCCAATGACGCATATTTCCTATACGCTACCTCGATGTCTGCTGTGTAGCCCAGCACCACCACCAATGGTGTGTTTGGGATAGGGGCACCTATCATCTGCCCCAAAGCCTCCAGCACTTCTGTTTAGTATTGCTGAACAGCCTCGCACTCCCAGGCCAGATGCAAGAATCCGCTCCCCCCCCGCCGCATCTATCACAGCAATCAGTGTCACGAAGGTGGAAGCGATGTAGTGTGGTTGGGGTGTAATATATTCTATGCAAATATTTGAAGTGAATGATGCGTAATCTGCTACTTGCCGACACACTCCCAGTCTGCTGGCAGCAATATAACCACTGATCATCACTTATAGGGGACCCCAAGTCAGCCTCCCACCGAGCTCTCGAGCTCCGACTCCCATCAGGGCTGTTTGCTTGGGTGGAGCGATACAACGTGGAGACCACATGCGTAGGTGTGGTGCTTTGTAATAATTGATGGAGTGGGACCATGATCTCAGGTTCAGCAGGGAAATCTGGTGTGGCAGTCCTTACATCTTGTCGCAAGCGAACATACAGAAAGGGATCAATAGGGGTTGGCTGGCGTTCTCCAAAGAATTTCTCCCGTGTGCAGAAGTTGCCATGGTCATACAGATCTCCCCATGTCAATTTCCCAGCTCTGCGCAACATTTGTTTACATCCCCCTCGTGAGTAAACAGTAGATTAGGATGATGCATCGTGCTTAGTTTGGGGGAGTATAGCATTGGCGCCTGTACGCGCTTCGCAAGATTATGCCACGCTTTGTTTGTGCAGTCTACTGTCGTTGGGTTTGCACCTCCATAACGCCTAGAAGAGGAGCCCAAACACGCCGTGATCGGGACAGGGGCCATGTATCCCTGCTCCACCGCCAGGTGGGGCATGTAAGGTGGCGGGTTCAACCAATATGCTGCAAAATGCACCTGGGCACATTGGAAATAGGGTTCCATATCTGGTGCCTCAAACCCTCCCCTATTGAATGGCTGAGTCAAAAGTTCCCACTTCACCCGTGGCTGCTTACCTCCCCATGCCAACCTGCTCAACTGGGCCCTAAGGGTTTTGAAAAAGTGTTTGCTAGGTGCATAGGGGATGTTTATAAATAAATAAAGCAATTTTGGAAGTATTATCATTTTGGTCAAGGAGATACGTCCCGCCAGTGACAAGGGCATGGCAATCCACCTAGTGATGGAGTCTGTTATGGTTTCCAGCACACGGCCATAATTACTGCGCATCAGCTCCTCCTTATCTCTTGTTATATTGGCACCCAAGTATTTTATTGTGTCCCCGCACCACTTAAGTGGGTAGTCTGGGATAAATTGTCGGGTGCTCGCTGTGAGAGGGAAAATCTGGGATTTCTCCCAATTAATATTAATGCCTGAGACCCCTCCAAAAAGTATAAATTCTCTAAGCAACGGATTGAGACTAACGCTGGGATCTCGCAGATATAGTGTCATGTCATCAGCGTAAAGTGATATTAGAATATGTCTGCTCGGGTATGGCAGCGCATATTCCCTGTGATGCTGTCTGAGCCTGGCTGCCAGCAGCTCCACAGCCAGCGCAAAGAGCAGCGGAGAGAGCGGGCAGCCCTGGCGTGTCCCCCTTGTAATGCAGAAGGGGGGGAGAACAACCCATTGATCAGTATCCGCGCCTGTGGCTGAGTATACAGCAGCCGGACCCAGGCCAAGAACGGGCCGGGAAAACCCATTTGACGCAGCACGCTCAGGAGATAGTCCCACTCCAGGGAATCAAATGCCTTAGTGGCATCTAGGAACACTGCCACCGCCTCCAAGTCCGGATCCACATCCTGCAGCACAGCAAATAATGTACGAAGATTATGGGACGTCGCCCTCCCAGGTATGAACCCCGATTGATCGGGCAGAACCAGTACGTTCATGAGCAGGGTCAATCTGTTTGCCAGCACTTTTGCTAGTATTTTCGCATTGCAGTTTATGAGCGACAAATGCCGGTACGAGTCATATTGCTCAGTCGGCTTCCGCGGCTTAGGTATAGATATTATAAGTGTTTCCCCATTTCCAGGGCTTCCTCGTATAGCTTCTTTAAAATTGGGACGAGGCTGTCACTGTACGTTTTATAAAACTCTGCAATGAGCCCATCCAGGCCAGGGGCACGCCCAGATCTCAGCTGCATAATCGCAGCTCGGATTTCGTCTTCCTCTAGTTCAGCAGAGAAGAACTCTCTTTGGCCGTCCCCTGACCAAGCTAGTGCAGTGTCTTCAAATGTGTACATATTACTTATGGCTAAAATATATATATATTCTATGCTTAACGTATGTAGGTCACTGCATAGTTTTCATATAAGTTATTTGATTAGATGCTTATAGTTCATTTATTTATCTATCACAATATGTAAATTTTATCATAACTATTTTTCTACAATTTCTTCACTATTCAATTACTGAAAACATATTTAATTAAAAAAACGAAATAAATAAATGAAATAAAAGACCTACAAATAAATTAGATGAAAGTACAGCAAAACACTTGAAAGGCTGAGTTTTTAAAACACAACTTACATATTGATATTATCTTCCTTCTACATGTATATCATCCATGTACTTTTGTATCTATTTATTTATTACTTTACGTCTACTGTAAAAAGAAAGTAAAGTCTTTCCAATGCACTACCATATGTTTCACCCTATACCTGTCTCAATATATCCTCTACCTCTACTCTGACTCATTCCAAACCTCATTCTACTAGTATGATCTCCAAAATAAGTATTTCTAGACTCTTCCCTCCTCTATCCCACCTTGCATCACCCCAAACCTCATTCTACTACTAGAATCTCCCAAATAACCCATTCTAAATTTTTCCCTCAGGTTTTCTTCCTTAGACTCATCCAACACCTCATTTACTACTATGATCTCCCTAATCGATTTCTAGAGACTCTTCCCTCCTCCATCTTTCCTTTACTCATCCCAAACCTTCTACTACTTCTTACTGTGATCCCCCAATAAACACTTTATAGACCCTTCTCTCTCTATCCCTCCATTATCCTTTCAATCCAACTAACAGACTTGCATGTCCACTGCTTAAATTAATTCATATTTCCCTACACTAAATGGGTTCCGGAGTAGCATGCTACTAGCCGAACAGCGCTTCGATGCCTCATCAGGGGTAGTAAGCACTATATAAATACAAACAATTGTGAAAAAATTGCAATCTTTGCACTGATGCAACCCAGTTGCAAAATAGTGCAGTCTATCAAAGGAATCCCGTTTATAGTCTGCACAAGCACAACAAGACCATTCACCAGCAATGTTCTGAATTGTGCTGTGCCCACCTCCTCTACTACGGTGTAAGGGATGTCCAAAGTTCTTGCAGTGCAAAGGGACTGTTTGTGAAAAGCTACAATAATAATAATGGCATGACAATCACACTCATTGAGAATTTTGTAAATGCTGGGACGAAGGCCGGCATTGCTACCTCTGACCATATCATTCTCTTAAACCTTCAGATATGTATGTAGAGTTAATAATGCATGTTTAATCATTTATATATTAATCATGAATTAGGTCAGATTTCAGATCGACTGCTGATTTTTTCTTCACAACTCCATATATTAGTTATTCTTCACGCCCACCCGGTTTTTCTTGTATATATAGAGGTAGGATCCTCTCATGCCAATTAAATCTTTGGTACATATTCTGAATTTATTTGACCTTTTTTCATCCTTCTTCTATATCAATATGTGTTAAGCCAAATAGCTAACAAAGTACGTAAATCATTAAAGTACATATCAGAGAAAGATGTATTCTATATAGGAATTTGTAATTTGTTACAAACCCTAACTGTGTTACAAGCTGGGAACGCTCTGTGCTGTTGTACTTTCATCTTTGTTTGAGGAATGTTTACGTTTCTTGCAATCAAAATTCTTGACCACTTTCTTCTACTGCAGGATGTTTTTCTAATCCCTGGACAAATCCTGATTTAAGGTTGTTTGCACTTTCAAAAGACATGCCTTGAAAGATAAAGATTACAAGAGGACAACGCAGATTTCCCTTAGAAACAGCAATTCAGCTATTCGCATTTCCCATTTTGGGCTTACTTCTAATTTGGAACCTATACTCCTGGTCAGTTGTCGCACTACTTTTGCAATGCACTAGAAATCGCTACTAGTGTGACTCTACATCAGGCTCCTTAGGTGCAGCATGGCATAGAGGGCTTTGGTTTTAAGGATGAAGTGAAGCGAAGCAAACCCAGAAGGTGAGATGTTGTCTAGTGAAGGGCCAGTTGTGGTTGCAGGGTTGATAAAGTTGTGTCAGAGAATGCCAGTAGGAAACCTTAGAAGAAGCCAAACTGGTCTTTGTTGGGTTTGCTTGATTTCGGTTGGTAATTGGTGTATGGATAATGATGTTCCCGCTGGTGGCGTGGTCTCATCAGTCAAGCGGTATCATCAATCCAGTGGCATCATTTTAGGATCAGCCTGGTTAAAGGTTCAAGCACCAAGAAACCTTGTGCATGCACTCTATAAATCAACCAAATAAAAAGGCAAAAAAGAAATATGAGGGGAAAGTGTGTGCTTTGATAACAGTAATTGCTGTAGCTTGGAGATGGAGGGGTAATGATGTGCAGATAAGTGAATATTACTTTACTTAAATCACTAAATTTCTCACAAAAATTAATAAATAAATAAATACAAACATTTTGTTTGAGCAGAAAAATGTAATTGAGAGGAAAATGATAATCGTGTTCAATTAATGTATTTATTTATGATTCGGAACTCCAATGAGTTCCACATAAAAATATACAAAAAAGAAGAAAAGTTCAATATATCAAATCATACTGTTCTTAATACCAGAATAAAATACATTCAGGAACATAGCAATTATAATTTCACTATACAATTAGAATTAAAAGACATTATTTAAGAAAAAGAAAAAATTAGTAATCACACCACCTAATGTATAAAGTGCAAGTGCGCATAAATAGAAACCACCTTCTCAAATAATTCCCACTGTTGTGCACCCACCGATTCACATGCATAACTCAAAGATGGCGGTATTTTAATTTTATAAACAGATAAAACATGTGCACAGCGCCTTTGCCCACAAAATTTGTATAGCCTACCAAGTGCAGATGCCTGGGATATTGCTTTACTTCTGTACTGGTAAATGTGGTCACTGCTAGTGCACTTGCTCGAGAAAATTCTTCCCAAATATGGGTACTGCTTCACAACCTCAAGTTTACTTTTTCCCAGAAACCAATCTAAATATTCTCTAACCTTACATCCCAGTGACCTAAAAAAACATAATTTTACTTTTTACAATATTTATTTTCAAAAAGTGATCGTCAGAATAATGACCTAACTCATTAAGTCGCCTTTGCAAACGTATTGGAGTAAGATCCAATAGGATTGCGGCATCTGCATAAAGTAGGCAACACAATTCCATAGGGCCTAATTTAGGCGAATCTCCTTTACAATGCCCTACAATAGGCACCCTTGCTTCAGACCATTGTGAGTTACCACTTTACATGACAGGCCCTCGTTGCCTCCCATCAACACCTGTGTCCATGTAAAAGAATGCAATGTGATGATCAAATCTTAACAGTTGGCCCGGAATCCCCATTTAAGCCAGTTTCCTCCACAGCGTCCCCCGGTCAACCCGGTCGAAGGACGTGGAGAAATCTATAAAGGCGGCATATAAGGTCATTCCTTTACCTATTGGATATTTTTCAATCAGAGTTTGTAAAATAGAGATACTATCCAATGCGCCACTATGCTTACGGAATCCCACTTATTCTGCAGGTACAAGATCATTACCAAAAGCCCAATCCTGAAGGTGAAAAAGTTTGCTCTTGGCAAACAGTTTTCCAGTTGCATCCAATAAGGGAATCTGCCTAAAACTGGCAGGAGAAGTCTTAGGGCCCATTTTATATAGTGGGACCACTATGCTTCCTCTCCAGGAGGACGGAATAATACCGTAAGCATAGCAGTAAGAAAACACCGGGAAAAGGAAATCAGCCCTTGACTGGCTATCTTGTTTAATGATGGCTATCGGGAGATAATCCGGGCCCATCGCACCGTGCCCCTTTAATAAAACTCTCTATTTCCTTACAGGAAGGAGGGCCATATGTTTTCACCAGAGAGGGCTCTGGAATTGACTCCAAATTGAAACTCTCCCTAGTATTTTGCGCATATAACTGTGAAATATATTGGGTCCATTCTGCGTCATATATTAAAATGGCTTCTGCCTTAGTTCTACCATCACAGAATTCAGCAATTAGAGGCGCCAGTTTTTGCATGAGTCACCAGAATGTGTGACCTCTCTCAGTTAAATCCATTTGGAATCCTCCACCCCCTACGTTCGGCAGCCTTAAGTCTAGTTCTTACCTGCTTTAATGCTTTAATCTATTAATTTTCCTTTGCCTAGACAGTGATGCCTGCTTAAATTGGTCCCTTACTAAAGCGTTCAATTCCCGATTTAACTTTTTTACCTTCCACGAAGTAATCGCCGATTGGTCAATACAATTGCTTATTTTTTTACTTCCACATAATCTAAATAGAGCCAGATACTTCTCAAACCATCTGATAGGATTTTCCTGACCAGGACCAGAGCTTGCATTTTTAACATACCTCCCTAGGCTTGTCAGATTTTTATTAGCCCAAACGTACGTACATTTGTTCTATTGCACTTAATAGTATCATTTCTCGAATTCCAACAATAAAGCAACTTTAAACTCCAAATTAACATATACCGATAAAATACTGTGGTCACTCAGATCAGTAGCCAGTATCTTAAACTGAGTACATGCTCCGAAGAGTTGATATGATACCATCATATAATCAATTAATGGCTGCCCCCGGCAGCATGGAAAGTATGGGATGCAGGGGAGTCCTCTGGAAATTTCCCATTTAATATATCTAAGTCATTGGTTCCCAAGCAATCCAGGAGACTCAATCATCTCTTATCCGATCGGGTATAGGCTGGCAACAAAATTTCAGGGATAGACCATAAATCTTCCAAATCTTGGTTGCTAAAGGCCAACGTAGAGCAATTTGAGATTTTAGCATTCAAATCACCTACCAAAATTATCAATGTGCAATCTTCAGAGATACTGATTCTATGTACAAAAAAAAGATGGAGTCAACAAGAGAATCGGACGCCCTACCAGGAGGAATGTATACGTTTACCAATAAAAGGAATGAATACTGACCTTGTGCTACATTACCCAAGGTTAATTTTAAACACATACAGAGTTTTGACGGGTGTATAAAAACCAAAGGGTTCCAATTTATACTATTACTAAGTAGGATAGCTAAACCGCCACTTGCGTGAACTTTTGCTGAAGGTTTAGCTGCACAACGAAAGACAAACAATTTCTCAAAACTAAAATCTACTCAGCTCCATGTTTCCTGAAAGCAGATTATCTTTGGCTCATAAATCATTAAAGAACCTAATTTAAAACTTGGGTTTCCTACACCTGCCACATTCCAGGACAAGATCTTTCCCAGGGTGCTACCTCTGCAACATAGGGAGTTTTTTATTTCCTTTAAGAGTATTCAGTGAACCCGCTACCCCGCTCCATTGTGCCAATTCAGCTTCCCCACTAGATTTGGTGGCCCTTTGTTCCCCATGCCCGCAATATTAATCACTCTTTCCCCTGTGTTGCTACCAACAGAGATTGTGATAATATCTTTCAAGTTTACAAACCTCCTGCTATTCGATGTCATTCTGCATAAGGCCTGGTGATCTCTTCCAATGGATTGGATCTGTGGAGTTACTGGCTCCTCATGCAAGAATACATCAATCCCATTTTTCCTAAACTGATCGACATTCGCCAAGACTAACATTACAATTATCCCAGAGCTAAAAGTAACTTTGGAATTCGGGAGCCCATTTCGATGGACCAATAAAACCCGTTCATCACCTTCACTTGTTATCAATCTAAAGTCCTCAATTTCAGATAGTAGCTGCAAGAGGCAACTTCTATTAGTTGGCCCAGTCCTCTGTCAAACAGGGAAGCAAAGATCAGAGTTTTAGATACTTGTCCTGACTTACACCTTATTAATGCCTTATCACTATACATCTATTCTGCCCCCTGTTACACTATCTTTGCTACTGGTGAAAGAAAGGGCGTAAAAGAGAAAACAGAAGAAAAACCCACCCCACCTTCGTGCAACCCTCCATGACTAGGGACTATCTGTCCATGGCGAGTATCAGTACGGGAAACATTTTGGGGTGCACTATCCACCATCCGCCCTACCTCAGACATGGTATTATTTGTTTTTATTTTTACTGCCATGTTCTCCCTAACATCCAAGTCTGACCCTGGCTTTTGGTTCTCTCATTCAGATCCCAATCCTCCCCCTTCATTATAGCCCGCTATTCCCAAATCCTTATTTCCCTTCTCTTGTCCTACCCCCCCTAATATAGGCACTTCTATCGTAATTGAGGAGGAGCAGGAAGGATTTTTATCCGGACAGTCCAATTCCTTACCACCATAAGGCCCAACAGCCTTAGACTCTTTCTCTATTTTGGACAAAATAGCATTATCAGGTTCTACCGGGGCCTAAAAAAAACCTCAATTTATTTTGTTTACATTTTGTAATACGCCGGTACTTTTTCTTCTTTCCCTTCCGTGCTTTTACCCCATTACACTCAAATTGAGAGGCACCCTCCCCAAGGGGATCAAGTACAGTTTCAGCCTTAGACTGTTTAATAAAAGAGGGGAGCAGATGTAATGGCTAGGTCACCAGATGTGCTTGAGTTTCCTATTTTTAAAATTGAATAAATAGAAGAGGAATTCTTAAGTGCTGACCCTTTGTGTTTTTGGGGGCAGTACAACACATATTGTTTAGTGCTATGGTATCCCCATTCTGCCCGACTAAGGGAACTCCCATATCACCACAAGCTCCCACTTGGACTCCCATTTCCCTTTCCACTATATTAGTCTGGGAAGCCTGAGTATTCAAATCAGTAGTCATTTCCACTTTTCCTAGGCGGGTACCGGTAGAAGTGAGGTGCTGCACACCCACCAAAATCGGAGACAATACATCCAACACATGGTCAGAGTTAACAGTACATTTTTCTAACAAAGTTAACATTGATGGCAGAATCCTCTCTAAGGCATTTAAAATATCAGAATTGTCCCTCCCTCCCCTATTCTCATTTACATCCTCATTCCAATTGGCACCCTCGTTCATTAGTTGCCATATGTCGGGTGCCCCTTTGCTTAGGGTCCCCTCAGAATTCAATAACCCTGATGAACTAGAGAGGCAAACACTTGAAGGAATACTGCTATACATAGCTGGCATTCATGGGCAACTAGCAGGACAGTCCGTTGACAGTCTCAAAGCTAAATCTTGAGCAGTCGGTGATTTGAATTTGGCCTTCATTACTTGGTTTTTTACCATGGGTATAGCAATATCTGGCAAAGTGATGTCCTCTAAATCCCCAGGGTCCAAACTACATTCAACCCCACAGTGGTCATTCTGGGGCATCTGAGACAACTCCCTAATTGAAGACAGTCCTGAATTTAACTCTGCCACATTTGCAGTGCCAGGTATAGCCACCACGCTCATTGGCTTCAGCGAAATAACAGATTCAGGAAACAGCTTTTTACCAGAGTCTTTTATTTCAGAATTAACCTTAGCATCTTCCATGTCCATTTCCATATCTTCAACCAATATGTTTGATGGATATTCTTCAATTAATTGGAGAGGTTGAGTTAAAACGGGGAGTTCACCAAGTTCTGCGCAATAAACTTACTCTGGTGCGGAACTAATAATTGTGAGATGACCATATCAGCGCTCAACTCATCCACATTAGCCACACTAGTGGGCATCCCCTCTTCGTTAGTCCGTAATGTTTTACTCCTCAAACCCTTAGTGAACACAGCTAAAATGTAGGATGAGATTTCAAAAAAGACAGATGTTCTTTTGGCTTCTTACGCTTGATGGTTTTAAGTAATTTAGGGGAACTAGAACAATCGGATATGCTTCCAACTGATCCAGAGGACGACTCCACACCTGGCCCTGTGGATGTGATTAGCCGACCATATCGCAAGCATCTAGATGGCATCTTCCGTCAATACGGACTCTTCTTAATCACACTCACAATCCAGTCCAGAAGAGATGAACACTTGGCTCGAGCTTCTGATGTGTCACAAAATGGGAGCAAATATCACAAGAGCTCTGTCAACCAAAGACCTGGGCCTCTCTAAGGTCAGCTCAATCACACAGCCTGTGAGAAACTCCAGTGATAAGGACGAACAGGGCCAACTGACCTTCTGTGCATGCTGCACCCAGAACTTCCGCGCCGGGGGGGTCACAGGACACAGGTTACACTCCCTTCAACCAACTACGATTGCAATACTCGTGCCAGACTGCAGATGATCACAGTGGGTCAAGATCAGGGATTAAGTTCAATATCAAGGCCAAGAACGACCTTTGCACTTTTGCACGTCTTTTGCCTGGTGTAGTCTGTTTTTCTAGATTAAAAACAGTGGTAAAGAAAGTCACTGTGAAACAGAGAACACCTGGCTATGGCTACGGCTGAGACTGCGGCTGTGAACTGTGAACTGCGAGTACTGAGGCACTAAGGTTCTGTGGCAGTTCTAGGGCAGTTCTAGGGCAGTGGGACAGAGGAATAGTGGACCTAGCGGGTGCACACCAGGCCACCCACAAGCTGCACCCAGACCTAGCTGGGCCGCCCCTGCGGGAGCCCAGGCTCACACTCTGCACGCGGTATCTACCACCGCCGTGCTCGGCACCCACTACTTACCTCTCCTTACCTCTCCTTCTGCCAGGTATCTCTGGTGTCACTGGTATCGCTGGAACTCGCCTCGCTGGAACACCCTCGACCAATCCAGGCCAAGTCATAACGAAGCGCCAGGCTCGCAGGTTACAACCGGTTACAACTGCGGTAGATCCGCAAAACTGGTACTTCGATGCAGCCTTGCCTTGTGCCAGCGTTCACATTCCTCGTGCTGCAGTCGAGTGGGATCGCAAGGAAGGCTTCTAGAGCGGGTCCCGTCTTGGTCGAAACCGACTCAAATAAGATAAGTAACAGGTAACAGCCGGTATCAGCTCTCCCAAGCTCTCTCCAAGCTCTCCCGAACTTCTCCCAGCACACGGGCTGTACCGTCCTCGCGCCGGGCACCTCCGCGAGCCGCGGGTCAGAGGAGTACTTGAAGAACATTCTGCGGTCTTCAATGGCCCTTTTTGAGCTATTTTCTTGCCTTTGCCTCCCCCGTTCTTGACGCGGCCGCAGCAGCTCTGCTCACTCTCGCGTACTCTGTGCTCGTGCTCAACGTAGAGATGCAATCTTGTTCCCATCGTAGGATACTGGTCAGGAAAACTGTAAGGAATGGGACATAAATATCAACAGAACTCAAACTCCTGTATGGTAAATTATATAATTTTAGTAGTCAGTAGTGGTTCTAAATTACAGACTTAAGCAAATAAACTGTGATGACTAATGCAGTCACGTCTTGTGCAAGTCCTTTACCAGCTGCCAAAGGACAAGTACTAGACAACATAAATTTCAACACTAACTAGTTCAACTTGTCATGGTACTTGAATGAAGTCTAAAATAAACTCAGAATAGTGCGCAGTCCTGATCAGCCTGAAAGCAGTATAGGTTGCTGCTATGATGGACTCTGGATGCTATTATAGGGTGCATGTTATATGTCTGTAGAAACATGAGGGGGAGCGTGTGGGTACTTCAGTGGCAAAGGAAATGTCTCCTTTCTGGGATGTTGGCCGCCTGTAATGAAGTAAAATATTAAACGGTTAAGTGGTAAGTACATTCATGGAGAATATTCTGTCTTTCACATAGTGAATTTCCTTTATTTTTACACCTGATTTTCTACTCGGGAAGCATTTTGAAGAACCCCAAAAATAAAAAACTCAAGGGTGGTGTGGAAGGGAAACTGCTACATCACCCTCTCATGTTTTATTGCTCAGAACCCAGAACTGGTAACTCTGTTCAGGATGCAGGTCTCTTTCAGGTAGACCATGAACCTAATCTTTTTTTGGGAGAGGGATGAATCAAAATATA
Organism: Calotriton arnoldi; assembly: GCA_963921515.1. Classification (NCBI taxonomy): domain Eukaryota; kingdom Metazoa; phylum Chordata; class Amphibia; order Caudata; family Salamandridae; genus Calotriton; species Calotriton arnoldi. The sequence continues at coordinate 862,538 of CAWUFW010002697.1, read as the reverse complement.
TTCTGTTTGTTTTGACAGGGTGTCGAAGAACGAGAATTGGCAATTATCTACTTGCAAAAATTAATTCGTGGCAGAGCTGTTCAGAATATGGTGAGTACATGCCTTCTTCTTTGTACTGTTGTTTAATCTGTAAACCAGCATTAACACGTTTTTATTTTGTATAGACGTCTCTGCTGTCAGGTTTGCTTTTTTTATAATGTAAAGAAAGAGGCCCCCTGCTAATAGGGTGAGAATTCCTTAAGGCAGGTGTTGCAAAGTCATCCTGTGCCCTGGGCACCCCCCAACTTTTTCCTGACTGGTACTGGTGGTAACTGACTCTGACTGACCCTGGGCTCTGCCTAACCAGGCCCAGGGCCAGTGCCAAGCTGAAAGGAACACATTAGAATACAGTTAAAACACCTAACATACACTAGGGTACACTATGGTATGGTGGGGTACCCCTGTAATTGGTATGACCTACCCCATAAGCCCCTAGTATATAATAGGGCAGGGGATTGAAACTACCTAGAAGTCCCCAGTACCCTGGGGCATGGCAGTTTAGAGGCCAGCAGCTCTTTTTGCACTTGCATGTGTGCACTGCTGAAGCCTGAGGTCAGTTTAAAAGCAGCCAGGACTGCTTTTAAAAAGTAAATTGTGCCCAAACTCGACTTTGGTGTTTGGGGCACTTACAAATGGATAACCTACAATGTTTTGGCATATTAGGGACCCCCAGGGTCTCCCCTAAGTATCCCTGGGGTGGGGGGTCAGATATTTATAAGGTACACCCTTATAAAATGAGTTTTTATATGCCTGGGTAAAGTGAAATTTCACATTTCACTCCCACATTGTGGTAAAGTGCTGCCCAAATTCGACTTTGATGCCAGGAGCAGTGTGAAGTGAGGATCTGCAATATTTTTGCAGATTCAGAACCCCTAAAGTCTCCCCTAGTTGCACATGGGGTGGGGTTCCTGTAGATATAAGGCAAGTACTTATAAAATGTGTTTTTGTAAGTCCTGGTGCTGGAAAAATGGTCCAAGTCATTTTTCCCATTGCAAATCCCCAGTTACATAGGTTAACATTGCAGGAAGTTATTAAATAATAACTCCTGTGAGGAAGGAAGGAGATAGAGCTACCGTTCAAAGACTTCTCAGAATAGTAATGCTAAATCCAACAATATCATATTGTTGAATTTCTCCTAAAGTGTACATACAAGAAGTTATAAGACTTTCTTGTTTGTGAGTCCAAATCCAGCCTTCCAGTGGTCTGCCCTGATTGGTCAGAGTTAAGTGGATTAGCCAGCCTGCCTGGAGAGGTGATAAAGAGCCCCTGGGGTTATGCAGCTGGGCTGGGAGGGCAGTGTGCTGGTCCACAGGAATGCCCGGCCAGGGGGAGGGGTCGTAAACCATGGGCTTCAAAGGGAAAAGCAGAACCCAGTGTCAGTTTACAACTCTGAACTTTATCCCTCAGGCAGATGGGGGGATTAAGGAAGGTATGAGCAGATGCAGGGGGGAGAGTCTAAGTAAATTAGCCATCCTAGGTGTGTGTTTAGCCAGCTCTTGCCTCCTTGCTGGAAATTCTGCCATTATGGATTTGGAAGATTTGATGCACTCTGGGACAAAATAATGCCACACTCTACAGGAAGTGGTCATATGTTTGAGGAGTTACCCTGCTCCCATTGGTCAGGTGTGACCTCCTGTCTGACCCAGAGAACATGGAATAAGTATCTGAGAGGGGCAGAGCCCTCCAGATCTGCTGCTTGAAACTTACTGAAGCAAGACATTGCCAAGCTGAGAAGATTTTGCTGTGCAAAGATTTCTAAGGCCTGACCTCTGAAAACTGCACCATCTGACACTACAGCCCTGTGGATTATTTTGCTGAAAAAGAACTAAAGAGTGGACTCCCTGAAAGCTACAGGTTAAAAGAGCTCATCTGGAACATCACCAACTAAATCTGCACCTTGGGGAACTACCAGTGGATTTGTAAGGGTGACGTCCCAGTGGATTGTGGGAACTGAAGTCCTCAACTTTCAAGGACCATCTTGGAGCTTCCAGACCCTTGGAGTGAGTTTGAGACACTTTGAGACCCTTTGAGGAACTTCAGGAAGAAGTTCAAGAAGTTTGGAGAACTTTGGAAAAAAGCTCCATAGAGGGACCGACTCAACCTGGTCAGCCAAGCCGCCTGCCTTCAACCGCGAGTCGGCCAAGCCATCCAGGTTCGTCCCGCTAAAAGCTCCGTCGGTCCGACTTCCAGAATTTGACCGGGAGTAGAAGAAATCTGAAGCCGCCGAACCCTCACCGGATCCGGCTACATGAGGAGCATCGAGAGACCCCGCGAGAAAAAGCTCCAGAAAAGTTTCTAAGTCCGCTCGTAGAAAAGTCGACCGGGAGCAACCGCGAGAGCCAAGCCGCCTGTCTTCCATCGCGTGTCGGCCTGGGCTCCTGGGTTGCCCCGCTGAAGCGCTAACGAAAAAGTTTCTAAGTCCGCTCCAGGGAAGTTGACTGGGAGTTCGTCAAAAGGCAAGCCGTCGAACCCTCACCGGATCCGGACTGGCTGGGAGCTTCGAGGGACCTCGCGAGAAAAGCTCCAGAAAAGTTTCTAAGTGTGAAGGTAGAAACTGAGACCGGGACCTGCCGCAAGCTGTAGCCGCCCAGGGCTCCATCGCGGTTGGCCTGAAACTTTGACTTTGCCCCGGTCTATCGCGAGCAGGTATCCCAATATGGTGCTATAAACTTCTAAGTGCTATATTTTATTAAATCTTTGAAAATTCATATCTCCGGTTCCCTACATTGGATTTTTGTCGTTTTGGTGTCATTTTAAAGATAAAAATATTTCCTATTTTTATAAATTGGTGTTGGATTTTTATTATGTGTTGTGTCTTAATTATTTACTGAATTGGTGTTTTTAAATGCTTTACATACCTGTCTTTGAAGTTAAGCCTGTCTGCTCGCAGCCACGTTACCAAGGGTTGAGCATGGGAATAATTTTCTAAGACCTATGCTGAGTCCTATCATGTGTTAGTGGCCTTATTGCCAGTGGCAGACCTACATTTGCCCCTACCAATAATCCACTTTCCAACATTTGGTGCTCAGCGGTGTGGATGAGGACTTGTGTTTAAAAAGTACACCTTTCAGTGAATGATTTAAGATTATAAAAATCCTCTAAATTGCCTTAGAACAAAACCTTTGAGTTTGATTTTTGGAATTTGGACTAAACTGTTTTTAATCCATTGCTTTGATTTTTCCAAATTGTTCTAAGTCTGTTGTGCCTAGTTTTTTGTGACCCAAAACTAGGGAACCATGGAGCTGGACCTGGCTAAACTGTCCCAGTTTAAGATGGCTGATCTTAGGGAACAGTGTAGGCTTAGGGGGCTGCCTGCTTGCAGTAAGCTTAGGAAGGTAGGGTTGCTTGAGTCCCTAAAAGCCTGGGCTAGGGCAGCTGAGGAGAGTCAAGGGGGGATAGAGGGTGTCCCCCCCAACCTCCTCCAAGAGGGGGAGGAGGTTGAGGATGATGCCTCTTCCATTTTAACTAGTGTTAGCCAAGTGAATCAAGGTGGTGGTGGGAGTGGGGAAGGGTCCCTTACTCAGGAACCACTACTGTCCCTTGCAGAGAGACAGCTACAGGCTCAATTAGAGTTGATTGCCTTGGAGAAGGAGAAATTCGAATTGGCTAAGAGAAGATGGGAGAGGGAGGAGAATAGAAATGGTGGCAGCGAAAGTGAAGAAGATGTTGAGATGTCCAGGGGGGGTAGATTTGAACCTAAACTTCCCAAGGGCATAGTGCCCAAGTACACTGAGGGGGATGACATTGACAGGTGGCTAGCAGCTTTTGAGAGGGCCCTTAGAATGAGTAGGGTCCACTCTAGGTATTGGGGTGCACTCCTGTGGGAGTAGATTCCAGTAGCTGGGAGGGATAGGCTCCTGACCCTGAAGGGAGAGGATGCAGAATCATACCAGCAGATGAAGGCATGCTTAGTCAAGAGATTTGGTCTGACTCCAGAACAGTACAGGGTGAAGTTTAGAGGCACCCAGAAATTGAGTTCAAAGTCTTGGGTAGACTTTGTGGACGTTTCAGTGAAGGCACTGGAAGGCTGGATTGTTGGTAACAAAGTTGACACATATGAGGTATTGTATAATTTGTTTTTGAAGGAACATATTTTGACTCATTGTGCAGAAGAAAAGTTACGCCAGTATCTAGTGGACTCTAAGCTGACAGACCCCAGAGAGTTGGGTGAATCAGCTGATGAGTGGGTGAGAACCCGGGTTTCCATTCAGCACCAGGGGGATGACCAGAAGAAAGGAGGACAGGTCCCTCCCCAGGGGAAAGCCCAGGGAAAGGAAAGTCAAAACCAGAAGGAGTCCTCCAAAGACCCACAAAAACCTGCACAAGGAGGGGGGGCCCCGAGCCAACCCAAATCCAAAGGGAGGTGGAATCAGGGAAAGAATGATAGGTTCTTTGATTCCTCAAAAGTGGGTAAGTGCTTTGACTGTAACCAGCCAGGGCACATGCAGGGAGATGCTGTCTGCACCAAGAAGCTCCCCCCTAAGGGGCCATCCACAGGGATTGCCAGTGTCAGTGTAGGGGTGGAGAGTGGTGCCCCAGTGAGGAGTAGTCAGGTGGTGGAAGCAACCTTATTGTCCCTGGGTGGGGTGAATATTGCAACCCTTGCTGCCTTACCTCCAAACATGGACAAGTACAGGCAGAGGCCTAAAGTGAATGGGACTGAGGTTGAGGCTATCAGAGACAATGGGGCTAGTGTAACTATGGTCCTGGATGAGCTGGTGCCTCCAGAGAGGTTGTTACCTGGTGAGTTTCACCAGGTGACTTATGCAGACAGCACTACCAAACTCCATCCTATGGCTGTGGTGGATTTGGAATGGGTAGGTGTGACAGGCCCTATGAAGGTAGCTGTGTCAAAGGTGCTCCCAGTCCAGTGTTTACTGGGCAATGATCTTGAAGCCTCTGTGTGGTCAGAGGTGGAGAGAGGACTCCATATGAAAATATTGGAGCTCCCTGAGTGGGTATGTGCTGTGACTAGGTCACAGACGAGCCAGCAGGGAGGGGCTGGACACTTGGACCCTGAAACAAAGGGCCAAGCATCCAAGGACAAGGGTACTGGGCCTGGTGAGCCAGCCCAGGGAACTCCAGAGGTGCAGGCAGAATCTAACCCTGATGGGGAGGATCTGGCCTCTGAGGGAGGGACTCCATCCCTGCCAGAGCTGTCAGATTTGGCAGAACTGACAGGAGCAGGTGGACCCTCCAGAGAGGAGTTCAGTAAGGGACAGCGTGACTGTCCCACCCTTGAAAGCTTGAGGCGGATTGCTTCTAAGCAAGAGGAAGGGGATGACAGTGGGTTTCACAGACTCTACTGGGAAGATGGACTGCTTTATACTGAGGCCAGAAACCTTAAGGAGGGGGCCACCAGGAGGTTGGTGGTGCCCCAGAAGTACAGAGAGTTCATCCTGACTTTGGGTCATGATATCCCCTTGGCAGGACATTTGGGACAGACAAAGACATGAAACCGGTTGGTGAACCATTTCTACTGGCCCCATATGTCTGAAAAGGTAAAGGAGTTTTGCAGCTCCTGTGTCACCTGTCAGGCCAGTGGCAAGGCAGAGGGCAAGACAAAGGCCCCCCTAATACCACTGCCAGTAGTGGGGGTTCCTTTTGAAAGGGTGGGGATGGACATTGTTGGTCCCCTGGACCCACCCACTGCATCAGGGAATAGGTATATCTTAGTGGTAGTTGACCATGCCACTAGATACCCTGAAGCCATACCTCTGAGAACCATTGATGCTCCTGCGGTGGCTAGAGCACTGCTTGGTGTGTTCACCAGAGTGGGGTTTCCAAAAGAGGTGGTGTCAGATAGGGGCACGAACTTCCTGTCCAGCTATCTGACTGCTATGTGGGATGAGTGTGGTGTCAACTACAAGTTCACCACCCCTATCACCCACAAGCAAATGGTCTTGTTGAGAGATTCAACAAAACCCTGAAGGGCATGATAAATGGGTTGTCAGAGAAACTCAGGAGGAGATGGGATGTTCTCCTCCCATGCTTACTGTTTGCCTACAGGGAGGTGCCACAGAAAGGGGTTGGTTTCAGTCCCTTTGAATTGTTGTTTGGACACCCTGTGAGGGGGCCATTGAGCCTGCTGAGAGAGTCTTTAGAGAAGCCTCTTAAAGAAGCAACGGACAATGTGCTTGACTATGTGCTAGGCCTGAGATCTAGAATGGCAGAGTACATGTACAAGGCAAACAGGAAACTGGAGGCCAGCCAGGAGCTCATGAAGCACTGGTATGATCAAAAGGCTACTATGCCTGAGTATACTTCAGGACAATTGGTGTGGGTGTTGGAGCCTGTGGCTCCCAGGGCCCTCCATGACAAGTGGAGTGGGCCCTATCCAATCTTAGAAAAGAAGGGTGAGGTTACCTATTTGGTTGACCTTGGCACCCCCAGGAACCCTCATAGGGTCCTGCATGTGAATAGATTGAAACCCCACCATGACAGGGCAGACATGACCATGTTACTGGTCACTGATGAGGGTGTGGAGGAGGAAACTGAGCCTGTGCCCGACCTCCTCTCCACTAATGTGCAAGATGGGTCAGTGGAGGGGGTGATACTCTCTCCCAAGTTGACAGACCAGCAGCACAGAGATTGTAAGCAAGTGCTGGAGCAGTTTGCTGGCCTGTTCTCTTTGACCCCAGGCATCACTGAGTGGTGCGTGCACCACATTGACACTGGTGACAGCCTACCTGTCAAAAATAAGCTGTACAGGTTGTCTGACCATGTCAGAGCCAGCATTAAAGCTGAAGTTGCTAAGATGCTGGAATTGGGGGTAATTGAACCGTCTGAGAGTCCATGGGCCAGTCCAGTGGTGCTGGTGCCTAAACCTAATCCTCAGGGGGGACCCAAGGAGTTAAGGTTCTGTGTGGACTACAGAGGATTGAATGCAGTCACAAAGACTGACGCTCACCCTATACCTAGAGCTGATGAGCTCATTGACAGGTATGGGGCTGCTAAGTACCTGAGTACTTTTGATTTGACTTCAGGTTACTGGCAGATTCCCCTCACTGATGGAGCAAAGGAGAGGTCAGCATTCTCCACACCAGAGGGACATTATCAGTTCAAGGTAATGCCCTTTGGATTAAAGAATGCACCTGCCACCTTCCAAAGGTTAGTGAACAGGGTCTTGTCTGGGTTGGAACAGTTCAGTGCAGCTTACCTGGATGATATAGCTGTATACAGTTCTACCTGGGGGGATCACTTGAGCCACCTAAGGGAAGTGCTTCAGGCCATGCAGCAGGCAGGCCTGACTATTAAGGCAAGCAAGTGCCAAATAGGGCAGAGTTCTGTGGTGTATCTGGGCCACCTGGTAGGTGGAGGCCATGTACAGCCTCTCCAAGCTAAAATTCAAACTATTTTGGATTGGACAGCTCCTGTTACCCAGACTCAGGTCAGGGCATTCCTTGGACTGACAGGGTACTATAGAAGGTTTGTTCAAAATTATGGGACCATTGTGGGGCCCCTAACAGAACTCGCTTCTAAAAAGGGGCCCAAGAAGGTGATTTGGACCCCAGAGTGTCAGAAGGCTTTTGACACTCTGAAAGCTGCTATGTGTTCAGCACCAGTGCTACTGGCCCCTGACTACACAAAAGAATTTGTGGTTCAGACAGATGCTTCAGAGCAAGGGATTGAGGCAGTGTTGTCACAGCTAAATGAAGAGGGCCTTGATAAGCCACTTGCCTTTATTAGCAGGAGGCTTCTTCCCAGAGAGCAGAGGTGGAGTGCCATTGAGAGAGAGGCTTTTGCTGTGGTTTGGTCCCTGAAAAAGTTGAGACCATATTTGTTTGGGACTCACTTTCGTGTTCAAACTGACCACAGGCCTCTCAGATGGCTCATGCAGATGAGAGGGGAGAATCCCAAGCTGTTAAGGTGGTCCATTTCCCTATAGGGAATGGACTTTACAGTGGAACACAGACCTGGGATTGCCCATGCCAATGCAGATAGACTTTCCAGGTTTTTCGACTTAGCTGATGAGGACTACCAGGGTGTAGGTTAGTAACCCCTCACCTTTCGTTTGGGGGGGCTATGTTGCAAAGTCATCCTGTGCCTTGGGCACCCCCCAACCTTTTGCTGACTGGTACTGGTGGTAACTGACTCTGACTGACCCTGGGCTCTGCCTAACCAGGCCCAGGGCCAGTGCCAAGCTGAAAGGAACACATTAGAATACAGTTAAAACACCTAACATACACTAGGGTACACTATGGTATGGTGGGGTACCCCTGTAATTGGCATGACCTACCCCATAAGCCCCTAGTATATAATAGGGCAGGGATTGAAACTACCTAGAAGTCCCCAGTACCCTGGGGCATGGCAGTTTAGAGGCCAGCAGCTCTTTTTGCACTTGCATGTGTGCACTGCTGAAGCCTGAGGTCAGTTTAAAAGCAGCCAGGACTGCTTTTAAAAAGTAAATTGTGCCCAAACTCGACTTTGGTGTTTGGGGCACTTAAAAATGGATAACCTACAATGTTTTGGCAGATTAGGGACCCCCAGGGTCTCCCCTAGGTATCCCAGGGGTGGGGGCTAGATATTTATAAGGTACACCCTTATAAAATGAGTTTTTATATGCCTGGGTAAAGTGAAATTTCACTCCCACATTGTGGTAAAGTGCTGCCCAAATTCGACTTTGATGCCAGGAGCAGTGTGAAGTGAGGATCTGCAATATTTTTGCAGATTCTGAACCCCTAAAGTCTCCCCTAGTTGCACATGGGGTGGGGTTCCTGTAAATATAAGGCAAGTACTTATAAAATGTGTTTTTGTAAGTCCTGGTGCTGGAAAAATGGTCCAAGTCATTTTTCCCATTGCAAATCCCCAGTTACATAGGTTAACATTGCAGGAAGTTATTAAATAATAACTCCTGATAGGAAGGAGATAGAGCTGCCGTTCAAAGACTTCTCAGAATAGTAATGCTAAATCCAACAATATCATATTGTTGAATTTCTCCTAAAGTGTACATACAAGAAGTTAAAAGACTTTCTTGTTTGTAAGTCCAAATCCAGCCTTCCAGTGGTCTGCCCTGATTGGTCAGAGTTAAGTGGATTAGCCAGCCTGCCTGGAGAGGTGATAAAGAGCCCCTGGGGTTATGCAGCTGGGCTGGGTGGGCAGTGTGCTGGTCCACAGGAATGCCAGGCCAGGGGGAGGGGTCGTAAACCATGGGTTTCAAAGAGAAAAGCAGAACCCAGTGTCAGTTTACAACTCTGAACTTTATCAGGCAGATGGGGGGATAAAGGAAGGTATGAGCAGATGCAGGGGGGAGAGTCTAAGTAAATTAGCCATCCTAGGGGTGTGTTTAGCCAGCTCTTGCCTCCTTGCTGGAAATTCTGCCATTATGGATTTGGAAGATTTGATGCACTCTGGGACAAAATAATGCCACACTCTACAGGAAGTGGTCATATGTTTGAGGAGTTACCCTGCTCCCATTGGTCAGGAGTGACCTCCTGTCTGACCCAGAGAACATGGAATAAATATCTGAGAGGGGCAGAGCCCTCCAGAACTGCTGCTTGAAACGTACTGAAGCAAGACATTGCCAAGCTGAGAAGATTTTGCTGTGCAAAGATTTCTAAGGCCTGACCTCTGAAAACTGCACCATCTGACACTACAGCCCTGTGGATTATTTTGCTGAAAAAGAACTAAAGAGTGGACTCCCTGAAAGCTACAGGTTAAAAGAGCTCATCTGGAACATCACCAACTAAATCTGCACCTTGGGGAACTACCAGTGGATTTGTAAGGGTGACGTCCCAGTGGATTGTGGGAACTGAAGTCCTCAATTTTCAAGGACCATCTTGGAGCTTCCAGACCCTTGGAGTGAGTTTGAGACACTTTGGGACCCTTTGAGGAACTTCAGGAAGAAGTTCAAGAAGTTTGGAGAACTTTGGAGGAACTTTGGAAAAAAGCTCCATAGAGGGACCGACTCAACCTGGTCAGCCAAGCCGCCTGCCTTCAACCGCGAGTCGGCCAAGCCATCCAGGTTCGTCCCGCTAAATGCTCAGTCGGTCCGACTTCCAGAGTTTGACCGGGAGTAGAAGAAATCTGAAGCCGGCGAACCCTCACCGGATCCGGCTACATGAGGAGCATCGAGAGACCCCGCGAGAAAAAGCTCCAGAAAAGTTTCTAAGTCCGCTCGTAGAAAAGCCGACCGGGAGCAACCGCGAGAGCCAAGCCGCCTGTCTTCCATCGCGTGTCGGCCTGGGCTCCTGGGTTGCCCCGCTGAAGCGCTAACGAAAAGTTTCTAAGTCCGCTCCAGGGAAGTTGACCGGGAGTTCGTCAAAGGCAAGCCGGCGAACGCTCACCGGATCCGGACTGGCTGAGAGCTTCGAGGGACCTCGCGAGAAAAAGCTCCAGAAAAGTTTCTAAGTGTGAAGGTAGAAACTGAGACTGGGACCTGCCGCAAGCTGTAGCCGCCCAGGGCTCCATCGCGGTCGGCCTGAAACTTTGACTTTGCCCCGGTCTATCGCGAGCAGGTATCCCAATATGGTGCTATAAACTTCTAAGTGCTATATTTTATTAAATCTTTGAAAATTCATATCTCCGGTTCCCTACATTGGATTTTTGTCGTTTTGGTGTCATTTTAAAGATAAAAATATTTCCTATTTCTATAAATTGGTGTTGGATTTTTATTATGTGTTGTGTCTTAATTATTTACTGAATAGGTGTTTTTAAATGCTTTACATACCTGTCTTTGAAGTTAAGCCTGTCTGCTCGCAGCCACGTTACCAAGGGTTGAGCATGGGAATAATTTTCTAAGACCTATGCTGAGTCCTATCATGTGTTAGTGGCCTTATTGCCAGTGGCAGACCTACATTTGCCCCTACCAATAATCCACTTTCCAACAGCAGGGATCAATGAATCAGTGTAAAGACTTAAGGCAACGCAAATGATGTAATCACACAACAATGGCACTTAAATAACAAAGAGAAAGAAGAAAGAACCAACAGATACTGTTTTTATCAAAGAAGTACAAAATATATTTTTATTAATGATATAAAAAGTAATAACATAGCCCATTTACACTATCTCAATCGTATCAACAATCATACCTCACCCATAAATTGTCTCAATTAAAAACATTGTCATAGCATTGATGCCAACAGAGATTTGATAATCAGATGTTCGAACATAACAACTGTCAATCGAATCTGTGCCACATTGTTTCGCTTTATTATATATGTAAAATCTGATTATCAAATCTCTGTTGCCATCAATGCTATGACAATGTTTTTAATTGAGACAATTTATGGGTGAGGTATGATTGTTGATACGATTGAGATAGTGGGAATGGGCTATGTTATTACTTTTTATATCATTAATAAAAATATATTTTGTACTTCTTTGATAAAAACAGTATCTGTTGGTTCTTTCTTCTTTCTCTTTGTTATTTAAGTACCATTGTTGTGAGGTTTGCTCTTTTTATGTCGAGCATTCGAGACCTCTTGTATATACTTTAGTATATACTTATTATATACTTATATGTGTATGTACTTTGTGGGCTCTGGAGATCAGCCCTAGGACTTATCTGCTTCCGCTTAGGTACTTTTTTTTCTGTTCAGGTTCCTCTATTTAACGGTCTTGATAGAAAAGGAACAGCAGAGGTCAGTAAAATACTAGAATTGCTTTCTGCTGAGAGACTTTCTTTTTTTAAATTTTTCTGGCAACTGCCTCTATTTAAATTTCTTGATAGAAAACGACCAGTAGAGGTCAGTAAAATACCAGAACCACTTTAGCATTCTCTAGATTCCAGTCCATAGAAATTGCCTTCCACGAGCACCCGTAGACAATAATATTTTTTTCAAATCTTGTATTTTCAGTGATATGACCACCGGAGGCCCTGATTTTATATTAAAAACAGCTTTAGACTATACCATTTCCTGCTGAAAGGCAATATTTTTCTCCATGTGTTCCCATACCTGGTGTGTCACGCAGTTTGGTGCTTACTTTCCCTCCATGTTAAAGAACAGTAGATGTTTCAGCACCCAGGCTAATGTGCTGCATAGCTAAATACATATAAGGTCCCAAAGGCGAGACCGATTGCATTGCAAATGCTTGTTTTAAACTGCGGGCAATTTGTAGCATGGTCAGAACTCCTTATCTATTGAACTGAACTTGAGCAACTTATCACTTTCATAACAAAAACAGCATATAGCATCCACATCATTATACCGTCCAGACTGCCCCAAGCAGCACTTCTGTTTACTGTTGGGACAGATTTTGAATCTACGAAGGTCTACCTTGGAAGAATGTTTTTTATGTAGATAGAAGTGGCCTGATGAAGGAGGAGGAAGCGTTTGAGCAAAACCTATTTGTTTTCCTAGCCAGCACTTAGTCATGGTAATGCCCCTAATTATTTACAAAGGTTACTGGGTAGTTCATCCAAATATTACAAAATCAAAGCAACTGCAGTGCTTTCCCTTTGCTTACAAGCAGACAATTTGTGGGGGGCCGGAAGATCGCTGGAAGATCGCAGCAAGCTAGTTTTCCTCTGCTGGTTCTGAAACAGCTTTTCCTCATCTTCTTTGGCAGTTTGTTTGGGTTGAGTTGCATCTAAAATCCATTCACTGTATCTAGCATTGTCTCATGTCAAATGTCCAAATATACAAACCTATCTACTGGCAAAACCAGATTGGACTTCTGTCGGTTGCAGATAACACTACAGTCTGGAGGCAGCCTGGATCTTTTGTCCTGGTCAGCAAGCAGGCTTCTGCTGTGCATTTTTATCATTGCTTAGCTATCAGCAGTGAAACACAGGCGAAGGATACAGCACTTCTATTCATGAAAGCTAGTGAAATATTCAAGTTGAAGAGGTTCTGCTTAAATTTGCTTGGTATTGTTCAGTACTCAGGCTCTGCCAGGTGAATGTTGTATTGCTTTTCCTCATTTGGGTGACTAGATCTGAAGTACTGGCCCTTTTCCCTCAGGCTCCAACTATCTACTATCACAGTTTATTAAAAGATCTCTTTCTAGACCCTCCAGGATTTCGTGATTAGCAAACAAAATCGCAAAATCAGCACTTTTGTAAAAATCCAGCGATTTTTACAAAAGTGCCCGCACAAATTGTCATTCTAAAAAAATTGAGGCTGATCCTTCTTTTATTGGCTCTATGCTGTGCTGAGCCAATAAAAGGAGGGTGAGCATTGGGCTAGTGGGCGGCAGAGGTGTTCAATTCCTTTGTTGCCTGCCATGAAAATGTACAGGGCCCTCCTCCTGTGCCGACAGCCCCCACCCTCCACACTGCTCTATGTTTCCTCGGACTTGCTGCCCTTTGACTCTTTATTTATTTATTTTGCATCTTTATACAGCACAAACAACACATATCGGTGTGCTTTATATGTGCTCCTGTTAGATTACACCAGGTTACTTTTTTTTAGAAACTGGTGAGATTAAGTGATTAGCCCAGAATCACAGGATGTTGATCCAACGTTGGACTCAAACCTGGTTCCTCAGTTCCAAAGTCTGCTGCTGTGGCCGAATGCCGCATCTTCTCCTCTACACCCTCACCTCTCTTGCGCCTCCTCTCTCATGTGGTCAAAACACTTCTCCCCCAAACGCCTCTCTCCTCTCCTCACCCCATCCCTCACTCCCAAGTCTCCTGTGCTCCCGCCACTCCATTCGCTTAGAGGTTTTTCCAAGAGGATATTTTGGTGTTTGGGGAAACTTAACCGGTAGTTATGTGAGGCACTAAAGAATCTCTTAAAGGGGAACCTCATCAATAGTCATTAGCACTAAATAGTCGTACCCCCCCTGGCACCCCAATATGCGGTATCCCGGAGCCCGTTACCAAAAATATATTTAAGAATGCACATATGTACACTTTCACACACCAGTGGTAAACATCATTACTAGTAATGGTAAAAACCATTATATGTACAGCCTATTAAAGGCTAAAAATGACCAAATTAAATTTTTTTTTTTTTTTTTTTTTTTTAAAGACCATCAAATCAAATAGTTACTACATTAATAAAAGTGACCAGAAAACATCTTTGACAAATCTTTTTCAAAAGGAAAAAGAAAGGGAGAGTAAAACAGGCACTCGGCCTTTAAGTGCCTCACCCTTCCTCCTGTGTCCTATCATAGCCCATATACATTTTTGTCAAAGTGCTCTGGGGTCCCACACAAGGGTGGGACAATTCACTTCTTATGACTTTGATGAAGGTTCACCTGGAAGAGAACTAGGGTTACATATAAGTAACATTTCCTTCATCAGAAAAGCAGTTTGAAACTAAGTGACGAGAAATGCAAGTTAAGGTCCTGGCAAACAAATACCTAAGATATAATATAATAACAGCTGAAAGTGTCAGACCACAAGAGCATTTGGTGAAGATCATTTGTGGAGGCACCAGACCCAACTAATAAGGACCAAATATTCCTCTTTCTTGGTTTGGAAGAGATGTATTTATATTTAATTGAAGCCTCTGCACATATGAATCTTGCACCAAAAGCTCAGCGCTCAAGAAAAAGGAAATGCATGATTCACTGAGTGTATCTCCCAGTTGAGGGCTCGAGTGAATCCCAAATTCTGCACATTGTCTACTAAACACAGTTATTTATGCATTTTGGGATTTTGCACCATCTGTGTACTAATGTTGTGATTGTACTGCATGACTACTTAAATATCTCTAAACTTGTATGTTGTATGATACTACTTAACAATCGTTGTGGCATTCCGTTCCTGTATACTGTAAACTGGCAAAAAAATTTACTATGGAACCTACCACCGTCATCAACTAAAGGCCCCTCACAGTGTATGCAATTTAACTTATTCTCCTTGTTTTCTTGAGTATTTGTTAAATTCCGTATCCATGCACTTTTTGTTTTGTTTATTTCTAAATTATGTATTATGTATTGGTACTTTACTTACGGCATCAGCACATTCAGGTCTTGCCTAAAGACAGCTTTAGATGTCTATTGGCCAACAGTCATATTGTATCCAATGTAGATTAAAAATGGCTTTGTTTCGGCCTTTGCTCATGATTTGATTACTTTAGTATCTATCTCAGCTCCCTACTCCTGATTTGATGGATTTCCTCTCTCTTTTGTGTTTGTCTTGCCCAAGGACATTTTATTCCCACTGTGTTTTGATCGGATGAGTTGGATCCTTCCACTGCTGATGTCACAGCCTTGCATTGCTATTCATGAGGGACAATTTTCTCTCCCTCTGTGTGTCTCCTCCTGCTGCTCTGCCCCTCCTTTGAGCACCCTCCCTCTTTATAAATTATTTGTCCTCCCCCAGCACCTGCTTACACTCTAGCCCCCTTGCACTCTCCAGCCCCTCACCACTGTCTCGGTAGATGGACTTATTTGAACAAATTTAAAAACATGATTGCTGCCCAAGTATGCGCTTATGCAGCGGATATGTTGGATTTATTTTCCCCATGTATGGGAGCCATTGTACAATAATACAATACAAAAAAATTTGTATAGCGCACAGCTGCCTCTGAAAAGGCGTCCCAGTGCTAGCGGCACATGAAAAGAGAGCGAGAGGTTAAGGTCAGCAAGTGAGGTGCCTTATAAGCAAGAATCGAACAGCAAGTTGTAAGGTTGTTTCTGAAAATAGGTTCCAAAGGTCTGGAGTGCAAGTGGAGGAGAAGAGCAATCCACAGCTTGGAGGCAAGGAAGAACAGGGATCTACCGCCTCTTCTAGCCTTGTGTATGCAGGGTAGCTAAAAATGCTTGAGATTATTCGATCTCAAAGCTGTGGCTTGACAATGTGGCTTGAACCTCTTCCAAAAGATAGATGGGGCCGTTTTGCATATAGGCCCTGAAAGCAAAAACAAGAGCCTTAAATTGAATTCTTTTAGTAACTGGGAGCCAGTGGAGTTGGCGAAGATGTTTAGACACAGAGGCTCGTGGGGGAAGCTTTAGGATTAAGCATGCAGCAGAGTTCTGCATGGTTTGAAGACACCGAATTAGTTAGGCAGGGAGGCCTAAATACAAACTGTTCGCGTAGTCAAGTTTGGCTCTGACCAGTGCATGGACGATTGTCTTACGAGAGTCCACCGGGATTAGGTGGAGCATCCTCCTACGTGGCTTCAATGTTGCAAAACATGAGGCAAAAATTGCCTTGATTTGGGGTTCAAATGAATGGTTGTAGTCTAATTTCACTCCAAGGTCTCTAACAGTAGGGGCCGGGTGAAGGGGAGCACCCAGTTCTATCGGCCACCAGTTGATAGGATCCGGAGATGTTTTGGTGCCAAAGAAAAGGGTTTCGGATTTTTGAAAATTAAGGTTGAAGTAGCTTTCACTCATCCTGTCGACTACTGCCTTCAGTCACAGTTTAAAAGAATTATACTTCACAGGCAAGTCCTACTGAAAGGCAAGGAGGAGCTGAGTGACATCTGCATAGGAGACCTCTTGCACGCCCCACGCCTCCACAAGTTTAGCCAGCGGTTCAAGATACATATTAAAAAGGATGGGGCTAAGCACAGAACCCTGAGGTACACTGAAAACAAGTGGTTTAAAAGAGGAGGTGAAAGGGGGGAGAAAGCCTGCCTGTGAGCTATCCTCAATAAAAGACTTTAGCCACCGCAGTGCCTGATCTCTGATGCTGATTCCCTTGAGTCTGTCAAGTAGGATGGAGTGGAAAACTGTATTGTATGCTGAAGATAGATCAATGCAAAAAGAACAAATGAAGGACCTAAATCTTTCATTTTTTTGCTCACCACGTCATTCCAGTTTGGATCCAGCAATATGCAAACCAGTCTTGACCCTGCTCCCCATGGGAACTGTCCAGCCCGAACACCCAGACCAGTTCCTCCCCGGACCGGAACCAAGCATCCTAGGACTGGTTTTGGGTTATCACCCCTCATCAGCCAGGATAGCTTGACTCCTGTGGCATGGTGAGCACAGGTCCCACGTCTGGGCATACCTATCCCACTTAGGGCTACAAATTCAAAAAGAATAAATGATGGGCGTAATGCTGGCCAAATGTCCAACACTCACCCCCAGTACAGAGATCTGGGCCTAAACCCATCTTTTTTTGCTCACCACGCCATTCCAGTTTGGACCCAGCCATATGCAAATCAGTCTTGACCCTGCTCCCCATGGGAACAATCCAGCCCGAACTGCCAGGTCAGGTCCTCCCTGGACCGGAACCAAGCATCCTAGGCCTGGTTTTGGGTTATCACCCCTCATCAGCCAGGATAGCTTGACTCCTGTGGCATGGTGAGCACAGGTCCCACGTCTGGGCATACCCGTCCCACTTAGGGCGACAAATGCAAAAAGAACAAATGATGGATGGAATGCTGACCAGGGTCAAACACTCACCCCATTACAGAGATCTGGGCCATAATCCATCGTTTTCTTGCTCACCATGGCATTCCATTTTGGATCCAGCCATATGCAAATCTGTCTTGACCCTGCTCCCCATGGGAATGGTCCTGCCCGGTGTTGAATGGCAAAGATAGATCAAGTAGCGTTAACATGACAGCTGAATTTAAATCAAGGTTTTCCTTTATGAATTCCGAAACTTTGAATAGGCCAGACTCTGTACTGTAACCCACGTGGGAGCCCAACTGGGTGTCATGCAGCAAAAGGTTGGATTCAAGAAAGTGAGATAGCTGCCTATTCACACATTTCTCCAAGAGTTTAGCTATGATGAGCAGGAGAGAGATGGGTCTAAAATTTCTAAGTACTTTAGGATCAGAGGAGGGTTTTTTTAACAGAGGGCTTAACATGGCTTGTTTCCAACATTTGGGGACAACGGCCAAGTCCAGAGAGTCATTCAGAGCTTTTGTTTGAAAGGGTGTTTACAACTTGAGAGACATATTTTAAAATGTAAGGAAAGCAGTTCTCTAAAGGGGAACCTGATTTACTTTTCTCAAGTTCTGTCGCTGATTCTTCTAAGGAAATGTGGTTACGTTTTGTAAGTAACAGGCCAGAATGAGAAAAAGGTTCCACCTCCTGGTCCTGCTGATACTGCATGGAGAATTGCTCATAAATAGCCTGAATTTTCTTTGAAAAGAAATTGGAGAGATCTTTACAGAGCTCCATCAAGGGGTAAAGAACATTCTTAGTTGCCGTAGGAGAGAGGAAGGAGTTGACCATTTTAATTAATTCCTCGGATTTATTAGAGGCTTCAAAAATTGAGGTAGCAAAGAAAGATGTTTGGACTTTCTGAATATTAAGTTTTCAGGGCTGCCTGGTAAGTTTCTTTGGCCTCCTTGTCATAATAGCATGTCCATCTCCGCTCTAGTTTTTTGCATAGGGATTTCTCCACCTTAGAGGTGGTGGCTTTTTTGGGACAAGCATATCCAGGGCATTGACCAGCTAGTTATTTAAGCAAGCCAAGTCCTGATCTAGGGTTTCTCCCAATTTAAAGGCAGTAGACTGTAATGTCTCCTTAAACTGAGCATCCGAGATTTTATGCCAAGGTCTGGAGATTTTACTAGACAGATCTTGTGAGCAGCAAGGCGTAGTGAAAATAACATTAAAGGGGATCAGAAAATGATCTGACCATGTACGTTTAAGTGCAGGTTTGACCAGGACGGAAGTGGGGTTCACGAAAATGAGGACAAGAGTGTAACCTGCTTTATGTGAGAGCTCCCTTACCGTCTGTTCAAGAATAAAGCCTTCCATTGAGGAGAGGAATTGCTGAGCCTGTCTGTTATTTGAGTCGTCCACGTGCAAATTAAAATCCCCTCATACCATGAAATTGGTGTGGAGAAGAAACAGTTGACCTAGTACATCAGAAAGTAAATGCAGCGAGTTGGCTGAGGCGTCCGGGGTCCAGTAGATGAGTACCCAAGATAGGTCAAAGGAGGGGACCAGAATAATAGTAAAAGCTAGTCCTTCAACATTTTGGTGTTCGTTAGTTTGGAGACAGAGCAGGAGTAAGAGGAGCGATGTATGATTGTCACCACTCCCCTGTTTTTATCCACCTGATCAATGTGCTTGATTAGGAAATCGGAGGGGCTAGCTAGGGCAATATCAGCGGCCGAGCACTCTTTGAGCCAAATTTCTATGAGAAACATGTCCCAATGATTGTCGGCAATTAGGTTAAAAATATCAAGGGCATGTCTAGGTAAAGAACGGCAATTAATAAGACAATCCGAAAAAGAATTGCAAATGGGGGGGTAAAACCACAGAATTAATCATGGAAGTGGCCCTACGGGGGGAGCGGGATTCTGTTGCCCCTGCCATATATCAAGCTAGGTTTCAAGCTAGGTTTGCTGGAATAATTAGGGCAAAACCCACAAAGAGGACACATGCTCCCCATAGCATATTGTGGAATGGGTTTTCTTATAATAAAAGGAAAAGGCAGTCCAAGATGGGCTTTATGCATGCACGGATAGCAGCCAACTTGAGGGGATTGGATTGACCTAGACAGTATGTGTCACAGGCAAAAACTATTCGCTTTGTCAATGCTTGTTCTTTAACCTGATTGGGCAAAGATTTTGAGTGCCTGACTTGGTAGTGCTTACGCACTAAAGACTCTGGAGCAGTTTGCTAACATGCTTCCTGGTTCTCTGCAAGCCCAATCTGCACTTGGACTCAGTAGCAGTCTCCTTTCGTGTTTTTCACACTAGTGTGCTTTTTACGCTATGCAAGTTAGTGGACAGAATTTATGAGCACCCGATCAGTACTCCTCATTCTACTGAGCTCCTATAGTTTCTGCTTGAGGCTAAATTCTGTACTGCTTTCCTGCATGCACACATCCCTGCTCCACTTCTGCATTTGAAGCTATGGAGTTATCTGTGAATTACTCCTCATTACAAATGTAATACTTTAATGCATAAAATCTCCGTAAATGCGAAATAATGCAAAACATACTTGTTCCTATGTATTTACTGTTTGCTCAATGAGATTGTAAGATGGCCTTCAGTAAACTTTTCTTTTGAAAAGAACTAAAATATTCCTATTGCATTCTCTGAGGCAGAGGATTTTGAGGACTTGCTACAGTCAGGTGAAAATAAAACTTGATGTCTGGATTAAAAAGCTGTATCTATTTGTTCAGGGAAGATCACTTGGGCCGCATTCCAGTCAATTTTTTTACCAGTGCACCACTCCAGACAGGGGTTAGTTTTATGGAAATCAGAGTTGACCCAATTCCAGTGGAAACAGCCCAGCCTGAACTGCTAGATCATATTCTCTCTAAACAGGAACAAAAGCAACCATAGAGTTCATCCTTCTTGGACACCATTAGTGAGGGGCAGTGTGTTTCCTGTATTACAGCGAGCATGGGACGCATATCTATGCATACCTATAAAACTTAAGCAAACACACTTAAATATGAAGGTGAATGGTGTAATCTATTTGAAAGCCTCAGCCACTGGTAATTGTTTGAGCTACATTCCAATTCAGTATGCCACTCCAGAATGGAATGACCAATCCCAACTGTTAGGCCCCATACCTTCAGAAAGGAAATACAAGTAAACCACTAGTGATTGTAGGAAATTGGGTTTTTGATTGAGGAATGTGGTTGAAGAGGATGAAGACCCTTCTCAAGCAACAATCACAATCCTTCTCAGGGCGAACCACAAAAGTCACTACATTAAACCTGTGGTTAGCCCTCTGGTAGCTTTGCACAAAAGCAGTCAGGCTTAAATTAGAGGTACTGTATTAAGTATTTATGCAGCAAACAAACAGTAATAAAGTGAAAACACATAGCAAGAAAAAATCCCACACCAATTTATAAATTAGAGAGCATTTGAATAAATAAAATGACACAAAAATGAATTAAATCCAACCAGTAGAACCGAAATTATGATTTTTTAAAGATTTTAGTGGAAAATAGCATCTAAAAGATCAAAGTGCCAACAGCGGGCACCTAGTCACGCAAGACCATTACAAAGTTGAAAGTTTTTGCCAATTGTGATGGAGCGCGGTTCACATACAAGAACTGGATTGGGCCCGGTCTTGGCTTATCTCCGGACTTTGATTTTTTTTTTTTATTGAAATGTCTGAGAAGGTAAAGTTCCGCAGGGCAAGGCAGCTAGCAGTGTCCGAGGAGGAGGCATCATTGTCGGGAGCCACTGGAAGATGTTGTGGTGAAGATTTCTAAATTCGGACTTTGACACTTTTTTGGAATTCGAAAATCTACACCGAGACAAAGCTGCAGGTTGTAGGCGACGAGGGCTCCACAAGCCCGGATACCGTTGCTCCGAGGTCCCGCTGAACGTGTGGAGATGAACATAGCAGGCGCTACCTAGAAGTCAGGCTGACTGGCGATGCACCTTGGGTGGA
Source organism: Calotriton arnoldi (assembly GCA_963921515.1). Taxonomy (NCBI): domain Eukaryota; kingdom Metazoa; phylum Chordata; class Amphibia; order Caudata; family Salamandridae; genus Calotriton; species Calotriton arnoldi. Next base: position 841,328 of record CAWUFW010002697.1, on the reverse strand, counting down.
TTGGCGAGCAGGTAGGCCCTGGCCTGTCAGTTCTCAGGGCACTTTTTGGTGGAGAATTTTCTATGTCCTAAGTTTCAGTTTCTGGCTGTTGGGGCACCTTAAGCACCACTTTCAAGGGTCTAGGACTGGATGGGCACCATCTAGAGGGCAGGACTCCCTTCAGTCAGAGTCTAGGTGCAGATTCAGGGTTGTTGGAGCTTGTTGTGTCCCTGTAGCTCAGATCAGGGGGCCAGCCAAATAGCCCTTGGAGTCCTGTGTTCAAGTAGCAAGGCAGGCCTCAAGCAGTAGGGCAGTACTCTGAGGGTACAAGGCAGGCTTTAAGCAGCCGGGAGGTCCTCTGGTAGAAGCAGGGCAGTCCTCTGAAGTACAAAGCAAACCTCAAGTAGCAGAGCAGTACTCTCAAATACAATGTAGTCCTTCTGAGTGTCCTCCGCAGGTCCAGGAGTAAACTGAAGCCTTGGTCTGAGGCTCCAATATTTATACCTGATGCAAGGCTTGAAGTAGGAGAAACTTCTAGACTTCCTCCCACATTAGGTTCTGGAAACTACCTTCCTCCCCCGCCCAGGCTCCAAGTGATATGGGTTGGTAAAAGGCTGATGCCAAGTTCTCTGTGAGCTTCTTGGAAGTAGCCCCTTTGAAATGTAAGTTAGGCAGGGAACAACTCTGCTCCTCCCATCCTGGTAGGATGGCCCAGCCTGCAAACACCTAATCCCCCTATGTCTGACTGACTGGGAGGAATACACAAAGGCCAACTTCCAGCAAATCACAGTCATGTGACCCAGGACATAATCTGCAGGCACCAAATGATTAGGGCAAGAAAATGCCAACTTTCTAAAAGTGGCATTTTCATAATTGTATAAACCACACTAACCCCAGCGGCTAACTGGAGGAGGGAACTAGAGGCACAGGGCGCCAGGAGCAAGCCAGCCTCCAACACAAAATGTTCAACACAAGTGGGGCTGCTCCCAGGGAAGTGACCAAAAAGTGCTCAAAATTAAATTGTGAGTGTGGACATCTCACAAAAAGTGAAGGACTGGCCTCATACACCACCTGGTGTCATGCTTCATCATTGGCAGTCCTCGCCCTCTAAAAACTCGGTTTGATAGATGGCGGGCATACACCTGACGACAGGGATGCACTTCTAAACTAAGTGGGGGCCCGTGAGGAGTGAGTGAGATTTAAAAACCATTACAGTTGTCGAATTAATTTTAATGAGGTGGGCAACTGTATGGTATTAAAAAAGTGAACGGTGACGTGGGGAAATTTATTGTCCCCTCACCGTAATGAATAGGGTCACTCCCACCACACTTGGTTATTAATGCCCTTAATTGTGTTCCCACAGCCATCAGCTGTACAATGTATAAACCACACTAACCCCAGCAGCTAACCGGAGGAGGGAACTAGAGGCACAGGGCGCCAGGAGCAAGCCAGCCTCCAACACAAAATGTTCAACACAAGTGGGGCTGCTCCCAGGGAAGTGATCAAAAAGTGCTCAAAATTAAATTGTGAGTGTGGGCATCTCACAAAAAGTGAAGGACTGGCCTCACACACCACCTGGTGTCATGCTTTTCATAATTGTGACAACCTTGCCATTAAAGATAATTTTAAATTACAATTCTTTTGAGACCAAACATGGCATTGCTACCTGTTCCCAGTCAAACCTTATCACTTATTAAATTTAATAAGGTAGCCCACATTATTCTATGGGAGAGGTAAGCCTCACAGTTATACAAAACACATTTGGGAGTTTTTTACCATCAAGACATATAAAACTTAAAAGTACATGTCCGACTTTTTAAATACACGGCACCCTGCCCTTTTGGTTGTTTAGGGCCTACCTTAAGGGTGATTTATATGTATTAAAAGGGAGGTTAGGCCCAGCAAATGGTTTATTTTGCCAGGTTGACTTGGCAGTTTAAAACTGTTCACAGGCTGCAATGGCAGACCTGAGACATGTTTAAAAGGGCTTCTTAAGTGGGTAGCACAATAAATGCTACAGGCCCACTAATAGCAATTAATTTACAGGCCCTGGGTACATGTAGTACCACATTACTAGGGACTTATAACTAATTGAAATGTGGCAATTGGGTGTAGGCCAATTTTACCATGTTTTATGGAGACAGCACAAGTACTTTAGCAGTGTTTAACAGTGGTAATGTGCACCGAGTCCTAATGCCCAAAAAAACTTGGCGACCTCAGCTTCACCTGGAAGACCACACCAACCAAAACACCAACAAACTCCTGGAAGACATTAACACACCAGATACCTACTCGACCTGACTTTTACCAACTTTTTCAGGATTATGGTGGACCAGCGAGCCCTCCTCACCTGAACGGACCACTACCTCATTCGCTTCAACCTGCTCCTGCCTGCCCCACCACTACGGAATCGCACCCTCCAAAACCACCCAAGGCAGCTGGAACCGGATCACCGACTAAACATGGTCCTCAGAGTTCCAACCCGTCCGCTGGCCGCACTAAGACTGCAACCTCTCCCTGTCCATCACCTTCTTCACAGCCTGGATCACCTCATGTGCAGACTCGCCTGCCCAAATTAAGACCATGACCAACCCTAGGTCCAGATCTCAAGCCAGCTTGTGCGCAGAAGAACTACAGCTCTCCAAATGCGACAGCAAGCAGCCAGAATGCTGGTAGAGACACACCCATGATGTACATGACAGAACCTCTTCCTCATCGATATCCTTCTTCCACTTCTAACAACCAGCAACTCAGATCAACCAACCGCTCAGTGCAGACTGAACCTACTGAACACAGCTGCAACAAGGCCAAAGAACTTTACCTCCTCCTCTGCCGCCTCCATAACCATCACCCCATCTCAGGAGCTCTGCACCCTGCTCTCCCATTACTTCAGTAACAAAATCAGGACAAGTTACAGCAACTTCCCCACAACCGGACCTATCCACCCTCACTGCCCTCCAACCGGATGAGACAAACACCCCAGAAACTATGATGGTGATCCAGCGCTAACCATAAAAATTATTCTCCTATATGCTTCGGTCATCCAGGTGCAACTATTCCTCCAACACACAAACTATATCCATATGACGGTGGGGCCCATAACACCGCATATACATTCACTTACTCATTTATTCCCTGGATTTCCTCCGTCCTTAACCTAGGAGAAAACGATTCGCTGGAAGGAGACGGGATACCTCTTTTAACATGACATAATGTTTCTCATTTGCTTTAAGGTATTCCGCTCATTGGTCGATGGACCAACTAGTAGGAATCAGTTGATGGTGATTAAGACCAGCTCAATCACATTAAACTGTTTAACATTTTACCTTAATCATTAAGCTAAAGAATCACTGAGTCGTTTGTTTAAAGAATAATAGAGTTTATATAAAGTTTCGAAGCAAGAAATACGTTTTAGCTTATTATTCAGATTATTACATTTATCATCAATATAAGAATAAATTGAAATTGCAATGCATATCTATTAGACGGAAAAATAAGGTTGTCATAGCAAGAACTCCAAAAGATCAATCTATCTGTCTTGGAAAATCTAATAGTTCTAAATAAAAAATCTATCAGGAATAAAAAGGTTCTCCAAAAGCAGCATCTTATACTCAACTAGAAATATAAAATAGCAGCAGCAGCATCAGCTCGTCAGCATCAGCAACCGCAACTTCACCCATCTGCAGCATCTACTTCTCCAGCATCTAACTCTCCAGCATCTAACCCCTCCCACCAAGAGTAGGTCTTCTTATACCCTAATTCTAGCTTACTGAATAAAAATGTTGCATCTCTATGGCGTGATTCTTTCTCATTGGTCCATTCAGGTCCATATACATTTTAATCAAACTTCCTTGTCTTAACCAGTTCTTTGTGGAATGTCCATGCTTGCATCGTTTCCCACAGTTCATGACATTGCTCATCAGTTTCGATCAGTCCAATTTGTATCTTTTTCTGCTACTTTTTAGATTCAACAGTTCCGTCCATTTATTCAGTTTGACTTCTCACGCTTCTTGCTGATCATCTTGGCACACATTTGTTCAGAAAAGTCACGATAGCCTTGACCATACTTCCGTCCTAGCCTCTCAGCACGAACACGTGGTCATCCTTTTTCACAGCCTCTCTCCTCTACCACACGGCTTCTTGGACATGCGTACTCTAGCTTATGGCGGCCATTTTATATCGCTGCTCGACAGGCCTAAGCGCACTATTTTCAAAGATAAACAAAATATTGTTAAAATAAAGAATATAAACCCTTTAGTTTCCCTCCCGTCTTTCTACGTACCCCAATTAGGTATTATCTAGCAAAAAGCAACATATAAAGCTGTCCCTTACTTACCATCGCTTTATTTTGCCACCACACGTTTTATTTAAAAAGCACAAATCATGCGTTTATTATTTATTAGTACGCAAATATTACGTTATGTTAGACACGTAAACAATTATAAGTTGATTAATTTGCACACAAAATAGCGTGTTACCTTTACCCTTTACATGTAACATACATTGTTGGTTATTTACTTAAACGAACATGTTTATTAATTATTTTAGGAAAATTATTAGGAGGTTAAAATTTTTTCATTTACCCTGCTCCATCAACTCCCCCCTTTGGTGATTTTTTAATATCACCACAAAACCCAAGTTATACAATTCTTTCAGACAGCATATATCTTTTATCCGTTTGCTTTTGTTAGTTTACACAATTGTATCCCTTTCAACTTGTCTCTTCGTCTTCTTGTACATGTTCTCTTTTATTTCTTCTAACTCTATTTCACCCATTTCTCTCTCTCTCTCCTTGTTTATCATGTTTTCTTTTTCTATTTTATTCTGTCTTCTTCTTCTCTTTATACATGTAATTATAAGTTTCAGCACTAAAATTATTATTATTATCATGGTTGCTATTATTATAACTTTCCCTATTATTAATCCACTCATTCTTGTTAACCAATTTATTACTGAAGAAAACCCTTTACCAAGTTTTCCAAAAGCACTTTCAACCTCCAGTGGAACAAGTTCTTTGTGCAAACTTGTAATATTTGTTATATACTTTTGTATATTTTCACTTTTATCTGGAATGTAAGTGCAACAATGTTGAACTTTCAGCATTCCACAGACTCCGCCCTCTTTTGCCAAAAGAATGTCAAGGGCAAGTCGATTTTGCATCACCATAGCTCTCATGGCAACCATCTCGATATTTACCATCAAGAACCCTCCAGCAGTATCTGTAGATAAACGATCTACCACTGTGGATAATTTCCGAATTCTAAATGCATTCAAAGATATTCCCACTGCTGGTATCAATGCACCAAAAATATCACCTACTATTTCTGAAAAACTTTCCCTTTTTCTACGTGTAAAGGTATTTATCATTTTGTGTTCCTTTTTCTTTTCTATCCATATGAAAAATCTTTGGAAAGACCAGGCCTAAATAACATGACCCATACCAATGGTCCGGCAACCTATAATAAGCCCTATTACCGCAAACATAATAGATCCCTGGAAATATTGGATCTTTTCCCCTTTGAATCCCCATCCGCCTAAAATTTGATAATTGTCATGGCAAATACTGGAAGCCACAAAATAATTGTCATATCTTGTCTTATTTCTTCTAATGCACAACCTTCCCTGTTGGGGCCAATCCAGAGTCATAGCTGCATTTGTCTTTTTCTTGTCATGATTGTCTTCCTCAAACGCCCAAAGAGGTGTTTTTGTCTCTTCTATCACTTTTCTTTGAAATTTCACTCTTCTTTCTTCAACCATCTCTAAAAATACTTTTTCTTCCTTCTTTAACTCACAGGTAAGGTTGTATTTAACTATATTATCTAATGTTAAAATCTTATCTTCTAAAAAATATTCACCAAACGTTTTCCCTCTTTTATTTTGTTTAGCTCGGGAACTACAGAAACTTTCGCAAAAATCTTATCTATGTCAGTGTAATAATATTCTAATCTACCTGTTTTATAAAATAAACTTGCTAAAACACTACATGTTATTCCATACGTCAAAGGAAGGTGATGATAAGTCACACCCTCTGCTACAGATGCAGGCAATTGCATACAAACATAGCAATCTCTTACATCCATTGTTTCTACATACTCATATAATAATTTAGTAAAAACATTCTTAGAAAAATCTGTTATTGATTTGTCTTTATGTAATTCTGCACTACTTTTTAATATAACTGGTTCTTGAGTGTTAGCTCCCTTTTCTTTCTCTGTTTTATTAGACGTTTCTACTACAGCTAAACTAATTGGAATAGTGATTGCTAAAACCACCCATACTGTCATTAATAATCCTGTACAAAAGCAGCACATCTTACACCATCTACTTAAAAACTCACATTTACATTTTCTATCTCTAGTATTCTCCATTTTGTTTTATAACCTTATTTATTTGTTTTCCAGAAAATTGTGTCACTACACCTCAGAAATGACTTATTTGCCACTCTGCACTCCAATGTTTTTGTCTTTGCTTGGTACTTTCTTTTAATTCTTTTCAGAATTCTTTCTTTGTCAAATCCGGTAGAAGTTCGTCAGATCCAGTGTTTTGTCAAGTCCGGTAGAAATTGTTTAAACTTCTTTAAGTGTGTTGCACCTCACCTTCACCCATTAGGTTTCTGTGTTCTGGGTTCTCGTGAGTGTTCTTTTCTTCTTTGAAATCAGTCAAAGCAAGATACAACCATTCAGGCGATCTATACTTCGGATTTACCTTCTTTACTCTTTTTGTTTTCTGCAAGTGTTTTCCACCTTGTTTTTCTTGCTCTTTCTGACTTGTTATTTCATTCACTTGTTCAGCACTTTTTCCATCTAACCTTATGATTCTGTATCTTAACTTTCTTACTTCGTTGGGCCAATTGTCTCCTTTTCTTGGCCTTTTTGCCTCACTTCCTTTTTCCTCTCTTTCTGTTTTCCAATTCCTTTTTCTTGACTCTAGTTTTTGGTTTCTTTCTTCTCCACTTTCTTCAGACTCTGTTTCAGTTTTTTCGTTATTGTCTCTTATTTTGAATTTTATAATTTCTTCTTCCTCTACTTGTGGTTCTTTTCTTATCTTCCTTCGTTCACCTATTTCTGTCCCTCCTCGAGGTTCTTCCGAATTTGTGTCAGTCTCTCTATCTGTTTCTAAATTTCCCTGTTCTTTTGTTTGACTATCTGTCCCTATTGCTCCTCGGGGATCTTCCGATTTTTCTAACTTTCTGTTTGAAACTCTCCCTTCTTCATCTATTAATATTATTTCCGAAGGATTTTTACCACAACTTGTACTTGGTTGCTCACTGTTACTATCTTCTGGCTCAGTTTCTTCTCTTATGCTTTCAAATTTCCAATTTCTTTTCAGAGTTTCTTCACAATCCGAATGATCTGTATCAGATTCTGAACTGGTATCTGATATTTCCAGATGTCGACTCACATGTCGATCTTCAAGTTCTGGAACTTCAGCTATTTCCTCTACTTCTTCCGTCGTTGCACTTGTAGTTGGGTCTTCCAGATGTCGACTTACAGGTCGATCTTCAGATTCTGGCACCCTGTTAGTTTCTTCTTCCGCTTCTGATGCTGAACTGTTATCCAATATTTCCAAATGTCGACTCACATGTCGATCTTCAGGTTCTGGAACTCTGATGGTGTGACTGGCATGCACCCAGTGTTTCACTCTTGCACATTTGACTGCAGTGGTTGTCACCAGGATCACTTGTCGTGGTTCGTCCCAGCGAGGAACCAAACAGTTTCTTCTCCTGTGGACTTTTATGCGGACCCAATCTCCTGGATTCAAGTCGTGAGCTGGTTTTCTTTCAAGAGTGGTCGCATCCTGTCCAACCTGATGAAACACAGAACGCACCACATCAGCCAATCCTTTGCAATAATCCAGCACCAGATCATCAGTTATAGTCAGTAGTTTGTTGACAGGTACATATGCTTGTCTCATTGCTCGTCCCATAATTATCTCATGGGGACTGAGTCCAGTTTTCCTTTCCGGAATACTTCTGATTGTCATTAAAACTAATGGCAAGGCATCTGGCCATTTGAGTCCTGTAGCTTGACACATTTTTCCTAACCTGTTCTTAATTGTTCCATTCACTTGCTCTACTATTCCAGAAGCCTCTGGTCTATATGCACAATGCAGTTTCTGTTTCATACTAAGTGCTTCACAAATCAGTTTAACTAATTCATTTTAGAAATGTGTTCCTCTATCTGTTTCAATCGTGACTGGAAAACCATACCTCGGAATGAATTCTCGCAGCATAAGTTTTGCTACCGTGATTCCATCATTCCTTCTGGTCGGGGATGCTTCCTCCCAACGGGAAAACAAACAGACGATCACAAGGACATACCTTAGTCTGTTGCACGGGGGCATTTCAATAAAATCCATTTGCATTTTAGTGAACGGACCTCCTTCTTGTCCTATTGTTCCTAAACTCACTACTGTCTTCCTTCCTGGATTTAACTGTTGACAAATAAGACATCTTTGACAAAGACTCTCAGCTATGGCTCTGAATTTTGGATTATACCATGTTTGTCTAAAAAGTCTGATCATTGAATCTCTCCCAATATGGGCTTGTCCATGGTACATCAGTGCCATGTCAGAAATCATACTATCAGGCATAACTGGTCTTTCATCTCTGTAAACCCATACATCATTTTCTTCATGTTTTCTACATCCTGCTTTTATCCATGTATCTTTTTCCTCATCATCTGCTGCTTCCTGTAACTGCCTCACCTCATCCCAGGTCTCAACAGGGTTAGTAAAAAGCAAAGGACAAGAAATATGCTCTCTTTCTCGGTTCCTGTTTAAAGAAACCACATTCTTTGCACAGTATTGTGCAATCTCGTCAGCATATTTATTACCGACAGTTATGTAGTCTTCCCCATTTTTATGTGCATTGCACTTCACAACAGCAATCTGTTTAGGCAGCTGTATCGCCTCAAGCAACCTTTTCACAAAATCTCCATTTCTAATTGGCGTTCCTGCCGACGTCAAGAAACCTCTTTGTGACCAAATCTGACCGAAATCATGCACCACCCCAAAGCCGTACTGGCTATCTGTCACAATCGTAACCCGTACATTTCTTCCCAACTTGCATGCTTGAATCAGAGCTACTAGTTCTGCGACTTGGGCAGACCGTATCCCTTTCAGACAAGATGCTTCCATTACAGTTGCTACTGTGCAAACCGCATACGCTGCACTTAGAACTCCATCACTCGTTCTCAAACATGAGCCATCCACAAACAGAATATAATCTGATTCCTTTAAGGGCTCATCTCGTATGTCTGATCTCGGTTTCGTACAATATTCAAGCACATTCAGACAATCGTGATCTACTTCATCCATTTCAATTACACTCTCTTCATCTGGTAAAGATGTCGAAGGATTCACCTTCATACATCTGTCAATGGTCACATTATCTGCACTCAAAATTACTTTTTCATACCTAGTCAGCCGACTATGTGTCATGTATTGGGTTTTCGTTCTTGTCAAGAGAATTTCCACAGAATGGGGAACATATACTCTCAGTGGATATCCCATCACTATGCCTTCACTCTGTTCCAGACTCACACAAGTAGCAGCAACTGCTTTCAAACATCCAGGCAACGCTTTCGCTACAGAGTCTAAAACAGCTGAAAAATATGCAATGGGTCTTTTCATAGTTCCATGTCTCTCTACCAAGACTGAAAATGCACATCCATCTCTTTCACTGCAATACAACTCAAAATCTTTCTCATAGTCAGGCATTCCTAATGCTGGAGCTTCACATAATTTCTTTTTCAGCTCTCTGAATGCTTTCATTTCTTCATCATTCATTTCAAAAGGATCTTTAACATCCTTCTTTGTCAGTTTTTGCAACGGTTTAGCAATCAGCGAAAAACCGCTTATCCATAGTCGACAATATCCAACCATTCCCAGAAACATTCTTACCTCTCTTTGCGTCATTGGAGCTCTCATTCCTTGAATCATTTTTATTCTTTCAGTCGTTACCTTTCGCACTCCTTTCTCAATTTTATGCCCTAAATACTGGACTTCTTGTTGACAAAACTGCAATTTTGATGGGGACACTTTATGTCCTCTTTTTGCTAAATGATTCAGCAAAGCAATTGTATCATTGACACATGCTTCCTTCGTTTTTGATGCCACCAGTAGGTCATCAATATACTGAACCATCACTGACTTTTCTGGCATTTTTAAATCTTCCAACGATTTCTTTAAAATCTGATTAAAGATTGAGGGGCTTTCTGTGTACCCTTGAGGAATTCGGCACCATGCCAAAATACGCTCTCCAAACCTAAACGCAAATAATGGCTGGCTATCTGGATGCAATGGAATAGAGAAAAATGCATGACATAAATCAATTACTGTGTACCATTCTGCTTCACGTGGAATCTGGTATAGAATCACAGCAGGGTTCGGTACTATTGGGCAACAAGGCACTACAATTTTGTTTACCTTCCTCAAATCCTGTACAATTCTATATGTTCCGTTTGGCTTTTTCAGTCCCATTATTGGCGAATTACATGGACTGCTCATGATTTCTTTTAGAATCCCTTGTTCAACCATTTTGTTTATTACTGGCGTTATCCCTTCAATTATTTCTGGTGTCAATTTATACTGAGGCGTATTTGGGTAACTCGTTCCTTCTTTTACGGTTATTTTAACGGGATCTACTTCTTTCATTAATCCTATATCTTCTCCTGTAAAGTCCCACACTTCTTCTTTCACTGTCTTTTTTAATTCAATTGGGATTTTCTCTGCATCAAATACAGGAAACAAATCATTTACTTCTGGTTCCAAATGTACCATTGTCATTTTATACAGCACATCTTCATCTGGGGTCTGAAATGCAATTCCATCTGGAGTACAATAGATAGTGCAATTCATCTTGCACAATAGATCGCGTCCTAATAGGTTCACGGGACTACAATCGCGTACCACAAATCGGTGCATTTCACTAAATGGACCAATCTTTACCTCCACTAATTTAGTAAGAGGCGTCTTAATTTGCTGATTTGAAACTCCAACTACTTGGATATGTTCACCTGAGAGAGGAAGGTTTGGAATTTCCACTGACCTAACAGTAGAACGGGTAGCTCCAGTGTCCACAAGGAATGTTACATTTGCACCATTCACTTCTCCATCCACAAATGGACCAGACTGATCTACCTCTAGAGTTGCGCCAAGCACGCACTCTTCCCCTCTCCTAGGCACCGTCAGAAACTTTCATCCGTTTCATCCTCATCCTGTCGTAACCAATATTGAGAAATTGCAGCTGCACGCGGCAACTGTGTTACCTGTTCTCCTCCGTAGAATCCTGTTTCTGCACTGTATTTCTGTTGGTTAACACTCTTGGGAAGTGGTGGTTGTGGCACCTGACTCTGTTGAGTAACTACCTCACTCTGCACCTGTGAATTTAATGATTGATTTTCCACATTAAGTTTTGGAGGAAATTTACACTCATTTCTCCAATGCCCTAGCTTTCCGCAGTTGTGGCATGGCCACTTTTTCTTTGCCTCATCTATGCTCATTTGTCCTTTTCCTTTACCTATATTTGGTCGAGATCTAGCCTGTCCTGCTTCATTACCTGTATTACTCAATTGAGCTTCTTGCTTCTCTGCAACTTTCACCTGTGCCCACATGGCTTTTTCTTTCAATTTATGCTGTCTACTCTCAATATCATCACTGCAATACTTAGCATATCTCAAAACTTCGTCAACTGTGCTATTCTGCCAGCAAATCATATGCTGCTTAATCATTTCACTTATCTCTGGTTTCAATCCATACACAAATCTATATACAAAATGACTCGTATCCTTCTCATTTAGTGTCTCATAACCACTGTACTGTTTGAATACCAACAATAGCCTTTCGTAATAAGCATGCACTGATTCTTTACTTTCCTGCGCTGTTCTGTCTATTTTTACCCAATCTGTTTCTTTAGGTGGAATCTTATTCTTCAAAAGGTAATTACTTGGTCATACTTCCTCATCACTTCTGGTCCTGGCGCTCCTGTTTTAGCATCCCTTGGATATTCTACAGTTGGCCAATCAATAGTAATCTTACATTCTGTCCACAAATCAGCTGGCACTACTATATCAAACAATCCATCTAAGTCTATCCACAACACTTTTGAAACCTTAACAAATCTTTCCACTTGTCTGTACCATTCTACTGGCTTCTCTCTCAATTTTGGGAAGTCATTTGTAAATGACAGTATATCCTGTCTAGTCCATGGAACATGCACATAACTACCACCTGGAGTTTCTCTCATCGGGTACTCCCTTACAACTGGTTCCTTATCTGTCACTGCAAAAGCCAAAGATGCTTTATCTGTTGTTTTCTCGTTCTTTTTCGTCCATCTATTTCTCCATCTATCCACATCACCCCATTTTCTCAGTAAAACAATTACCTCTTTATACGGGTCAGTCTTCCTGATGTGTTCAAATTCTCTATATCTTTCTCACAAAAATCTACTCTGTATGGTTTCTGCACCGTTCTCACTTTTACAAATTCTACTCCTAGTTCACTTGCTGTCTCTTCCAATTTGTCATGTAAATTCCTAGCTCTCCATGTAAGACTTTTGCACAAAAACATGATTTCATCATCCTGATAATTTTTTTAATTTTTCTGTACTTATCACTGATGACCTCGTAGATGGCAAGTTTCCCTTTACCCTCAACAGCAAGACCAGCATTGATACCGGCTGTCATGACAACAGCCTCGCCAATTACATCAATTTAAATTTCAGACTCCTCTTCACCACAAAAATTGGCACCACATCTACCAACTCAGATATCAGAATCTCAAATTGAGGCGGATGTCAGTGATCAGGAGAATGCCTCATTTGTGCATTCAGTCCTATGCAATTGGAGGTGCATTATGTGCCTGAGTTTGAGGAGGAAGCTGAGAGAGAGAGCCCGTGAATATACAACTTCGACCATAGATGAGAATATGAATATCAGCCACAGGTATTTGCAGCTGGTCTCCCCCCATTGTGTCTTTCTCGGTGTTAGAAGGCGCCTGAGGTCCTGCAAGTGCCTGTTGTGTTCATGCTAACAGTACAACAGATGAACACTTTTCAGAAACTGCAACTGTCATCTGTCCCACCGCCTGTACAACACATGCCACCTCCACCACCACATAGACCTATGCCACCTCCAGCTATTTCGCCACCGACCCCTCCTGCAATGTTGGAGACACCTCCACAGAAGTTTTTCCTACCACCTGTCCCACTGTCATCTAGGGTCATGGGCAAGCAACATTCTGATTACATCCAGTTTTCAGATATGGAGGAAGAGGGTGAGCGCCCAGAAGGAGCCCCAGAAGGCTATTTACAGGGATTGGAAGATTACATCTTGCCTTAGGAGGGAATCAAATCACGGACGCAACCTGGCTCCCCACTAGACGACATAGCACGTTTTTATGCACTGATGGAAAGGGCAGCTAAGAAATTCAATCTCCCTATGGTTGAACAGCAGTGTTTTCTCTATGACATCAGAGAACAGCCATCGAAGGCCACAAAGTTTATTGCAATATTAGACTTTGTATGTTCGGAGGGCCTGAAACTAATGAAAACACCATCTGTGACTCCAGCAGGGGTGCCCTCCTTATAGAGAAAATATTGGGCACCTGACTCAGCCCCAGCCTGTCTGACAGGCCATCTAAGACCGGATTCCGTCATTGTGGCAGTGGCACAAAGAAATCTAAGAACCCTGTCATGCCTGCTTGTGCACGTCCTGGCAGAGACAGTCAGTGAATAGACAGCCTAAGCCATACAGTTAGCTATGTGGCATGACAGTGATCAAAGCTGAAAATACCTTGCTATCCTAGGCTGCTATGACCTCATGTACATCATGTGACGTGATATCTCGCCATTGATCAATCTCATTGTGGAGGTCAGAAAAGAAGAGGCTACGGCAGTAGTCCAGGAAGGGGCCAATGCCTCGGCTGCCAATATTGATGCAGCAATGGATGTTTCCAATGCAGGTTCTTGCCAGCAGGCAGGAGCTGCTGTACTTAGAAGAAAAAGATAGCTATGCTCCACAGCCTTCTGCCTAGATGTCCAAGCTCAAATCTTGGACATGCATATTGATAGATTGAAATTATTTGGAAAACATGCTCTGCAGAAGATAAACACAGACACAAACACTGCATGGTCCCTTGGAGCTTTATGGACACCCTCTGACAGTACAAAAGTTCTTCCTCTTGAAGTAAAGATTTTGAAGGGAAGTGAAGTACCAGTTCCTGGCTCCAGAGGGCTTTTACTTATGATAACTTATGGGACACTGATGCGGAGTTCTATCCAAGGGCATTGTCATGGCCTTTGCTTTTATAGGGCAGGGAATGGGACAGTACTCTTGGCCTGGCTTCTCTTTTGCAAGACGACACCCGACACAGCATGGGGAACAGCTGCCAGATGTTATTTCTAGGCAGCGATGTTGGGCCAGCAGGATGTGAATGTTTATTCCCCCCACAAAATTAAATGTCTGAGGTGCAGGCCCCATGGACATCAGTATGCAGGTGGTATGTACGTGGACCTGAGGGGAAGCCTCCATTTTTGGGCAACGTACACTGTGTATCCATGGAGCAACACTCCTATCACACATGATCTCTCAGTCACACAGCACACGGGTTAACATCCCACACGCAAACAGCACACACTTTAGGATCCCAGTTATAGAGGACATAAATTTAAGCATGGCGGTTTAGAAGTCTTTACCCCACCAGGCGTAAAGGTACAAAACCGTGTGCTCTGAAATAGTGTCTCTAAGACCTGATTTGTGGGCACAGTAGCCACCCTCTGGTACGTGTGGGGATATACTTTTGGTACACCATCTGGTCATTAGAACCGGCTGATCTGTTGAGAAATGGCAGAAAAAGCCATGGCATACCCCAGTAGACACAGAAATTGCAGTGCAGGCCAGAATAAGTCAAGTAGAGGCAGGGTGGTACAGCTTTCCAAACTGTGCTTTGGCTTTCATAGCTGCAAGGTGTGTTTCAGAATATAAGAAGTATTCAGCAAAAAGGGTTCATGAGAAGTGGAAGCCAGTTTACAGCAACAAGGTTTCTGACTGACACTGTTTTTTCAATTTCTTAATTCATGTTAACTGCAGTATGTCTTTGTGTACTCCGTTCACTCGCATATTCCTCTTTGTTGTGAGAAGAAGGGAGCATCTAACACTAGGCACCCGTGTAGCGTCATGAACATACAGCATCATCATCATCATTGTTAGTGCAATTCTCTGCTTTTTTTTTTAGCTTTCTGAGTCCATTGTGTACACTGGGGTGTTTCAAAAGATGGAGAATCTGTAGGAAAAAATGGAGTCCATCAGAAACATTGTTACTTCTACCAACGAAAAGGCTTTCAAACCTGTTTCATATTAAATGAGGGCTCATTCCACAAAATCACAGTCTGTCACTGGTGATGCCAGAAACAGCCCCATACATGAGATCTTCATGGGTACTATGCTTGTGTACATTTATAAGACTCCAGTATGTTGGGGTTTGATGCCAGGTGTGGCATAGCAGTTCTATAAAATGTCTCTGCTGAGATGTCTAGTTTGCCATCACCCAAGCAGGCTCTGCGCTTGAAGTAAATTCATAGAGAGTGGCCCTGCATACATAGTCTTGAGGAGGAAATGAACACATTACAGAAGGATAAAAATGCACCTTCTTAATTGTGGCACCTAGAAGTTACTGTTGGTATTTTTTCTTCTTCATGTCTTATGCCAATTTGGACTGAGAAAGTAGATTTATACGGCACCCTTTCTATGTTAAGATATTTAGGGTGGATGGAACCAAGTCGACTCACAGTTATAGAATCATTGAGGAATACTGTAAATAGGCCTTGGCACCATAACAATTTTCAACAGCAGATTTTACAGTCCTCCGTAGAGTCCAATGTTTTTTGTGACTTTTCTAGTATTGGTTTTGTTATCTCACTTATATTTCAACAGATGTATGAGGGTAAAGAGAAACATCTGGAGCTGATCCAGGAAATGCGTGCCACACATGCTCTCCAGGAAGACGAGCAGCTCTTGAAGAAAGCTGAGAAGCAGGCAACACTGGCTTTACAGCGCCAGAGGGACTTGCGTGATCACAAGGTATGACGACTAAGGGAGAACTTACATGAAAGAGCTTTGGTGGACATTTTGGCATTTACTGTATCTTAGGATCCTCATTGATTGTTATAAATGTAGAATATTTTCTCCATTGTTCGTGGACCCGGACCACTTCTTTTCCATAGTACATTAGCAAAAATCTTAATTGGAGGTAGACATTTCAAAGTAAGTAAATAATATGTCACCATTCATTATGTGAAGTAGGAAAGCTTTTACTGAGTTTTTCTCACTTGAATAGTCAATTTAGGAAACATCAAAAAGGCTAGTTGAAAAATGTTAGCTCCCCAGATTAGAAACATATGCAAAACTGTATTTCAGTAGTGCAATATGAAGAAAAATAACGCCTGCTACATTAAACTTTTACTGGGGTTAAAATGAGGATATTGCTCATTTAAGGGTGCAGCTGCTTCCCTATCCCAGCATGCTCTGTATTGACAGTTTGCCTCACGGCCTCTGTTCTTTTTTAATGGAAAAGTATCCAAAGTACCAAAGGAGACACTGATATTCAGGGAGGATGGCTAGTTGTTTATATCTTCAGTGATACCTACGATGCAGAACTGAAATTAAAAGTAAGTTACATTCCCTTCGGCATTGTAGAATTCTCACTGATAGTCATAAACACAGAATAGAATAACAAGCATATCCCTGATAACACATACCAGTAATTCCCAGTAAATCTTTAAGAGTACAGACTGATCAATTTATAGTCTTAACCAAAGAGAGTCTTTACAACAGCCTGGCCCACTATTGTATCAGTTTTAGTGTCCTAATCCAAGCAATAATGTTTAGGGAATATGTGGTCCGATCCCCATGTAGCCACCTTACGTATTTCAGAAACAGCAGCGTTTCTCAACGCTTGCAGAATGTACATTTTATTTACCAGGCAAAGGCTTGTTGGTAACAACATGGTATGCAGGACACTATTCATCTAGAAAAGATTTGTTTAATGGTCGTCATCCCAGTATAGAGATGCCCATTATTTACAAATAAATCCATTGATTTGTGTATGTCTTTGGTTCTCTCTAAATAAAATGTCAACACTCTTCTAACATCTAATGATAGTAGTAATCAGTCTCCTGGGGTGGCAAGATTACTAAAAAGAGAGGTAGATATACTGGTTGGTATTAAAGTCGGAGACGTTAGGCAACAAATTTAGGTGCATTCTTAACACTGCCCTGTTTGTTGTACAGTATATGCTTTGTCTGTCTAGCTTGTGTTTGGAGGCATTGCGCACTTCATATCCAGTGTTACGATTCAAGCCTGTTATAACGTGTTCCAGTCCTCAGCCTCTGATGTTTTGTCATTCTCTTTACAGGCTTTCAGGTACTGCCTTGGCTATAGTAAACTGTTGTGTAGTTCCTATAAACCTATATAGGATCTGCGTGTTTAGACAACATAGACTGTGGGATTGGTGTCCAGACTGATTGCAGACACCCCCACCGGGTATGTATACCAGCTAGCTCACAGTGCCACTGTAAACTCCTCTTACCAAGGAGAGAATAGTTCTTGGCAACTATCGAACATGACAACTCTGATCCCTCAGAATCGTGGAAACAGTACAGTACTTTTGTCTCAGTCACTCGTACTCACTTTGTCTCAAAGGGATACACAGAATAAAACAGTGGGGACGTTTTCAATAAGCATTTATTGAACCAGCGTCATTCTTGTGTAAAATAGGTGTGCTGAAACAACCATAAGACAGAAACAGATATAAATGATTATAAGCACCAACAGACTAAAAGGATGATAGATTCCTACCATACTGCTAACACAATGTCTACAGGCAGGTATAAAAATACATGACAGTAATAATGCGTACTCCTACGATGCAACCCTAACTAGATGTACCTAAGTGTACCTAGCATGCATGTAGGTGTCGAGCCAAGAATCCCTCTAGGATAAAGTCAACCCCATTACCTGAAGTGAGAGACTGTGGGACCCCGTCTTGGTCTCGAGATGGACACCCCACGAGGGATGTCAGACCACTGCGAGCTGGAGTGTCTGCATGCAGGAACCTCAGCGTCTTGCGTCAGTGTGTCAGCATGGAAGTCCTTTTTCTCCTCTCCTGCCTCAGCAAAGATATGGTGTTTATATACCCAGAGTGGTACCCTCAGGTGTTCTACCTTGCTGTGTCATGTCGGACTAGGATGACGGAAGGAATGACCCGTATGCATAGTTATTATGCAGAAGATGGTAGTCCTGCTGAGATTCCAAGAATCCTCATGCATAATGAATGAGGCTAGTGTTCGGAGAAATCCCCATGTCATTTAAGCAGTACCGTAACTAGGTAAAAGGTCAGTACCAAGAACCGTTATGTAGTGTAATGGCGGGGAAATGTTGGTGAAAGGTTTGGTTACTACCTGAGCCTATATTGGGGCCCCTCTATGAAACATAACAAAACCCTCCTACAGAATTACCTTGTTCTTGCAGAGAACAAGTTCTCCCTGTTAGTTTATTCTAGTGTCGATCTCAGCAGGGTCC
This sequence comes from Calotriton arnoldi, assembly GCA_963921515.1. Classification (NCBI taxonomy): domain Eukaryota; kingdom Metazoa; phylum Chordata; class Amphibia; order Caudata; family Salamandridae; genus Calotriton; species Calotriton arnoldi. Next base: position 822,771 of record CAWUFW010002697.1, on the reverse strand, counting down.
CTGACAAGTCATCCTCTATCCTACCTTTGAAGTAAACGGCCTATAGGTCCTTCAGGCTCCTGCTGGACATCTTTTGGCAAAATCGACATTTCTCCACTGTGTGAGAGTTAGAGAAGCAGCCCGCATAAATGGCATATGGGTAGTTATCTCCATTTTCCTCCCACGGCCAGAGCACGTGACAAACAGAGCTGGCATCTTTGTTGAATAGGAGTGAAATTGGGAAAAATGGTTACTTCTTAAAGGGACAGCCTCTCTTTTCAGTTTTTCAATGTTGCTGCCTATCTTGCTGAATTTTTCTTCATTTCCTACAAGTTTTTCAAGGTAATATAAAGGCAGTAAGTTATCAGTATAAAGATAAGCCGCAGTTATTTTTCTATAATTGTATATCTATCTATCTATCTGTCTGTCTGTCTGTCTATCTATCTATCTATGTTAACTATTACCTGTGCACTGATGTGGCTAGGCCCAGCATCCAACCCTTTGCCGCGCACGACCCTTGGTCGTGCACAGGGTTGGGTTGTCTGCATCTCCTGCGTCCTACCTTCCACTGTGCGCTACATAGGGTTGGCCGCCACGCTCAGCCTGCCCCAAGGGACTCCCACCCCACTTTTTCTTCCAACAAATTTTATTGCAGTTTTGTGATACATCAAGCCCTAACCGGTCCACATACATATGTAAAACAATAATTGACAAAAGTCTGCTAATAACAGTGATGCAAAAACAGGCACAGACATTCCCAGACCGCCTCCCCGAGCCCCCCATGTCCCCAACAATACCCCAATCAGATATCTTAGTGGTTCCCAATTCACAGCTTTAAGGCGCACCCTCATAGGAATGTATTTCATTGTCAAAGTGAGTTGTGGCAGTTTGTATTTACGGAATTTAGGATTCCAAATGGACAATAAATTATCAATGAAAAATCAGATCAATAAGATAATTAGTTCCTGTTTTGGTATCATGCGTAATCTACGCAAAGTTTTTAAATGGATTCCGATGGAGGCCAGAAAACCTTTAGTCCAGGGATTGATTATCAACCGTATGGACTATGGAAATGCTCTGTTGGCATCAATAAATGAAGATCTTCTTTCAAGGCTTCAGATTCTGCAAAATACGGCAGCCAGGCTAGTACTCAATCTTCCGCCAAGATCCCCGTCGGCACCCAACCTGAGACTCTTACATTGGTTGCCTGTCAGAAAACGAATACGTTTTAAGATTCTCTGCTTAACGCACAAAAATATGTACGGAAGAGGTCCGGGCTATTGGGCCAAAAAGTTAAGTTGGTACCAACCTTGCAGAACTCTGAGATCCAGCAACGAATCACTTCTCACACCTCTCAGAATACGTACTACCAAAAACGGAGGGAGATCTTTCTCCTTCCTTGCTCCGGCATTTTGGAACAAACTGCCCCCACACCTACGCATCATCACTGACCACAACTGTTTTTGCAGGAAGTTAAAGACATGGCTGTTTGACATCTAATTACATCCAACTAAGCTGATCTTTCGAGTGTCCGCAAGCGCCATGAGACTTTCGAGTGATTTGTGCGCTTAACAAATATTCCATGATTTGATTTGATTTGATTTGATTTGTACATGTGCCAAGACTATACCGCGATAATCAGCCCAGCGCCGCCATATCTTGGGGTGTTTTTGGGGGCATCCCCTTGCCTGGAAAATGGCAACCTCCAGCCCCATACAGTGATCCATTGCTCTCTTCCACATCCAAATCAATGATGGTGTAGCTGCCATCCATAGTTTGGCAACATCCCTCTTGGCTAGGGTCAGTCCCAGGAATAATAGATGTCTCTTGTACCGGTTCCCACCGATCCCTTCTGTACAATGCATAAGGATCAATTGGGAAATCCCAAAAGAGGACTTCCGCAATATAGGACGTCAACCCTCACCAAAAGCGGCCCAGTGCCACACAGCTCCACACAGTATGTAAAAAACTTCCTTCCACCACTCCCCAACTAAGACAAAGAGGAGGAGCTATGACGCCCATCCGCCACAAACGGTGACGTGTATAATATGCCCGGTGAAGGTAAATTGGGGAGCTGCCAATGCCTCAGTCCAGTCCTCTTCATCTAGGTTGCCCACATCCCCCTGCCAGGCCGTCCATAGGGCCGGCAATGCCATGGAACTCGTAACCAAGGTCTGGTATATTTGTGTAATTTTATGTGTACCTAGATCTCCCTTTAAGAATTTGCCCTCCAGCAGTCTAAACTCCGGCAACTCCACAAGGTCACGCAAGTGGGGGGAGATAGCAAGCCGGAACTGCAAGTGCCCTTCATAACATCTCCAAGCATAGATATCCCTATGGTATCCCTTTGCCGATACCCTGGCAACGCGGCCACCTGCCGCAGAAAAACACTCTGCCACAGTAGTTAGGCTCAGATTTCACTCGTACAAAACCATAAAAATTCAGCAGTTTTCCACTCTCCTCCTGCCCATCCCGAACTGTAATCATTTGAGGTCCCCGCACAGCTCTTCATTTGCCCAACTTTAGGCCATCTTGGAACGGTCAGTGACTCTGGGCTATCCACGCAAGACATTACGATTAAAAGTAAATCCCTCCCACCAGGCGATTCTTCCCTCTGTGGTCCCTCTGCCTTACCTCTAAATCATGCCCGCTCACGCTCAGAGCAGACTGGACTCCAAAGTAGAGAAACTAGGTATAACAGATACATAATTAAATATCCGACCAACTTGTCCAAAAACTCGGTTAAATCTCTCAAACATAGACTACTCAAAGCTAATCCAGAAACCCTTATCTCTGACCCTTACATTTGCATTAAAAAGAGGGGCTGTTATTAGTGATCTGATATTTTCTACGAAAAGAAGAGCCCAGTGGAGAAAGGCTTTTCCATTCTTTACTCAAGATCACCTCAGCTAAGAAATTTCCACATGGCCTAAGGCTCACGGCTGTGCCTTCACCCACATACAGAGCGAATGCCACCATATCCATTTACAACAATGGGACTATCCTCATACAAGCCTCCGATCGGAATCTGGGTATCTTTGATGACAGCTTCTCCTCCTTCAAAAAATCTCTTGAGCAAATTAACACTCTTAATTACTCTAGGGATGCTAGCCCCCTAACCATACCTCAGGACTTCCAAGAACTCTAATGAGCCACAGTCACCTGCTGACTTCCCCTCCTACATTGAACACCACCCATATGGACATAGCGCCTCCACAACTTGGCTGCACGGACTCACCCTCCATCTCCCGACCACCCAGACTGGACTGCCTTCAATCCCGGATGGCTGGATCAAATGATAGCCTTAGCCCTGAAACACTTCCTTCACTCCCATTCCTCCTGTCACTCGCCTAGATAATTCTATTTTTCCACAGCAAACTCTCCCACTCTCCACTCGGATGGCAGTTATCCCTAACCACATTAACATTAAGGGAAATCACACCTCTGCGAATCCTCATCCCTTGAACCTTTCTCCTCCTCCACCCATGCTCCTCCCTTGCTCCAATTCGGGCTCACCCTTGCAGCTCCCGTCTGACCAACAGTTCGGGAAATCCTCCTCTGAGGACAGGCCGCCTCCTCCACTACCCATTAGCTATGATCCCAAATCCGGGCCCGCCTCTAGGCTTAACGAAATAAATCTTGAGCTTCTAAAACTCAAAACTAACATACAAAAACTCATAAACATCACCTCGGAGCTGGCCTGTGACCTATCTTCTAACAAGACCTCGCAGGAGATCCTGCAAATGAACAACCAATACCCCAAAATACCAACTCCTTCCGTTATGCTATCGATCGACCATGGGCAGAAAACGCCCGTCCAGAACTGGAGGACTTATCCCTACCCTAACGCCCCATCTAGACCCACTAGATCCAAGAATCACCTATCTGAACTGGACATTCTCTCCCTCCTCCGAGACTACAACTCCTCTCTATCGGTCAAACAAGTCTTTACTGGAACCACTCAAACTGCCCCTCTAAACCCTCCTGGAGCAACTAATCACAAGCAAGTCATAGCTTAGGCTATACAATCCATTCCATCTAACCCACACAGAGCGCCCAAACACAATGCTAATGCTTTAAACATTGCTAACCTTATACAAATCCCCATTACTCAGCCTTCTACCACTGACCTAAAATCACACGTGAAATGCATGTTACTTAACTGTAGATCAGCTGTGAAACATGCTGCGGACCTTGCTGATCTTATCCTAGATCAGGAATTAGACCTCCTAATCCTCACTGAAACTTGGCTTAATGACTCCTCAGGTCCTATCCTTGACATCCTAATCCCTCCTAGCTACAACATTATTAGACGCGACCGAGTTAAGAGAACAGGAGGGGGCATAGCCTGTATTTACCTGTATTTACCACAACAGTCTCTCAGCAAGTCAGTCCCCCTCTGCAACTCTCTCATCCTGTGAATATATGTGCATAGACATCATCAGCAAACATAGACCCCTGTGCACATTTTTTACCATCCTCCTGGTGATAACCTCCCTCTGATCGAACAAACTATTGAAACCATCTCGTCCAACCCGGGTCTCCACAGCCCCCAGATCTTCCTTGGTGACTTCAATCTTCACTGGAATGACCTGCATGAGCAAGCGGTGATCAGTCTCAAAAACTTCCTAGCTGACCTCAACCTGACGCAATTCTGTGACAGCCCAACGCACAACTTAGGCTCGACCCTCGATCTAATCATATCCAATCCCAACTCAATTCAGCTTGAATCTATTGACCCGGGTGACTGGTCGGATCATCAATATATCACCTTCCGAATCCTTGAAAGTGGAACTCCAAAAGAGGGCAACCTTTAAAACAAAAACACTGGAAAAGATCGCTGCATAACACAAACGTAAATGAGCTCATTTCCCACTGCAATCTGTCCCTCCCGCCGCCTGCTTGCATGTCCGACGTTCATGAACTCACTGAACACTACAACAACTCCATCTTGACTGCCCTGAATGCAATTGCCCCCCTTCAACTAAAAAATAAGTCCAACAAAGACTCCAAACCATGGTTCAATGACAGCTTAAACGCAGATAGACGCAACCTGAGACTAGCAGAACGCACCTGGAGATCCTCTCCATCTATTGATCTCCTGAAGATTCTAAGAGTTAGAAGGAGTAGGTACAACAAGCACATCAGATCGGCGAAAGCGACCTTCTTCAAATCCCAACTGGACAAAGCTAAAAATCGACCCAAAAGGCTGTTTGAACTGATTAAGTTACAAGCCAATAACACGCCTATCCAATCTCCTCTCATCTCTTGTCCTCAGCCAAACCGCGATGACTTTGCCGACTTCTTCCTTGAAAAGTCGAGCAAGATTGAATCGGATCTAAGGTCTGCCCTGATCGATCTATCACTCGCTCCGGACTCCTCCTTACCCGCGCTGCCTCTCACTGTACCCTGTCGCTCCCCTAAAAACAATGCCTCTTGGAGTCAATTCACACCCCTCAACGACACATCCATCTTCAACATTCTCGCGACCTTGAAACCGTCAAATCACTTCAATGATCCCCCCCCCAATTTCTTTAAAGAAATGATAAGATCACTAGTCCCAACCGAACGACCCGTCCACTTCCGACACAATGGCCCAAGATAAAACAGATATTCTGTACGCCATTAGAGACTCCCGAGCGGCCCTGGAGTCCAAGATGGATACCATGGCAATAGACATCAATCATTTGCACCTTGATCTACGGAAAGTAGCTGATAGAGTTACTAATACGGAGGAAGATGTGGGGACACTGAGAGAAGAAGTCAACCGGCTTCGCACAACAGTCTCCGCGCTCCAGACTCAAACCATTCGTCTAGAAGATAGAGCGGAGGATGCTGAAGGGCGTTCAAGAAGGAACAACCTCCGATTCGTTGGGTTTCCCAAAAAGCAGAAGGACCGGCGGCGGATATTTTCCACGGCCATGGCAAACATCAAACTCTCCAAATTTTTTGCTAATGAAAGAGCCCACCAGGTCCTCGGACCCCGGCCGAGCCCGGGTGCTCCGCCGAGAGCATTAATTGCACGTCTGTTTAATCACAGAGACATAATTCTGCAATATGTACGGCTCAATGGCCCGCCGAAATACGAAGACCGGACAATCCAAATATTCCCGGATTATACCAAGAAAGTGCAAGAGCTCCGGAATGATTATCTAGGAGTTAAAAGGTGCCTCCGAGAACATAATATTAAATACAGTCTGCTATCCCCTGCAAAACTGCATGTTCAATATAAGGAGAAGGTCCACTTCTACGACACGCCACAAGATGTGGTGGAATGGATGGAATCGATCGGCCTGGCGGAAACAGATCAAAATCAAGGTTGGCGAGAGCAGAGGTCTCGCTGTCGCCGGCAAAGGGGACAACGGCGGGAAAGCTTGGTACAACGACCCCCTTCGCGGGAAGCACCGGGGTCTGGAAGAATTCTAGTCAACTCGGATGGGACACTACGAACAGACTCGGCAACGATTCAGCTCCAGAATCAGTTTTCCCCCCTCTTCCTGGTGCAGGAAACTCAATCGCAATCAGAAGGGGCCATAGAAGAAGAAGAATAAAAAGGGACAGAACTAATAATTCGGCAGTCTCGATGAGAGGTCAAGAAGGTGGACGAGTGCCGATAAAGATCTGTGAGTAAAGGATACTCTGGGGACTGGTCCCAGATGGTCGATAGACTAAAAAGTTCTTTTAAGTCTTATGAAAGGTACATGGGTCGGGAACGGGTGGGTGCATCATGGAGATGATATGCCTTATGGGACGCTATGCTGCGTGGATAGACATATAGATATTGAAGTTGAACATTTACATGTTGATCCAGTTGGGGTAGTATTATTGCAATAAAAACCAAAGGATAAGGGTGGAGGAAGGGTAAGAGGGGTGGGGTGGGGCGGAGCCCCAGGTCCTTAGGCCATGGTTGGTACAGAGGGGATGGGAAGCTACTGCCTATGGGAGGGGAGGGAGGGACGGACGGTTGGGAAATCACCAAGTTGGGAATATGTTCGTAACCAGCAGCCAAATCAGGAGTTCTGACACACAGAGGGAAAGTTGTATAGTTGCTATTGGGTGGTGTCGAGAGAGACATGGTCCTTCCGTAAGAGGAACGCAGAAACTTGGGATCAATTTAACGTCACGATGGTTCAAGGAGGTACCTATAAATTTATAACCTGGAATGTCAGGGGTCTGAATAATTTTGTAAAACGTAACCGTGTATGCGCCTACATGAAACGGTATGGGGTTTCAATAGCTTTCTTGCAAGAAACACACCTCTGGGGAGACTGCCTTAAGTATGTCCAGAGACGCTGGAGGGGTCAGTTATTTGCGACGTCTTACTCAGGGTTTTCCAGGGGTGTATTGGTGTGGGTCGCACCGGGGGTCCCCTTTAAAATGACTCGTGCCAAGCCAGATCCCAATGGTAGATTCATAGTGGTCGAAGGCACGTTGGACGGTCACGATATGTGCCTGATCAACATTTATGCACCCAACACTGATGACGGTGACTTCCTATGGTCGACCCTCAGTCAGGCCCAACTTAACCCAGACACAGAATTACCAATAGCGGGAGATTTCAACTGCGCATTTGATGGCGCATTGGATAGACTACCACTAAAATTAGATACTAAACCTAAAGTAAGAGAGGCCATGAAAGTAATGCAATCCAATTACGGACTAGTAGACATTTGGACACACAGACATCCACACCAAAAAATGTATTCGTGCCATACACCAGCGGCAAATACATATAGTAGGCTAGACTACTTCTTTCTGCAAGCGGGAACATTGTACAGGGTGGATGCAGTACAATATCTGGCCAGATACCTGTCCGATCACTCCCCCTTGCTAATAAACTATACACTGAATAGGCCCCGTCCCAAAATTCCACTTTGGAGAATTAATGTTGAAGCTCTGTCGGACCCGGTATATAAAGATACTATAGATACGGAGCTGAGAGGCTACTTCAATACTAACTGGAAGACAACAAATACTAGGGCGACGGAGTGGGTCGCAATGAAAGTGGTGCTGAGGGGGGCCTGCATGGGAACAGAAGTGGGAGTCAGGAAAGTGTTAGAAAGGGACCTGCAGGAACAAGAACACAAACTAGCTACTCTAGAAGTCTCAAATCCCACAAACATAGGAGGTCTCCAGGGTTGGATGTAACAGAGACAGAAAGTAGGAGAGCTATGGGATAGGTTAGATAAATTCGACCGTACTAATAGCAGGAAGCGTTGGTACACGGAAGGGGACAAAGCTGGCCGTTTGTTGGCACAAATCATAAAAATGGAGTCGCAACCCAAACCAATATTAGTAATCAGGGACCCCGGAAGCCAGGAGATTAAATATAAGCAGCACGAAATAAATGCTGTGTTTGTGGACCATCTGAAAAACGTTTACACAGAACCCCGGTTAGAGGTTCCCTCCTTGACGATGGAGCCTTTCTTAGAGGAGATTGCTCTGCCTAGTCTAGATCAAGAAGCCCAAGATATTCTGGGTGCCCCGCTGACTAAAATGGAAATAGTAATAGCGATCAAACAGATGAAAACTTTCAAGTCACCAGTCGCTGAAGGCCTGACGGCCGAATTCTATAAACAATTCCCAGAAATACTTGCAGAAAGATTACTCGAGACCATAACTGAGGCACAAGAGATGAAGGAACTACCAAAGTCGTTAAGGGAGACTCTTATTGTCCTCGTTCCCAAGCCAGGGAAAGACCCAACGCTACCGAACTCTTATAGACCCATTTCAATGTTAAATGTAGATCTGAAGCTCATCAGTCACGTCTTGGCGTCCAGATTGCTCCCATATATGCCCCAGATCATACATGAAGACCAATCAGGCTTCATACCTCGCAGGAATACCCTGAGAAACATCCGCCGCCTGGCACATGTCATGCAGATATTGGAAGGGAGACCGGGAAATAGCGCCTTTGCCATTCCCAGATATAGAACAAGCGTTCGATTCGGTCAAATGGGACTATATGTGGCAAGTACTTGGAAAAATGGGTCTAGGACAGAAGTACATTGAATGGGTTAAACTTTCATATACAGTCCCAACGGCAAGGGTCTGCCCCGGCCGCTATGTGTCAGACAGTATAGAGCTCCAAAGAGGGTCACGACAGGGATGTCCGCTGTCCCCGTTGTTATTTGCAATAGCAATGGAGCCGCTAGCCTGCCACCTAAGAGTGGCACTCAGGGGACATGGGATACAAATTGGATCAACAGAACATATAGTTTCCCTGTACGCGGATGACGCTTTGGTGTACCTCAAACACCCGGGGCAGTCTGACACTATTGCTTAAAGCGTTGGAGAATTTTGCGTCAGCGTCAGGATTAAAAATTAGCCTAGACAAACAATCCGCAAGGATGTTGTTAGCTCCTGGTAGGTAAGAAACAAGAAATTCGAAATCTTGCAGAGCGACAACCCATTTCCTTATTCTATGTGAGACACAATCAATCCCTTTCTTTTCAAATACTTCTTTTAACGGCTTGTGATCAGAGACTACTGAGAAGTGTTTACCCCACAGAAACTTTTTAAGTTTTCGAACCGCCCAGTGAACCTCCAAAGCTTCTTTCTCTATTACAGAGTAGCTGCACTCGGCACCTCTAAGTGGCCTGGAAATGAACAAAATGGTGTTGTCAACCTTTTCACCAGGTTGTAAGAGAACGGCACTTAACCCCTTGCAACTAGCATCAGTCATGACGACAGACTCCTTTGAAGGGTCGAAGCTAGATAAGTTAGGTGCCTTATTCAAACAACTTTTGATGAGGTCAAACTCATCACAACGGGACTTATCCCATATGAATACACATCCCTTCTTCAGTAGACCTCTGACATTTTCTGTTTTTTGTGCAAAACCAGGGACAAATTTATTATAAAATTCCGCCATTCCAAGAAATTTAACTAGTTCATCTCTGTTCACAGGATAATTGAGATTGGAGATGGCCTCCACTAGAGATGGCTTTGGTTTGATGCCTGACCCTGACACCAAGTGACCCAGATACTCAATCTCCTTGACGTTGAATTTGCATTTGTCCAATCTTAGAGTAAGACCTGAGTCTTGCAATTTGGACAAAACTTCCTTTACTCTCGAATCATGCTCTAGTAAACTCACACCATGAACAAGAACATCGTCTTGATATACTTTTACGCCATCAATACCAGCCAAAAAATTTTCCATCACTCTTTGAAACACAGATGCAGCTGATATTAAACCAAACGGCATTCTGAGAAACCTAAAAGTGCCGAAGGGCGTAATGAAGGCCGTTAGATCTTGACACGAAGGGTGAAGCTTGACCTGATGATAGGCCGATGAGAGATCCAACGTTGAGAAGTGAGTGGCACCACCTAGAGAGGACAACATTTCAGCAATGTTCGGAAGAGGATAACGATCAACAACTACAGCTTTGTTGAGCTCTCTCAGATCAATGCATAATCTTGCCTCTCCGTTGGCCTTTCGGGCCATCACCACCGGAGAGACCCATTCAGTGGCTTCAACCTCTTGAATGACCCCATTTTTTAACAGTTTGTCTATCTCAGCCCTCATCTTATCTTTGACCAACATTGGCACATTTCTCACTTTGGCTACCTTGGGTACAGAATTATGTTTCAACTTGATCAGGTGTATATAATTTTTAAGACAACCTAACTTGTTACAAAAAACGCTGGGAAAATTAGCAATCCAGGTGTTGCGATCAGTAACAGACGCAACAGAGGCTGGTTCCCTCAAGCACACGGAGGGAGACTCATTGGGATCAAGATAAACACCAAGATCGCGTTGATGAGACCAGCTAACCAGGAGTCCCCCTTCATGGATACATATATTTTCCCTGCTGTGATCCTGCTTTTAAAGTCTATCGTGCCCATGAAGTAACCTAAGAGATTGATAATTTCACCTCCATAACCTCTTGGTATTATGTCAGGTTTAAATAGCTTGACTTTTCTAGACAGGTGTTTTTCGTAGAAAACCTTAGGAACCAGAGTTATTTTAGCCCCGAGTCAAACAACATCTTGACAGAGCTATTATTAATAAGGACAGTTTCTATGGGACCATCAGCCACTTGATCGTTGACCTGACAGATAAAAGGCTCATCATCGCCTTGGTTATAAATATCCACTTCCCTTACTTTCTTTTGATCCCTGTTCGATCTGCAGCATTTAGTAAAGTGTCCCTTTCTTTTACAAATAGAACAAATTGCCTTCCAGCCTGGACAATCCTTAAAATTAGCTACATGCCCTGTATTCCCACAACGGAAGCATTTAACTGCAAAAGATTTATTGTAAGTACCAGAGTGTATCGATTTCAAAGCAATAGGGACACCCTGGGTGGATGGCTTGACTGACTTGTCAGAAGGGAGAGTTTTAATCTCTTTCACATCAGACGTGGAACTCTTATGACTCTCCGTGTCCTTGCGAATGGCTTCAACGCAGGCTTTGGAGTGCTCATGCATCTTTAAAGCAGTGATCACCTCTTGAAGTGGGGGGTTGTCTTTCTGCCAAAGAGTTTCTTTGGCTTTATCTATAGAGGAGCCTAACATGAGTTGGTCTCTTAGTCTCTCATCAAGACTGCCAGCAAAAGAGCATGTCGAAGCAAGCTTGCGTAGAGCTGTGACATATTGCTCAACAGATTCATCTTGCCTTTGTAGCCTCTTCCCAAAGTGGTAACGTTCTAAAATCATGCTCATCTTGGGAAGATAATGCAAGTCCATCTTTTTAATACATATCTCGTATTCATTGAGAGAGTCGGCCTCATTATCAGGAAGATCTGGTAGGTGTTCAAAGACTTCCTGTCCCTCCGATCCTAGACAATGTAGGAAAAGAGAAGACTTCCTTTCTGCGCTCAGAGAGGTACCACAAACCCTGGCGTAATTAACAAAAACCTTTTTCCATTTCAACCAGGGTATGATAGGTTCACCAGGAGCTGCCAGAAAAAACGGAGGAGGAGTGACATTCTGCATGGCAACAGGAGGGAAGTGATACTTGTGATACTTATATCGTAATAATGATGTTGAGCAGAACAGTGTAATAATGATTCAGACTAGCAATATAGTACAGATAACACATCCAAGAGGAGCTGATACAAGGCAAAGGAAAAGTACCAAAGGAAGTAAAACTAGAGGACAAAGATCACTCTGTTGCAAGCGTGGGAATAATGTAGAACAGATGAGTGTAATTATAATGTAGAGCAGATTAGAGCAATAACAATGTAAATTAGCAACATAGTGCCGATAACACACCCACGAGATGTCACCAAACTAGCAACAGAGAAGTGGCACAAAAAATTACTGTCACAATACAGTTTCAGCTGTGCCGATCAGCGTAGGACCTGCAGCACAGAGAACTTCGTAACAAGTGAGAGCTGTGCAGATCAGCGTAGTAATGAATAACATGCAACTTCTACCTTGAGAGCGCCGGAAAGACCACAGAGAAATGTCTGACCCACACCATCCAGGAAACGATGGTCTAATACGATCCACTCTGCGGGAACAAATCCAAACAGTTTCCCTTTTCGCCGTGATGAACCAGAGAAGTCGCGTCTTGAAGTAGATGTGACCCAAACCAAAATGGCTGCGGAGACGTAACGTCTTGACGTAGGGTCACGCAGGAGCACGTGACTTGCTGCAAGACGGGCTCGTTAAGGCCTTACAGTGAGGTCAGGCGGAGTCAGGCATAGGTTTGCTAAGCAACAGGAAGTAGCAACGGGCAACCCGACAGGCCCAAGAAGCCGACCCACGCACAGTAAATGGGGTTGAATTCACGGCTGTGTGAAAACGGGGATCAACACCATCCGTTAGGCAGGAGTGAACAGCAGCACAGAAGGCCCCAAGAGTACATACGTGCACTGGTCCGAATGGAGGCGGCGAGCGAAGATGTTCCGTAGCAACCGGACCTTCTCAGGCTGAGTCCAGGGGTGTTCACCGAACAGCGATGTGAGGGAATCAGCAGAGTGGCAGGTAGGCACTGATGGTGAGTTTCATCACACGTAACATGTAGAAAGTAAGATGATGAGAAGTGTTGAGTTGAGGTCTCTTGGAGCTGGTGGGTGAGTTTCCAATCGTCGCCAAACTGAAGAGGTGGACCCACAGAAAGAAAGAGACGCAGGCGTAATCCTTGTAGACAGGTCTTTAATGTAGCTCCTTATAATGAGACCTCATCCTCCAACCAACAACAGTAACTGACAATGTCATTCAAGAACTAACATTCTATACAGAAGGCATTCTAACTAGGAACCTAACTCTATGGCAACAAAGGGTGAACATGATTCTAGCATAACTTACTCCGGGGATGATGACAAGAACACCACACACTGTCAAACAATGATTGATAAGTAATGTATAATAAGATGAAACAATAAAGAAATTCCTTACCAAAAAAAACAAAAAAAAAGATCACTAGTCCCGCTCTGGACCAAGATTATCAATGCTTCTCTCCTTCAAGGTGAGATCCCTGACTACCTGAAGTCGGGTCTGGTTCTGCCTATTCTTAAAAAACCGACAGCTGACCCTGAAGATCGGAATAATTTTCGCCCAATCACAAGCATCCCTACGCTGGCAAAACACCTTGAGAAATGTGTTCATGAACAACGGTGTAACCACATTGAGAAATTCCAACTTCTTGATCAATTGCAATCTGTCTTCCGTCACGGCCACAGCACCGAAACAGCCATCACTCACATAGTTGACGACGCGCTCACAATGCTTGACCAGAACGAATCTTGCCTACTAATCCTACTCGACCTCTCATCTGCTTTTGACACTGTCAAACATGACAATCTACTGAGCCTTCTGGTACGTAGGATGGGGCTCTCAGGCATTGTACTGAAATGGTTTGCCTCCTTTCTCAATAAAAGAACGCAGAGAGTCAAATCCAATCAAACTCTATCCAACTCCAGTCCCTGTACTCTGGGGGTGCCACAAGGGTCCTCTCTCTCCCCCACGCTTTTCAATCTATTCATTGAACCTCTTACTGTAATCCTCAAAGCATCTAACATCCAATATCACTTGTATGCGGATGACACCAAATTGTAAATGAAAATCTCTTCCCCTGGAGATATTAAGAAACTCAACGGAACCCTGCTCAAAACTCAAAATTGGTTAACCTCCAACCACCTCAAACTTAACGCCCTCAAAACCGAATTCCTACTTATCTCACCGTCCAAGTAAACCCCCATTGTGGAGAAATATGTGAAAAACCTCTCCGCTCTCAACTGCACACCTCACATCATTGACTCTACGAAATCGCTAGGAATAGTGCTGGATAAGAACTTAAACATGCAGGCTCACATCAGGGCTTCTAACAAAGGAGCGAATTTCCAACTGAGCATCCTCAGGAAACTTAAACCCTTCCTTCCACATGATCACTTCAAAGCTGCGTTGCAAGAGTTAATCATCTCATGGTTGGAATCCGGTAGTGCCACACTCTGCGGGCTACCGAGATACAGATTAGCCCCCCTCAGAGCATCTCTGAATGCGGCGGCTAGGCTCATCACTGGCTCCAAGAAATCCAACCACATTTCTCCTGACCTGAAATCTCTTAACTGGCTTGCGTTTGAGGCAAGGGTTCAATTAAAACTTGCATGTATGACTCATAAAGCACTGCATTTCAACACTCCTTTGTACCTGGCAAATAAGCTTGAACTGTCGGGCGGTGCCCACTCCTCAAGGAGCTCCAGCACCTTGCTTCTCAAGCCGAAAAAATTAAAAAAAATTAAAACCTACAATCGTACATTCTCAGGTATTGCCTCGAGAATCTGGAACTCCCTTCCTCTGGAAATTAGACTGATTCCTTCTACAATTGCCTTCAAAAGGGAAGTGAAAACTTTACTGATGAACACCGCGCTGAGCTATAAACTTTTGCCCTTTTGTCTCCTATCATGTACTGCTGATTAATGGCCTACTTGGCAATTGTATTGCCCCATTGCCTGCCTCTTTTATGTCATTTTGTTGTCATTTTTTACCGGCTGTTATTGCTCTATATCATTGCTTTATGGGTTGCTCTACTCTTATGTAAATGGCTCTGATACCCACTAGGGTCATGTTCACGCTATATAAAACTTTTTAAAATAAAAATAAATAAGTTATAGTTACCTGAGCTAACTATAACTTAAGCCCCCGCTTTTCACTGCTTATGACCTCACATATTACATCTCTCATATTACATCACTGATGACATCACTAATGACATCACTGATGATATCATCCACAGAAGCAATCACACACCCTCTCACACCCCCATACAACCTCTCATATACCCACTCACATGCCCACACAACCACTCACATACCTATTCACAAACCCATACAAATAGTCATGCACCCACTCATTAAGAACGCCATCTTTTCTCTGCTAGGTGGGGCCATTATTAGACGCCATTTTGTGGGGTGAGCGGTCTATTTGTTGAACTGCTTCCCGGCACCTATTTAATACAAGCCATGAGGCGGACGTGCAGCGGGCTCGCCGCTGGTGCTCTTAGGCGCGCCAAAGGCAAGCCCGTCTGCGCCAGTCCGCATCCAAACCATGGCCAGCGCCAGCCATGCTGCTCAAAATGTAAGCAGTAAGGCCAAAAAAGGCCCAGAGATTCACTCATGGCCTTGAAAGGTGACCTATTCTCAGGTAACCCCCGCGTTGACCTGGTTGCGGGATGCACAGAGTACCGCTGCAGGGTCTGTAATTTCAAATTTAATGCGCTCATAGGGTCGGAGGGGGGTAATGTAGTGACCACTGTTTTCCCCTAAGGTAAAATGTAATAATGTTAGAGCCTGCCTTATCAATTGCAGGTCGCTGCCTAAACACGTAGATGACATCTGGCTATCTCTAACGGACAATGCTTGGGACCTGATGTTCCTAACAGAAACTTGGTTGAGGGAGGGATCTAACCCTGACCTGGCCCTCGCTACCCCCCCTCCCCCCGGATTCCGAATTGTGTGTGCCAACCGGGGTGGAGATAGGGTGGGGGGAGGTGTGGCCATTATTTTGAAAGATACTTCCAAGGTCAGCCAAAAAGGCAACATCGAGGGTTTGATCTTCTGCATCAAGATCTCACAGTCATTCTCCTTTGACAGGCTTCTGCTCTGTAGGCCATCAGACTGCCCTTATGGCCATACGCCTGGAATGTGCAATGTTATTTCCCAGTTGACATTACACTACGCCAATTTTACAGTCCTGGGTGATTTTAACCTACATGTAGATAATCCTAGTTGCCCCCAGGCTTCCCATTTAATATCGACACAAAATGGTTTTAACCTCTCTCAGTTTGTAACCTCATCTACCCATAGCGCGGGCCACATGCTAGATTAAATTTTCTCTAACATCCAAGATCTGAGAGTGGAGGATCCACTTCGCATGTGTTGGACAGACCACTTCCTTGTCCCTTTCACTTTTAGTTTTGCGGCTAAGCAACCTACAAGTGAAAAACTAACAGAATTAAAGAGAAACTGGAGAAAAGTCACTAAAGATTACTCCAGTATTGGAGCTTTCATAGATTCCCATGCTTGGAATCATTCCCCGTCGTCGAGATGGGAGCCTCGGTAAATATATATATATATATATAACAGTAGTAAATAACCATTACAAAGAGAAACAGGCCTAGGCCTAATCCCATTTTGTAGTCAGACCATGTCTTTTTGTAAAAGAGACCAAAAGACTCATTAGCCAATCAGAGCCGCCTCACCCCTTAGAACCCTGGTGAAAGAACCTCAGCTCCTCAGATTTTCTACCGCACGTTGTGCAGAAGGGAGTCTCCTGGAGCTCTGCTCTATTTCGACTATTTTCAGCTGTTTTATTCAGGTTTTCTTGGTGAAATGTCTGAGAAAGGAAAGAAAGGGTTATTTAAGGCCTGTTCCACTTGTGGAAAAAGAGGCTCTATGTGGAGGATAGGCACAAGGACTGTATATACTGCCTATACCCGGACCACAAGGCTGCGGAGTGCAAGATTTGCCGCACTTTTTCGACTAAGACTCTCCGGGATCGTGAGGGTCGTCTACTTACCTGGCTTCACAAGTTAAAGTCAAGGAAAGAGTCGGTGTCCAGTGACAGTGAGGACGCTTCTTCCGCAGTTTCTTCAAGAAGGTCAGTCAAGAGGGGTAGGGGTTCCCCTTCATCATCTCTGGGTCACCCCTCTAAGGCCTCAAAGAAGATCCCAAAGGAGTCTGAGGGCCAAGGTTCCATGAAATCTCCTCACTGCGGTGTAAAGGAGAGGGAAGAACCATTATCTGCATCTGCGACTCTCCCTGGCAAGGAGAAACCTTTGAAGAAGTCTTCTTCACATTCTTCGGACCATTCGTCGACGAAGCATAAACCCTCGTCGACGAAAACGCAAAAATCACAGGTTAAAAATGTTCCTGTGTCGACTCCGTCTCTTTTCCCAGTGTCGACGGGCTCGTCGACGAGCACATATACAGCACCGTCGACGGCGGTGTCGACGAAGACGGCGTCTACAGTTCCGTCTACCACTGTGGCGTCGACGACGAGAGTGTCGACGATGACGACTGCAACAGTGATGACGACATCAGCAGGGGTGTGCCTTATCTCGTCGACGACAGGTTCGACGACGCCCATCGTCTCGTCGACGATCAGCTCGTCATCGAGGATGTCGACGCTGGTTCCAGTAACTTTCTCGTCGACGGTGCCCCCGTCGACGATGATGTCATCGACGACGGTTTTGACCTCCACGTCGACGAGACCGTCGACGGCGGTTTTCACCTCCACGTCGACAAGACCGTCGACGACGTCGTCGACGGGGAAAATTTCAATTTCCATAAAAAGAAAAGGGGTTGCGCCGGAGAGGCTTTCACCCAGGAGAGTGGATCCCTTACCACCTGCATTATTATTGGAGGAGGAAGAGGACTCTTATGGTGAGGACAGTCAATTTGGCTATGCTAACAGCCCATCTCAGCTTCTAGTGAAATGTCAAGAAACTGATTCTGAGGGTGAATACTGCCAGGAACAAGTTTCTATACATCATCAATATCCACAACAGGAGGATGTTCAGCAACAGATGGTTTCTGTTCCCACCTCTCTGTTATCGGACTTACAGGGGATGCTCCTTGACTATCGTCAGAGGTTGTCTTCGCTTCCTCCGCAACCTATTCTCCTACCACAAACTGTGCATACTCCTCAACCCAAGGTGATAGTTTCACCACCTCCAATGACTCATCCACAAATTCAAACGGAGGCAGTCCCTCAACTTCAGGATGTTTCTTCTGAAGAGGAAGAAGGTGAGCTTGTACAAACGGATCAGGGAGAGGAGTGGGACGATTACGTGATCCCTGATCCCGCTTCTCCAATTCCTGCTCCTGTGGATTCCCCTCCGGCTGATATAGGGGGTTTTCACAAGCTAATGGAAAGGGCTTCGTTACGTTTTGAACTTCCTATGCCATCTGTTCAAACGGAGTGTTTCCTATATGATTTTAAGGAGCCGGGTAGGAGGATGATACGTTCCATTCCAATTGTAAATCATGTATGGGAAGAGGGGATAAGGACCATGAAGAATCCAGCTACAGTGGTCCCAGTCCTACCACGGCTAGACAAAAAATATAAAGCTTCTGAGGACAGCCCAGCCTCGTTGACTGGTCAACCAAAGCCAGATTCAGTGATTTCCCAGGCAGCGCAGAGGAAATCTAAGAATCCTTCAGTACCTCTGACCACACCACCGGACAAGGAAGGCAGACGCCTAGACAATGCAGGGAAACGATTTTCCTCTATGGCGAGTCTGGTTATTAGGGCTGCTAATGCATTAGCGATACTTGGCCGATACGACCGCCAATTGTGGTGCGACCTTTCGCCTTACCTTGATCAATTGCCTGATACAGCTAAGTCTGAAGCGAAAAAGATCCTGCATGAAGGAGAGCTAACATCAGCAGAGATTATAGACTGTGCGATGGACATAGCTACGACATCTTTCCGCTCTTTGGCAGGGGCAGCTGTGCTTCGTCGACAAGGTTGGCTCAAAGCAACTTGGTTCCGGCCAGAGGTTCAGAATAAGATCCTGGACCTCCCATTTGACGGGAAGCTTTGTTTGGGAAGCACATAGATGATGCTCTCCAAGACATTAAAAAAGACACTGAGACGGCTAGGTCATTGGGGACCCTTCAGTATCGGAATGTCCCTTTTCGGGGAGCAAGAGGCAGGGGTTCTCCCTCATATAGAGGATCCTATCAGCAACAGCGATATTCCTCGTATGCTCCCGCATCCCAATCTTACCGGCCTTCTTACAACCAGAGACAACAAGGCCAGACGTCATCTTTCTCCAGATCCAATTATAGGGGAAGACAGAATCGTCAGGGACGAGGCGCCTCTAAGAGGCAGTAGCGGCGACCTGGCTCTTTGCGCTGTGCCCTCCTCCTCCTCGAAGACATCTGTAGGAGGCAGGGTTTCTCTTTACCTTCAAAACTGGCAACGGATTACATCAGACCGTTGGGTCCTAAACATCATTCAGAGTGGCCACACCCTGGAGTTCATTCACCTACCACCATCCAGAGCTCCTCCCGCCTCCTCCATGAAACATCTGCGTCTTCTCCGGCTCGAAGTTCATCAACTGCTGATCAAAGGGGCAGTAGAGCCAGTTCCTTTCTCTCAGAGGAGCAAGGGTTTCTATTCCAGGTTTTTCCTGGTAAGGAAGACATTGGAAAAATGGCGGCCGATTCTCGACCTCAGGGAGCTCAACACTTATCTCACAAAACAATCCTTTCGGATGGTATCTCTCCAGGACATTCTGCGTCTTCTCAACACTGGGGATTTTATGGCCACTCTCGATCTCGAGGATGCGTATTTCCATATACCCATTCATCGGGCACACAGAAGGTTTCTTCGATTTACAGTCGCCAAGAGCCATTTTCAATTCAAGGTGCTTCCATTTGGCCTTCGCTCAGCTCCGAGAGTCTTCTCCAAGGTGCTTGCACCGGTAGCGGCATTTCTCAGGAAACATCATTTCCAAGTCTTTCCCTACCTGGACGACTGGTTGCTAAAGGCCCCTTCCAGGGGGCAGCAGCAGAGGCGGTCGCCTCTTGCACCTGCCTCTTCTCCAATCTGGGCTTGACTCTAAACACCACCAAATCTTATCTTCGCCCTTCCAGGAAGGTTCAGTTTCTGGGAGCGATTTTAAACACATCTCTCAGCAAGGTTTTTCCCTCTCTAGAGCGACAAAGAAATCTAATCTCAATGGGCCACCTAGTGCGAAGAAAAAAGTATCTTTCTGTTCGCCTCTACAAGTCCCTGCTGGGTATGATGTCCTCCTGCATTCCATTGATACCTCACTGCAGATTGCGAATGCGTCCCCTGCAGGAGCTTCTGGATTTACAGTGGAAACAAGTGAGCGGATCCTTCAACGACAAGATTCGGATCACTCAGGACATGCGCCAGGCCATTCGATGGTGGACAAAACAAGAGCATTTGTCCCAAGGTCTATCCTTCGTAACCGCTCCAACACCTCAAGTGGTAACTACGGATGCGTCACTGGAGGGCTGGGGCGCAGTTTTGCAGGATCTGCAGGTCAGTGGTCACTGGCTTCCAGAACATCACCTCCTTCACATCAACCTCTTAGAGTTGACAGCGATTCGTTTAGCTCTTCAAGCTTTTCTTCCAAGGTTGCAGGGTCTGTCGGTACTTGTCCGGACGGACAACACCACAGCCATGCACTACATCAACAAGGAGGGCGGCACCAGGTCTCTGCCATTGTCACAAGAAGCCCAAATAATCTGGGAGTGGGCGATCTGTCAGGGAATTTCTCTGAAAGCAGAACATTTGCCAGGAGTACTGAACGACAAGGCGGACAGACTCAGCAGGCTGAAGTCTGTCACACACGAATGGGAACTGGATCAGACAACGCTGGAGAGGGTTTTTCGCCAGTGGGGCAGACCTTCCATAGACCTGTTTGCCACACCAGAAAACAGGAAATGCCAGTGCTACGCCAGCAAGCTGCACCATCGAGGGTCACTGGGGAATGCGCTTTCGATAGCCTGGTCAGGCGCATTTGTCTACGCCTTTCCCCCATTCCGCTAATTCCCAGAGTACTCAAGAAGATGAAAGTGGAAGGATGCAAGATGATCCTAATAGCTCCTGCCTGGCCGCGGCAGTTTTGGTTCACCGAACTTCACCTTCTCTCCATGGACCATCCTCTTCCACTGCGACCAATTCCTCACCTTCTTACAATGTCTCAGGGTCAGATACTACACCCAGATCCTCGCTCGTTACAGCTCACAGCATGGCTCCTGAAGAGCGGGAATTTCTTCACTTAAATCTTCCAGAGGAGGTTAAAGATGTTCTTTCACAGGCAAGAGCTCCTTCCACGAACAGGACCTACCGCTTAAAATGGAAGCGTTTTAACATATGGTGTCTAAGCAATAATTTGGATCCTTTCTTATCACAACCACACCAGGTCCTTCCGTATTTCCTGGCCTTGGCTAGGGCAGGTTTGGCTCATTCCTCCATTAAGGTGCACTTAGCAGCAATTTCTCGTTTTCGACGCACGTCCTCTGGGCCTTCTCTTTGGTCAAGCAGAATTGTCAAACAGTTTCTTAAGGGCCTCTTCAGGGTGTTTCCGCCAGTGAAGCCTCCACCGCCTTCGTGGCAACTAAATTTGGTTCTTTCTCAACTTATGAGGCATCCGTTCGAACCGATTCATCGGTCAGATCTCAAGTTTCTCTCCTGGAAGGTCGCTCTGTTGTTGGCCCTCACTTCAGCCAGGAGGATAGGAGAATTACAAGCTCTTACAATTCAGGAACCCTTCCTTCAGTTCAAGGGAAATACTGTCATCTTGAGAACTAATCCAAAATGTATTCCTAAAGTACCTTCTTCTTTTCATCTCAACGAACCAGTGATCCTTGAAGCTTTTTTTCCTCAGCCTACTTCACCGGCCGAGAGAGCTCTTCACTCTCTGGATCTACAAAGATGTTTAAAATTTTACTTGGATCGAACTAAGTCCTTCCGCAAATCTTCACAGCTTTTTGTATCATATAGCGCTCCCGCAAGGGATTTCCCATTTCCAAACAGGGGATATCTCGCTGGGTTGTGAGCGCAATTCGATACTGTCACACAGCAGCGGGCAAACCCCTGGAGGGTGTTGTCCGAGCACATTCGACAAGATCTATGGCATCTTCAGTGGCCTTGTTTGCTGGGGTCCAGATCAAGGACATTTGTAGGGCTGCAACTTGGAGCAGCACTCACACCTTTACAAAGCATTACTGCCTGGAGTCATCACTTCAAGAAGACGCGGCGGTTGGACAGGCAGTCCTGAGGAACCTCTTCCAATGAGTGGTGAGCTTTCCCTTGCTTCCCTCCTTCCTTCTTTTGTCTGCTTTATACACATTTTCTCTTGTTTATAAATGCACTAACTTATCCATGCCTTTGGCTGGTTTTAAAAGATGTATTTGGAGAATGTTTTTTCAGACAGGTAATGTCTTATGGAAAATGTGTATCCTTACTGCTAGCTACTCTGATTCCAAGCATGGGAATCTATGAAAGCTCCAATACTGGAGTAAGAAAACAAGTTACTTACCTGTAACTTTGGTTCTCCAGTATTGGAAGCTTTCATAGATTCCCATGCGACCCACCCTCCTCCCCTGGGAAAGCTCAGCCTATCTCTGTGTATGTTGTCACAACGTATACGAAAATCTGAGGAGCTGAGGTTCTTTCACCAGGGTTCTAAGGGGTGAGGCAGCTCTGATTGGCTAATGAGTCTTTTTGGTCTCTTTTACAAAAAGACATGGTCTGACTACAAAATGGGATTAGGCCTAGGCCTGTTTCTCTTTTGTAATGGTTATTTACTACTGTTATATATATATATATATATTTACCGAGGCTCCCATCTCGACGACGGGGAATGATTCCAAGCATGGGAATCTATGAAAGCTTCCAATACTGGAGAACCAAAGTTACAGGTAAGTAACTTGTTTTCTTCCCTGGGGCTAGCCCTTCAAGCAGCTGTGCCACGGCTGTCAAGCAATCCCGACAGTGACTCTTCCAGTTTTAACTCATGGCTCATGACTTCCTTAAATATAGTTGCACATCTAAGGTCAGTTACTACTTCCAGAGCCACACCTTCAGCCCCCTGGTTCTAGGCCAAACTTAGAGTGGAAAGGAGCAGCTGCAAGAGGTTAGAGCGCTGCTGGAGAAAGTCCTACAATCCTGCAGCAAAAAGTGCCTATAAGGAGGCCTCGAAGAAATTCCGCAAACTGAGGAGGGAAAATTTTGTTAGACGCATAGAGAGTTCTGAGAATTCCACTGAGGAAATTTTTAAGATTGTAAAATCCTTCACCAAGCCCGCAGCGATGGACCGTACTATTATCCCTCCCTCACCTACCCTTTGTACGGGCCTGTCAGATTTCTTCGACGAAAAAATCCCAAAACTGAATTCCTCATTTCCGGTTGGGGCAGGGGCCGCTGCCAATCTACATCTAACTCCCTCCAACACCCTTATTTCTTTTCCAGAATGTCTCCCACTAACAGCTGAGGAGTCATTGGCTGAACTTCTGAAATGCAAGCCGGAGTCTTCAGGGGACACTTGCCCTTCTCAGTTTTTTAGGTCATTGGCCCCCTTGCTAAATCCTATATTGAACCAAATCTGGAACTCCTCTCTGAAAACTGGCATTTTTCCAACCATTTGGAAACAGGCGTTTTTATTACCATTGCTAAAGAAACCTAATGCTGACCCAGAAGTACTCAGCAATTTTATACCTATTTCCCTGCTATCTGCACCCACAAAAATGTTAGAGAAACTGGCTCAGCGGCAGCTAGCCAATTTTATAGAAGCTAATGGCCTCTTACACGACTTTCAATCAGGCTTTCCGTCTGGTTACAGCACGGAGACAGCTTTGATAGAAGTGGCCGAATCAGTCAGAGCAACTGTTGACGTTGGCGCATCTGCCATGATAGTTATGTTAGACCAGTCAGCAGCATTCGATACGGGTGCACATGCGATCCTGCTGGAAAGATTAAGTCATCTTGGCGTTCGAGGGGTGGCACTCTCCTGGATCCGGTCCTACCTTGAAGACTGCTCCCAACGGATTTTTCTTTGTCCTTTTTCATCTTCATTAAAACCAGTATTGTGTGGAGTGCCGCAGGGCTCCGCCATGAGTCTGCTGCTTTTTAACATTTACCTTGCCCTTTTGGCTTCCCTGATTGCTTCATGGGGGGTAAAGGTGGTTACCTATGCAGATGACACTCAGCTGGTGTTTTCTTTTAAAGAACAATCCACCGCCGCCTTCCATAAATTCAAGGAGTGCCTAAAAGATATTTCTAACTGGATGAACGGAAATTGTCTGAAATTAAATGCAGATCAGACTGAGGTCTTGTTTTTTAGTCACCCCACCCCCCTTTGTGTCTCTGGTGGCCCGTAGAGCTAGGTCCCCTGCCTGTCCCAACGGACTCAGCAAAAAATCTTGGAATGAGGTGGGATACGGATCTATCTTTTATGGCTCAAGTCCGGCAGATCTCTTCAGCTTGTTTTGGAAAGTTGAGAACTATCAGGACATTCTTATGTTTTCTGCCGAAGGAGAGCCGTAGGATCATGGTCCATGCTTTAGTGACCACGCAGTTGGATTATGCCAATAGCCTATATCTGGGGTTGCCAGCCTTCTGGATTCACAGACTGCAGATGGTTCAGAAAGCGGCGGCAAGGCTAATTCGTCGGGTACCCTTCCGTCATCATAACTCCCCTCACCTGACACAGCTACACTGGCTCCCAGTGGCCATTAGGATAGAGTTTAAGGCTCTGACCTTGGCCTTTCGAGCCGCGTACAGCATGGGCACAGGCTACCTCAAGCTGAGGCTCAGCCCATATCGACAGGAGCGGACCCTGAGATCCAATCACCTGCAACTCCTCTGCGTCCTACGATATGCCAAGACTCGTCAAGGTGGCAGGTCCTTCTCGGTAAGGACTGCTAAACTGTGGAACGCATTGCCAATCCATTTGCGATGCATAGAAACAGAACATGAATTTAGGAAGGTCTTAAAAACTTGGCTCTTTAGGCAGTGGTAGTATTATTGGCTGGTCTTTCTCTTTAGTCTGCTCTTAGCGCCGGGACACCTCTGTTGAGGTAGCAGCGCGCTTTATAAATGACTATTGATTGATATTGATTAATTGATTGATAATGTAAAGAGGCACTCACACACCCACTCACTCACTCACTCGTACAGACACTCACACAAGCATGCACTCACCCACACAGGTACTCATACAACCAGTCTCTCACCCATGCAACCACTCAAACACTAACACGCTCACCCATACAGCTACTCACACACCCATACAATCTCTCAACACAGCCATACATCCATTCACAGACACATACTCTCCAATACAGCCACTTCCACACCAACTCACTTAACTAAACTCCCAATCAACCAGCCACTCACTCACCAATACAGCTACAACTCACACAGCTAATGATATACCTACACATCCATACAGCCACTTACACAGCCACTTACACACTCATTCAGTCACTCACAAACCCACAAAACCACTCACACACCCATACAGCCACTCAAGTACCCACTCACACACCCATACAACCACTCCCATCCCATATCTACTCATTCACCCATAGAATCATTCAAACAACCACTCCCATATCTACTAATTCACCCACAGAATCATTCAGACAGACACTCTCTCTCAAATACAACCACTAACACACCAACTCACTCACCCATACAGCCACTTACACACCCAGTCACTCACTCATACAGCCATTCAGACACCCACCCACTCACCCATAGTCACTCACACAACCACTCACTCACCCTTAAAGCAAATAACACACCCACTCACTCATCAACATAGTCACTCACATACTCACTTAGTTACCCACACAGCTACTCACATACCTACTTATACACCCATATAGCTACTCACACACCCATAGTCACTTACACACCAACAAAACTACTCACACACCCATACAACCACTCAGGTCCTCACTCACATACCCATACAACCACTGACACAACCACTCACAAACCTGCAGAGCTAGTCAGAAATCCACTCACTCACACATAGTGGCATGCATGCACTCACATACCCATACAGCTACTCACACACCCAGTCACACACTGATACAGTCACACACCCACTCAGATCACACGTTAGAGGTAGTATCACTCATTAGTAGTACAATTAGTATACTAATCAAACTTTTGTAATAGGTTAATATATATGTTTAGTACTCTTCAAACAGACTCACTTGATGATGTCATCAGTGATGTAATTTGAGATGTCATCAGTGATGTCACTGACTATGTCATGAGTGACGTAATATGTGAGGTCATAAGCAATGCATTACAGGGGCGTAAGTTATAGTTAGCTCAGGTAACTATAACTGCTGAATTTCTATGGTTTTGTACAAGTGAAATCTGAGCCTAACTATAACATCCGTGTAACCTTTGGTTTTATCAGTAAATTTCTGTTTTAAAAAAAATTCTATTTCCTACCTATAATGTCCCTATAACCTTTGTTTTTTTAAGTGAATATATAGTACTTTAAGCAACATATATATATTATATATGCAGCCTATAGCAAAAGGCTAAAAATGCCGAAATTACGTTGCGTTTTTAATTAAAAACATCCAACAATTACCAAGACATTTCTGTGAAAACAGAAAAAGAGACTATAAAATGTAATCATAACCTTTATTTGAATAGGAAAATGCAAGGGAATGAGAGGCATTGTTTGCCAATAGTCTGCATTTAAGTAAAACAGAGAAAACTGGCACCGTACCTTTAAGACCTCACAGGACTTCTTTTTTCCGACTCCTACTGTTAGGATCCTGGAGCACTGAGCTCTGCTGTTTTCTGATGTTTTGTCAGAAAATTCTCTTTGAAAACTCCAGTTTTTGGTTTCATTCGACAGATTTAAGTACCTAGAGTACAGAAGACTGTTTTTCTGACAGAAAAATATAATTTTTTCTGTCAAGTCATGTTTTCAGTCTTTGTGAAGTGCCCTTCTTGTGGTAAAATGAAGGTGCAGATCAATCCACATTCAGCCTGTATTATCTGTATCCCTGATTCTCATTTTCCAGAGACATGCTACCATTGTCAGAAGAACTCTGAAGGACAGAGAGAAGATTAGGCTGCATGGAAAGAGGAAAGACAGGATCTTCAAGAGACCTTGGGGAGTCTCAATTTTCCTCCAAGGAGCCCTCCTCTTATAAAAAGAGAGCCCACAGAGGAAGGTCTCATGAAACACATGAGAAACTGCAACCCCGATTGCTGCGAGAGGTAGGACATCGAAATTGGTTGAAATACCTGTGTGTTCGCCGTCAGCATCGAACTCGACGTGTAGAGTGGCTTCGGAGCAGATGCGTCTCTTGGCGACAGGACATCCATCTCACTCAAGGGTTCCTTCGATGTCCAAGCCTCATCGTCACTCGAAGTTGAGAACTTCACTGCCGTTGAAGTGATCGGCAACAAGATCGACGTCGAGGCATTCACTGACTGCAACAACTCTGTAGACGCCTAAGCAACTTCGGCCGTCGATGTCGAGACACCCGGCGACCTCAAAGGATATGGTGTCAAAAGATACACGGTGTTCGTCGAGGTCGAGGACACCCCAGTCGACATCAAAGAAGCGTGAAAAGTCACAGTTTGCTTCGAAGATACGGTTTAAATATTATTGACATCAAGAAGCCATTGAAAGTCATCAGAGGTGCAGATTTTACCATCTGAGTCAGTGGAACCAAGGTCTCCTTCACCAATTAAACCTGCTCCTGGTACACCCTTGAATCTCTCCCAGGTTGGCACGAAAACCATGCACAAGTGGCGCAAGCCTTTACCTCAGAATCCTGACTCAGACTTTTCATGGACGTACTCTCCATCCAGGATTACTCTACGTATGACATCACCAAAACATACTCCTCAGCTGACATTCTCCCCGGACTCTCCATCCACACTTCTGGAGAGACGTGCGACTGCGCCGAAGTCTTTGCGCCGATCCAGGACCCTGCAGAGGTGTAGATCAAGTTCAAAGTCGGCTAGACCCAGGTCTTCTTCCAGATCTCAGTGATCCCATCGTTCCAGAACCTGCCATAGCAGGCGTAGAACACCCTTGTGGTCCACCACTTCTCAATCTTCCATGAGGGATTATTTCCCAACACTAACGAACACACCGCATGCAAGGGTTTCTTCTGTAGATGACTTGACCACATTCAACGAGGTGTTGATTAGAGGTGCATCAAAACTGAACATTGTTATTCCAGCACCTACAACATCGTCTTCGGTCATCTTCGAGACTCTGCATCACAGAGCTGTATCAAGGCCACTGCTACCTCTGGTCCCAGCACTTCTAAAGCCGGCAGTGTAACTCTTCCTGACTCCAACTTCTCTAAAAGGAGCGCCATCACGGATCCTACAAAAATATATGGCTCTGGACTAGGACCTGTTGTTTCTACGGGCTGATCCCCCACCAGATTCAGTTATCATAGCCGTTTCTCGTAAGTCGCATACTCTGTCCTCATCATCATCATCAGTCCCTCCAGATAGGGACATCAAACAGGTAGACACCATAGGGAAGAAAATGTGCAGGACTCTGCTTCCTTTATGAAAGTACCCAGCGCTTCTGCCTTACTAGGAAGGTATGATCGAGCATTGTGGTATTCTCTTAGCTGATTCATTAGAAGTTACCTAAGGAAGACAGGCAAGACTTTCAGGAAATCCTGCATGAAGGTGGATGAGTATCCAATAAGGTCATTAGTGCAGCTGTGGATGCGTCAGATCTGGGTGCGCATGGATATTCCCGCGGCATCTGCGCCAGAAGGTCTTCCTGGCTTAGCCTTATGAACCTAAAACCAGAGGCCCAGCACAGAATTATGAATCTGCCTTTTACTGGAAATTCATTATTTGGCACTTGTGCAGATGATTAAATGGCCAAAATAAAAACTGAGATGGATACGCTTAAGGCTGTAGGTCTGGAGAAACAGAGTTCCGAAAAAGGTACAAACCTTATGATAGACGTTACTATCAACACCACTCACTGGGCTTCACAACAGCAACAGGCCCGGTCCTACTATCATGCCCGCAGACCAGCTCATGGGAGAGGAGCTCAACGACAACCGGCATCCTCTACCAAACCACCTGCCAAGCAATGAGGTCTCACTTCCTCCTTCTCCGTTACCCGCTCCCGTGGGGGGAAGTATCATTAAACACCTGGATGTGTGTCGCTCCATCATAAGAGACAAGTGGGTCTTAAATATTATTCAAAATGGTTACCCACTTCGTTTCAAGTCTCCTCCTCCCTCTATCCTACCTACAAAAACATCATGTCATCAGTGAGACCTCCTACAAAAAGAAGATGCCAGTCTGCTCCAAGAGGGACCATAGAGGAAGTCCTTCATTCCTAAAAGGGACTAGGAATATACTCTCTCTGTTTCCTGGTCCCAAACAAGAATTCCGACCCATTCTGGACTTGAGAGTCCTGAACAAATGTATAAGAAAGTAAAGTTCAGGATGCTAGCTAGATCTACCCACCAGATCTTCCCACAATTACACCAGGGGATCTGGATGTGTTCGATCGATCTCCATGATGCATACTTCCACATCTCGATCACCACAAAATGTCGGAAGTTCCTACGCTTCCAAGTGGCTTCCAAACACTGCCAATAAAAAGTGCTGCAGCTTGGCCTTAAAATCTGCACCTCGCACTTTCTCAAAATGCATGGCCATGGTACAGCACTCTGGAGGAGGAGAATATTCGTCTAACCCTAATTAGACGACTGGCTTATAAAACGTTCCTCCCAGTCACAGACGGAAGAACATTGCCAAATCTCGATCGAGACTTTGCAAAATCTAGGTCTCCAAATTAGCTTTGAAAAGTCCGTCCAAAAGCCAGTCCAAAAGCTACGTTATCTGGGTGCTAGTCTAGACACAAGAGCTGTAAGAGTGTATCTTTCAAGAAGAGACTATTCTCAGTCATTCTGAAGTGTTAGAATCTCCTACACACTTAACATCCATCTGCCAGACAGGTGGCGTCTCTTCTAGGCTTGATAGCCTCTTGCATTTTCATTGTCCCCCACGCCAGGTTGGATATGAGACCTCTGCAAAAAACTGTAGAAAGTCAATGGAATCAGTTTTCAAACCATTGGAAGGATAAACTGACTCTTTCACAAGCTGCGATCCAATTGCTGCCATAGTGATCTCAATGGCAAAACCTTCTGGTGGGACTCCCCTTTCACCAGGACCCTCCCTCGCACACACCAATAATGGATGCCTCCCTACAGTAATGGGGCGCTCACATGGGCTCCCTGCAAACTCAGGGTGTGTGGTCGGGTAGGAAACAGCAATGTAGGAGGCTGGCTCAGTATGTAGTGTCCAACTATGGTGAGGCACTGTGCAACTCTCAGTGATAGTGTTTACGTCCCTGAAAACCAAAGCTCTCAAGGGGTAGCTGTGGAGAGCAGCTAAGGCTTATCCAGGAGGAGTGTAAAGCAGTTGCATGTACTACTATAGTTGGTCAGTAAGCTTTTCACACAAGAAAGAACCACAGCACGTGAGTAGAAAAATACTTTATATTTATTACTACACAATCGACACTAACTTGTTATATCTCCTACCCGGAGATATCAATTACATACAAGGAATACTTAGAAAAGAGATAAGTAGGATAGAAAAACTCATAGGTACCCGCTGGGGGCAAAACCATATACTAAAATAGTGGAATGTGAAGTGGTTACCAAAACAGGACTAGTACCCAATGTTGGAGTACCCCAGGGGAAGCAAGGAACCAAGCAAGGTGAGTAGCCAGGAACCCCAAGATGCCCAGGTGCAGAGTGGTTACACCGTATCAGACGTCCATACAACAACACAGGGTAAGTCACGGTTGGAAAATTAGAGTTCTAGGACCCTTCCCAAAGGACCCCAAATAAACCACTTGGATCAAGGAAGGTTGGAGAGTCACCTCACCCGTGGCTAACGAGAAGATACGAATAACTTCAGCAGGGAGCCCGGGTGCATGGGGTGAAGTGGTGCGGGAAACCTCCGTAGATGCCAATGGAGGTTCGTGGAAGTTCAGCAGCTACAGTGTCTCGTAGACCAGGCCGGTGGAACCAGGACAAAGAATCCAGATGAGAAGACCCGGAAAGCAGAAGGGCAAGAGTCTAAACCACTCAGAGTTGACCAGGATGCACATGAGCACAATACCAGCCCTGGTTGAAGGTTCTTTCTGTAGCACGGTGAAGAAGAGACAGCAACTGTGGAGACCAGGCGACATAGCAGAAGTCCAGGAGCCTTTCACGAGCTGTCCCACGCAGGTCAACGAGTGCAGGAAGGTCAGTGGCTGGCAGGACCACAAACAAGCCTTGGCAAACGCAAACAACGGTTAGTCCGTGGGACAACAGGATCAGCAAACCTGTCGTCGACATCGAGGTGCCTGCAGATACAGGAAAGTGACTCCTTCACTTCTAGGGAGATTCCTTCAGGCTGGGATGCAGGCTGAGTCCTTGGTGACTCGGAGGATGCACGGCCACGGAGTTGCAGATCTTTGGAGAAGCACAGGGACGAAGATCCAGCAGGACTCTTCCTACCGGGAGCAGTTTTGTCGTGGTTCCTGGCTTACAGAACAGCAGAGTTCCAGGGTCCACCATCAGAAGAGTCTTTGAACAATCTTCAGCGACAGGCAGTCGGTTCCAGAAGTTGTTGTCGGGACGAATCTAAGGACCCACCCTCAGGGGAGCCCTTAAATAACCCTAACAAGGGGAAGGACCTCTTCTATAGTGACCCACCTATCAGAGGGGGTCAGGGATGCTACTCAGCTGTCCTAGCCAGTCAGATGCTCCCAGGGGCCAAGATGCAACATGGCAGAATCAAGTGGCCACCTGAAGGAGCTCTAGGCACCTCCCTAGGGAGGAGCTGGACAGTGGGGTGGTCACTCCCCGATCCTTAGTGTAGCTTCGTGCCAGAGCAGGAGCCAAGGGCTCCGGAACTGGGCAAAACTGGTTTATGCATGGAGGGCACCAAATGTGCACTTTAATGCAGTCTGGTGGCACTCTGAAGCGCAACACCCTACCTAATTCTAAAGGAGAGATGGTTACACCTCTCCTTTGAAGGAAATCCTGCCCCAAGGGAAGCTCATCAGCATGGGGCAGAACACTGTCTAGGGTTGGCAGCAGCACGGGCTGGCAGTTAGACCCTGGAAGGCTACAAAGGTAGGTATTTGGGGGTGTCCTCTAAGGAGCCCCCAGTACATGGTATCATTCCAGTAGCACTGGAATCAGTGTAGTTGCAAGATTCCAACATGATTGATACCAAACATGGCCAGGTTTGGGGCAGCCATTATGTAGTTAGACATTGCGGCTTGCCAGTGTCCACTGCATACCTTATAATGGCTGTCCCGCATTTACAAGGCCGGGGTTTGTAGGAGCACCTCTGCTCATGCAGGTGTACCCACACATATAGAACTAGGCACCCTGCCCTTGCCTGAAAGGCCTACCTTAGGGGTGACTGATAGGTTTTAAGGTCAGTGACCAGGATATAAGGGAAACCTTCTATCTGAAGTGAAGGGTGCATGCACACTGTCACGCAGACTGCAATGGCAGCTCTGCAGACACAGTTTGCATGGGCTCCTATGGGTGGCACAAAACATGCTGCAGCCCATAGGAGACTCCTGAAGTACCAGTGCTTTGGGTGCCTCAGTACCATATACTAGGGACTTATAATGGTACCCCACTATGCCAATTGTTGGGTGAACAAAGTACTTACCAGTAAATTTAGAGGAGAGAGCACTGTCACTGGGGTCCTGGTTAGCAGGATCCCAGTGAACTACAGTCAAAACACACTGAAACCAAGCAAAAAGTGGGGGTATCTATGCCAGAAAGAACCTACTTTCCTACATAGCCCCCTCCCAAACGAAAGAAGATAAGACTAACCTTGCCCAGTTTAGTCTTCATTTTCTAAGTGGAAATATCTGGAAAGTCCATCTGCGTTGGTATGGTTACTCCCAGGTCTATGTTCCACTGTAGGGAAATGGACCACCTCAAAAGTTTAGGGTTTTCACCCTTCATCTATTTTAGCCATAAAAGGGGCTTATGGTCTGTCTGAACAGTAAAGTGAGTGCCAAACTGGTTTGGCCTCAACTTGCTCAAGGCCCAGACCACAGCAAATGCCTCCCTCTCAATAGCTGACCAATATTTCTCTCTTGGGGTCAGCCTTCTGCTGATAAAAGCTACTGGTTGATCCTGGCCCTCTTCATTGAGTTGTGACAACACTGCTTCTATTCCTATCTCAGATGCATCTGTCTAGACAATAAATTGTTTGGAATAGTCTGGACTCTGCATGATGGGAGCTGAGCACATGGCCTCTTTCAGTGCATCAAAGGCCTCTTGACAGCTAACTGTCCTATTCACCTTCTTAGGCATCTTTTTAGAAGTGAGGTCATTAAGGGGAGTCACAATGAACCCATACCCCTTAACAAATCTTCTTTAGTACCTATTCATGCCAAGAAAAGCTCTGACCTGAGTCTGGGTAATGGGAGCAACCCAATCCACAATGGTTTCGATTTTGCTCTCCAACGTGCCTAACAGGTGGCCCAAGTGTACAACCTTACTCTACCCTATCTGGGTAGACCTTACTGGCCTTGATAGTAAGGCTTGCCTTCTGTAGGGCCTCAAGTACATTTTCTGAGGTGGACCAGGTGATCCTGCAGGTGGAGCTAAAGACAGCTATATATCGTCCAGATATGCTGCACTAAACTCTTCCAGACCTGACAGAGTTTTATTCACCAGCCTCTGAAATGTGGCAGGTGCATTCTTCAAACCAAACAGCATTACAGTAAACTGGAAGTGCCCTCCAGGGGTTGAAAATGCTGTCTTAGGTTTTGCATCATCAGTGAGCGTGATCTGCCAATGGCCTGCATTCAGGTCGAAGGTGCTGAGATACTTGGCAGAAGCCAGAGTATCTATCAACTCATCTGCCCTAGGGATAGGATGAGCATCTTAGAGTCTTAGTGACTGCATTGAGGCCTTTGTAGTCTATACAAAACCTCATCTCTCTCTTTCCACCCTGGAAATGAGGTTTTGGCACAAGGACTACTGGACTAGACCAAGGGCTATCTGAAGGCTCAATGGCCCCTAGGTCCACCATCTTTTGGATCTCTGTCAGGATGCAATCACTGACATGGTCAGGCTGCCTGTAGATTTTACTCTTCACAGGCAGACTGTCACCTGTGTCCACCTCATGTGCACACTAGGTAGTCTGACTGGGTGTCAAGGAAATGAGTTCAGGGAACTGACTGAGAACCTGTCTACAGTCAGTTTGTTGTTCAGTGATGCTGTCTGCAAAGACTACTCCATCAACTGTACCATCAACAGGGTTGTGTGAGAGGAGATCGGGGAGAGGGTAACTCTCTTGCTCCTGTTCCTCATCAGTAGCCATGAACAAGCTTATGTCAGCCCTGTCAAGTAAGGCTTTAGGCGGGTCACATGGAACATCCTTTGGGGGCTTCTAGGAGTACCTAGGTCCACCATGTAGGTGACCTCACATTTATTTTCCAAGATGGTATGGGGGCACTCCACTTGTCTTGGAGGGATCCTGGGGCCACAGGTTCCAAGTCCTATACTT
Source organism: Calotriton arnoldi (assembly GCA_963921515.1). Lineage (NCBI taxonomy): Eukaryota > Metazoa > Chordata > Amphibia > Caudata > Salamandridae > Calotriton > Calotriton arnoldi. Next base: position 788,269 of record CAWUFW010002697.1, on the reverse strand, counting down.
TCTGCCCTGGCTGGTAAACAGTCAGACAGCCTTTTGGTCATGCCACAACTTCTGAAGTTATTGGCTGGCCTCCAGGTTTTTGCTGGCCTTCTTCATGTACTCAGCCATGAGTGAACGCAGGCCTAGCACATAATCCACAATGTCTTGCTTAGGAGGTTTGAGAAGCTGCTCCCATCCCTCCTTCCCTAGAGCAAGTGAACCCCTAACAGAAGTTCAAAGGGACTGTACCCTACTCCCTTCTGTGGAACCTCTCAGTAGGCAAAAAGAAGGCAAGGTAATAGGACATCCCATCTCCTCCTAAGCTTGTCAGATAGTCCCATAATCATACTTTTTGGGGTTTTGTTGAACCTTCCAACCAACCCATTGCATTGTGGATGGTAAGGTGTGGTAAATTTGTAATTTACTCCACACTCTTTCCACATGGCTGTCAGGTAGCCAGACATGAAGCTTGCATCTCTGTCTGACACCACCTCCTTAGGAAAGCCCACTCTTGTAAATATTCCCAGGAGGGCCTTGGCCACTGCAGGAGCTGTAGTGGACCTAAGGGGAATAGCTTCTGGGTATCTGGTGGCTTGGTCCACCACCACCATGATATAACTGTTCCCAGAGACTATAGGTGGGTCTAGGGGACCAACAATGTCAATCCCTACCCTTTAAAAGGGAACACAAACCACTGATAGTATGTTTAAGGGGGCCTTTGTAGTGCCACTGGTCTTACCACTGGCTTGACAGGTGACATAGGAGCTACAAAACTCCTGAGTGCCTTCAGATATATGGGACCAGTGAAAATGTGGGACCAGCCTGACCCAAGTCTTACTTTGCCCAAGATGCCCTGCAAGGGGTGTGTCATGTGCAAGGGTCAAGAATAACTCCCTAAATGTCTGAGGGACAACCAACCTCCTGGTGGCACCAGGCTTGGGGTCCTTAGCCTCAGAATAAAGGAGTCCATCTTCCCAATAGACCTTGTGGGTCCCACTGTTTTCCCCTGCAGCAGCTTGCTGCCTAAGGCTCTCAAGAGAGGGGCAGGATTTCTGCTCCAGGATCAGTTCCTCCCTCGAGGGTCCCCCTGCTCCCAGCAGCTCAGCCAGGTCAGGCCCAATCTCCTCTGGGGCAGTTCCCGCACAAGGTCCAAGATCATCTTCCTTAGAAGACTGATCCTCTCATGAATCGAGGGGGGAAGGATAACCTTTTACCCTTCTTACTTCTCTTGTGGGCCATTATTCCAGGCTTCACTGCTCCTTGATCTCCCTGCTTCTTGGCCTGTGCTCTAGTCATCATAAACACTGCCTCAGAGATCCCAAGTATGGCTGCATGAGTCCTCACCTCAACTTCAGCCCATGCTGAGATTTCCAAATCATTGCCTAGTAGACATTCTACAGGAATGGTAGAAGATACCATAGCCTTTTTAGGGCCAGTAACCCCCCACACCCTAAGCTGAGATTGATCACTGTCATGGGGTGGCTATTAGTGATATTGTCTGCGTTGGTTACCTGGTAAGTGTGCCCAAGTAAGTATTGCTCACGTTACACCAGTTTTTCAATCACCATGGTGACACTGGCACCTGTGTCCCTGTAAGCTATTGCTTCCATACCATTTATGAGGGGGGAACTGCATGTATTTCCTCATATTAGTGGTCAGGCTGCCAAAGTGGCAAGATCAATGCCACCCTCTGATATCGGGACAGCCTCAGTGGCTTCTTTGACTAGGCCAGAGCCGACTGTAGTTCCCAAAGTGAACCCTGCTACACCTTGTGGAGGTTTACTGCTACTGGTGCTATTGCTAGGGGCACTAGGGGGAATAGTAGCAGTCTTGGTGCCTTTCTTAGGACAGTTGGAATCATTGAGCCTATGGCCTTTTTACCTACAAACAAAGCACCAATGAGCTTTGTTACTAGCGGAAGAGGAGGATTGTAACCCACCCCCAGAAGAAGATTTTTGTGGACCTATAGAAGACTCATTTTTGTTTTCATTAGGCTTCTCTCCATCGTTCTCTTGGGTTTTAGAGTATCTCTCTTTTCTGTTCCCCCCACCATGAGACTTATTGCTCACCCTGGTGCGAACCCATTTGTCTGCCTTCTTTCCCAATTCTTGGGGAGAGGTTAGATCAGGTATTGGTGCAGTTTTTCAGATACACACTTATTACACACAGGGCTAAACCAAGGAAGAGGCATGACAGATGCATGCCATGGACAAACGGGGAGAAAGAATATGAGAGCAACGATGGAGCCAGAAAATGGGAAGCCTATGGGCGGGCAGAAGCCCACAAACTATATACAACATGTCTCAAAGAGACAGCGCGAGCGCGGTCTAGCCAAGACCTAAAAAGAAATGGACTAGTGCCCTCACTCATGTTCAATAGTGAAAGTCACCCTTCTGAAGGGGCAGCCAAGTCATTAACCTTCTTTACTTGCTAATTAGTGACCTCTGTTCAGATGATGTCTGCCACTTGCCTTGGTTGGTACCAAGGTGACAGACATTACTATGGATTTTTTACCCTTTTTAGAGCTTAAGAGGGATCAGACACAGATGTGAATATAATTAAGGCCTGGTGTTGCTCCATCACCGTTTTCGGCGGTCACATAATCTATAATCTTTTCTGGATTACTGGAATACATGAAATGAGTCACACAGGTAGCCGCGATTCAGTATGTTCCAGTTTCAAGAAAAGATTTGCACCCGGCTTAGGCAGAACAAGAATGCTTTGGGAAAGGTTCAACACAGCAAAAAAGTGCTATGATTTGAGGTGGCGTATGTACTGAGAGGGCAGAGAGCGATGTGCGTGAATAGCTGCCCTTCAGTCCGCACAGCTTCTAGATGTCTAAGAACACAAAACCAAAATATTCTTGGTATCTTTCAAGCAGGCACACATTTCACAATGAAACAACCCTGCTCATTGACTTTACACTTCGGTCTAAATTATAGTTTACCAGTATCAAATGGTTCCACCTGAGACATAATTTTGAGACTGCACTAATGTGTATATTTCAATTCCTTTCACCTTTTCTTTATGGCAAGAGGCTGCTGACACTAGAGTTGTTCTGTATTTGCTGCTTTATTATTCACACATGTGCTGCTGTGGCGCGTTTTGACTGTTGAAACAGCCTTGTTCACAACAGGACTGTTTTGGCAGCCGAAGCGTGTCGTGGTGGCACTTTTGTGAATAATAAAGCAAGGAATAGAAATATTTATACGGAGGTAGCTGACTCCGAAAAGCGTTGTCGTCCCCTTCGCTAAGGAGCACAGCGGAGGTCAGCGTAAATGGAAGTTCTGCAAAAAAAAATATATTTATATATAAAACACTGCATCTGGAGGCAGTTGATTTCACATTGTGCAGCATACATGTCTACTATACTTGTTATCTATGTTGTGAACTTTTACAGTTGTAAAGCGCTCCGACTCAGATGCTCTGTATAGACTTATCTTTGATGTGATCATTTACTGTTGTAAAGCGCTCTGATACCTTCGGGTCTAGCTAGCGCTATATAAAACTCTCAAATAAATGGATTCACATGCGACCCACCCTCCTCCCCTGAGAGACTCCCCTTGGTGTGTGTGTGATATATATATATATATATATTCCAATCACCCAACATTGAAGATGCCACACATGGCGTGTCAAACTCATTTATTGGCAGGGCAGCATTCCAAACAACCTCCGTGGACACAGTCAAATCTGCCATAGATTCCTACGCGTTTCGGGCATTCTGTCGCCCTTAATCTTGGAAATGGCTCACGAGGAGTTGCAGCGGCAAGGAGTGATTAGTTTCGTGATGTTCTTTTTAAAGTCCGCCCATGGGCGTGGCTGCTCAAGGCATTGTGGTTATTTGAGTCTTTCAATCCCACAGTGGGTGCCGCTGCTCAGTCTCCTTCATCAAATTCAATGATCCCAATGGGTTACTGGGTACTCACGAAGTGGTTTGTCCCGCTGTATTAGTACCCCGCCAATGCACACGCCATTCCATATGCGCAGTACTAGTGGCTGCACCGGACCCGCACTTCAGCAGGGGGGCATCTTCGCGAGCTGGGAAGGCCGCTAATATTCCAATCGCCAAACACCCAACATTGAAGATGCCACACATGGCGTGTCAAACTCATTTATTGGCAGGGCATCATTCCAAACAACCTCCGTGGACACAGTCAAATCTGCCATAGATTCCTACGCGTTTCGGGCGTTCTGTCACCCTTAATCTTGGAAATGGCTCACGAGGAGTTGCAGCTGCAAGGAGTGATTAGTTTTGAGTATATATATATATACTCAAAAAGAGTTGCCTCTAGGTGGGATGCACTCCCAGGTGGAAATTACGCCAAAGCAAGGGCACACGCCATGAACAAAGTCCTTTTCTAGTTACCTGCCAGACGCGTTTCGGGCCAACGCCCTCTTCAGTGGCAGACCATGTGACGTGCCGGCATGCGGCAACCACCAGTAAATCCCCGTAATAATTATGCTCAGGTGAACCACCTGAAACAATGCTTCCTGGGACTGGTGGTTCAGTAAAACCCAAGTGGGTCGCCGCCGGCACTCACATTCAAAAATGTCTTAAAAGCATTGCCGATGTTCGCGCCGGCACCCCTGCATATAACAGGCACCTCCTGTTCCACAGTTAGCTGCCCCAATAAAGCAGCCGCGGACCCGCAAGTGTTTCGCTGTGGTGCAATCCCGCGACCAGGAGGCCGCTGTACAAAATACAAAAAGAGTTGCCTCTAGGTGGGATGCACTCCCAGGTGGAAATTACGCCAAAGCAAGGGCACACGCCATGAACAAAGTCCTTTTCTAGTTACCTGCCAGACGCGTTTCGGGCCAACGCCCTCTTCAGTGGCAGACCATGTGACGTGCCGGCATGCGGCAACCACCAGTAAATCACCGTAATAATTATGCTCAGGTGAACCACCTGAAACAATGCTTCCTGGGACTGGTGGTTCAGTAAAACCTAAGTGGGTCGCCGCCGTCACTCACATTAAAAAATGTCTTAAAAGGATTGCCGATGTTCGCGCCGGCACCCCTGCATATAACAGGCACCTCCTGTTCCACAGTTAGCTGCCCCAATAAAGCAGCCGCGGACCCGCAAGTGTTTCGCGGTGGTGCAATCCCGCGACCAGGCAGGCTGCTGTACAAAATACAAAAACAGTTGCCTCTAGGTGGGATGCACTCCCAGGTGGAAATTACGCCAAAGCAAGGGCACACGCCATGAACAAAGTCCTTTTCTAGTTACCTGCCAGACGCGTTTCGGGCCAACGCCCTCTTCAGTGGCAGACCATGTGACGTGCCGGCATGCGGCAACCACCAGTAAATCCCCGTAATAATTATAACACACACAATGCTGAGGCACACCCAGAAGTCCAAATGTTATTCAAATAATTTGTGTTAGCCCAAAGTATTTCAAAGGAAGTCCATAAATAAGCTCTCCTGTGTTTCTTGTAAATTCTTTATTCCATTTTCAAAAACACGGTTTCTCAACAAAAAGCAGCCTGCCACTGAAGAGGGCGTTGGCCCGAAACGCGTCTGGCAGGTCAACCAGAAAAGGACTTTGTTCATGGCGTGTGCCCTTGCTTTGGCGTAATTTCCACCTGGGAGTGCATCCCACCTAGAGAGAGAGAGAGAGAGAGAGAGAGAGAGAGAGAGAGAGAGAGATATATTCGGAGCCCGATATGAATATTCAAGAAACCTTCGTATCACGCGTAGTATACAAAGAAAAACCTCGCACTCCAGGATCGTGGTCTAGCAATTATTGTATTTAAATCAACGGCCGTTGATTTAAATACAATAATTGCTAGACCACGATCCTGGAGTGCGAGTTTTTTCTTTGTATACTACGCGTGATACGAAGGTTTCTTGAATATATATATGAATATATATGTGTGTGTATATATATATATTACACTAGTGCGTGAAAATCTGAGGGATTCAGCCGCTCCTGGGAGTGTTCCTGATTGGCTGTAGTTTGTCCTTTTTTTAAAAAGGACATAGATAGGCTATAAAACTTATGGTTCATTGCCATTTTGTCTATTGTAGTAATACAGATTGCTTTTTTATTGTACCGTGGGACTTCCACTTGGACAACAGAGAGTGATTCAAGCATGTGAGTCTATGAAAGATATCAATACTGGAGAACTACAGTTACAGGTAAGTAACTAATTTTCTTTTTTAACCAATGGTGGTAATACATGTATTTCTAAAGGGCACATTCAAGCCTTCGGGCATATTGGTGCAGAATAACAGATGTTGATTTTGACCCAACTTAATGGTATTCATCTTATCAATCTCAGGAGGATGAAAGTCTGAATGGACCCACAAGGAGCTGAACCTCTGACCATGAGGTCAAACTCAGATTCCTGGAGCGAATGCACTAGTAAACAGAACCACCAGACCCGGCAATTATGACTGTACATGTGTAGATCCTGCAAATTACTCAAAAGTGTTGCAGTCTTCCTTTATGTGTTTTCCCCAGACTTCCCTCAATTTTTCTTAACCTACAAGAAACCTAACACCAAATATTGATAAAAGAATTCAAATGCTACTGAAATATGTTGTCAAAGAGTACTCCTTAGTGAATGTCATATGGAATTGGATTAAAGCTACCTTTTAACATTTTAATCCCAAAATAAATTAGATAAGTGTAATTTCAGATCTAAGAGCTCCCAACATTTACCGGGAAAAAAAACTTAAAATGGCGACTTTAGCGTAGATTGTTGAGGAAATCAGAATATTGGATGGTTGGTGTTCATGAACTTGCAAGATATAACTCTCCATATTCCAGTCCTCACCACACACATGCTTCCCTTGCTTTGCTTGAGGAGCGCCATTTGCCTGATTGAGGAGCATCATAGGCATGATTGGTATGTACCAAAGACTTGATTGTGGAGAACTTAAAGCATAATTGAGCAGTACCCACTAGTATTATTAAGAAGTACCATTGGCATAATTTAGCAGCTCACTGGAGTATTCGTGCACCCAGTGGTATAACTGAGTAACAAGGTTGGCATTATTTAGGAGCTCCTTGGTCTTACTATCAGCACCAAGGAAAATGTATGCAGAGCTCAATAAATTTTACAGGCACCATAGGTAAGTGCTTTGCATATCTCTGGAATGTGGTGTCTTGAGTAGCTTCTTTTATCTGGTATCTTTTGCTGCCTTTCTTGAGTTCTTCCTAATCAATTAGGAAACACGATACTGTATTCACTTCAACTTAGACAAATGTTACCATTTACATCAAAAGGTTGATATTTTCCCAAAGTCTATTGTTAAAGGTAGCAACTTCACAGAAAGTGTTGTGATAAAATGTCCATTCCTAATACAAATGTACTTGACACCTGTGCAAACATTTTTTTCTCAAGTTGTCGGTGTTGGATGACCACTTGTCAGAGCTAGAGGGAGGAGCCCTCTCGGACATGTTTGATTTCCTCTCCAAAGAGCTGGTGCGGCTACAGCAAGAGCGGAAGATTCATGCCTTTGCAATGCTGGCTGAAAGGCAGCGGCGCATACGCGAAGCAGAGGAGAGTGGGCGTCGCCAAGTGGAGCAAAGGCGACGCCGAGAAGAGGATGAAATTTTCAAGCAGGTTAGTTTATCATAAAGCAGAACTAGCCACTGCCAAGTTTCTTGGCATCCAGTGCCTGAGGAATTCACTTCAATGGACATTAGACAAAAATACAAATTTAAAATTAAGTGCCATGCCCAGAACTGAAGGATGCCTATACTTTGTGATTGTTTTAATATCTTCATTGAATGCTTAGAATAAAATTTGCAACAAGATACATCACCAGATGTAGGCCTGCATCAGACACACATCAATAAAACAGTGTATTTGGGTCCAAATTAGAAGAAGCAATCATATTGTACTAACAAACATTGCATCCACCTTGTCTCACCTTAATCATCTTTTGGAGTAGAAGTAACTTTCCACATAGCTTACTTTCAATGACTATATCTTATAGCTACACCCTGAATGTAATTGCTGCTAGCTATACATTGTAAGGCTAATATAGAACAGCAAAAGACACACAATTGATGAACAGAATGCAGAACAAATCAAAACATTTACCCCCAGTCAAGAGATCTGGGTTAAATCCATCATTCTTTTGCTCACCATGCCACCCCAGTTTAGACCTGGCCGTATGCAAATCGGTCTTGACCCTGTGCCTCATGGGAACAGTCCAGACCGAACTGCCAAGACCGGTCCTCCCTGGACCGGAAACAAGCATCCTAGGACCAATTTTGGGGTTTCACCCCTCATCAGCCAGGATAGCTTGAATCCAGTGGCACAGTGAGCCCGGGACCCACGTCTGGGCATACCAGGCGCACTTAGAGCAAGAAAGCAAAAGACACACAATTGATGGATGGAATGCAGAACAAATCAAAACATTCACCCCCAGTCAAGAGATCTGGGTTAAATCCATCATTCTTTTGCTCACCATGCCACCCCAGTTTAGACCTGGCCGTATGCAAATCAGTCTTGACCCTGTGCCTCATGGGAACAGTCCAGACCGAACTGCCAAGCCAGGTCCTCCCTGGACCGGAAACAAGCATCCTAGGACCGGTTTCGGGGTTTCACTCCTCATCAGCCAGGATAGCTTGAATCCAGTGGCACAGTGAGCCCGGGACCCACGTCTGGGCATACCAGGTGCACTTAGGGTAAGAAAGCAAAAGACACACAATTGATGGATGGAATGCAGAACAAATCAAAACATTCACCCCCAGTCAAGAGATCTGGGTTAAATCCATCATTCTTTTGCTAACCATGCCACTCCAGTTTAGACCTGGCCACATGCAAATCAGTCTTGACCCTGTGCATCATGGGAACAGTCCAGACCGAACTGCCAAGACTGGTCCTCCCTGGACCTGAAACAAGCATCCTAGGACCGATTTTGGGGTTTCACCCCTCATCAGCCAGGATAGCTTGAAAACAGTGGCACAGTCCTTCTCCTCAAAACACCATATGATGAATCCTCATACTCTAGTCTAGTTAAGGTTTCCCACTCCTGTGGTGTAGTTCACATGAAAAAGATGTATGACTACTCTGGGAATCTTCTATTAACCTTACAATAGGAACTGTCTGAATTGAAAAAAAGTGTTGCAAGTTACAAATTCCAGAATTCATTGTCATGTCTATTTTCTCCTTATTATGTTGTGAATTACCAATTTAAAGTCAGAGCTGTACCAAAGCTGTATATTTTGTACCACAATGTTCTGTCCTTTAAAATGGACAATGTATTGTCAAGTGCCTTGTGCATTTCTTCATTCTGTGATCATTGTCTATCATAGTTGTCCTTGGTGTGCACATTGTCAGTAATGGATGGATAATTGGGTTTTTGATTGTGTGTTAGACCAGGGATAAAACATCTGTAGAGCTTATTTTATAGTCCAGTGTTTATTCATTGCACCTGTGTTTGTTCTGGGTTTCTACTGTTTCCCTACTAATTTACATGTATTTATTAGCAGTTCATTATCCAATGAACCATGGCCATGAGGTGTTGGAGTGCTTTACAACAGTAGCAAATCAATATATACAGAAGAACAACAGTAAATGCTATACCTCAAATTTGCAAACTAAACAGTTGATCAGATACAGGGAAAGAATATCAGAAGTTCTACATAGTAATGTACAAATTAAACAAATCGTGCTGTGTTACGGTCAGGGAACCTGTATCATATACAGCTAGCGTAAAACACATATATATAATTAAGATGGTTTCAGCATTACTCTAGAGAGAAGATTACAGCCTCATAAATACAGGATGTGTGAAACAATTTACATCGGAAATTGATGTGGAATAGTAGTTGTTTCTATCTTCTTGAAGCTTCCATGGGATAGGATTGTCCTGATATCATACAAATTACGTTCCAGATCTTGGAGTTTGTGTTTCTTGAAGATGTGTCTTCCAAAGAGAGGAGTGTTGGAGCTCCATAAGGATCTAAAGCCTAGCGAAGTCACCAACGTTTGTGATAATTAATTCAGGGCCCTGTGTAGAAGGCTTTATGAGCACAGGAAAAATTTACTCAAATTGTATCATTACGGACATCTGTATTGGAGCAGCATGTGGAATCTCCTTAAGTGGTGTGAGATATAACTCAAAAAGAGAATGATTGGAGAAAAACAATAATTTAAGTCCACGACCATGGATACAGATTTGTTTTGTATTGATGATGAGAGGGTTTTGGAGTAAGGCTAATCCAAATCCCTACATAATGTGAGCTTCAAAGGCTGAAACTTAAAAAATGCTCAAACTTTACAATAGGGGTTTGAGAATAAATCCTGCGATTAATGTTTGCTTCATTTCCATAAAAGAGCATCAAAAAACAAAGTGATGGATGGAATGCTTGAATTAATCTCAGCCACTGGCGATTGCTCAGGCCGCATCCCAATCCATCGTTTTTCACCCACCATGCCACCTCAGTTTGGACCCAGCCTTACACAAATCAGTCTTGACCCTGCTCAGATGGGAACAGTCCTGCCTGAACTGCCAGGCCAAGTGCTCCCTGAACCAGAACACAAGCAACCTCCTACAGTTCGGAAAGAAACTGAAAACTCAACTCAAGTAATTCTACCTCATACAGGCTCACCACTTCCACTACCTCTTTTTCCTCTCTCTGTCTTATGCCCATGTATCCCCACTTGAGCTGTCCCTGATACAGCATTCAGATGCAAGCCAGCTAGGTTGATGCATTAGAAATACTAAAACATACATACACACGCATGTCAAGGCTTCCTTAAAATATTGTTGGATTTTTGTTAGGTCTTGATAAAGGTCTTGCTTTCATCGTTAAACATAACATAACATGTATTTGTCAAGTGCACATTCACTCTAGTCTTGAGTCTTTTGGCTCTGAAATAAAATATATTTATTGTTATCCAAGTCAATGGTACTCCTCCCACATTTCCTTAGGAAAGCCTTTAAGGCAATCTTTAACAGTAGTGTGTGTTGCATTGGAGCACCATCTCTTTGAACTCTTCAGGGATTGGGGCAGTTGAAGCCGACCATCGACTTCACTTAGATGGCAGTTTCATGTGAATCTCAGCCCGGGATTACTGCTTTCAACCACAATTACCCTTTACTAGTTAGTCTTGAGCACTCCTTGCTTCTTTACCACTTCCTTTAATACAGTCCTTGACAGTTCCGCCAAACCTCCGAAGACCTCTATTGATGACACTGAGGCCTATCCTCAATTCTGACCAATTTCACCCACGGTATACACTCTACTCGGGTGGATTACAGAACTCTATGCTCCTGCTTTGAGGTGGCCATGTCTGCCTTCATATATTCTCTGGAGCCCTACCCCCCCACCAACCCACAGGACTTTCTTGCAGGCACTCACCTCTTAGATCAGCCTTTGTCACAAGCCGGAAGACAGTGGGACATAAGTAGGCCTATTACTGACATGACACTCTTGGCATAAATTTAACTATGGGGGCTTGTCAGTCCTGCCTTTCAAATAAAGAGGCAATTAGCCAGTAACGCTTATGTCACTACTACATGCTGGACTCATGAGGCAAAGTAAGACCACATGATTATATGTGTTTGTTGTCTTTGCACTGACACAGACATTATGGACATGACTACACCTTAGAGCTTAACGGTGTGTTTTCTGAACGTCCTGATGAAAGCCTTGGAGCCTAAGAGGCCAATAGAAGAGGCTGAAACATGCCGACAAGAGCGGTTTGAGGACGCTAATCTCCCTACGAACACCTACAATTCATCATTTTTAACCTTGCCCAAGATACCCTATAATAAAGGGATACTGAGGTTATCTCACACAATTTTTATCTTTTTACTCCCCGTTCCACAATATCACAAAGTGCTCCCTGAAAAATGGAGGAGCCCCTCTTGGTTTTTAGGGGCCAGGATGAGACCGATGATGAAGCTTGACTCTAATCGATTGTGTGAGAGTCTAACAAAAAACTAAGTAGTTGTTCTTGGCACTTGATCCAGCTTTTTCTTGAATAAATAACAGGGTTGAACTATGGTTGCAAGATATACTAGTGTGTGTAGTTCTGTCTTTTGAGGGAGAATATTTCCTTCTCCCTGCTGGACCATTAAAGATTGTTCTCTCTCTGCTCACACCGGCATCATATATTCATATGACCCTGTAAGTGTGCCACCATCTCAAAAGGACTCCCACAGAGGGGGATCTAGAGAAAGAAATTCCAGTAGCAGAGACAGGTAAAGACACCACTCTTGATGTCCTAGCACATCAGTGCTGAGGCTTAAGACGTCGCCATCGAGGGGCTCAGTCCCAACATGTTTGTCTTTTAAGGAGGACTCAGTGGCGACTCAACATAAACACCGACAACATTCCAAGTCGGCGATGTCAAAACAATCAAGATCAACAGTGACAAAATCTCCTTCGCCATCAACCGAGACACTTCATGCCAGATCGCCATCAACCCATTTGCCGCCACCCAACAGAGACCCAAGAATGACGTTGACATAGTCACTATCGAAGTCAGCCCATTCCCCATCAGTGTTAAAAATGGTCAAGGATTGAACCTTCATTTTATTGGCTACACCTATCTTCTTTAAAACTCAAGGCACAGCTAAAGATAGCAATTTGACATTTCTGGGTTCAGCACTCTTTAGACAACACACTGAAGAAGAGATGCTTAGAAAAACAAATTAAGCCGAGACATTGTAGGTTGTTGGTCTGAAAGTGCAGAATAAAAAATGTACATCGTTATCGAACCAAAGCAAAGTGGTACATCTATCAGAGGGTTCAATACTCGAGATGGTCAGACCAATCTCAATAACACCGGAAGCAAACGTAAAGGCAACAATACCAGAGGCAGCACTAGAAACAGATGATCATTCATCCTAAAACAACCCATTCAAAAGGTAGGAATTTGTCTGGCAACAGACAGTGATAACCTAACACCACTCCTACAGTTACCTACTCCACCCAGGGGAGCAGTGATGTCCTGCTTGGAAGATTGGAAATTGTGGAGTGGACAGATGGGTTCTAAACACCATCCAAAGAGGATACTCAGTTAATTTCAGGGCTTCTCCACTGCCTGTTCCACCGAAACCGAAGTCAAAACATCAGCAGTACCATCAAACCAACAGGACAAAGGAAAATCTTAAAGAAAAGCCAGGCAAAACAATATTGACAATATTTTATATCTTCGGTTTGTCAACAAGTTTTTCACCAAGGAAATATTCAGAATGCCCTCCATCAAATCTATCTGCACATAAAGAAATACATCTGGCTTTGCGACATAGATCTTCAAAATCCTGATATTCACATCCAGGGGCCGTATTATACATTATCACTGTTTGCGCCCCATTATGGTGTATGCGCTGCCCCCAGGGCAGCCGCGAACTCGCCCTTCCCTAGGGGCAGGGCATTCATGTGAAAACACGGAGCAGCCGCTCCGTGTTTTCACAGTGCAGGCGGCACCCGCCTGCACTTTCAAAGGGGTTTAGAGATCCCCTTGCAGGTGGGTACAGTCAGTGACTGCACCTGCCTGCAATGGGACGTCTGGGGGGTCCATGGGACCCCCTTTGCTCCCTGCAGAGGGCTGCTGTCAGGAGGCGCACTGACAGTGCGCCACCTTTTAAATGGCGCACTCTCAGTGCGCCTCCTGAGGGCTTCTTTGACTCTGCGCCCCCGTCTGTAATATGGTGCTGGCGCAGAGTCAAAGGAATTCCCTCATTTGCATCGGGCACACCCCTATGCAAATGAGGGAACACCCTCTGTTGATAGCGCTGGCGCTTTAAGTGCGCCAGCGCTATCGGTATTATAGAAGGGGACGTACAAGCGTCTGTGTCCCCTTCTATAATGCCAAAGTGCCCCGGGGGTGCGCAAAGCAGCCGCCAACGGCCGTTGTGCCCCCGGGGCACCATCTGTAATACAGCCCTTGATAGGATAAAATCATTATCAGTATGCTGTACTGCCGTTTGACCTAAAATCAGCCCCACAACCTTTTCGAAATGCATGACAGTAGTCACAATCTAAGAGGTCAGAAGATATTTGTTTATCCTTATCTCAACGATTAGCTAATAAAAGCGGATTCTCAGTCAGAAGCAGCACAGGATTTCAAATGCACAGCTACTACTATCCCTGCTGGGTCTCCAGATCAACATGAACAAATACACATCAAAACCAGTACAGTGTTTACTGTATCTAGAAGCAAAGATAGACACAGGGAGGCGATAGCCGACATACCCCGGGCCAAAGCTCCGGGAGGGGATGGGTTACCCATTGAGTATTACCAAGCATATTCAGCAATACTGACCCGGCAGCTCTTGCAAACTTTTAATGAGTCCTTTGAGAGTGGAATGCTACCCCTATGATGCGTGAGGGTGAAATTTGTCTGATTCCAAAGTTAGGTGGCGATATACAGGACCCGGCGGCATACCGACCCCTGACGATGATCAATTCAGATGTAAAAATATTATGTAAAGTGCTAGCCAAGCGTTTGGGTCAACATATGTCCCATCTGGTCCACGAGGACCAGTGCGGCTTTATCCCGGGCCGTAGTACGTCAATGAATATAAGGAGGCTGGCGCATGTCTTGCATGAGATGCAGGGAGCCCCTGGGGAGATGGCGTTGGTGTCCATCGACCTTGAAAAGGCGTTTGACACAGTGGATTGGGGGTACCTGCTCGAAATTCTTGGGAAGTTGGGGATTGGCCCGCGTTTTCGCAGATGGGTTAAAATACTATATACAAACCCGTCTGTATGTGTGCGAATGGGTCAAACCAGATCGGCGGAGTGGTTGTTAGGGCGGGGCACGCGACAGGGGTGCCCACTGTCGCCGCTGCTGTTTGCTCTGGCCATTGAGCCTATGGCAATATGGGCAAGACAGGAACTGGGCCACTGGGGCATACAAATTGGGCAGAGTACGCGTCTTATCTCACTCTATGCGGATGATGCATTGTTTTATGTTACATCCCGCGTGAAGCAATACCACACCTGTTGAGGCTGATGGATAGGTTCGCGACTTACTCAGGACTGCGCATAAATAGACGTAAATCCTTGGCGTTTCCTCTAGCAGGACTGCGAGATAGGGAAGCGGAGGATCTGCCTAGTCTGGGATTGAGGTGGGAGACGGATCACTTTAAATATCTAGGGGTGCAGTTGGCTCATGGTGACGCTCGTCTGCTCCAGCTGAACAAGAGCAGGGTTGTGGAGTCGCTTAGGCACTCGGTAGAGTTCTGGAATACACTGCCGCTGTCCTTAATGGGAAGACTGGCGGTGGCAAAGATGGTGATGCTGCTGAGATGCTTATATGTCTTGCAGAACGCACTTTTCGAAATGCATGACAGTAGTCACAATCTAAGAGGTCAGAAGATATTTGTTTATCCTTATCTCAACGATTAGCTAATAAAAGCGGATTCTCAGTCAGAAGCAGCACAGGATTTCAAATGCACAGCTACTACTATCCCTGCTGGGTCTCCAGATCAACATGAACAAATACACATCAAAACCAGTACAGTGTTTACTGTATCTAGAAGCAAAGATAGACACTTTGAACAAAAGTGTGTATCCTTCGGAGGAGAGAGTACTTCCTATTCAAAAACAATGCTTGGACCTGAGACATATCAACAGTCCTACTGTTCACCAAGTTGGCTCACTCCTAGGATCCATGGCATCTTGCATATACATAGTAACAAACTCAAGGCTGATCATGAAACCTCATCCAACAGTGCCTCAAGTATCAGTGGTCTCAGAAAAGTGACAATTAGAAAGATACCTTTTTTTTTACTTTATAACTTTTCACCACAAACTGAGCGGTCATACACAGAATCCTTCGAGACAATATCCATTGACTTGTTTACGTTATACATATTAGAGCCCCGGACACATAGCACAGGTAAATACACTTTACATTTTTGCATGGCTTAGTAGTAGACACAGCATCACATACAGCTAGGGAGACACGCGCACCTGCGCTTACATACTATCGTCACAATCTGTCTCAGCAGTCTGATCACTTTCTGTCCTTGTTGAGTTCAACAATTCCCTGCATAATTCTCTCCAAGTTGCTATATCCTCATCCAACCTTTCGTCCCTGCTGCAAGCTTTCATGTGTACTTCCTCCGCCAGGGACCACTCCCCCACGTCTCTCAACCAGTTTGCAAAAGAGGGAGCCCGCTCCCCCATCCAGCAAATGGCAACCCTCCGTTTAGCTAATACCAGCGCCAGCTGCAATAACTTGTTGGCCATTTTCCTCTTCTTACGGTGTGGCACCAGCCCTAGAAGGCACTGCTCAGGCTTCGCCTCCAACACTATTCTCACCCTTCCACGTAGCCGTGCCACTACCTCAAGCCAATACTGATGCACTTCCAGACATTCCCACGCCAAATGCATAAACCCAGCATGAGATCCATGACATCTAGGATATTCATGCGAATGGGAGGCATCAATACGATGGAGTCTCACCGGGGTCATATACACCCGCTGCAGGAAATTATAATGCAGCAACTTATACCGGGCGTTGCAGAACACCTTTCGTGTTAGTGTACATACTCTGGCCCACTCCCTCTCCAGCAACGGTGCCTGCAAGTCTGCATTCCAAACATCCCATGCCCTACGCGCCAAAGACCCCGAGTCCGCCCTCATAGCTTTATATAACAAGGACACCAGACTGCGCCCTCCTCCACACGTTAACAAAATGTCCAAGGTCTCAGTGGTCCGGGGCATATCCGGATATGTGGGCCATGTCATCTTGGCCACTTTCATTAGACCAGCATATTGTAGATATTGTCCCTGACCCAAACCGAATCCTTCACATGCCTGCTCAAATGTAAGGTAGGTATCATTGATATATAAATCAGCCAACACCCTGCATCCGCCCTCAGTCCATGCCTGAAAAGACATGTTGTCCGCCATCCTGCGCACAGGGACCAGCTGCCAAACCGATAATTCCGGGTGAAAGGGAGCCCGCCCCAGCACTCGTTCCACGATTTTCTGCCATATATAGGCCGTTTGTCTAACAATATATGGCACCTCCGCACTCACCCCCGCACACTCCATCAAGAGCATAGGTAGATCCTCTGGCCGCACTCGCTCAGCTAACAATGGTCACCCTCATCCAGCCACTGCACTGCATACTGTAGGTGCGCCGCATAGTAATAAAGATCAAATACTCCCAGACCACCCTCCTTGTACCGTTTCTGGAGCACCTGCAGTGCAACTCTACAACGCTTCCCTGCCCAAAGCAGGGTCACCAGAAGCGAATTCAGTTGTCGAAACACTTTAATAGGAATCGAGCACAGTGCGTTCTGCAAGACATATAAGCATCTCGGCAGCATCACCATCTTTGCCACCGCAGTCTTCCCATTAAGGACAGCGGCAGTGTATTCCAGAACTCTAACGAGTGCCTAAGCGAATCCACAACCCTGCTCTTGTTCAGCTGGAGCAGACGAGCGTCACCATGAGCCAACTGCACCCCTAGATATCTAAAGTGATCCGTCTCCCACCTCAATCCCAGACTAGGCAGATCCTCCGCTTCCCTATCTCGCAGTCCTGCTAGAGGAAACGCCAAGGACTTACGTCTATTTATGCGCAGTCCTGAGTAAGTCGCGAACCTATCCATCAGCCTCAACAGGTGTGGTATTGCTTCACGCGGGATGTAACATAAAACAATGCATCATCCGCATAGAGTGAGATAAGACGCGTACTCTGCCCAATTTGTATGCCCCAGTGGCCCAGTTCCTGTCTTGCCCATATTGCCATAGGCTCAATGGCCAGAGCAAACAGCAGCGGCGACAGTGGGCACCCCTGTCGCGTGCCCCGCCCTAACAACCACTCCGCCGATCTGGTTTGACCCATTCGCACACATACAGACGGGTTTGTATATAGTATTTTAACCCATCTGCGAAAACGCGGGCCAATCCCCAACTTCCCAAGTATTTCGAGCAGGTACCCCCAATCCACCGTGTCAAACGCCTTTTCAAGGTCGATGGACACCAACGCCATCTCCCCAGGGGCTACCTGCATCTCATGCAAGACATGCGCCAGCCTCCTTATATTCATTGACGTACTACGGCCCGGGATAAAGCCGCACTGGTCCTCGTGGACCAGATGGAACATATGTTGACCCAACCGCTTGGCTAGCACTTTACATAATATTTTTACATCTGAATTGATCATCGTCAGGGGTCGGTATGCCGCCGGGTCCTGTATATCGCCACCTAACTTTGGAATCAGACAAATTTCACCCTCACGCATCATAGGGGGTAGCATTCCACTCTCAAAGGACTCATTAAAAGTTTGCAAGAGCGGCCGGGTCAGTATTGCTGAATATGCTTGGTAATACTCAATGGGTAACCCATCCCCTCCCGGAGCTTTGGCCCGGGGTATGTCGGCTATCGCCTCCCTGAGCTCCTCAGTAAGCTGCGCATCCAGTTCTGCCTTGACCTCATCAGATATCTGCCTCATCTGCAGGCCCTCTAAAAAGGGGACGTTATGTTCGGCACCCACCAGGGGGTCAGCCCTATACACAGTCTGCAGGTGCTGCCGGAATACCTCTAGCATAGCTGCCCGCGAATAAACCAGCTCGCCCGATTGTGCTCAAAGACTAGTGATCATGGGGGGGACTGTTCCCTTCGCAATATCCAAGCCAATAACCTTCCAGATTTATCTCCCTCCGCATGTAGCCGCTGGCGATATTTCGTAAGGTTATACTTATCCAGCCTATCCCAGGTGTCTGCAACCTGTTCCCGTAGTGCACGCTCCCGTTCCTGGGAGTCACCTTGCCCTTGTGACCCTGACTGAAGTTCTGCCAACATTTCCTCCCTGTCCTGCAGTTCAGATAGCAATTGCCTCCGGACGCCATATGTCAGCCCCATCGCCGCCCCTCTAACCACAGCTTTCATTGCATCCCACTCATGCGCTCTAGTGCTAGCAGTGGCCCAATTAAGGGATACATACTCCGTTAACGCACTCGAGATTGCCTCCTTACCAATCGGATCCTCCAGAATATCAGCGGGGAGCCACCATCTACGAGGGCCCTGCTCTACCGTCGCCCACCGCACCGCGCAACACACCAGTGCATGATCAGACAAAAAACGCGCCAGGTGTATAACCTCCGCCGCCATAAACGCCGGATGTTCTGTCGCTAGTACCCTATCTAGGCGACTCTGCGTATCGTGAGTGGGTGTAAAACAGGTAAACATTTTCTGGGTCGGGTGGTGTTCCCTCCAAACATCCTGGATGCCTAAGTCGCTCATTAGTTTTTGCAGCTGCTTAGTCAAACGCGGCTTGGTACCCCTTCGAGAGGGGCATCTATCCAATTCCGGATTCACCACACAATTAAAGTCGCCCAACCATAATAGGGGAGTATCAAAGTCCACAGTAATCAAATCCTGTAAGGCCACAAAGAAATTCGGGTCATCAATATTAGGGGCATAGGTATTTAATATGCTGATGTCTTTACCATCCAACTTGCCCCGCAATAGCACGTAACGACCCTCTACATCTGCTTCGGCATATTGTAGCGTGAACGGGGCCCCAGGTGCCACCCAGATCAACACCCCCCTGGCATAAGTAGAATACGACGAGTGAAACATCTGCCCCCTCCATTTTTTAGCTCCGCGCTCCGCCACAGCATCATCCAAATGTGTCTCCTGCAGGCAAGCAATCTTTATGCCATGGCGCTTAAGAAATGAAAGGACCCTGTGCTGTTTAGTGCAGGTGCCTAAACCCCTAACATTCCAACTAATGAACTTTACTACGTCCGCCATAATCATACATTCGCATTTTCTGTCTGGCGACGCGCCAGGGCTCAGCTCTCTTCTGCAATGACTCGCTCTTGGGCGCAACCCTACAACCATTCACACAAGAACAACTAAACCAATGAAAACCCCACCTCCCCCACCCACGGACAATACTCGACTACCATCACAGGCGATTTTGCACACCCACCGCTCGTGCCATGACGTGCACAGCATCCCACTAAGCCCAACAGGGGCAACAGGAAAACATAGTACCCCCCGCCCGCCACAGATCTATGATCCCGCAACCATTGTGAGATACACCCACTGTATATATGCTTAGTCCAGACAAACCCCCCTCCCTGAGGCCCCATCGGGCCCACAAAAAGCGCTATACTCCCCCCCAACCCCCCCAAGATCCCAATGCAGCAAACACCACCAGACAGCATTACCAACTCCTACGTAGTAGATCTGTAACAACAAGTAGTGTTGTTGTCCAGCAGTGAATGTTTAATCACTGTCGCTGGTCTCTCCAGGAGGGTCCTCCAACCAAGTCTCGGGCACAACGTCTATCGTTAAGGGCAGAGTCTGATCCCGCATATCCTGTCCGGTAGAAGCAGCTCCCAGCAATTCGACCTCCGCAGCACTCTCCACAGGGGAACCCGACTGCAGTGTTCCGTCGTCCCCCACCGTTATCCTCCGCTGCGACATCTCCGGTGCGTTCTGCGAGTCTATTCGATTCTGCTGCCCTCGCCGGACTCCTTCCGGCCGCATCCCCCATCGTCGCTTCTGACCCCTTGCTTCACCAGGCGGCAGGCCATCACCACGGATCTCCAACCACTCCCAGACGGCTTCCGGGGAGTCAAAGAATTGCGCCTTGCCCCCCGAGATCACCTTCAGCTTGGCTGGATACAGGAGCATATATTGCACGTTCATATCTCGCAGCTTGCGCTTCACGCCCAGGAAGGATTTGCGGAGTTCCTGTACCTGCTTAGTGTAATCCGGGTAGATAGTCACTTTACTATTTTCATACTGAAGATTCTGGTGCTCCCTCGCCGCTCGCAGGATACAGTCTCTATCCCAATAGTTGAGGATTTTAGCTATGATAGCTCGTGGCTGTGCTCCCGGAGGAGGGGGCGGGACGAGAGCCCTGTGCGCTCTCTCAATCACGAACACATCCAACGGGCCCTCAGGGCACAGCTGGGTACGAATCCAACCCTCAAGGAACTGCTCGGGCGCCCCCAGTTCCGCCTGTTCCGGAATGCCCAGCACTCGAATATTGCTGCGTCTCGCCCTCCCCTCCGCCTCTTCAGCACGATTTTCCAGTGCTTTCGTGACCACAGTCATCTGCGCCTCCTGCTGCTTGAGGGTAACCACCTCTCCTTTTAATTCTGCAATATCCCCTTCAGCGCTCGCGACCTTATCAGCTACCTTCCGGAGATCCGCACGCAGTAGGTTCACATCCACAGAGACAGTATCAATCCTATCTTCCAATGCCTTCCTGGAGCCTTGTATGGCCGCCATGAGTTCCGCCCTGGTGGGCTCTGGGCTCTCCCCTCCCGAGTCCCGTTCCGTCCCCCCAGTCTGTCTGGTCAAGCGCTGGGGGAGGGGGGGGGGGTGCCTAGGCGTAGTGCACTGCGTGATAGTGTTCGGCCCAGTCGTCTTCTGATGCTTATCTTTGCCCATTGCAGCCCCTGGCACAAATTCTCCACTCTTCCACTAGCGCGACTCGCGCACAATAGAGCCTCCTCAGAGGGGGTTCACTAGTCACTCCAGGCCAGCAGGCACAACAAAGCACAATTGCAGCAATCCAGGGAAGCAGCATGCACTGGCCTCCCCCTCTGGCGCAGCGTCCAACGCCAGTTCCAGGGCTGTCCCGACCACAAGAGCAGTGATGCACATCAGCAGAACCAGTGCCAGGGCACGACAGTCCACAGAGACACTACACGTGGGGGGGGGGGGGACGCAGCAGAACACAGTCAGCGCAGCTCACAGGTTGGTTCCTCTTACACCACGTCTCCTTAGATCCCCTGTTGCGTGGCACTGCCCCTCACATGAGCCCCAAGTGCTTGCCAGAAGCCCTGCAGCGAATTTGGCACAGTCCTGTAGAGGCCCTCAGCCCCCGAGTCCAGCAGCGCCCAGGTCCCCAGAAACAAGAACGGGGGGATGGGCGGGGGGGCGACGGACAGCAGCCCCCCCGCTCACACACAACCCCACAAGCCAGCATGCCTCATCTTCAATCCCTCAGCTCCGGGGGGGGGGCGGCACTGCCGCAGTACCTGCAAATCGGTGTCTCTGCAGCCCCCAGCCCCTACAATCCATCCACATCCAGGCCGCCCAGCATGAAGGAGGGGGGGATAGAAGGGGGGGCAATGAACAGCAACCCCCCCACCCTGCACACCACCCCCAGAGTCCAGAAGGCCCCAGCACCAGCCTCACAGGTCCAGGAGAAGGGAGGCACCCAGCGCAGACGCGACTCCCGGACTCCCCAGCCGGTCCCAAAGCGGACCGCTTCACCCTATAGGCCCCGACCGGGGGGAGAGCCGCGCCCGCTCCAAGCCCACTCACCAGCACCGGCCGGGGGCCCGAAGCGCTCCTCTGCCTCGCCGCACGCCAATCTTCAACAGCGCGTCTCGGGAGCGCTCACATTGTTCACCGGGGCCCGGGAGAAGTCTGCCTCGCCGTAGACCGCCGGGCAGCCCGCCCCTCAGACACGGAGCGCGCCACACCCAGCAGTCAGGATCTCGGTTCTGCCGTCTGCAACCAGCGGCAATCAGGCGGCCAGGAGGCACCGGAAGGGGTCCCAATCAGCCGCGCCCTCACCTCCGGAGGCCCGATCACCCCGGGGAGGCTTCTCAAAATCGCAGGTCCTCTCCCCGTAGGCTCAGGCTTCACTGCGCAGTTCGGATTCCGACCGCGTGCCGGCCCTCAGTTCGTCCGGGATTGACCGACGGGGCTCGGGGGGGCTTCCCTATGCTTTTCCCCCACATCAAGGCTAGGTTTCCTGCGGGGAATCAAGGATAATTCAAGGATTTGCGGGCGGACGGACGGAGAGCTAAAGAGGCTCACGTCCCGTCAGCCATGTTGCTTGGCCACGCCCCAGAAAGATACCTTACATTTCACAACACCTGTACTGAACTCTCTGGCATAGTGGTGCAAAAGATGGAAATTGCTAGTTAGAGTTCCTTCTCAAAAGAAATCCCCAGTGTATATCATAGTCACAGATGCCTCCCTGTCAGGGTAGGGTACTCACATGCAACATCTGACAACCCAAGGTCTATGGATAGACAGAGAGAAGACGTATCACATCAGTCTCCTAGAGCTGAAGGACCGTACCCTTAGCACTCAAAGATTTCCTTTTCTCTCTCTCATAAAAGGGCATAATGATTCAATCAGACACTACCACCACCATGCATTATGCAAACAAGCTGGGAGGAACAAGATCAACACAGTTATCTTTGCAGGTTCAAGCCAAGTGTTATTTGGCTCTGAACAGAGCTCTATCACTGATAGCAAAACATGTCACAGGGTTACAGAATCAAGAAGTGGATTTCCTCACTAGACATCACGAGGAAAATCATGAATGGCTGCTAATACAACAAAGTTGGAGGTGATATTTTTGCAGAATAGGGTACTCCATCCTTAGACCTATTTGCCATGCACAAAACAAAAAATACTAAGACTTTGCATTTAGGGAATCAGAACTGAAATCAGTGAGCAATTCCCTTTTGATCAATTGATCAATACTATTTGTCTAATCTTTTCTGCCGATTCCACTCATATCAGCAGTAATAATAAAACTGCGGAGATCGGAGACAAACATTTTTCTAATAGCACCAGATTGGCAGAGACAATGGTGGTACCCTGACCTTCTTCAACTGTCTCTATTACACCACAACAAATTACTGTGCAGACCAGATCTTTGACCAGACTTCAGGGCCAGATCCACCATCCAAGCCTTCAGTCGCTTACTTCGGCTGCTTGGCTACCTGTCTGTCTCCTCTGTGCCATAGCTACAAGGGGTTGAGCTCAGATTAATTTAATGACTTTGAGGATTCATCCAGATAAAGGTAGTCACGCATCCCAAATAATAATCTAATTTCTTACAGTCAGTACTGTTTTCAAAGAGTTGCATGCATTAAGCAAACCTCTGCTGTAAGACAAGAAATAAGAATGGGAAGAGCTACTTGTTACAGCCACGTCTAGATGAATTGGAATGTGTGTCTTCTACATAAATCTTTAATTTAAACTCAAAACATTGAATCAGCTGAGTTAGTGGAGTGACAAAAATGTTGAACAATGTAACTCTAAAGGCTGAGTCTACGGGACCCCAGGCAAGGTAGATCGGTGTCTTGAGACAAGCTGAGTGATGTACACAGATTGAAACATGTCAGTCAATTAAGAGACAGTCACAGGCAGCATATCGCCACATACTCCCAAAGAAAATAACCTGTAAATTTGAGTTTGATGGACTACTGGGCCAAAATTGGCTGACAAATTTGAGAGAATCCGACCCTCTCAGACACCTGTATGTCTCAAATCATCTAAAATAGCAATCACTGTTGATTCAGAGCTGTACAAT
Organism: Calotriton arnoldi; assembly: GCA_963921515.1. NCBI lineage: Eukaryota > Metazoa > Chordata > Amphibia > Caudata > Salamandridae > Calotriton > Calotriton arnoldi. The sequence continues at coordinate 764,040 of CAWUFW010002697.1, read as the reverse complement.
GAACAGTATACTAACTGATTAGAGTGCCAGACGTTTCCAGGAAGTTAGTTACTTGAAAATTGATTTTGTTTCTAGAATTTTGATGGGGAGCTGGAGAAGAGATATTATGACAATAGTTACTAGAAACTACTGGGTCAGCAGTAGGTTTTTTTAAAGAGAGGGGACGACAACATGAGCGTGTTTCCAGATTGGAAGGATGGTAATACTGGAAAGAGAAAGGTTACACAGTTCTTGAAAAGTCTGTCTGAAGACATAAGAAATTGTATTTAAAGTGTGTGTTAAACAGGGATCTAGGAGCGAGTCAGATTCAATATTTACAATATGGTTCACAGTGGAGTCCATGGATAGCAAAAAGAAAGCAGATAGAGGGTTCCTCCTAGCTAGTAAGAGTCATTGAAAAGGAAGGTAAAGAAGTGCTGCTCTTAGAGATAATTTTGGTCTTTAAGAATTGAGCTAGATTTTTGCAGAGATTGAGAGTTTTCAATCGACGTTTTATAGCACGTTGGGTTTCCTAGTGAGTTAACAGTTTTAGAAATCTCTATTACTGGCAAATGATTTAATCCATGAGGTATGGCTCTGGCAATGCATAGTTGTACTTTATATCCAAGTAGCCTCTGGACCAGGCTCTGTTAGCATGTTGGCACAGATATTTTATATCATGCAAGTCTTGGGAGAATCAAGCAGCTAAAGACTTTTGATGTGGTCATTCAAAAGATTGCATAGGCATCAGTGTGTTTAGTGACTCAGAAAATCCAGTAGTTAGTCACTTTTGCTGCTTTGGACATAGAGAAATGAAGAGGGGCCCTACTTTTGGATACAAGTCTCTAATTCTGGAGGGCAGAGTTTAGCCCTGGCTCTTTTGGCCAGAGATAGGTGTTGTCTTAGTTTGAGAGGGAGGCGGGAGGGGCCAGGTAAAAGGACATGTATTATGTAGTCTGTGAGGCGGCAGTGAATTGTGATTTCTCACAACAGTTTCGCCCCACCGTGGGATTAAACTGTAATTTGATCTTTGCACTATGCTAATAAAGGAGTTAATGTGACTTTATATTAGTAGAGTTGATCTAAATCACTTTTTTATTGGACTACATATATTTTCCATAATCTACATATATTTATGTATCTAGGTCGAGGAAGTTGTGAGTGGAACTATTAGCAGAGTAGAGTAAGATATAGAGCCTGATTATGATATTGGCGGATGGGATACTCCGTCACAAATGTGACGGATATCCCGTCCGCCATATTACAAGTTTGGTAGGACATAATGGAATTGTAATTTGGGGGATAGGATATCCGTCACGTTTGTGAAGGAGTAACCCTATCTGCCAAGATGGTAGTCAGGCCCATAGAAGTTTATAAGTACTGCACATAAAAAAACAGCATAGCAGACAAAATGTATGGAGATACTCTGAGATCAACATGCTGCGAACTAAAATACAGCTCACAATTGTCGAGGCGCTATGTCCATAATTGTCTGGACAACTGTGAGATACCTGCTCTTTGTTGGTCTGCAATATTTGCTGGATCACAAAACAGTGGGGCAGCTGACAGGTAATCAGTCCTTATTGTTTGGTTTTGTATTTTTATTGTTATGCCTTCTAGTTCTTTGGCAAGACATGAGGGAGGATAGCAGTGCTCCCTGGACAATAGGGGTGAGAGTAATAAGCATCTCTGCACCCTTAGGCAGGGCATGCAGGAAACCCGGTCCACTTAGTGAATTCAGTAGGAGGAGAGTAGGGCACCTACATTAATCCTGTACTGCCCTTGGGCAAGACCGGAAAGTGAAGGGAAAATTCACCTCTCCCTAACCCTTAGGCAATGCCATGGAGGGAAGTAAGTAAACTCTCCCACCTAGGGCAAGGTGGGAGGCTCGCGGCATAACTGGCCATTCTCCTGTGGCTCGTCGATGCTATGGAGTGTTGGATTTCCCTGACCTGGGAGTACTTACAGCAAACACACACCGGTACTTGCCAGGCCAGTTACTTTTTTTGCTAACTCAAGTTTATTATTTTTGCAAATGAAACACATAATACGGATGTATGACGGAACCCCGCATGCACTTACCACATATGCCTTTACAATGCACTACCCCGACTATGACGTTATCAAGCGTTCCTTTACCCCACAAGTCGTTACAACGACTTGCCTTAGGTGGGTGCTGTACTTTGAAATAGTACAACTTACTATTCCAACTCCAGTCTACGCAACAGTAGAGAAAGTGTTGGACTCAAAATCCAACACCAGTCCAACAATGCGCACCCTAAAGCAAGTTGACTTGTGGAGTAAAAGCACGCGTGGTAACTTCATATTCGGGGCAGTGACTGCGTTGTAAAGGATGTTTCCCACATAATGCAGACCTTTTTAGTACAATAGTGATTGTTGCACAAGGGAACAGTACATTTATGAGTGCAGCTTCATCTTACATTATTCTCAAGCCTGTAGTATGCCCAGCACCTCCCCAGATTCTAGTGTACTTTTGTGGACATCGCTGTGGCTGATAAATCGGTTGCTCCATTTTGGCACACGAGTCTACGCCCAGCCACCTTTCAGCTAGGGTAGGTGGGGGGTCTTCCTTCTACAGGCATGTCTCTCTTAGCGATCAGTATGGCTCCCCCCACCATTATCCATTCAGTGCGGGCCGCCCAAGTCCTCCAGGATACCAAGAAAGCCAGCTCTCGGTGTTAAGTCTACCACTTTGCCCAGGACCTGAGAGAGTGTTCCTTCTATTCCACGCCAAAACCCCGCTATTTGGGGACAGGACCAGACAATGTGGAAGAAGTCAGCATTTAGTTAAGAGCAGCTAAAACACGTGGGTTGTGGGATTACTCCTGCATGCCACAGGCATCTGGATGTGAAGTAGGTAGCATGCAGGTAGTACAGCTTGGTTAGCCGCAGCCTGAAGGAGATGGCAATCTCTTGGGGTGCTGTGCATGCGTCTCGCCAGTCTATGTCATCCCAAGGTGACCCACCCATCCCTCCCACTTCTGTTTAAGGGTTAGGAACTCCTCCGGGGCATTAATCACCAGTGCACGGTATATATAAGAGATCGCCCCTTTGCCGAGGTGACCCATAAGCACTTTTGCCTCAGGAAGGCTGAATTTGGCGAAGTGTTGGCGTCCCATAGGTGGTAAGACAGGGCTTGGCATAGTGGTAGGTATTTGTGAAACTGTGAGTCGGCTAAGGAGAAATTTTGTTGCAGGTGTTGAAAGGAGCAAAGATGCCCACCCTGTCAGATATCACCTAAAGTTGTAAGCTCAATTTTGCCCCAGCTCCTAAAACCCTCAAGCAGGACTGTTTGAAGCAGCAACCGACCTTCCCACAGAGGAGTAAGTTCTATAAGCATTTTGTCCCAGCCCGTGAAGCGTAGAGCCGCCCACCATATCTTTATGACCACTGTGGCTTCAGAAGGTGACTGGGAATAAGGCTGTCGTAGAGCAACCCCATGGTGTTATCCAAACTTACCCTTGTGAGTGCCAGACGGTAGGCCAGTTCATCCCACCCTCAGGTCAGCCAGTCATTTAACTTGGTATTATTTGGCCAATATTCACCATAATTGGCATGCTTATGGCTTTCACTTGTAATGCTGTGTCCCTCATGTTTGGTGCTAAGTGGTCAAGGGAGACAAAGATATTAGGAGTGCAAAATGGTATTTCCTATGGAGTGATGTGTCAAGTTTAACACGTGAGTTGCGACTGTAATCTACTTTCTTTCAATTAGGTACAGATCTTGTATGTTCACATGTGGGAAACAAATTAATTGGATGTCAGGAAATACCTAATGAAAAAATATTTGATTGTTTATGGGCCTGAGAAAATCGCACTGTAATTTATAGTTTGAACATATAAAGCACTGAAGGTGTATCCAGCGCCTGGATACCCTTACGGGTGATTACCCGCGCTATGCAAATCAAGATTGATGTTAACCCTACTCTGTAGAATCCAATAGGATATTCTGTTTTTACTGATACCCATTCCCTGACCCAGTGTCTCGCCTTCTTTAGGTTGTAAGAGTGCACCAGAGCACAGTCGACACGTATCTGGAGGACATTATCCTGAGTGCCACAGACAGCACGGCTGATGAACAGGCTCGAGAAGAAATTCAGAAGATGGCTGAGGAGATCAATGACATTGCTTATGAAATGGAGACTCGGTATGTGTACAGAAATGGGGTATCCCATTGATTTGCTCATTCAGCCCCTGAATCCATTGGGCTTTAACTTTTAGTATTTTGAGGTCCTGTACAGGTCGCATACAAAACGCCTCCGCACGACTGATCCTCGACGTACCACGCCACAGCCACATCACCCCCCACTTGAGGAACCTGCACTGGCTCCCCGTCGACAGGAGGATCACCTTCAAACTCCTCACCCACGCACACAAGGCACTCCACAAAACTGGCCCAGCCTACCTCAACAGACGACTCTTCTTCTACGTCCCCAACCGCCAGCTCCGCTCCGCCGACCTCTCCCTCGCCACCGTCCCCCGCATTCGAAGAACAACCACTGGCGGCAGATCCTTCTCACACCTCGCCGCCAAGACCTGGAACACCCTTCCACTAAGCCTACGAAAGACCCAAGACCTGCTGACCTTCAGGAGGCTACTCAAGACCTGGCTGTTCGACCAGTAGCAGCATCCCCCCCCCCTTCCCTTCCCCCAGCGCCTTGAGACCCTCGCGGGTAAGTAGTGCGCTCTACAAATTCTGTGATTGATTGATTGATTGATTGATTGATTGTACAGCAAGGCTTTGGGAATGAGGTACCGTAATCCAGAAAAGAGTGATCTTTTGCAGTCACAAGAACACTTGGCAATTTTCTTATGCCAGAAACACAGTACATAGAGGCAGATTATGGGGTGAGCTCCATCGTGAAAGGGTAAATTTTATCTTAGCCTTTACAGACCAGCATATGGGTAAGATACAGTTGGGAGGATAAGAAGACGACCTGTTCAGTGTTACAAAGGGAGATTATAATGTAGAATTTATCAAAAGTATTGAAAAACTGGTTTTGCAAGAATGAAAGTGTGATGTACCAAATGTAAGTGATCTTGGAATAGACATATATTGTTGTTTGTGGATAATGGGTTCCTTCTGGGAAAGCTCATGTAAAACATATTACTACCCACAATGGAAACTGGAATCAGGAATCACAATTAGAATGCTTCCTTCTAAATCCGTAACCACCAGTATGGATCTATTACACCTAGTTTGAGATGCTGTATAAATAAAAGGTAATACGTTGGAAACATTCTGAGGGTGCCAAATCCTTGTCTTAGTGGCCATTCACCAACTTCTTTATCACTCAGCATGGCCTGTGCACGTATCCAGATCTCTCCTGTACCCTAACTCTTTGATTGTATGTTCTCTGTTTTTGTGGTGGTTTAGCTGATTATCTCTGTTTCGCACATTATCCATTGCCTGTTCTGCTGTGACCTGAACACTGCCCGTTGGTGGGGGTAAGGAATTCATAATGACACCTATGAGGTTTTAAAGGTCTGCTGAAGTGTATGATGAAATAATATATCACCAGTCAGTTGGAATGTTACTCAGCTTTTTGTGCTGCTACCACCAAAGTCTTCACCAGGTGTTTCTTCTATCAGATCACACAAACATGCCTATCAGCCTATGCTGCTTAGCAATCACACTAGGTAAAGGCATAGAGTTCACATAATTTTTTTTAAACAATTGTTCATCCTTGCTAGGAAATAGGCAAGGGCATTATTATTAAGATACCTGCTCTTCCATCTTGTTAAATTGTGCAGCAGGCCTTGGAGACTGCCCATAATTCCAAGGTAAGCCTCTTTGTGTGAGATCCTGTTCCTCTGCAGATCACCCAGGAGGTTCCTGCAGATCGAGTGGTCATTCTGTGTTAAACAGAAAATCAAGGAGATCCATCTGTGTGAAGATGCCTCTGAATGATTGACCGTTTGCTTTGACAAAAATAAGTAACATGAAAAGTCTTGGTTCTCCTCCATGGGATTTTCATTTATAGTCTTAAGCAGTGAACTGTTGTGTGGGAGCTAAAAGCACTTTCACAGAATACGTGCATTTTACTTTTTTCCCAAAAAGTAAATTTTTCAAAACAAAACCTTTTTTTAAACAGACTAATGCCGGAAAGAAGTCACTTTAAAATCAGCAAATGGCAGTATTTAAAAGAAAGTATCCAGAAAACTCTTTCATATACCTGTTCAATGGAGAAGTGAGAGAAAACAATGGGGTAAAAAGAGAGCAATGTAGTCAAATAGACTAGCCTACAGAGGCTGAAAAACTGGCACTGCCTATTTAAGAAAGGTCACCCATCTAGTTTTCTTTCATGCCCTACCAGTGGCAGTTGGGCCACTTCTTTTTTCCTGTCCTGGTGATGAGATCCTGGAGCACAGAGCCTAACCTTTTTGCCTTTTTTCTCTTTGGAAAGCTTTCGAACTCTTCAAAAACTAACTTTACGCCTTTATGGGGAGAGTATTTGTTTTTAGTTTTCTGACAGAAATGAAACATTTTTTCCTTCACAAAATGGCAACCTATGGGAGATGCAGACCCTCGCCATGTGTACAATATTTGCTTTTCCAATTCTCATCTTCCAGAAGTCAGTCCTTTTTGTTACAAAGTGCCCAAGAGGACTTTATAGAACAGGGAAAAGATGAACCTGTTGTCTGCCTCAGCTTTCAAAATGCCTTTTCTATGCTCCAGGAGCATCCATACCAAGTTTTTGCTTTGCCTGCTTCTCCTGTGGCACTGGTGGCACTGACACCACCGTAGCCTATAGATCCATTTCCCACGTTGTCCTACACCCACTACCTCTGTGATGGGATTGTATTCTAGGATATCATCAGCACCTAGGAAAAGATCTTGCTCTCTGATTAAGCATTCCATAAGTCCACATCCTCAGCATCGTTATCATTCCAGATTAATACTTTTAAGGCGTTCATAAACACCTCATTGCTCGAGAACACCATGATGGTCCTGCACAACGTTCCATAGAAAAGTGTCAGTCTCAAAAGTTCAAGAGTATTCTCCAGCCTTGACTGAGTCCTCTCCAGATAGAGTTTCACCAATTGATGACATAACATAATTTAATAAGGCTCTAGTCTGAGGGCATAGGAAGCTCAGTATTCCAGTCTGACAACTTGACCCAGTACATCTTTCAAGTTTCCTAGTGAAGACAGAGAGAATATCCAGGAAGTACTTCACAAGTGGTTTCAGTTTAGGTGATCAGCGCAATAGCAGGCTCTACTGATGTGGCTGGCAAAGGTGGTCATAGGATAGTTTTATGTTATTCTTCTTAGGTCTGCTTTACTAGATTGAACCTAGCGGCACAGCCAAGAATTTTAAATCTACCTTTGTCTGGTAACACTCTTTTTGTGCCCCATGCAGGCGACGGAATGCAGTGTATGTAGGAAACTTGCAAGGCATTGGGTTTGGAGAAGAAGAGTAACCAAATATCAGAGTATTCATTTTCCTCAATGACCACAGCAATACCAGTTCCTCTTAGCCTGTTTTGTGCGCCTAGCGCCTAGATACCCCTGGGTGATTTCATTTCATTTCAAGAGGCATTCCAGAAGGAGCACCTATTCCAGAACAGTCTGCATCAAGGCCGCACACTGCTGCTTGCTGACTCTAGCTATCTGCTTCTCAAAAGTACAGCAACATAACATAATGAAATATTAACCTTGCTTCTCTGAGCAGGCTGCAGACTGGAGAAACACTTAATTATGAGCAGATCTGTCAGCTGCAGGTCATTTAGGAAGCTCCTAATTTTGACAAGATTTTGGTGACTATGTAGACACTGACAAGGTCTAGAGAAGAAGGGATTCCATCATTGTCTTTACTTTATTCACCATAATGCATATATCCACAATTACACTTTGTCATATACTCTGCTCTAAAACGGAGCTTTAATATAGTAATACAGCCTTTTAAAACTAGTGTGCAATTCTTGTGTGTGCATCCTTCAAGGAAAGGTAGAGAAACGGAGAGGAGTTGGCCTAACGGCTAGGGCGGTCGACCTCGAATCTGGGGAACTGGGTTTGAGTCCCAGCAATGACGCTGAACATCCTGTGATTCTGGGCAAATCACTTAGGGCCATATGTATCAAACAAAATTGCGATCGCAAACGCTGAAATTCGCTGAATTTCAACGTTTGCGATCGCAATTTGGCTTAGTGGTATGTATGAAGGAAAAACTGCCTCGCAAAATAAGGAATCGCAAAATTTGCGATTCCCTATTTTGCGAATGCATTTAAGGAATTGCAAATTGCGATTCCTTAAATGCAATGTAAGAAGCACCAAAAAGTGCAATTTGGCCTTAAGGAATCGCAAATTACCACCAACTTCAAGTTGGTGGTAATATGCGATTTCTTAGAAAAATGCACTTTTTGCATTTTTCAAAGTGCAATGTGGCGCACATACATGCCCTTAGGCCATGTATGTGCGCCACATGTGCACCCATGCTTATTTCAGGGTGCAACAGGGTGTCCTTTTGACACCCTTGCAACCTTGAAATTGCATTCTCAATTTGCGATTCTCTAATTGCTAATCGCAAATTGAGAATGTCTTCCCATTCATTCCTATGGGCCTCTAGGCCCATAGGAATGAATGGGGAGGGTTTCCTTAATTGCGAATTGCAATTAAGGAAACCCGATTCGCAATTAGGGAATATGTAGGATTCGCAATTTTTTTTGAAAATCCTACATACATCTCGTTTTACGATTCTCAAATAGCGATTCTCAAAAATTCGCTATTTGAGAATCTCAAAACCTCACATTGATACATATGGCCCCTAATCTCCCCGTGCCTAACAAAAAAACAAATGAATGTGTCCTCATGTAAACGCAACTGGTGCTATGTAAAGCGCTCTGATACCCGATACCTTCGGGTCAAGTTCGCGCTATATAAAACTCCGTAAAAAAAAGAAGAAAAAGGTATTCCAGTAACCCACAAATAAATAATATGTATTCCTGAAAGTCTCTTGTAGGATTTATTGCTACCTGATGCACAATATCTCCTGTTAAGTTATGGGAGATGTGTGGATCCCAGCCCCTCTGTTTCTGCTGCTCAAGTTGGTAAATAGATTCAAACCTATGCTTGTCTAAGAGTCAAGGGGAATCTACTGAGTCATATCTATAGACGGACTTGTAAAAACATATCTGAAAGAAACAAATAGTGATAGATTCCTTACCTTAGAATATCCCCAGGCGTCAGACTGGATCCGGAAAGTTTTCGTCAGCAGTACCCCTGCGCGTCGGTAGGGGCGTTGTGCGGCTCCGCGTCCGTCGTTGGCGTCGTGGTCGCCGAGATGACGTCGCGGGCGCTACTTGGACGCCGCCCACGCGCGCTGACGTCAGTTCTTTCTTTTTGCACGCCAGCAAGCGCAGATCTGGAGAGAGCGGTACCCCTAGTCTTTTTTGACTAAGTTTTTGAGATCTTTTTCTCACCTTTTTCGAGTTGATATCGACTCCTGGTGCAGTTAGGGATGCCTGGTTTTAAATCCTGCGAGGACTGTCATCGGATGATGTCGGTGACGGACCGGCACCGCATGTGTCTCTTCTGCCTGGGGCGCGACCACGACCCCAAGTCGTGCCCCGACTGCCGGTCCATGGCTCCGAAGTCTTTGCGGGAGCAGTCCCGAAAGCTGCTTGAAGCCCGGCAGTCTGCTCCGCGCCGTGAGAGGTCCCGGTCCAGAGGGAGGTCGAGGGACCGTGCGCACAGTCATCGGCGATCGTCGGGATCGAAGTCTTCGCACTCGGGGTCAGGTAAGGCGAAGCACAAGAAGTCGAAGAAACGTCATCGTTCTCCCACTTCCCCTCGCCGGTCGCGCTGTGGAAAACTAGCTGCAATGGTTGTTAGCATCAGCTGAAGCCATTTTGTTTCTGGCAGCCATTTTAGTTAGCCATGTGCTCGCCATGTGCTTTCTCCCTCCTCACTATTGCCTGCCCTTGTATTCTGCTTGTGTCATGTGATACAGTTAACTCTTTCAGCACTAAGCCAGAGCCTTGCACATGCTCAGAAAGACCTGTAGCTGCCAGAATGCACCTGCTCTTAGTGTATAACTGTCAGGCTGTTTTACTGATGTAAGGAGAAATGTCTCCCCTCCCACTTTGTTGAGCAAGCAATTTTTGAATACCCATATTAGTCAATAACTATTCTTGTGTGTGCCAGTACCTCCCCTTGGTCTCATGCTGACTATGCAGTAAATACAGTATATAAGACCTGTAATCTTTGTACTCCTTAGACTGTCTCATTACAGTGGCCTGAGGGTACCGTATTGACGCAGTCTCCCTCATGTGAGGTCAGTCTTCCTCATGTGAGGTTAATAAAAGCATTGTTTTTATATTCCAGCTTCCGTGCCAATCTCTTCTTTGTTGGTTTAAAGGACCAGGTGCATCAGTGAACCCCTAGAAAGGTTTTTTCTTCTACAGCGCGACGCGGCTGAGGGTACGGGTGGTGCCACCCCCGCGGCTCCGGCGGAGTCCATGGAGTTGGCGCCCGACTACCCGCCCTTCCCGGGGTCATCGGCGACTCCGGCCCAGATACAGGACTTCCTGTCGGCCATGGCTCGCCTCTTTGGGCCGTCGGGTCCCGCCGGTGCGCCTTCGGGCCCCGCGGTCCCGCATGGGTGTCCTCGCGTTTCATCGCCGGCGGCTCCGGCCCCGGCGTCGCTGTCGGCTCCGGCCCCGGCGCCGCAGGACACCCTTGGATCCAGGCCTGGATCCCGGTCGACGCCGGTTGACCTCGTTACGCCTCCACCGACGTCGACCCCACCGGCACCTATCCTGACGCCGCCCGCTCCTCGGGACGACGTCGACCTCAGATTCAGCCCCGAAGTGGACGCGGCGTCGGTCCGGCGTCGGTCGATGCCGTTCTCGACGCCGTTTGGGGATTTCTATCCCCATGTCCCTGCTCCTTATTTTTGGCCTGTTGAACAGCCTGAGGAGCAAGGGGAGGACTGGGAGGGGTCGGATGACCCTCTCGCTGCAGCCTGCAAGTCTGAACAGGACTGGGCTGAGGAATTGGGAGACGGCAGTGGTCTGGATACCTCACCAGACCTTGGCATGCTGTCTCCTCCTACCGTGGCTACGGAGGAGGGAGCCAGTTACGCAGTGGTGTTGCGTAGGGCGGTGGAGGCCCTACACCTCCAGCTCCCTACTGTGGCCGTCAGGACTAACCTCCTGACAGAGGTGCTTCAGCCAGCAGCGACTTCTACGGAGCCGCTGCTGCCCTTTAATGAATCCCTTTCGGACGTTCTTTTGGGCACTTGGTCCAGGCCCACCACAGGGGCTCCTGTGGATAGGAACGTGGCCCGACGCCATCGCCTGGCTCCGGGTGACCCCATTTTCCTCTCCCAACACCCCACTCCCGAGAGCTTGGTTGTCCAAGCCTCTGCTTCCCCAACCGCCTTCCCTTCCGCACCACCGGATAGGGAATCCAAGAAGCTGGATCAGTTTGGGAAGAAGATTTTCTCTTCCACCAGCTCTGCGCTGCGGTCCGTGAACACCACATGCCTCTTGGGCCGTTATTCCCACTGCCTGTGGGATACGGTGGCGAACGTGCTGTCTCAGTGTCCGGAGGAGGCCCGGCCTGCTCTCGCCCAGGCTGTTGCAGAGGGGAGAGGCGCAGCCAAGTTCATGATCCGTTGTGGTCTAGACACCGCCGACTCACTGGGCAGATCCATTGCAACGACGGTGGCGGTTCGCCGCCATGCCTGGTTGAGAACCACTGAATTTTCAGGGGATGTCCAAAACACCCTTATGGACATGCCCTTTGATGGCCGTCGCCTCTTCGGCGACAAAGCGGACAGCGCGTTGGAGCGGTTTAAGGACTCACTGGCTACGGCCAAGTCCTTGGGACTCTCGGCAGTCCGCCCTCCTCCGCCTTCCGCTTTTTGCTCCTTTCGTGGCACAGGAAGGGGCGCCCCGCAGCGTTCGCAACAGAGCCACAGGCCGGCGCAAGTCATCCCAGCGCGGACGCGGTTTCCACCGTGGCGGACAAAGGGGCCAGCGGGCGGGACAGACCACCACCACCACCCCCGCCACTTCTGCCTCCAAACCTTCCTAGTCCGAACTTTCAGGCCCATCACACGCCAGTGGGCGGCAGGCTCCGCCATCACCTCCCCTACTGGCGCACCATCACTTCGGACAGGTGGGTTTTAGAGATAGTCCGAAGGGGCTACTCCCTCTCCTTCGAGACTACCCCCCCAGCCATGCCACCTCAATACCACCGCATGTCGGGGGATCACTTGGTGCTTCTTCAGCAGGAAGTTGCGGCCCTCTTGGCCAAGGGGGCCATCGAGCGCGTTCCGACGCACGAAGTAGGTCGTGGTTGTTATTCCCACTACTTTGTGGTGCCCAAGAAGGACAAAGGCCTGCGTCCTATCTTGGACCTCCGGAACGTCAATCGCTTCCTCCGCAAAGAGAAGTTCAAGATGCTCACTCTAGCTCAGGTCTTGTCTGCTCTCGACCCACAAGACTGGATGGTGGCGCTGGACTTGCAGGACGCCTATTTCCACATCCCCGTTCTGCCAGCCCACAGGCGTTACCTACGGTTCATGGTAGGCAACGAGCACTTTCAGTTTACCGTGCTCCCCTTTGGCCTTACCAGCGCCCCTCGGGTGTTCACCAAGGTGATGGCGGTGGTCGCAGCTCATCAGCGCAGATCAGGGGTTTCAGTCTTCCCCTATCTCGACGACTGGTTGTTGAAAACGGGCTCGCCCTAGACAGTCGTCTCCCACCTCCAGACTACGGCCGACCTCCTGCACTTGCTGGGGTTCTCCATCAATGTGCCGAAGTCGCACCTGATTCCCTCCCAGAAGCTCCTCTTTATCGGAGCGGTTCTGGACACGGCGCAGTTTCGGGTCTATCCTCCCGAACAGCGAGTCCGGGACATTCGGGCTCTGATCCCCATCTTTCAGCCCTTGTCCTGGGTTTCGGTCAGAGTGACTCTGAGGCTGCTGGGCCTCATGGCCTCCTGCATCCTGCTGGTCAATCATGCCAGGTGGCGTATGCGGGCTCTGCAGTGGGACCTGAAGTTCCAGTGGGCGCAGCATCAGGGAAACCTGTCCGATCACGTCCAGATCTCGGAGGGCACTGCACACCAGTTGCAGTGGTGGCTCACGAACCGGCATTGGGTCGACGGCAGATCCCTCTCCCTTCCCCAACCGGAGTTCACAGTGGTGACGGATACGTCCCTCCTGGGATGGGGAGGCCACATGGGAGAGGCCTCTGGTCTTCGGCGGAGTCCCGGCTCCATATCAACCTTTTGGAGCTGCGGGCGATCAGGCTTGCACTGAAAGCATTCCTTCCCTCTGTCAAGGGGAGAGTGGTGCAGGTGTTCACGGACAACACCCCCGCCATGTGGTACTGCAACAAACAAGGCGGGGTGGGGCCGTGGACCCTCTGTCAAGAGGCTCTGCGTCTCTGGACATGGCTGGAACATCAGGGCATGTCTCTGGTGGTTCAACACCTGGCAGGTTCTCTGAACGCCAGGGCAGACGAACTCAGCCGCAGGTGCATGCTCGATCACGAATGGTGTCTTCACTCGGAGGTGGCGCAAGGTCTCTTTCAGCAGTGGGGAGAGCCTTGGTTAGATCTATTCGCCACCGAAGAGAACGCGAAATGTCATCAGTTCTGCGCGTTGGAATTTCCAAGGCGGCACTCGCTCGGCGACGCTTTTCGTCGCGAGTGGAGTTGCGGTCTGTTGTACGCCTTTCCGCCTATACCACTTCTGCCCAGAGTGCTGAAGAAGATCAGGCGCAACCGGGCCCTAGTCATTCTTGTGGCTCCGGACTGGGCTCGAAGAGTATGGTATCCCGAGCTACTCAGTATGAGCATCGATCCCCCGATCCGACTGCCTCTTCGGGAGGATCTTCTGTCGCAGCAGCAGGGGACGGTCCTCCACCCGAAACTGTCCAGCCTCCACCTCTTTGCGTGGAGATTGAGCGGCGGCAGTTGATTCCCTTCGACTTGCCTCCTGAAGTTTGTAACATTATTCTGGCAGCCAGGCGTCCCTCTACTAAGGTGGAATACGCCTGCAGGTGGAACAAATTTGTGGCATGGTGCACAGCAAAGGCTGTGGATCCCCTTTCTGCCCCTCTTTCTGAGGTTCTACTGTTCCTTCTTTCTTTGGCCCGGCAGGGCTCTGCTCTGGGCACTATCAAGGGCTTTCTTTCTGCTATTTCGGCCTTTCTCAGGCTCCCTGATCAGCCCTCTCTTTTCAAGTCCCCTGTTGTAAATAGGTTTCTTAAAGGCATTACTCACCTTTTTCCTCCTATTCCTTTCGTGATGCCTCAGTGCGACTTGAATCTGGTTCTGACGTACTTGATGTGCGCTCCCTTTGAGCCACTTCACAACTGTCCTCTTCGTCTTTTGACGTTAAAGACTGCTTTCCTGGTGGCCATCACTTCCGCCAGGCAGGTGAGTGAGCTCCAGGCTCTTTCCTGTAAGCCTCCTTTCCTTTCAGTCCATCCGGACAAGGTTGTGCTCAGGCCCCGTCCTTCCTTTTTGCCAAAAGTGGTTACGGCCTTTCACATTGGGCAGACTATTACCTTGCCCACCTTTTTTCCGCCTCCGTATCCTTCCAGAGAGGAAGAGCGGCTCCACCGTCTGGACCCAAAACGTGTGCTTTCTTTTTATCTTAACCACACACAGCAGTTCCGGGTGGATGACCAGCTTTTTGTTGGCTACGTTGGCACCAAGAAAGGTCGGGCGGTCCATAAGAGAACCATCTCCCGCTGGGTTGTCTTGTGTATCAAAGCCGGTTACTCTTTGGCTAAAAAAGAACCTCCGGTGGGGCTGCGTGCTCATTCCACCAGAGCTACTGCAGCCACTACTGCATTGGGACGTGGTGTCCCCCTGCAAGACATATGTCAGGCAGCCACATGGGCCTCGCTGCACACTTTACCAAACATTACTGCCTGGACAGCCAAGTCCGGAGAGACGGCTTCTTTGGCCGTTCTGTTCCCTGTGACTTTCTGGTGTAATCTTTGTTCGCAGATCCACCACCGGGGTTGGTATTGCTGGGGTATCTATTCTAAGGTAAGGAATCTATCACTATGTGTTTCTTTCAGATGCACAAGTTACTTACCTTCGGTAACGATATATCTGTAAGAAACATTAGTAGTGATAGATTCCTTACCGCCCCACACATCCTCCCCGTTCTGCGAACTGATTTCTAGGGTTAAGGTCATCCTTTTCATGGCCCTAGTTTCAATGCACCAGTGGTCAGTATCTTGCATGGCTCTGCGTTCCTGGCGCGGAAAGTCGTGTACAGAACTGACGTCAGCGCGCGTGGGCTGCGTCCAAGTAGCGCCTGCAACGTCATCTCGGCGACCACGACGCCAACGACGGACGCGGAGCCGCACGACGCCCCTACCGACACGCAGGGGTACTGCTGATGAAAACTTTCCGGATCCAGTCTGACGCCTGGGGATATTCTAAGGTAAGGAATCTATCACTACTAATGTTTCTTACAGATATATCATTACCGAAGGTAAGTAACTTGTGCATCAGTCACAATGCTAAAGACAACACAGGCCCATCAGATTTCATCCTTGCTGGGGTCACTGGCAATTTGGCCTGAATGCCCAACTGCAGATGAAACCTCTGGAACAGTGGCTGGAATATCAGGGGTGTAATATTCAGGCAATTGCGGAGACAGTCTCACTGGCTGACATTAAATCTCTTTTCTGGTGCAGCCAATAATAATCTTATGAAAGAGGTCCCCTTTCATCAGGGCGTTTTACCTCTAACTATTGTGATAGATTCTTCTGTCGCCGAATGGATGAGGACCAGCCGCCTGAAGCTGAACTCGGACAAGACGGAGGTCCTCATCCTTGGTTCCAACCCTTCAGCCTGGGACGACTCCTGGTGGCCAACATCACTGGGAACAGCCCCGCCACCCACCGACCACGTACGCAACCTAGGGGTCATCCTCGACCCCACCCTCTCCATGACTAAGCAGGTCAACGCCGTTTCCTCATCCTGCTTCAACATCCTCCGAATGCTCCGCAGGATCTTCAAGTGGATCCCCACCGAAACAAGAAAAACAGTCACCCAGGCCCTCGTCACCAGCAGGCTGGACTACGGAAACGCCCTCTACGCAGGAACGACGGCTAAGCTCCTGAGACGGTGCAACGCATCCAGAACGCCTCTGCACGTCTTATCCTCGACATCCCCCGACGCAGCCACATCACACCCCACCTGAGAGACCTGCACTGGCTCCCTGTCAACAAGAGGATAACCTTCAAGCTCCTCACCCACGCACACAAAGCACTCCACAACTCCGGACCAGCCTACCTCAACAGACGACTCAGCTTCTACACCCCCACCCGCCAGCTCCGCTCGACCAGCCTCGCCCTCGCCACAGTCCCCCGCATCCGGAAAACGACCGCCGGCGGCAGATCCTTCTCCCACCTCGCCGCCAAGACCTGGAACACCCTCCCCACCAACCTCCGACAGACCCAAGACCTACTGGCCTTCAGAAGACTCCTCAAGACCTGGCTCTTCGATCAGTAGCAGCACCACCCCCCTCTTCCCCCAGCGCCTTGAGACCCTCGCGGGTATGTAGTGCGCTTTATAAGTGACATGATTGATTGATTGATTGATTGATTGATTGGGGAGCACACATAGGTCTTCTTCAAACCCAAGGAAAATGGTCAGTGAAAGAGAAGACCTTTTATATCAACCTGCTAGAGTAGAGAGTAGTCGATCAGGCTCTCAAGACTTTTCTTCCAAGCATCTAGACAAATTCTCTGCTTGTACAGACTGACAACACAGTATACGCATTATTTCAACGCAGATTAGGGAGGGATCAAATCCAGAGTTCTCTCAAGGCACAAATGATATGCAAATGACTGATTGGGAGGAACTTGCAAATCACCACGGTCTACCTTCCTTGTGCCGAAAATGCAGAAGCGGACTCTCTCAGCAGGACATTGTATGAAAATCACAAATGGGTACTGTAGGAAAGTGCCTGTTTTGACATGGTTAGCCCCCACTTTTTGCCTGGAACATGATGTAATTTTGACTGAAAGTGCACTGGGTCCCTGCCAACCAAGTTCCCAGTGCCAGAACTCTTTTCCAAAACTGTACCACAATTGGCACAACTTAAGCAACCCCTGTAAGTCCCTAGTAAATGGTACCCCTGGTACCTAGGGCATTGGGACTGAAGAAGGTCTACTAGGGTTGCAGCACAAATTGTGCCACCCTAGGGACCCCTCACCAAGACCATACAAACTGCCATTGCAGACTGTGTGTCTTGGTGCAGAGAAAACTGAAGAGTCGACATGGCACACATCCCTGTGTGCCATGCCCACAGACACTGCATGAGTTATAGGTAAGTCACCCCTCCTGCAGGCCTTATTGCCCTAAGGCAGGGTACACTATACCACGTGTGGTCATATCTACCTGAGCAGATATGACCTTACAATATCTAAGTCCATTTTTGGATATTGTAAGTGTCCAGGGAAACCACAGAGAGTACATGGGCTGGACACCCATCATTACGAGTTTCCAAGCACCCTGATGGCTTCACTGTGCCCAGGAATGTATGATTCCAAACATCTTGTCTTCATAAATCCACAGTTATGCCAGTTTTAGAGGTGCCCCCTGAAAACCTACCAAGCACTGGGGTGGTCTCTGACTCGTCTTAGCCAGCCAGCCACCACACAACATGTTTTTAACCTCATGGGTAAGAGCTTTTGCTCTCAGAGACCAGGAACAATGCCTGCTCTGGGCAGTGGTGCTTCACGCTTCCTCTAGGACGGAATGACATTCCAAGGCGGGAAGATTCAGAGGCCATGCCGCCTTTGAAATGCAACCCAGGCATCTCCAGATAGTGGAGGATGCCAACCCCCCTGTCCTGCTCAACGTTTGGTGGGAGGACAGGTGGGAAAATTAGTTGGATTAGGAGGTGTGCCCACATTCAGCCAGCACCACCCCTAAGGTGGGGCAGGTGATGTGGACCCCACTTTTCCAATTCCTCCATCTAGGGATGGAAGAAATTTACCTATCAGGGTCAGGGTTGTGCCCCTTCCTACAGGAAGTGGTCAAATAGAGGGTGTAGTCACCGTAAGGGTAGGTAGCCCATTAGCTACTACCTGGTACTCCCCTTAACGCTCCTAAATTTAGTATTTAGGTGGCACCCCTGGACCCTGAACTTCAGATTTGATGGACCTAAGAAGACAACGGACAAAGAAGAGCTGCTGACCCGAGCACAGAGTACCTGCTGAAGAATTGTGGTGCGAAACCCTGCCTGCTGCCTCATTGAACACGCCCATCATGGTGTGTTGTCTCGTCCTGCTGCTGTGAGGCCTCCAAGAACCCCAGAGCACCTCCAGCCCTTTGCCAATCGCCAGAGATCCCCCTTGGAGTAGAGGAGCTACTCCCCTGCAGTCCACAGACACTGAACCCGCAGAGTTCGGTTTACCGATTTGCCTCTCCCGGGCGACGCAGCAACCAAACCAGAAGAGGTACACCAGCTCCAGACGGTCAAGTCTATCTTCTTACCAGGTGTGATGATACCAGGACCTACCGGAGCCGTGCCATACCAATACCTGGGGTACCAGACCCCCTGCAACCTACACCAAGACGAAGAGTCCAATCCAGAATTCAACTGCCCAGGAAGCAAGCACCAGTCAAGGGACATCAGAACCCCTGAGACCCACTTTGTGAGTGGCCCAGCTGTCCGGAAATTGTTCTAACCTGCTTGCCCCTGACGGTGAGGACCGCCTTGACGAACAGTGCCCAGCTGACCTACCTGCTCTGCACCCAGCCTGCCTGGCCTGGGTACCGACAAACCAGCTGTGCTCCTATGGTCCTGAGGCCCTTGCGACCTGATCCCTTGTTTGGGGTCCCCCTGTGCAGCCAGTTTTGAGGTGGCCCCCTTCTTCGTAGCACACCAGCTACCAACGACCTCCGCACCCTGCTCCCAGCCGAATCCGGGACCCTCCCTATGATCTGCTGGTGGAACATTGGACCTTGGCCTCCAGCTACCCTAAATATCAAAGGTGAACCCCTAGAACCGACTGTACGATTTTATATACATGTATGTGTTTTTCTCCATAGACTTTCATTGTGCGTAATTGCGCACAGCAGTGAGCTATTTTCGGAACTTTGAAAAATCATAACTAAAAAAGTACTTACCTGTGAACGAAGTTCTTGGTCTTAAAAATTATATAAAAATCTGTGTTATTTTTGCAAATTGGTCTCGGATTTATTCTTGAGTGTGTGTCTCATTTATTGCCTCTGTGAGTACAACAAATGCTTAGCACTACCCTCTGATAAGCCTAAATGCTTGCCCACACTACCACGACTAGAGCGTTAGTATTATCTACGTTTGCCTCTGTATACCAATTGTGGACTCACTGGACTCTCTGCACAGTGTACTTCATTTTAGTGCCCTATATAGAGCCAGATTCCTACAGGTACTAAATGACACAGTGTTGCACAACATCTTTTGTAAGTGTGGTTTTCCCCCGGTGGATTTGTTCACAAACACACAAAGTAAGAAATGCCCAAATGATGCATCCAGGTTTTACCAGCCAGCCTCTTAGGGAATTCCCTTTTGGTAAGCTGCTTGAAGAAGTTTGTGTACACCTTTTCTACATACCCCTTATTCCATCAGTCATCATCAAGCAAACAAGCGACAAGGTTTGGATGATACTGATTCCACCAGAATGGACGCATCAATAGAAGTTCTCCAACAGTCGGCATCTTTCGGAGTGCCCACACAAGAGGCAGTCATGGAGACTAGATCTCTTGTTCATGTTCGAGGACTAGATCCTGCACCCCATCCTCCATCGCTGAACTTGGCAGCTTGTCTCCTAAACCCTTGCAATATGGCTACTTAAATCTTCCACAAGATTGACTAGACATTTGGACGGTAGCTAGGCATCCATCCACCTGGACAACCAATGCTTTTAAATGGAGGAGATTCTACATCTGGTACATCCAGAAGAACATCAACCCCACCAGACGCCAGGAGGAAGCAGCACACCCATATTTACCCTACTTGGCAAATGCTGACGTTTTCTTCGATAAAAGTGCACCTTGAAGCCATTATTACCACTTTTTCTATGTCCCCTCAGTAAGTGATTTTCTAGAAGGCAATAATTATCCTGGAAGGACGCTTTCCTAGTAGCCTTCGCTTTAGCCCAAAGGGTAAGTAAAATTCAGGCTCTATGCTGTAAGCAACCATATAAGATTGTCCATAAAAATAAAGTTGTCATGAGAAATCCTCCAAGTTTACACCCTAAAATAGTGTCAGACTTCCATGTCAATCAAACTGTTTCCCTTCCAACTCTTTTACAGAACTCCTTTTCTTCAACAGAGTGGACTGTGTAAATTTCTTTATGTTAAAAGGCATTATCGTATTAACAGAGAATCCAAAGCAGATGCTCAGGTGGGCTAAGCTTTCCTACTGGAGAAGGAATGGTTGCTTAGTTGTAATCCTAGTTTTCCTCCAGGGGAATTTTCCGTACAGTCATAAGCAACCATTTCTGCTCCCAAGAGAAGAGATAAAGACACTTGACTACTATTCTCTCAGAGTCCCTAATTACTGCAAAGAAAAATGTGACCTAACTGTTAGTGTCTTTGCCAGATTTCCAGAACTGAGACTATCGTATTTTTGGGAGTGTTAGCATACTGGAATTGCAGCTTAAAAGACCTGCCTAAAACCTCTAAGTCATCCAGTTTTTCGTGAATTGCTTGTTTTTGACCACCAGATAAAATCTTCAAATGGCTCCCCGTCAACTCCAGATGAACCGTCACTCAAGCTCTAGTCACCCGTTGGCTCGACTACAGCAACGTACTCTATGTAGAAATCACCACCCACCTCCTGAAGACACTGCAGACCATACAGAACTCAGTGGCCGGACTCATCCTTGACCTCCCCAAACGGACCCACATCACACCCCACCTCAAGAAACTCCACTGGCTTCCCATTAAGAAGAGGTGTGAATTCAAGATGCTGATCCACACCTACAAAGTTCTTCACAATCAAGGACCAGCAGACATCAACCACTGCATGAACTTCCACCAACCCTCTAGACACCTGCACTCCTCCTCCCTCTCCCTCACACACACTCCCTGCATCCGCCGAAACAACAATGGAGGATGCTCCTTCTCCTACCTCGCTGCTAAATCCTTAAATGACCTCCCCCTTCACCGCTGAACCTCATCCTCTCTTCTGGAATTCAGGAAAGGACTCAAGACCTGGCTGTTCAACTAAGCACACCCAAAATAGTAAGGCCGTCAGCGCCTGAATACCCTCGCGGGCGATTAGCCGCACTTTATAAATCCTGATACTGCCCGCACTGTTTCCTTGGTACCCTGGTACCCATGCCAATAGTTGTGAGATTGCTAGTAGAAAGACGGGCCAGGTGATAGGCATTGCATCCAGTTTTGCTGTATTTATTCAATACAGCTAAGATAGTTGTCCCTGAATTTATTAGAAAATTTGGATTATTTACATTTAGGGTAGTACGATTCGTAAAATGCTTTTTCTAGTTCAAACACCAAATTGCGATTCGGTAATTTTAGTCAATATTAATATTTTACTGACTACAGAAGTGTAGTGGTAATACATTTCCATGAACCATTGCCTACTCTTAAAAAATGTAAGGTAAAGTTAAAAAATGTTTAAACCATCCCATTTTCCTTTAAGGAAAGGTTTAAAAAGAAAAAAGATTGCTTTATTTAAAAGCAATCACAGATATGGTGGTGTGCTGACTCAGCTGGACACCATCCCTCTGATGGCTGCGGTTCCTAGTGGGTTGCAAATTGCGACCTACCTCATTAATATTCATGAGAGGTCGATTTGCCACCCACTAAGAATCGGTAATTTGCGCACTGACCTGTAAATACATAAGTCAGTTCACAAAATAGCACTCCGGGTGCAAAAAAACTTGTCGTAAATTGCAACAGGTATTTTGGACCACAGTTTAGTTCATTTGGCCCTTTGTTCCTCCTCTCTTCTTGACAAAGCACTTGATCCACTGTCCACCATTGTTGAGCAATAGACATGAAGAAAGCTTGCCACCTCATTTTCCAGTCCATATGAAGGTATTATTGTTAAACAATGCATGCTACAGAGATCAATACGCACTCCTCCTTGGTGTTTAGAGAAAGCCAGAACACTCGAGGAAGCATTGCTTTTTTGCTTTGGACCTCACATGCAAACTGTCAGGGCTTCCAGCACTGCACATGAACGCGCTTTGTTCATGTTGGTGCTGGAGAGAGTGGTCAGGGGCTGTGCGTGCCCATGCACAAACCTCATGCTCACACGCATTAGTGTGATAGAGCTCACTGTGGATTCCGTCGCAGCATATCTCCTCCTCCACCCTCAACTGGCCTGACGTCAGCAGAACATGCCTTTCCTGCAAAAGAGGGACTGAGCACAGGCGTTGTGTGACTGCGTCAGAGAAGGACAGTTCAGACAGGCTCCTCAAACATAAGTGATGGGCCCCCTACATGGCTTTCAAGATGAGGTAGGACGCTCTGAGGACACCTGATCCTGCCCTCCCCCTGACTATGCAGCTCCCAACTCCTTGAAAGGTTTAGAAATTAAATTAGACTACTCGTAAGCCAAGAGATGTGTTTTGAGAGAGAGGATCCCACAGGTTGGACACTACAAAAATAATTGTTTAATGTCCCAGTATCCAAATGGACAGTTTAAAGCTACCCAATCACCATCAGTCACAAACCTTTACTGAATGAACTTCAAGACATGACACTTATCTCTGCTACAAGAACCAAATAACCAGAGAACATTGTGTCTGACCCAGGTGCACCATTGGTGCAAATTCATCCCATCTTTGTAACTTGTTTTCATTTTTTCACAGTGTAAGGACATGTGAAGGATGTGCCAGTGTGTTAGCATGGTGAGCGTACTCTGTGTGGTGATGTGAGACCTATGATGAGCTGCTGGAAATATCTTGCTCTTTTTGAAGAGTGGGATATTCAGGTGAAGCTCCTTGTCCCTATGGACACACCATCGGCCACCAATGAGGACAAAAATCAGTTTGCGTATACCTTGAAATCTATGACTTGCATACAATATCAAGGCGTACAACCTGAGTTTTGTGCATCCCAAGAAAGAGAAAATCTTCACCAATTGTGGAGAAAAAAATCTATAGATTCATAAATTTTAGAACTGTCTTTGTGTTTATTTTTATTTTTGCTCCGAAAATGGTCTCCTTCTAAATTTAAAACATGTCATATTTAACATAAAGAGCAGTTTGGATATCCATAAACTGCTTTTTTCGCAAATCGTTCACTCGCCCTAAATATTTTGCCAACTTCATGAGTGTTTTAAAAGAATTAAAATGTAAATAATTTTTTTTAAGGTTTTACAGGAAAAATGTATCAAATTCAATGAGACATTGCGCTCTTGATTAACAAGGGAATTGATTATCTTTCTGCGACCCTATTACATTTAGACTTTTAAAATAGTGCTATGTTTTTTGATGTCCTGATATATAACAAAATGTTGTGCCATTTCTTGTTGAATATTCAGTAAAACGCGTCTGCAGTCAGAGGAGATCGTGGCAGAGCTGGTCTACAGTTTCCTCATCCCAGAAGTGCAGAAAAGGTCACTTAAGGAGAGGGGTGAGTATTTGAACATATACTACAGCTACAAAATGTCACAATGGAGTGTGTTCCTCCCCAGTACTGTTTACAGGTTCCCCTAAGCTTGGGTGTGGGTAATGTTAGTGAGGTACTGTGGGTGTGTTTGAAAGCAGAGATGTATTTGTCACTAGCTCGTCTAAAGTTTCCTCAGTCCCTACTGTGCAAGAATTGCCCAGTGTGTGGCTTACACTAGAACTGTGCGAAAACTCCTAAATCTTGTGGCTGAAAGAACATGAATATTCCTCATACCCACCCTTTTTACAGACCTCATCTTCGTCTTCATTCTCTCGATCTACCTGTACAAACCAAAATAGTAATGACATCACATGTTGATGGTGTTTCTGGTTGAGTGAGTTGATTTCCTTTTTTTTATGTCTTGCCTACGCAGCGCGCATGCGCTGCATAAGCAAAAAGACCTTTTGGAATCGCTTCGGCTTTTCAGCCAAAAACGTGCACGCGTTCCATTGCCTTCAATGGCAACGCGTGCACGTTTGGCGATTCACTTGCGGGAGCGAGCGGCGCCATATGGTAGCAATTATCGCTCCTGGTGCCGCTCGCTCCCGCAAGGGAAACGCTTTCACTTTTGCCGACAGTTTCTTTTTTTAACTTGAGGCGCGCACGCTTGTTTTTGTTTCCCTCTTGTTCTAGGTCCTTGATTTACAGTACTCTCAGACAGTGCACACGGAATTCACTTGTTGTCACTAGTAGTGTCCATGGTTTGCAGCTGCGGCTACCGATATCTAAGACGACTACACTTTCAAGGCCGCAGACAGTACATACAAAGTGCACTTTTCCCATTACACATACTGTACAGGGGGTACTGGAACAAAAAGGCTTCACGTATGCACTTTTTGTATTTACATGCAGCTTGACGCAGTTGCTGGGCTTTCAGTGACTGTGTATAGTGCACACACTAATATTGTTATTACGTAGCTCACATGCACCTCGTGTACTTTCAGCACAGGTGCGAACTTGGTGCCAGTACATTCTATTTGTATTTCTCAGTATTCCACAAGAAAAGCTACACGAAGTGAGCGAGGGTTGGTCCCCGCCTGGAGAGTTGCACGAGTGTGAAAGTGTGGTGGTGTTAAGAATAGGTACCTGAAATGGCGCATATCTATACGCGATTTATGTGTCTGCTGGCACGTTGGATTTAGGAGTGCAGTTGTGCCTTTTAGGTGTGCATATCATCACGTAGGTTGCAGTTAATGTTTGTGTATTTTTGTGACCGCACCCAGCACAGGTGTGCCAGTGCAGATGATGGGCATCCTTACCCTTTCAGTGCAGACTGCATTTTTTTTTAACGTGGGGGCGGATTTCGCCCCTCCCCACCGCATGCCTGGCAATGGTTATAGATTTTAAAGCCTTTTTAAACAACCTTTCCCCGGGAAAATGTTTTATTAACATTGTGTTACCGGTTTATTCAGTGTACGTTGTCGAAGGGGCGCGGGGCATCGAACAGCTTAGAAGGTACTGGCGGCCCAGTTTAGTAAATTAAACCAATTTCCAGGATCCTTTTTTTTCACGCTGCCTACTTTCTGAGACGCGGAAATGTGTCTCCCGTGGGAGATCGGTGCCCCTCGTGACCCCAACAATCTTTGTCCTTCTCTCCGGGCACCTACGTGTGCCTGAGGATACTACATGTTCAGAGCTCGGGAAATGGAGGGGCGTGTTTGAGCCCATCGGCTTCTGGGGGACGGGGCTTGAGGCAGTAGCGGGGGCCCTTCCACGTCTCCCTTCCTGGAGCAGTCTTCAGCCGTCACAGTGAAGGGGTGGGGGCAGGCAGGGCTTGGTAGGGGTGGTCTTCTTGGCCCCAGCAGGGTCAGCAGTCCCCGTGGAGTTGAGGGATCCCCTTCCTGCATCTAGTATTCCCTGGTGACGGGTAGGCTGGCTTCCTGCAGCTCTCCCTGCTGCATGCCCTCCTTTGTCGGGTCGCCATGTTTGCTGCTCCGCTTCTATTGTTCCTGCCTGGGGTCTCGCCTCCCCTTCCCGCCGTGGCCTGGCTGCGGCTTGTTTTTTTATTAGGTCTCACCTGAGCCAGCGCTTAGCGCTGCTCTGGCCGAGATATTTAGTAAGTGGGTTTTGGAAGTGCTATCAGAGAGGCTCCCAGCTTGAGTGCACGTGAGCGTGCACGCGCGCAGCTGCCATGTGGCTGTTCTGTAATGGCTCCTCTGCGCACACTACCCCCTCCCTTCTGAGAGGCGTCATGTGGCTTTCCTCTCGCTCCGACAAGCGCTCCTCCACCCCTCCCCTCCCCCGCCGCGTTGCACTGCTTTTGGCAGAACATGCCTCAAGTCGTTGCTCTTATTTTCCAAACCTTTTATGCGCCAGACAGTTACGGATCTTCTTAAACACAATTACCATATTTGTGTCATGCTTTTAAAAGCACACTTATTTGAAACATTTCTTACCACCACCTTCAATTTCTTTACTTTTGCTCAATCGCGGCACCCGCGCTTTACTTTTAACATGGTTAAAGGTAAAGCGCCGGTGCACGATTGCTGCAAAACTAAAGAAATAGAAAAAACATCTATTTCTTTACTTTTGCTATAATCGCGGCACTGGCGCTTTACCTTTAACCATGTTAAAAGTAAAGCGCCGGTGCACGATTCTGCAAAGTAAAGAAATAGATGTTTTTTCTATTTCTTTACTTTTGCAGCAATCGCGGCACCGGCGCTTTACCTTTAACCATGTTAAAGTAAAGCTCGGATGCCGCGATTGAGCATGAATTTAGGGCTTGTATGGTAGACCCAATACAGCCAGAGGTCAAAAACACCAGCTATCCAGATGCATGAATACCAAAACCTCAGGGGTGCACGGATTTCCTTACAGCCCTTTACGGTAGGGGAGTCTGCAGGAATGAACGATCTCCTCTTTTGGGTTCTCGAATCAGCTCTTTGCTGAGTGATGACGCTGCCTCATCTCTTTCCCCAGCACGAGCACCTCCTCCCACTTGCATGCAAAAATTAATGTTACTTAGTGGCCGCGTGCTATTGAATGCTGACTGAGCCCAAATAAATATTATCTACGGGGCTACTCAACCACCTTTCCACCTCATTGCTGCCATTCCAATGTCCTAGGATTCGACCAAATCTCGTCCCCCACCAGCCAATGCCTGGGTAAACGCACTAGTGCTGAGGGCCTGCATAACTAAACCAACCCTCACTCGTGCCCAACAAGGCCATAAATGCCGCCTCCACTGCATGCTAGTCCATCTGCTGGGCTCCCTCCCTAAGCAGCCTCTGTGTTATCAGCAGGCTAAGGGTTCTTCATCCAAAACGCAGTGTCGTCTGAATTCCTCACCTTGGTGTTACCCCCTCCTGAGCACCAGACATCTCCCCTTACAACAACAACACCCACAAGGCCTTTCATTACTACTAAACACAGCCCGAGGCAGCTCCAGGTCACGGACTTTGAGGTAAACACGCTCTCAAACGCACTGTTCTCCAGCCCCGCTCACTACTCGGACTCTTGGTGAAAGCGCGACTCAGTGACACTTCTGTTGCGTTTAGCATCTTGTGTACATCCATACGACATTCTTTTGTTCATGTGTTGCGCCATCCACGTGCACATGCTGGTATGTTCTGTTTCAAGTCAAATATGCAGAGTTGCACTGTTGAGACAGTGAGCCGCAAATAAAAATACTGCGAATACAGACTACTGCGACCTATAAATGTGCACATAAAAGATTACTTTCACAGATACATGAATAGCTCAATTACTCTAATAGCAGATAAATGTGCAATTAAATCACTATTGGCACAGCAGATAAATAAACAGACAAACAACCATCTGTTTTACAGAATACGTGAACAGCAAAATAATTGTTGCAGATGAATGCGCAGCCGCATTGTTAATACAGGAGATACATGTGCACTCGAATGGTTGACGCAGCAGACAAATGTGCAGAAAAATCATTTTAGCAACAGATAAATGCGCACGGCCATCCTGTCGCTTGTAACTGCACAGAATTAAATATAGTTATTATAAATTATCATTGCCACGCGTAAACCAAAGCGGTACATGTTGCTCTCTGTAGAGTCGACTGTACTCTTTGCCTAAAGTCCTCCCCACGCCCCATCCGCCTGGGACCCCCTTCCATAAGCGGAGGGGGTGGAGTGATGAATGCGGCAGGAGTGCAAGGGGGTGGAGGGGCGCCCCTTGGCGAGGCCTACCACTCGGGAATAATGGCGAGACTTTACTTTACGAGCAATATCCCCGTAAGTCACTCGACTTTGATTCTAATGAGTTTGGGAAGCTGATGGCAGGGACGACGGGCATTTAACCAAGATTTGTATACTGCTACTCTTCTACCCCTCTACCCCTCTACTACCCCTCTACACCTCTACCACCCCTCTACCCCTCTTCTACCCCTCTTCTACCCCTCTACACCTCTTCTACCCCTCTATTACTCAGCGCCACCACAATATCACTCAGCGCCACCACAGCATCAGTCAGCACCACCACAGCATCACTCAACACCAACACAGCATCACTCAACACCAACACAGCATCACTCAGCACCACCACAGCATCAATCAGCACCACCACAGCATCACTCGGCACCACCACAGCATCACTCAGCACCACCACAGCATCACTCAGCACCACCACAACATCACTCAACACCACATCAGTATCACTCAGCATCGCCTTTCCAATAGTACACCACCACATCATCATCACTCAGCAAAACCTAAGTATCATTCAGCATCACCTCAGCATCGTCTCAGCACCAGTCACCACCACCACCACTACCACCTCAACATCACTCAACACCACCTCAGCCTGCTCTCGGAATCTGTCATCTGTTGATTCTCCCCTAACGTCTGGCCGCTGATAGTGTTATAATACAGGTACTAGTTCACAACCTTCAACCTCCAATTGTTTATGCCCCCTCAAAAAAAAAACTTTAACAAACAACTATTGGAATAAGCAAAAACAAGTTGCCAGCATTGCAAGAACAAAAGAAAAATGGGGACATTTTTTATTGTACATACATTTTTAATATGGTCGTTCTGTTGGACATAATGCCTTCTTGATCATATATAAGGTAACAAAAATGCTTCTGGCACTTTTTTATTACAACTTTTCAGCATACTGCACAGCAGCCACACTTCTCTACAGCACAGCTTAAACACATTGGCAAAGTCAATAGCTCTGCCTAAACACTTATAAGGGCCCAAAAGCGAGACCTATTGGCTATGCCAATGCTTGTTTATTTATTTGCCGCTGCCACAAGGCTGGACTCCAGCCTCTCATGAGCACCCAGTGTCTAGCTTGTCCCCGTACCTACCGCGTGCATTATCCACTGCGCACGTGCTGGCATCGCCTAGAACACACACACATTACGAAACCAGAGCTCACACATATTATACCGCAATCAATATGTATCACCCACATCTATGTATTACATACGGACATATATATTTTTTATATAGCGTAATAGCGCCAACTCGACCGGAAGGTATTGGAGCGCTTTAAATGAGCACCAGTTATATTACACAAGGACCCATTAATTTTTTGTTAGGCACGTGGTGATAAAGTGATTTGCCCAGAATCACAGGGTGTTGAGCCGAGGCTCGAACCTGGTTCTTCAGCCTCAAAGTCGACAGCTCTGGTCGCTAGGGCACATCCACTCCTCTAATAAACTTCCACTGCACTCATACCTCACACATACATAATGTATTTTAGCACACACAGCTGTATTCCCAGTAAACACACCAACATATTAGCAGACACGCCTGAATAACCTGGCACACAGATGTATGTTCTCCAGTCTCTAATACACATATGTGAATTGGAGAGAACATACATGACGCGCAAGATCATATTACTTTTCACAAAAGTATAACGGATTTACCACATTTGCCCGCACATGCACGTTAGCATGTATATATATTCTTGAAAATGAACATGACTGTATTTCCCCTAGGTGCTTGCTCATTTTACCCAACAGAAGCTTGAGTGTGTTAACAGGCAAGCGCGGGTGTTAACAGGCAAGCGCGTGAACGTGCACGTGCACGTTCTCCACAATTACATGTTGCCCATTAACCCGCTGGTCCAGCTCATTTTACCGCTGAATGTTTTGTTCCAGTACATACTCCTATATTACCCTTTAAACGTGTGTGTATTATCGCGACACGAGTGGCACAAGGATGTAGAACTTTTGCTTCCGGTCGGAGCCGTGATTCGTGAAACGTGCAAGAGCCCCGGGAGAGTGATGTGCACCCCGTGCCTGCCCCCAGCATTTCGCTAAGGCAGACGCCGGGGTTTCATGCACTATCTTGCAGAATGCGATCCAGCCACGTGCAGTAAACATCAGCGTGAAGAGAAAAGCCACCGACATACCATAAAACACTTTATCATAAACGGTGATGCGAGTATATCAACGTGTAGGATTATTTAATTAACCAAATACAATGTTGTGGCGATGACATTAAAGAATTAGTTTAAAAAATATGCTTGTGCATCGGGTCGACGTCTCGGCTTGTTATGCGTGATATATAAATAGTAATTATCTTTAAGGGGACATGAAAGAACAATAAATTATAAGGCGGCAGAGTGGACGTTAAGACCCAGACCTGAACCGTTCATTTGAGCTAAAAGTGGTGTGGGCGGCCTCCCTCGAATCTTCTCCACGCACAGGGCTGTGTAACCGGAGAGGAGTTAAACCGAAAGTGAAAGCGCAATCTGGGGTCCCGCTTTCCTCGGTCCCCCTGAGTGTCCGTTTCCACAATAAATAGGGCTGTTCTGTGTACACCCACGCCTCCACCTAATCCTTGCATTACAATTTCTCTTAATTAGAAAAGGAGGCTCTGGGTGAGGAATGTTAATGTAAGCACGGGGGAGGGGTGGGGAGAAGCGGAGACTTTTTGTGTGCGCGCACAGTTGTAATATACACCTCACAAATGTATTACTAAAGTTAAAAAGATAATGTTCAGTTTTCTTTTTATCACAGTATAGCAACATTGATGTGAGAAAAACACCTTTACTGCCTCACAGAATCCATTTAACTATTACCGGCTTACACAGAGAACCCCATCTCTTAATAGCCACGCGGGCGCTTCAATGTGCTTTTACCATAGCTCACACATTTAACCCTCACAAACTGGTTTTGGTTAAATATCTTTCGTTAAAACCAAGGTGGAAGTGGCCTAAAGGGCAATCGGGCAGTGCCAGAAAGGAGGGCTGATCTGAAAGGTCAGTGTGTAGGCTGTGTTTTGGGCAATTTCTGGGCCTGGTTGGTGGGCCAGTTTTTACTGTCGATTTCCTTGATATTAGTACAAACATTGCCTGTAGTAAGTACAAATGCCTAAGTCTCCCCTACCTTAAAAAACAATGTCTTTACAAGTTCCAAACTTCCCCTATTCGCAAATGTGAGCCACCTCTTTTAAGCTTTCCGATTCGCTATTGGAGGCCACTTTTATTTTGGTGCCCGGGCCTATTTACTGTCCTAAATCCAACCCTGGTTAAAACAGGTACACATTAGAAAATACCATGGCATAAGCCATATGTGCGGAGTATATATATATATATTGTGCAGTTTTATATATCGCGTACTCGACCCGTAGGTATTTTGGATCGCTTTACATGAGCACCAGTTCATTAAACAGGGACACATTCGTTTTTGGTAGGCACGGGAGATTAAGTGATTTGCCCAGTTCCACAGTCGGCAGCTCTGGCATCCTCAATGCGTGGACGTGGGCCTGGGTGTACCCGAGATAATGTATGTGAGGAAGTACTTGTTAGTGTACTCATCTGACTGTGCGAGAATGGGTCGTCCAGAGACCCACCCCTTGGATTACACTGCCCTGATGTTCACAAATCATGTAGCGGCGTAGCGCACAGAGCTGTGCTGTGCTGACAGTCAGCGCACAGAAAGCACACAGCTGGGTATTCAGAACCTTACATAGAAGACAACGAGTGCGTTTGTTTCAAGTTTGTGCCTGTTTGTGGAGACTAGATACAAATCACGGATATTTGCATTATTCCATTGTATGAGCTTGTAGTCTAATATCACTTTATAGCTTTTTTTTATACAGCTGCCTTTCACAGAACTGCTTTCCAATAAGTTCCCGGGCTCGATAGAAAGACATGAAATGGCACTCGACCCGTTAGTCTCATGTTTAAAACAAGTACTAGACCAGCATTGGCATATCCAATAGGTCTCGCCTTTGGGACCTTATAAGTATTTAGTTATGCAGCACAATATCCTTGGTGCAACAACATCAACTGTTGCATAGCTAAACACTTATAAGGTCCCAAAGGCGAGACCTATTGGCTATGCCAATGCTTGTTTCTGTGGGTACGGCCTGTCAGTATGCAGCCTACTCTTTTACGATGTTGAACATATCGCTGTAGCTTCAGGTATGACCCGTGGCACAGTGCCTGGCATAGAG
Organism: Calotriton arnoldi; assembly: GCA_963921515.1. Classification (NCBI taxonomy): domain Eukaryota; kingdom Metazoa; phylum Chordata; class Amphibia; order Caudata; family Salamandridae; genus Calotriton; species Calotriton arnoldi. Next base: position 732,030 of record CAWUFW010002697.1, on the reverse strand, counting down.
GAGTGTCGATCCTGTTCGTGTTGGAGCCTAAAAAAATGAAATAAAAAATATATAGAACTCTATTATATACAACAATATCTCAGATGCTGTTTTTTTTTCTTACTTTTGCTTTAGAAGATCCATCTGTTTTTCTAGGAGAGAGGGAGAACATAGTGTTATAAGCTGTGGTTGTTTGTCCCTAGTGTCACGGTTTTCTTATATGAGAAGAATTACCTTATGCAGGGGAGGTAATTAGCTAGCACCTCAGCTAAATGTGAATTTGTAAGAGTCTAGGGCCCTCACTACAAGTTTGTCAAAAAGGGTGGGTATTTATTACACATTGTTAATGCCATTATCACACAACTCTTTAATCCGATCCCTGTTAAACACATGTTTACACAAGGATCAGAATTTAGCCCTGGACTTCTAATGTGGGCCCAGGTGGGCTGTTTTCAAGGGCCTCATGTTGCACAGACCACCACAGAGGTGGGGCGGAAGGAATGATCCAGGCACTAGGTAATAGTTTTTTTTTCAAGGTTAGATGTGAGCCATGCAGATATATATTTGATATTTAATATTTGTCTGTTTAATGAGGTGGAGCGTTGGGTGAAGGGGGCACCACAGTTTATAGCTTTTACAACAAACCTTCTGAGCCTTTGACCATAAGTGCAACTTAAAATATTACAGGATATTGTCAGTACAGCATTTCTCAAAGGCTTGAAAACCTTCAAATACAAGAATTTGTTGCTAAAGAGGTTACTCTGTGAGATTCAGTCACTTCCTTGTCTGAAGAGATGATCTTGATAATCCCCAAGCCAGGTAAGTATCCTGAGCACTGGTCCTTTAGTAGGCTGACTGTATTAATTCATGTGGACCCAATAATAATATTTTAGCTGCACAATTGGATCTGCTCCTCCCATAGTAGATCCAAGCCAGTTAGGTTTTGTCTATAACAGACTGTTGAGGCCAGTTGAACTGATCTTGATACACAAACGGCTTTTGAGCAAATAGAGTGGTCTTTCCTTGAGAAAGTGTTTATTAAGGCAGACTGTGTGTCAATTATGCAGCCCCTAAGGCCTTGTTACCAGTGAATTACAAGCTCATCTGCGATATACTCCTGAAAAGCGGCATGAAACATGGATGCCCAGTTTCCCACTTCTCTTAGTCATGGTGATGGAAATAGTGAGGGCCAATAAGGAGATAAATATTTGGAGGAGAGGAACATCTGATCAACCTGTTTGCTGATAACATGTTATCATGAAGTGATCCTAAAACCTAAGAAGCTTATCTCCGTATTTACAATTTACTTAAGTATATGTGAGGTGCTTGATCTTTTTCTCTTGCTGAGGAAAAAATAAAAGATAGGTGACATACTAAGCCTGTCTTTCGACAGTGAAGGACTTAGAGGTGATGTTGATTAGAGAAATTGGTTCAGTGTTTGAAGTCAGCTATCATAAACTGTACAGAGAAATCCCCTGTGAACTGAGCAGGTGGACAGAACATTACATCTCCAGGTTGAGCAGAACAGTTGTAATTAAAATTGTGATTCTCCTGAAACTGTTTAAACTCCCATTTGAAGTCCTTTTTATTTTGGGGTGAAGCAAAACCCAAATGAACAAAGAGCTCTTTATGATGCCAAAACAGGCTTGGCATACCAAGAGATGAATCAAAATTACTAGGTCAAACAACGAGGGATGAGTGAGGCGTTGGATAGGGACATCGTTAGAGAAATACTCATTCTTATGGAGCTGGCAATTGCCAGACAACCATTGTAGGGTGCTATAGATAGTACAGTACAGTAGCTTCAACATCCCTGATTGACATCCGGCACATTCTTACCTATTTATGTGAATCTGAGCCTTAGACAGCATTAGACAGAACACGCTTCACAGCCTGGAGGAAGATATTTGAGTTATGACAGGAGTCACAGTAATGGAAGATCTCTAAGTTAAGCTTGGAAGGCATTGTAATGAGGTGGATGAGGTGTGCCCCTCCCAGAATATGGGACATTGTGCATTTACTTGAAAAAACTACAACTCCTTAATGAGGTAAAAATGGAGATTGCAAATTTGTGGGGCAAAGAACTGCTTATGAGTGAGATCATAGAGAACATGCCACCTACTGCATGGTTTATAGGGGAGAGTAGGATCAAGTAGCTTTGGTGACTGTGAAAAAACAGTTTGAGAAGTTCTAGGGCAATAATAAGTTACTGGCACAATTGTGTTACTGGGGCGCTTTCGCTTCTGGTGTCCTGCACCTCCAGACTGTGGACTTGTAGGCTAAAGACCAAGTATCCTTTTAGAACTTCCTCTCAGGGTAATAAGGTAGGGCTGACTCAAGGTGATACTGGTGGCTAGAAACTCAGAGCTCAGCAACACACAAAATAAAACTCAATAAACCATTGTCTACTCAGTACTTTTTCTAATACTGCAAACAAAATTACAAATATTTACAGGTGGAATTACAAATTGTACCCTCTCCTAAAGGGCCCTCGCAAAATCACACAGGTGAAATTAAATGCCCTAAAGAAATGCCACAGAAGTGTTACTTACCACCCTAAAAGTAGTCTGATCCTGTTACACCAGCGGACTCTAACCCTAGTAACATAATACTCCTTCATAGGCCTAAGCCGATGGGGGAAAATATGACTTTTCACTATTTAAAAGTCAGACCTACTGGCTTTATCAAGAATATCTACAATCAACTAACCGGTCTAGAGCCTTTCGCAATGATTTTCCAGTTCATCCCATATGCCTATTGGCTTTATCATATCATGAAAAACATTCACCTTTCACAACACATAAAACAAAGCTTATTGGTTTCAACATAAAGAGGAGCTTCTCATTCGACAAAAAGCATGGCCTACAGCCTTTAAAAAAATAACATTTTACTTTGGTTACACAGTTGACTTGCATCTCTGTCTGATCCCACAACACAAAGAGTCTGCTGCCTCTGTGCCTATCAGCCAGAAGCCCCAGTAGCTTGTTTGCTATCAGTGCCCTGCCCTTCTAAGTCTCCCACCTTCTCCCTCCTGGTAGATTTAGTGCCACAAAATTTCTTCCTGCACTGTAAGGCGATGAGGTGACACTACCTTAATGTTGTTACCTACCACACTTCTTAAGACTCTTTTGTTCTCTCAGGCCTACGAGTAAAGCTTCTGTTCATTATAACATTGTCGCTCCTCTGCTCTCAGCGCCATGAAACCGCTTGGTGTTAGTGCGCTCTATAAATATTTTTAACATAACATAACACCCTGCGAATGTGGTCCCTCGGGAGCACCCACTTTATAATATACACATTCCCCACTGCTGCTGGGGGCACATTCTAACATCTGCAACTACCCTGATGCTTTCTTTTATTTTTCTTATTGGAGCCTGTTGGGTTTTTCATGCACCTTTAAGCACTTCACTCTTTTCTGTGCTCCTCCTCTCCAGGGGCATTCACTACACTCCTTGAGCAATCTGGCACTGATGGTCAGGCAATGTGACCGCTCCAAATCCCCTCCGCATATTCTACAAAATAAGCGGCTGTGTAGTATCCTTTGGTGGATGCGAGTGCAGGCAGAGAAGGCTCCTACACAGCTCGGAGAGGCTAGCATACTCCTTGCCTCTCAAAAACCCTTACACAGAGCTGAGTGGGAAGGTCTGGGGCTCCCTTGAGATGGAGTTGCTCTTCTCTGGCACCTCAGGCTGAGGGCTAGCAGTAAGGTTCACCTACCTACTGGGAAGTTAAGAAACCCGAACTACGATCTCCCCAGGGAGATCCAACACCACAAGAGTATCTCGGGCAGCACAGGTCAATGATACCAGGGATTTCTTAATAGCAGTGGTTGTTCAGACCCCTAGGGCATCCGATGCAAATCAGAAAAATCCAATGTCAAGTGGCAACTTGATTTCGGAATATCTCTCCTCTCTGGACTTGTTCCAGTAGAGTTGATAGCGTTCAGCAAACCTTAATGGGCTTCAGCTGCTACTACAACCCTTCAGTGGCCTCCTGACTCCCCACAATATTTGGGTCTTTTCAGCAGCCTCGTGGAAGCCTGTTGAACTACTGCCTTCTCCCCCTTAGCAACATCTTAGTTGCAGTGACCCATATTTGGCCTCCTGCCTAGCCGTGGTGATCTTCTGACCTGATATCCTAGCAACAGTCCTTAGTTCCTCCATAGCAGATCATTCTCCTTGCCTGCACTCTCCAGCCACCTAGGCCTTCCATTACTTGCAGGGTGACTATGCACAACAACAAGAGTCTTTAGTGCCCATTCCTGAGACATCATGCCCCGGAACAGTCAAACAGAAGGGCTTCTCTTTCAGGGTCACAGTTAGATCTGTTAGCCTTAGGATAGTCTGCCCCCAAATTTTTGTCTTACTCTTCCATTTTTGCTGGACTTTGGACTCTGTGCACGTTTCCACTGCTAACCAGTGCTTGTGCTCTCTCCTTTAAACACGGTAAAATTAGCTTTCATCCAGTTGGCGCCTTTAATTTACTTGTAAGTCCATAGTACAGTAGTACTACATGTACCCAGCGCCTGTACATTAAATGCTACTAGTGGGCCTGCAGCACTTATTGTGCCACCCACTTAAGTAGCCTTTAAACATGCTATTTCGGCCTGGTAAAATAAACCTTTTGCCAGGCCTAAACCTTCCTTTTTAATACATATGTCGCCCATAGGGTAGGCCCTAAATAGCCCAAAGGGCAGGGTGCAGTGTATTTAAAATGTTGGACATTACTTTAAAATGTTACATGTCCTGGTAGGGAAAAACTCCTAAATTCAGAAACTGATGGTCCTGATTTGGAGCCCCACTGCATGAACTAAATACCACACCCTTTGCATCAGCAGTCACTTCTTAGCTGTCCTCGTACCCACGCTGGTCCGTACCCTGTTATGTAAGCCAACGATATTTCATCTCCAATCCCCCTCCCCCCACCCCCCTCAATCGTATTGTTGTAATATCACGGATACTCCCTTGCCATTTCACTATTGTCTACATGATTGAGCACTGCTGTAATTCTTGTCATGTGAATCTGGTGATCCACGATATCTACTGCATTGGGCTTTCTTTCCTTTTTTCGTTTCCTATGTCTGAACTACTTTATGAAAACTTCAATACATAAAGTGTTAAAAGAAAAACTCTTACATTGATTTTTCACTACTGCAAGGCCTGCCTCTCCTATAGGATAACATTGGGTTAATTTATTACATTTAATAAGTGATAACTAAATGGCGCGCAAGCAGGAATAGCAAGTTTAGTGTTGAATGATTTGTAATTTAAAACCCTCTTTAATGGTAAAGTTGGATTTTAAGTCACAATTCTTAAAAATGCCACTATTTAGAAAGTTGCCATTTTCTTGTCCCAACCATTTGGTGCCTTCAGCCTGTATCCTGGGTCGCTTGACTAGGTGTAGCTGGCAGTTGGTCTTTGTATATTGCTCCCAGACACTGAGACAAAGGGGAAACAGGTGTTGGCAAGATGGGCCATCTCTGTCTTGAGGAGGGGTGGAGCTGTCACCTACTACACTTGCACATCACAAATGCTCTGCGCTGCACACTCACAAAAGGTTTTGACACTAGTCTTTTGTGTCCCCATAGAAGCTGGGGCCAGGGCAAGGAGGCAGGAAATGCCAAGCACCGCTGGGGGTGAAAATCTCTAGAAACTTCAAAATGGGCACCAGTTATAAATAATGGACCCTCAGACCCAACTCTACAGTACACCTCTGTACCTGTAGAAAGACTGCTACTCTGTTGCTCTGCTGCCTGAGCAAGAAGGACTGTACTTGCATCTTAAACCCAGGACAACCAGAGTGACTCCAAGGGCTAGTTGGCTTGCCTCCTGATCAGAGCCTCTGGGACAGAAAAAGCTCGAACCACCTTGAACCCTGCACTTGGACTCTACCTGCTGTGAGTCTCGCCCCCCCCTAAGTGGTCCCACCCCAGTCCTGGACTATTGGAAGTGGGCCTGAAGGTACTCTGCCAGCCCAGCTGTGGTCGCATCTCCTCGCAGCCGCATCCGAACCGCCGCTGCACGATGCATCTCCAACCCAAGCCTTCGCATCACAAGCCCCTCGTCGATGGCATCCTTGACGACTACTCAGAACTTAGCATTGCAGCCCCACAGCCCATCTGAATCACTGCTGCGAGATACATCCTCTTTGCGGTACCTTGCAACCCTAATTTAAGGTACTTTGTTCAGCGGGCCTAACTTGGTCTCAGCATCCGGCCTGCATTCCATCGTGGTCAGCATGAACTTGTGACTTTGTCCCGGTCCAGTGCAACCACATAACCACAGTTGGCGCGTTGTGCTTTTAGGCACTATTGTCACTTAAATCTTTAAAATTGCGTATCTCCGGTTCCACTGATTAGATTTTTGTTGTTTTGGTCTCAAATAATTTCATAAAATGTTACTCTTTTTTTTCTAAATTGGTGTGGGGGTTTTCTAGTGTTGTGTTTTCATTTTATTACTGTTTGAAGTGTTGCATAAGTTCTTTACACATTGTCTCTAAGTTAAGCTTGACTGCTTTGTGCCAAGCTACCAGAGGGTTAAGCACATGTTAATTTGGTGTTTGCTTGTGTTTCACCCTGACAAGTATTGTGGGTGCCGCTTGAGTAGGGTTTCAACTCTCCAAACCCCCCGCGTACTAGTAACCCATTTTCCCACAGTCACCATCAAGTCCACCCTACACTGGCACTGGGAAGGCTCCAGGAAGCAGTGTGACTAGCCCTGGAGAGAGCTCAAAATCTATATTACAAGCCAGGAGTTGCTGCTGTTTTGACACGAGTTCATCAGAAATGGCCTTCCTTCCTCTGTTCTGGTATGCTCCTTTTTCATTTCTGATCCTGCACAGGGACTTAAAAACGGAGGTAAAGTTTCCTGAGATTGGTGGGGCATCCACCCAATCTAGTGGTGTAGTGAGGAAATCAGGTGTATTATATGGTGTAGTTGTGCAACCTCTCCATGTCATATACTTACCAAGCCCTTTAGGACCAGTGGGTCTTGTTTATTTAAACCCTCTAGTTTAACCCTGGGTAGTTGTGGCTCAGAGCATCAAGGCTTACACAACCTTTTAAACAGCAACAGAACTATTGAAGAAGAAATTCACAAGACACTCAAGAAATCCGACACCAACTTATAAAGAGGGTTCCGGAGATATAGAATTTACAAAGTATTGGCAAATATGCACTTTTTCACTTACCCTCGAACAAGCATTGGGAAATGCAACGAATTTGATACAAACACTTTTTCAAGAAAAACTTCAGGTAAGTATTAATAAGGTTACTTAGAGTTACTTTTGTTAGGGAGCCAATCAGGGTGACCAGCAGGGTCCACAGAAACAGTTACCACAAAGATAGGAGCAGTCTTCAGTGATTTTGTCACGTGGTTGCTAGAGTCATTGTCGACATCTTTAAGTTAGCATGAACCCGGTAGCCATGATGCTGCTTTTGCGCACAACACTACATGTCTTTATTTTTACAAGGCTCTGTTTATGCCTTTCACATGAGAACTCTCTGCTGTGCTCGTTCTCTGCCTGTTCCTGGAGTTTAGTCTGAACATTGTGAGCAAGGTCGATAAACACTGACTCTTGTTATTCTGTTCTGGTCAGGCTCTAGCACTTCGACAAAACATACCAATGCAGCTGTTTTTGCTGGAGACTCGTACTTTGATATTATGGGGATGCATGTTTAGGTGACATACACTTGGAGAGGGACCTTTCCAGGGAGAAGAGCAACCTGCACCTGTGATGTAGAAAAACGATCTATGGCCTGAGGTATGGGGTCTGCTGACAAAGCCCAGAGATCTTCTATTATATAATAATACTTCTGCTTACCAAGGGGAGGGTGGTTAGGCCTTATAGTCTTTTATGCACTGTCTTTATAACATGACATCTCCCTTTATGATATATGGCCTTGCTGCAATGCTAACTGTATTGATATTATGCATTTTGCTGCTGGTTGTGGCACGTATACTGCATTTTAAAGCACGTTAGTTAAAATAAATATTTTAAACTATCTTCGTGTCTCTGTCAGATCTTATTGTGGACAAGTACGAGAGTGTGAGCGAAAAGGTATGTCTTGTTACCGCGATTCCTGAGAGATCCGGGAATGTTGTGTTCTGGGGTGTCTAATCATTGCTTTCTCCGTTTGTGAGTTGGAGAGCGAGTGAGACACTATAGCTAGTCGGTCCTGGGCTCGTGGGCACTAAGGCGGAAGGAAGGCTTAGCCCCTATACACCGAGGTCCAATAATCCTGCACATAGTTCTGTGTATGTGCAGAATCCCTGCAACAATTTCAAGGCACTTTCATCCCTTTCCTATATGTTTCTATGGAGTGGTCCTGATGCAAGGGATACAGGATGCTGACGATGCTAAAGTAGAGGTGATGTGGTCGACAGGGGTCTTCCTGCGGCTACTCCTCGGTCCACGGGCTTGATGAGGTGATCCTGGCCACAGGGGTCGACATCCCTCAAAATCCTCTCGGTCATGGCAGAAGTTAATGTTAATGTTACTAAGACTTCTAAAGCGCTCTGTTACCCTGGGGTGTCCTGGCGCTGGGCACTGCCTATCTGGAAAAAGATAAGATGGAACTGTTCATGTAAAAAGCCATGTTTTCAATCCCTTCCTGAAGGGGAGGAGCTCAGTTGAGTTTCTAAGATGGAAAGGCAAGCTGTTCCATGCCTTTGTAGCACAGTGACTAAAGCTCCTGCCACCCCAACTGGCCTTTTTGAAGCGAGGAACAATCACTTGTTTAGCTTGCGAGGAGCGCAACGCTCTTCCAGGAACATACCATTGTATCCCATGATTCAGAAAAGCAGGACCAGCACCTATAAGGGCCTTAAAAACCATACACAGAGCCTTAAATTGTGCCCGTTGTTTGACAGGGAGCCAGTGAAGATCTCTGAGTCCCATCCTCACAGAGACAAACCTGGGTGTACCTGTTAGCAGCCTGGCTGCCGCATTCTGTACGATCTGGAGTATGTTCAAATGTCTCTTTTGGATGTTCATGTAGAGACTGTTACAGTAATCCAGACGTGACAGAATGAGCGCTGTGACTGCTATCTTCAGGCTGTCTTCCGGAAGGAGGAATTTGATTTTCCTCAGGATTCTAAGAATGTAAAAACTTGATGAGACGACCCTGCTGATTTGGTCACCAAAGGAGAGTTTCGAATCAAGGATCACCCCCAGATTCTTAGCCTTCTCCACAGGGACTGGAAGCGTGCCCATTGCAGTTGGCCACCAGTCCGGTGTCCAGAGGTTAGAGATGTTCCCAAATATGATCACCTCTGTTTTACCTGCATTGAGTTTCAGGCAATTTGATGCCATCCAATCCGCGATCGCCTGCATACAGTCATGACATCTTAATCCCGTCTCAACTTCTGTACCATTCTGAAGAGACAACACAATTTGCGTGTCGTCCGCATATGAGGTCAACTGGAACCCAAAGGATCTAATCAAGGCTGCCAGTGGTGACACATACACATTGAATAATGTGGGACTAAGAGAAGACCCCTGCGGCACTCCACAGGGGAGAGAGAAGGGCCTAGATCTATCCCTACCCTGGTCCACAGTTTGTGTGCTATCGGGAAGTCCAGCCGCCACTGGGCTATCCGTCGCCTAGTATCACGGTCATATCAGTTTCCTTCCTTGGAGGATAACTCTTCTTCTGGGCAACCAAACTGCACTCCGACGACTCCCTCAGGCTCAGTGAACTCGGGTGCAACCTTGAGCATTGGGTCCTGGGGTCCGGTGCTGCCCTGCGACAAGAAACAGCGGCTTGGAGGTCTGGGCTACCAACTTGCCCCAGCAGGCTTCTTTACCTGTTGTGGCCCTGTGCTGCGAACAGGAGGTCAGTCAACTGACCCATGGAGTCTCATGCTTCAGCTGGGCTAAGGGGACGACTGCTACACAAGCAGGACACAGCAGGCACAATCCTTCTCCTTTGCTAGCCACCAGCTTCAGCAGGTGCAATCCACGCCAGTGCAGTCTCTCTTCGCTGGTTCCAGAGTGATGCAGGGAAGTCCTTCTTAGGTCCTTTTTCCACTCCTAATGAGTTCTGAGTTCAGGATGCCAGGTGTGCCCATTTATGCCCAGAAATTACTATCAGGGTAGAATGCCGTTGGTAGCCAAATGGCTACCAGGGTCCCTCCCACCTGATGACCACTTCCCGTGAAGTGGTCATCAGGTGGCTATCCCATTCTTACAACATGGCAGGACCCCACTCTTGGTGTGTGGAACTCCCTAACCCAATCCAGAGGTGTGGCTACCAAGGGGGCTGCATGCCCCTAAAAAAATGGTTTGACAACAGGTTTCACCTCTCCTTCCCGGGTGCAAACTAGTCTACCTAAACAATGGGGCTGCCCCTCTACCAAGTGTTTCCCATTTGCTCTTCAAAAGCGGCTTAAGCTTTGAAGCTCGCCTTTTAGGCCAACACTGTGTGGCTTCCTGCAGGAGGGTGGTAACTCCTCTCTCCAGTGCAGGCCTCTAATGTCTCCTTTCCTGGGAGTCGTTAGCATCTCTCCCTAGAAGGGGCAGAAAGCTCTTCTCGGGTTCAAGCTCCTTGTGTAACGTTAAGGGCCCAGGAGATTGAACATGTTACATTAATGTCACTTGGAGAAACCAGTGGGGCTTAATGTCAGAAGTTGTTTGATACCTTGCAGTATCAACTTTGGTTGCACCGTTCAGGAGTTAGCACACCTGAGGGGTTAAGCGTATAACTGTGTACTCGCCAATGGGGCGCACAAGTCTTTCCACAGTAAAAACGTCAGTTTTGCATTTTTACTGTCGGACCATGTAAAATACATGTTATTCCTGGGAAATATTTTGCACCCTGCCTTAGGGCTCGATAAGCCTGCCACAAGGGTGACTAAGACACATTACCGGTGAGGCTTGGCTTGGACACTGTGGGCTGTGGCAAGGCTGGCTAGCGGGTGGACACTGCTTGTCCAGTCTGCAGTGGTGGACTGGGGGGTAGGTTTTACGTGGGTCACATTCAGGGTGGCACAACCAGTGCTGCAATCCCTGGAGTGACCCTCTAATGTACTTGCCCCGGGTACCATATACTATGGGCTTACAAGTAGGTTAGCTAATGCCAATCTGGTATAAATCAATTCAAAATACACAGTTTAGGGTCAGGGCGCTCTCACTGAGGTCTTATTAGCAGGCCTTAGCGCAACCTCGAAAACCATCAGCATCAGTCTACAACTTTGGGGTGACCACACGAAAAGAGGCATTTCCTTACATAACGCATCATGTTTCCATCCTCTAATATAACTAAATGGAACCAGCCCACAGACTGTGCTGAATTCTAGGTAGAATTAAAAATGGCAGTTCAATTCAAAATTGAGGCACAACCACCTCTGAACCAATCTTGGCCCACCCTGGCATTGTTATCTACTAAACTTTTCAAAGGGATCCACTGGTGGGAAGCAGAAACACAAGTCTGCCCCTTTTATTGGCAGGTCCTGGAAGCATCCCTCCCCTGGATTAGCTAGTAGTTGCAGAATGATGGCTATGTAGGTTTCAGCCCCAACCCCATCTCCATCAAGCAATGCTTAATACTTCTGGAAATGACCAGTCGATCCTGAAGATTTTTTTTCTGTCAGCCAGTGCAGCAGAGTAATTAATTTCTCCAGCTAGGTAACTGATGGGAAGAATCTCTTCAGAGAAACATATCCACTTATAAAGTATGTTAGGAAATCCAGATGTTTCATAAGGACCTAATAGTTAGCGTCGGGACTCAACAATTTATATACAGTGCAGCACTATTGACCCTTGTATCATGTTTGAATCTGGAGTTACAGTCTGATCACAGTTTAACATAGAAAGTGTACAGTGAAAGCATACACATGAGCAAAGTTATTGGGGATTTTCACTTGTAAAACCAATTTGCTCGTCTCTGTGCACTACATTTATTCGTATAAACTAAGACATATTAAATTGCAAAGCATAACAGGCAAAATAATAAAACAATTTTTCCTACACCATGAAAATCATTTGATATTGTTCAGTACCTGATGAGCCACCTGAGGTGGGCATGGAGTGAAGTACAAACGGGGTGTAGAAAATGTGATATATCAGGGCAGATTCTTTCAAACAAAAAATTGCCTTTTACATGTAGCATTTACACCCCACTGGCTGTTTATGATTCAGTTATGGTCTTTAAATGCTCTGAAGATATTCCTATGAACACAGTCCATATTTCTGCTTTGGAATATATTTAGCAAAATTGGTGCCCTACCATAAGCCAGAATTGATATGAATTAACCGCTGAAATTATAACCTGAACCTAGGGACATAGAAATACTCCTTGGACAGCTGGTCAGGTGATACACTCAGCTCAGATAAAATAGTCCTTTATCCATGTTCTGACGACAGGCCTGCTCAAATTAGCATTAGATCACCCCAGCATTGACACCTATGAGGCAGTGGATGTCTTTTTATTAAACAGGATTGTAGTGTTCATACAAAAGAGTACTCTTCCGAGTGTACTGCCTGTTTGCCACTTTTCTTCCAATATGGCAGTACCCCTATTTTTGTTAATGTCTGTAGAAGGCTGGCTCAGTATATGGTACACACTTATTCAAGTGATGCGCCTTGCACTAATCCAGACAGCCCTTATTGTGATGTTAGTGGTCTTTGATAACCATAGAAAGCTCTCAAAGTGGTAGTTGTGGAGAGCAGCCTTCAGGCTTATCTTGAAGGAGTGTAAAGCAGCTTGTTTTACCACATTTAATCGACAGTGTAGATTAGATATAAAAGAACCACACAGTGTTTTATAAAAATAAGTCTATTTATTACACAACACAATCACTAACACATTGGTATATCTCCTACCCGGAGATATCAACACGATACACATTAATACTTCAAAATAATTAGGTAAGTAGCACAAATATACACTGGTGTCCAGGGGGTGACCAAACCGTATACTAAGAAAGTGTAATGCAAACTGCAAAGGAGAACGGGACTTGGACCAGAAGACTCAGAGTAGCTGGGGACACAAGGAACCACTCAAAGTAAGTACCCAGGAACCCCACGGACGCTGTGTGCAGAGTGGAAACACAGCTGCGTGCCCAATGGAAGTCAATGGAGAAGTCACGGTTGCAGTTTTAAAGAAGGACCCTTCCCAGCTGACCCCGAAGAAACCCGTTTGGAAGACAGAAAGTTAGAGAGCCACCCCACCCGTGGAAGCCCCAGGAGCCAGGTTACCTGCACCAGGGAAGCCGGGTGCATAGGGGTGAAGTGACGTCGGAACCTGCGGTAGACAACAATGGAAGACTTCAAGAAGATGCTTTTGGAGAAGCCTGTGAAGGAGTTCAGTGGAATCCAAGGGTGGATTCTTGATGAGGAGAACCTGCAAGCAGAGGGGGCAGAGTCCATGCCACTGGGAGTTGACCAGGAGGCACGGAAGCACAATGCCCACCGATGTCAGGAGGTTCAGAAGGGACGACGGTGACCTTGTCGCTGCAGCTGTGAGGACCAGACGACACTGAGGAAGACCAGGAGCAGTGCATGAGCTATCCTACGTTGGATGTCGGTATCTAAATGGTTGTGGTCCGGAGGGAGCACCAACAAGCCTTGGTAGCCGCACCTGGCGTGGAAAGCGAAGAGATGCAAACGTTGGGACCAGCAAGGTCCAAGGGACTCACCAAAAGCAGGAAAGTCAGACGAGGCCCTGAGAAAGCAGGGGAGCCCACTGAAGCAAGGGAAGACCCTCGAGAGGACCCACAGGCCGAAGGAACAGGAGTCGCAAAAGGACCTCAGGCAGCTCACCAAAGATGGAGGCCCACGATGCAAAGGATGCGGTGAGGACACTGATCTTCGGAAGATGAGGTTCTGGAGGCTGGAGCTTCTTGTAGCCCGAAGATCTCTGGAGTGCAGAGCCAACAAGCCTTGGCAACTGCAAGTCAACGCCGTGCACAGCGGTTTGGCCCCAGCAGCTCTGACAAGGGATACTGTCCTCAAAAGTGCTGAGAAGGCAGGTCAGGCCTCTAGGGAGCTGCAGAACTGCGACCTGTGTTGCTGGGCCTCGGGAAGTCCATAGGATGACAGGAGCAGCAGACCGGTCAGCTTCGTTGCGGTGCATGAGCAAAAAGTGGGGGTAACCATGAAAGCAGATTCTGCTTTCCTACAATGTCTATTTGCTAAGTTGTGTCTGCTCATCCTTTTGCAACTGAATTATGATGTATTTAGCTTGTTTTTCCTTTTTCATTCATATTGACCATAAAATGTGATGTTTGAAGCAACACAAAGATAACATGTTTTCCAAGAGGTTCTATTTCTATCTGTATGGTCCGACCGATATATCTGATTAATTTCCAGAACGTCCGTCACTCTTCTCATCACTACAGATTATTTTCATTTACTTTATCCAACAGAAACTGTGATTATCTCCGACGATGTCAGATGTCATTGTTGTCTAATGTTTTAATTGATTTTTATTATGATTTAGCCTTTACTGTTTATGTATTAGAGGAGAACAATGCAAGCATGACATGAAACGTAATAATCATGCATAGTGCTAATATTTCAACCTTAACAGAGATTTAATCTGACTCGCCAATGTCTCTGTTACAGTACTGAGTTTTTCTGAGTGTTTAAAAAGCTACAACAGTCCACTCTTTTTCTTTCTTGTCCCCAACAGTAAGACTTTCCCAAAGGAAGCACACTGTAGCAGCCCATCGTGTCATCCTTGAAGGGACAGAGACAGTTATGAGTGAGCAATCAAAAGCCAACCAACAGGAGGAGATTAAAGCAGTTTCTCCAGAAGACAAAGACGCTGAACCGGAATGTGATCCGTAATGTATGTTGGAAGACATATTTCATGCATTCGCTACACAGTGCCCGAGCATGTTGTGAGTGTATTCAGTATACAGAATGGACAAAAGGCTAAGGTTCTGATTTAGAGTTTGACAGGCAGAGTATTCCATCAGAAAGCCTGGTGGATGTCCTGTCTGCTGTATCACAAGGCATTTATAGTCTATGGCACAATAAATACTGCACCCTGTCTGCCAAACTCTAAATAAGGCTCTACGTTCCTTGTTAATTTACTGTTCTCTTTGGAAAACATTCTTTAGTGGCTGAGGTTATAAATGTACACATGAACTGACGCATCCCTGAATGGAGACATCATTTATATAGAAAAGGATTTGATGTACAGACTTGCTACCTGATGTTTGGTTTTATTAGCAAGTATACTGCTTCAGTAGCATTTTAGTTTGGTGATGAGCACATGATCTTTAACGTGCTCTTATGATCCAAAGGTTTTAGTGTGTGTGCACAACCATCATTAGTTGTTGTTTGGGGAGATTGTAATATGATCCATGAACAGTGGGCTTGCAAAGGAATTAATTAAACTGAGTAGTTTAAGGGACAATATTGAATCATTTTCTTTTTTATAGATGGACATATGATATACTGAATGATTACTAACTTTTGGGCATCTTACAGTACATCCTTGGTTTAATGGGTGAACAGCTAGCTTTTCTGCTTTCTCTTCCTTCTGGATGTGGAGTGATTGTCTTCCATTTTTTATTCTAACTGGGCATTGCTAAACTAGCTTGTGTCCCTGTTCTGTGTGCCATTCCCAATGGACTTTAAGCATGCATTGGATGTGACCAGCAATTCTCAGCAGCTGACCCACACAAATCCTCAGTTGTGTGTCTGGGGACTGGTATCCAGTTATTCTTTGTGTTATCTGATAGAAACTTCTTGCAGCAAATTCCTTACCTTAGGACAGTCCCCAGGTGTCAGATTAGATCTGGAAAATCTTGAGCAGTACCTCTGCGCGCCCCTAGATGGCATCGATCAGGTCACCAGCATCCGTGCCAGAAATGAGGTGCAGTGCCTATGTAGGTGCCACCCCAGCGCGCTGACATCAGTTCTTTTCTTTCCGCGCCATCAGCGCAGATTTGGAGAGAGTACCTCAGTCCAATTTTTGGACTATTTTTTTGATATTTTGTAAACTTTTTTTGAGCTTTTTCTTCCAGTGGGCAAATAGGGATGATCCCTAAAAACCTGTGGGGTGTAAACCCTGTGGTTCCTGTTCCAGGAAGATGTCTGTGACAGACCCCCACCTGGTTTGCCTGGGGTGCCTGGAGCCAGGCCATGACTCCAAAGCCTGCCTGACTGTCGCACAATGAATCCCAAGGTGATTCAGGCTCTTGCCCTGACTTCCTTGGTCACTGACTCTGTGACGCTCCAGGTCCCGGTCTCGTGGAAGTTCTCGGGCCCATTTGCAGAGCCGTTCCTGGCGCTCATCACCACGCTCGAAGTTATCAGGTAAGTCCCATAAAAAAATCTAAAATGTCGAAGAGGGACTGTCCCATCACGCCATTGTACGTTTGGGCACACTTTGTTCTACTCAGCCTTGAAAAAGTCTCCGTGCCGAAACACATGTCGGCTGCTGTTCTTTATTGGATGTCACGCTTTATCCTCAAGAACAATGAAAAACATTGGAAAGAATAAATAAGACCAACACATATTTGAACTTTTGAGTTCTTTATTACTTATTTATTTATTTGCAAAGTTTTATATAGCGCTGGCTAGACCCGGAGGTATCAGAGCGCTTTACATGAGGATCAGCGAGTTACAGGTTACATAGTTACATCAATTAAATCAAAGAATCAGGGCGGGAGGAGGCGGGGGAGGGAAGGAAACACAACGGGGAGACGAGGAAAACAATGTGAGACGTCCGGCTGGGTAGGTGACGGCCAAGGGGGTGAACCAGAGCCAAACTCCTCTATAGCTGCATAGGACAGCTCCACCGGGCATCGGCCAAGGTTGCTCGGGATCCGCGGTAAGAACAAACAGTTATGGTATCCGCCCAGGGGGCATCGTCATAGTTCCATCGAAAGCACCGGTCCCGGTGTTACTGGGAAGTGCCGTCCGCCTCGTCCTCCAGCTCGCCCCCAGGTCAAGAGTGGTGAGAGGAGAGGTGGAAGGGACAGTTCCAAAGTCTGCAGATTGTGGGACAACCCATCGTTCTTGCCTTCAACCCTCTTTGCGGGCGTGAAACTGAAGAGGAGTTGTGCACAGAAACCTGATCCTCATCACGGCACTCCCTTGTTCGGGCGCTTGTTTCTTCTCTGCGGGTGAGAAGTAGTTTGATACCTTGGCTGTGGACTTTTTGGTGGCATATGTGCGGTCTCCCCCATCTACCAGAGGCTCCCTGACTCCTCTGCATGTCGGGGTTGCCCAGCCCAGGTTTCATTGCCTTGACGCGCTTCCCTATAAACTTCTCCGGAGTAAGTCTGTGGTTCTTCTCACCAGTGTGAGAGTTGTAGTTCATCGTGGTAAAGGACCACTGTGGCAGCCATCTTGGGGTCAGGCAAGAGAATTCTGCCCCTGGTGTTCCATTAGGCCGGTCCGTCAGCCACTGTATTGTTAAACTCATGAGAGGGCAATGTGATCACCCAGCCCAAGGATCGCGCCAATATTAAGGACAGTACGCGGTCATTGTGATTTCGCCCTCTTTCTCAGTATGATGCAGTGTCTCTTAACAGAAGCTCTGGGCCTTCACTATGTCTCAGTAATGCTTTCCAGACGCCATCTTGGAGTCAGGCAAATGTTATCTCTAGTTGGTTACTGCATCGCCGCCCTTGCTTTTCATACGTTTTGACTACTTTGTGTGCTTCAGTACTTTTTCCCCAAAAATCTAGACAGAGATGCTTCAGCCTCTCTTCCCTTTTAACGAATTCCTCAAGGATATCCTGCTCTGGGCATGGGCCAAGCTCTTTACAGGGGCTCCTGTGCACAGAGCGATTGCCCTTCACCATCGCCCCGCTCCTGGGGACCGAACCTTCCTCAAACCCAGCACCCCACCCAGAGAGCCTGGGTGCCCAGGCCTCCATGTCCAAAACCAATCCTAGAGCGTTCCCTACCACTTCACCGAATAGGTAATCCAAGGAGTTGGACACCGGCAAGAGGATGTTCTCTTCCACCAGCCTTGCCCTGTGGTCGGTGAACACCACGTCCCTCTTGGGCTGATATACCCACATAGTTTTGGATTCAGTTGCACAAGTGCTGTCCATGTTCTCGGAGAATGCCCGAGCAATCCTGACCCAGGCTATTACCGATGGCTGGCACGCAGCAAAGTTCACCATAGGCTGCAGACTAGATACGACCGACTCACTGGGCAGGGCGATTGCATCATCAGTGGCACTCTGTCGCCATGCCTGGTTGAAGTCCACTGGCTTTTCAGGGATGTCCAGGCACCCCTGATGGACATGCCCTTTGACAGCACCCGCCTTTTGGTGAGAAGGCAGTATTGGCTCTCGTTGCACTTTAAGGGTAGCAGAGCCACCACCCAGGGATGTCCAGGAACCCCTTATGGACATGCCCTTTGACAGCACCCGCCTTTTGGTGAGAAGGCAGTATTGGCTCTCGTTGCACGTTAAGGACAGCAGGGCCACCACCCAGTTGTTGGGACTCTCCACAGCTCCGCACCAGCCCCAGGCTAACCCCGCTCTGCCTTTCTCCCCTCCGTTGCTATGGTAAAGGCTACCAACCACTTCCTTTTCTGCACAGCCACCACAGCCAACTGGCTCCCCAATCCTTTCGTGGCCACGGATGCAGTTCCCAAAAGCCCTGTGGGACCCAAGACCAGCAATCAAGCCATACTACCTGCCCTGGCAGCTGCAGCCTCAAAACCCTTTTAGTGTGCACTCTCACCATCACGGGAAACCAGTAGGTGGCAGAGTCAGAAACCACCTGCCCTGATGGCAGTCCATAACCTCGAACAAATGAGTGCTTCAACTTGTGCAGCGGGGTTACACCCTCCTATTCACAGAAACCCCACCATCTGCATGGCTGATGGACGATCACCTGTCCCTGTTGTGTCAGGAAGCACAGGCTCTTTTGGCCAAAGGAGCGATTGGGAGGGTGCTGGCATCAGAAGTAGGTTTTGGTTGCTATTCCTCCTACTTTCCGGTGCTGAAAAAGAATGAAGGCCTCCGCCCCATACTACACCTGCAACCTCTCAACTTCTTTCCTAAGAAGGAGAAATCCAAAATGTTCACGTTAGCTCAGGTCCTGTCTGCCCTGGACCCCAGAGACTGGATGGTAGCATTGGACTTGAAGCACGCCTATTTTCATATACCCGTCCTGGCAGCCCACAGACGTTACCTGCGGTTCACAGTGGGCCACTAGCTTTTTCAGTTTGACGTTACCTGCTGCTCATGGTGGGCCACTAGCACTTTTAGTTTGCCATGCTTCCCTTTGGCCTTACCAGCGCCCCTCAGGTGTTCACAAAGCTGATGGCGGTGTGTGCAGCCCATCAGAGGAGGTCAGAGTTCCCTGTCTTCCCATACCTCGAAGACTGGCTGTTAAAAGCGGGCTCGCCCCAGGCAGTCGTCACCCACCTCCAGACTACAGTGGACCCCCTGCATTCACCGGTGTTCACTTTCAACATGCCATAGCCACACCTTACTCCTTCTCTGACACTCCTTTCACCGGAGCCATTCTGGACCCAGTGCAGTTTCAGGCCTATCCTCCAGAGCAGCAAGTCCAAGATATTCAGGCTGTGATTCCAATGTTTCAGCCTCTATCCTGGATTTCGATAAGACTGACTATGAGGCTGCTGGGCATCATGGCCTTCTGCATCCTGCTAGTAACACATATCCACTGGCAAATGTGGACTCTGCAGCGGGATCTGAAGTCCCAGTGGGAACAGCATCAGGGGAAACTCTGTCCGACCTGGCCCAGATATCGGAGAGAACTGCAAAAGACCTGCATTGGTGGCTGACAAACTGTGCTTGGGTCAGCTGCAGACCCCTGTCCCTTCTCAACCATGAGGTCACAGTGGTGACAGATGCGTCCCTTCTGGGAGAGGTGGAGATCAGAGGACTCTTGTCTCTGGGGGAGTCTCAGCTCCATTTGAACCTCTTGAAATCAGTGTTGGCTGTCAGCTATAGAGAGTGGTGGGGCGGGCAAATTGGTGGTGGGTGCATGCACGCACAAAACTATATTAACTAAATTCATGCTGATATGCATTACATTATCGTTTCAAAGTTAAAATATTTAACTTTAAAACGGTAATGTAATACATGTCGGCGATTTAGGGCATACATACGCACACAAAATACATCAAAATTAAAAAAGGAAATAAAAGTCACTTACCTTGTTGCAAGTCCTCGCTCCGGGCCTTGTGTTCTTCTCTCCTCCAGTCAACTCCCCTAAACAATCCTGGCTCGGCTCTCATCCAGCATGAGAGAAGCGCCAGGATTTGATGGAGCAGGCTCTCCTAGCGCTCCAAAGGGCACTGGAGGCCTGTGCTTGCTCTCAAACCAGCTGTCCAAGACAGCTGGGTTATGAGGTTTAAAGTGCTCATGTCTGGCAACCCCCCAAGACAGCCGGCCAAAGAGACATGCACACTTCAAACTTAAAGTGCCCAGCCCATCACTCCAACACACCACTCAGCAACGGCCCTGCCCCGTCCTGACACTCAGGATGCAGGTTTGCAGAGTTGATGAAAAATAAAATAGTAATAATGTTTATTGCTATTTTATTTTTCATCTGGGGGCATTTTAATTAGTGGGGCGACGCTCCTCCGCCTTAACTGAGGAGCTTGGAGTTGAGAGAAATACGCCTGGCATTGAAAGCCTCCATTCCTTCCATCAAGAGGAGGATAGTTTAGGTGTTGAAGGACAACAGCACCGCCATCTTGTACTGGAACAAGCAGGGCGAGGTGGGGTCGTAGCCCCTGTGTCAAGAGTCTCTGCGCCTGTGGACATGGCTGGTGCACCAGGGCATTTTCCTGGCCCTACAATATCTGGCAGGCTTTCTGAATGCCAGAGAGCCCAAGCTCTGCCATCAATGCCTTGCGGATTACGAATTGCGTCCCCATCTGGAGGTGGTGCAAGGTCTTTTTCGCGACTGGGGAGAGCCTTGGTTAGATCTATTCACCACCGCCGAGAACGCACAATGTCGGCATTTCTGCACGTTGGAGTTTCCAAGGCGGCTCTTGCTTGGAGAGTCATATTGACTTCAGGCCTCCTGTATGCCTTCCCATTATACCATTTCTGCCCAAAGTTCTCAAGAAGATCAAGAAGGACCGGACCCAAGTCCTCATTGTGGTTCCAGATTGGGCATGGAGAGTATGGTGTCCCAAACTCCTGAGCATGAGCTTCGGTCCTCCGGTCAGGCAGCCCCTTCAGGAGGATCTTATGTTGTAGTAACTTAGCAGAGTTCTGCACCCGAACCTGCGCACGCTCCGCCTTCAGGCATGGAGTTTGAGCAGCGGCAACTTGACAGCCCTTGACCTTCAGAAGTATATGATGACATTCTGCAAGCCAGGCATCCCTCAACTAAGACCATATACGCCTGTTAAGACAAGTTTGTGACTTGGTGCTCTGACAAAAATGTTGATCCCCTCTGCACCTTTGTCTGAGGTCTTGTTATTTGCTCTATCTTTAGCCCGGCGAGGCTTTGCTTTGGGCACAGTTGGCCATTTTGGCATTTTTACAGTTGCTGTTCAAGTCACCAGTTATGATTGGTTTCCTAAACAAACTCCAACATTTGTTTCCTTCAAACCCCTTCAGCATGCCCCAATGGAACCTTAACTTGGTTCTGAAGTTTTTTATATGCTTTCCCTTCGAGCCCCTGCACAGTTGCCCTCTACACCTCTTGACCATCAAAACAGTATTTTTAGTGCCCATTAACTCGGCCAGGAGGGTTAGCCAACTTCAGGCACTTTCTGTGCACCCTCCTTACACCAACTTCTTCCCAGATAAAATGGTTCTCCGCACTTATGCCTCTTTTCTACCAAAGGTGGTGACACCTTTCCACATCAGCCAGAGCATCATGTTGCCGACCATCTTTGCTCAGCCCTTCTAAAGATGAGGAGAGACTCAATTGACTGGACCCAAAAAGAGCATTGTTGCTCTACATTGATCACACCAAAGAAATCTGGGTGGACGATCAACTCTTTGCTGGGTTTGCCAGAGCAAAGAAAGGAAAAGCTATGCAGAAACAGACTATCTTCAGATGGATTGGGCTCTCCATTAACATCTGCTACACACTGGCCAAAAAGCAACCCCCTGAGGGTTTGCAGGCTCATTGCAACAGAGCCAAGGCTGCTACCACTGCGTTAGCCCGTGGCGTCCCCGTCCTGGACATCTGTCAGGATGCTACATGGGCATCTCTGCACACGTTTACTAAACTCTACTGCCTGGACAGTCAGGTCTGTTGCAACAGGCACTTTGACCGTTCAGTCCTCTTGGTTTAATCCATTCACAGACCCTCCTCTGGGGAGGTATTGCTTGGGTATGTATTATAAGATAAGGAATCTCCTGCTAGAAGTCTATATCAGATGAACAAGTTACTTACCTTCGGAAACTCCTTAACTGGTAAAGACTCTATCTATCCTCAGATTCCTTACCGATCCTCCTCGATTCAGCGCACAGATTCTAATTAGAAGGCCCCTGTAGGTCCTTATTGTCTGCACACTGGTTCATCGATTCTCTGTGTGGCTCCATGCTTCTTGCAAGCAAATGTCACAAAAGAAACTGATGTTAGCACGCTAGGGTCGAGCCTATATAGGCATTGTGCACGTCGTTTCCGGCGTGGATGATGCCACCGACGCAGAGCCGATTGAGGTCAATATTTTCCTGGCCCTCGTCACCAGCAGGCTGGACTACGGAAACGCCCTCTACGCAGGAACGACGGCTAAGCTCCTGAGACGGCTGCAACGCATCCAGAGCGCCTCTGCACGTCTTATCCTCGACATCCCCCGACGCAGCCACATCACACCCCACCTGAGAGACCTGCACTGGCTCCCTGTCAACAAGAGGATAAACTTCAAGCTCCTCACCCACGCACACAAAGCACTCCACAACTCCGGACCAGCCTACCTCAACAGACGACTCCGCTTCTACACCCCCACCCGCCAGCTCCGCTCGACCAGCCTCGCCCTTGCCACAGTCCCCCGCATCCGGAAAACGACCGCCGGCGGCAGATCCTTCTCCCACCTCGCCGCCAAGACCTGGAACACCCTCCCCACCAACCTCCGACAGACCCAAGACCTACTGGCCTTCAGAAGACTCCTCAAGACCTGGCTCTTCGATCAGTAGCAGCACCTCCCCCCTCTTCCCCCAGCGCCTTGAGACCCTCGCGGGTATGTAGTGCGCTTTATAAGTGACATGATTGATTGATTGATTGATTGATCCAGTCTGATGCCTGGGGAATATTCTAAGGTACAGAATATGCAGCTAGATAGACTGTCTACCAGAAAAAGACATTACCGAAGGTAAGTAATTTGTTTGTTATTACCAGACCTAACTATGACGTCACTTTAACCTTTGGTTTTTTGAGTGAATTTCTGAGATTTTGTTCAAGGTAAAGTAACAATATAAAGAGATGTGATTTTTAGTAAAGCAGACCTACTTGCTTTGTCAAAGAGTTAGAACAGTAAAATATCAAAACCTGCCCTATTGGCTTTTGCAAGGGGTCAGCACATCATCCTATGTAAATCAGACCTATTGGTTTTGTCAAAAATTCATCACATTCCAAAGTAATACTTATAAATACTAAGCCTGGGCGTAGTTCGCGAAGTAGCGCTACGCGAAGCTACGCAAAGTGCAGTTCGCACTACGCGAGCTACGCGTAGCACTACGCGAACTGCGTAGTGCACTGTTCGCAATGATTGCACAGTGCCGGATGCTTGTCCGCACTGTGCAATCATTGAAAACGGCATCTTGCACAGTGCAAGCTGTCTTTTACTGCCGCTCGAGTAGATTTTTACTCGAGCTGCAGCTTTCTCAACGCGGACTGGTAGTTTCTCATCGCGAGCGGTCGCGAGCATACGCGACCACTCGCAATGAGAAACCTGACCTCCCTCGTTGAGAATCTCGCCGGGAGGTTTATTTTCCACGCTCGCGATCGGCAACTTGATGTTGCTGATCGCGAACGAGGAAAAAGTCTCGCCGGGATGTCATTTTGCTTGCTCGCGGTCGCCAACTTGACGTTGAGGACCGCGAGCAAGCAAAAAATGACCGCTGCACTACGCTACGCTACGCGTGTTTGCACTGTGCTACGTGCAATTCGCGTTGTGCGAAGTAGCGCAAACTTCGCAAACTACGCGAGCGTAGCGTAGTGCTTTGCCCAGGGTTAATAAATACACACATGATAGTGCATTATTATTGTTACAAAACTATTTAACCCCTTCTGTGCAGAGGACGGAATGGTTTCGCCCTTCGCCATGGTGGGCATGTGCGGAGGATGGAACCGTTCCATCCGCTGCACATGACGAACCGTTCCGTCCTCTGCACACATCCAAGAAATCCCTCTGCTGCTTGCAGCAGAGGTATTTCCTTTGTTAGTTTTCAGCCTCCGAAGCAGGGGAAGAGCTACTCCTGCGGCAGGGGAAGAGCTTCCCCTGCGGCAGGGGAAGACCTTCCCCTGCCGCCCGAGGCCTTTTTCTTTTTTAGTGTAATGGCTATCGGCGCTCATAGCACGCTGACGTAATTACATTGAAAGTGGAAAAAAGGGTCCGTTTTCGGTGGAAAAATGCCCTGCGTCCATGTTGCGTTCTGGGCTGTTTCCTGTTGAGGGCACTAAGAGGTACCAGGAGACTTGGGGGGGGGGGGGAGATGCCGGGTGGAAGGAAGTTTGTGGCTCCATTCAGATTCCAGAACTTTCCTTCACAGAAATGTTAGGAAAATGTGTATTTTTAGTCAAAGTTTGAGGTTTGCAAGGGATTCTGGGTAATACAACGTGGTGAGAGCCATGCATGTCAGCCCATTCTGGATAGCCCTAGGTGTCGAATTTTCAAAAATGTACAGGTTGCCACCTGAGCTAGGGTCCAAAAAACCACAGAATAGTAGAACAAGTGTTATTACCAATTGTCTGGGTCCACGGAGGCTTCCCCTGCTTGGTGTCAGGAATTGCTCTACAAGCGTAATGGTTTGCTTGATTTGTCAACATCCCCATGGTGCCTTCGTAAATCATGTTGCAGCGTATTCCCCTTTAATTACCCCTTAAATCATGTTGCAGCCTTGTTCATTGTATTTGCCAATGCTTGGTGAGCCTTTCTGTGGTTTCAGGACTAATCGCACCTTATATTCTGCTCCTATGTTTTATTTATATCTCTGTATTCTATTTGTAAACCAAGCCGATGCGTTTTGAATCCTCGCATCGACTTCGCTTCTCCGTAGTCAAGGAAACGATCTATTTTTGTTTACGGCTCGGAAGCCGTTCCACGGACCAAACACGTTGCCATGCGTCAAAGCTCACGTTGCTACTGACGCCGGGACAACGCCCTGGACAACGCCCTGCTCGTTGAGTATAAATAGCCACGCCCCTCTGACACGGCGCTTGGCTTTGTTTACCGCTCCCGGCCGCGTTCCTCGAGGGAGTTCCTGATTTCGTCATCGCAGCTGATCTCTGCATCGCCGCACGAAGGACAACACTGAATAACGCCTACCAAGCCTGGATTCCTGTTGTCCAGCCGGCTCCAACGATACAGACAGTCTCACGAAGAACTTGGACAGCGTCGAGTCAGCTAAGTGAACCTTTCACGCTTAACGTTTGCATTCTTTTATTTTGAACAATTCGAATCCTGTTATTTGCTAATAGTTTTATTTGTGAATGTGCTTTTGAGGACATATATTGCTAGACCTTGTTCCACATATTGTACATGCGCTTGAGAAGTATCAGTGCATAGATTAAGGCTGACATTAATCCATGTGAAATACAGGTGAGGTAGTTCAACATAGGAGAATATGATACGTTGAGCAAGAAGTGTTCACATCTTCATAGGTGTTTATTCTTTTATTTTCAGCCCTATAATTGCATTTGTTGCGACTATTGAACCAAAGAGTTTAAGAGAATAATTCGATAACCTTATATTTGCGAATTAACTTATCACATGTTATAGTATTCCTATACAGTGGGTTCTAATATTGACATTTTTGTAATATAAGGTAAAGAAGATAAACGGAGATTTTGCAATTCAGAACAAGGATCTTGGCTGGTCCAGGTGGCGGAGCTGAGCTGTGTCTTCTTTTTCTCTTTCTTCTCGGTCTAATTCCCCTTCCCCCCCTGGGACACCTGCCAGGTCTCCTGTTCTCCTCAGCAGCGTTGAAAGGTGTTCCGGAAGGGTTGGAGAACTATTCATCGCCCCTGCAGACAGTCCTGGTTTTCGGGTGAGTGCTTGGCCTCACACCCTAGCACTTGGCCAGGTTCAGAAGTTCTGACCGGGCCTCCAGTGGGCCCTGGGGTGGGAGCCCCTATCCTGGGCTCTGGCCTCCAGCCGGCCGTACCACGAAGGGCCCGGGACGGGGGTCCATCGGGCCCAGGCAGGCTTCCCCTGCTTGGCCGGGTTCGAAGCTCTGACCGGGCTCTGTCCTCCGGCCAACCCCATGGCCAAGCCCCCGGGACAGGGTCCCATGTGCCTGGGGAGGCCTCTCCTGCATAGCCAGGTTCAGAAGCTCTGACCGGTCCCCACCGGGACCTGGGGCGGGCGCCCCTACCCCGGGTTCCATACTGCATCCGGCCGAGGCGCCAAGGGCCTGGGACAGGGGGTACATCAGGTCGAGAGGCTGTGTTCAGAAGCTCTGACCGAGCCCCCGGCGGGCCCTGGGGTGGAAGCCCCCATACTGGGCTCTATTTCCCCAGTCGGCCATACCGGGAAGGGCCTGGGACGGGGGTCCATCGGGCCTGAGGAGGATTCCCTTGCGTGGCCAGGTTCAGGAGTTCTAACCAGCCCCCTCCCCGGTGATCCAGCGGGTTACTAGCAACAAGCATTCATACACCGAATACTCACCTGGGCCCATTCATTCATACTACACTAGCAATTTCCGCTGGTGGGTCAGTTGTACTCTTTATCAATATCCCTGCTACCAATTACTTTTCTAATTGAAGAGTAATGACTTACCAATGGACCCTTTGATAATTGGGAAGTTTAAAATGAGTGACATTCAATTAAAATCATAATCCTGAAATAATCACTGAGTCAGGAAGTTTTAAAATGTTTATCTAAAGTTTTAGCAGAGTAAAATACAGAACCACATGATACTTAATCGTATATCAAGGATGAAGCATAATAATCAATTATCGATCAATGACGGTTCCTCAGAAAGAAGAAGATAG
This sequence comes from Calotriton arnoldi, assembly GCA_963921515.1. Classification (NCBI taxonomy): domain Eukaryota; kingdom Metazoa; phylum Chordata; class Amphibia; order Caudata; family Salamandridae; genus Calotriton; species Calotriton arnoldi. The sequence goes on along the minus strand of CAWUFW010002697.1, from coordinate 704,976 downwards.
AGACAGCAGCACAGCTAAAGGTTGCATTTATATTTACCTAAAGGTGCGAGAAACCAAACCCCTTGGCCAAAGAGTTGGAAAAGATCGGTCCCAGGAAGGATGAAGACCAAAGACCTCCAGACCAGGTTCAGGACAGGTGACCTCTCTATCAACGACGCCTGCGTCGTTCCCCTCTCTGACACTTCGCTCCTCCTCTAGTTCTTCCGTGTCTTCCTTCTAATGGATTCCGCTGCCCCCACCTCAGGACCTCTCTGGACAGTGGTTCAGTCTGCAATCGATCAGCTCGTATGTCTGAGCTAGAGCGTTCTAATGCCAATGCCTGTTCTAACTAATTAGCTTAATTCTATATCTATTATACCCTTCTATGCCCATGTACCTCCCCTTAATGTTGCAAAAATTATGGGCCCACTACTTCTGATAGGACGGGGACAGGGGGTTGATCCTCACACCATGTCATTTTAGTTCAATTTCTTTAAGCCCATTGTTTTAAAATACCGGCCATCACAATTAATACATTTGCTTTATTTCCCACCCGTTTCCCATTGATTCTTTAATACATTTTGTATACATTTGTTGCGACTTCAGGTACATTTCAGATGAACTTGTGAACCAGGCTTTGCGACCTTGGAGGGCTTCCAAGTTGACATCATCGCTTCCTCTGGTCAGCCTTGCAGGGCGCATGTGCAGAGCCAATGTCTCTCGAGCTGCAGTTCAACCAACCCAGGCCCATTTATGAACTAATAAAAGTCAAAGAAGAAAATATTAAAATCACAAAATAAATGTTTTCACTGTATACCCACTTTGTCTACTCTATTCCCATTTATTTATAAATCTATCCCGCATTAATAGCATTAGAATTATTATTATTATTATTATTATTATCAGCATTTATAAAGCGCAACTAACACCCTACGGGTACCCTGGCGCTGTGATACAAGTGCCTGACTAAGTGTAAATACCCGTGGAAAGCACTTTATTGAGCGAGAAGTTAGCAAGATGTAGATAGGCCAGCTTGAAGGTAGAGCCAGGTTTTTACCCTTTTCTAAATTGCATGAGATCATCTATTTGCCTAATATCAGGCGGAAGTCTGTTCCAGAGGCGGGAAGCCGCTGTACTAAAGGCCCTGCCTCCTGATTTAGTTTTCCTGACTCTAGGCACCTTCACCAGATTGGCCGAGGAGGAACGGAGCGTCCGGGAGGAAACATACCACAGTTTTAATTGCAGCATATGCGCAAGCTTTAGCACGTGAAAACATTAAGCAGCCATTTTAATACACACTGCGCAGAAGCAAAGATTTCCCTCCAAGCAAAGAAAGACGTCATACCACGTGATATGGTTGACACATGCGCAATGAAATTCCCGCGCTTAGTGGCCATTTTAGATTTAGACAAGCGTTACTTATTAGTTTTAAACACATAGGCAAGCTTCACTTGCATAGTGTTCATGTGTGCATTTGTTAGTAGAGACATTGCAAGGTTTAATAAATTAATACTGTGAGAGGATTGCTTACGAGCAAGTTTCATTTTGAGTTCTTGCTCCATCACCGGCCAAACCCGAGGTGGGAGCCCACATCGTGTGCTCTGTCCTCTACCCAGCCACACCGCCAAGGGCCCTGGATGGGGGTCCATCGGGTGCAGGGAGCCTTCCCCTGCTTGGCCAGACTCAAAAGTTCTGACCTGGCCCCGGCTGGACCCGAGGGTGGGAACCGCCGTCCTGGGCTCTGTCCTCAGGCCCGCTGCATGGCAAAGTACCCGGGGGCCTTGGGCAGATGCTCCAGCCCTGGGCTTCGTCCTCCAGCCTGCTGCACGGCGAAGGGCCCGGGACGGGGTAGTCCGTCGGGCCCGGGGAGGCTTCCCCTGCTTGGCTGGGTTCAGAAGCTCTGACCGGAGCCCGGCAGGATCTGGGGTGGGGGGCCCACTTCCTGGGCTCTGTCCTCGGGTCCGCAGCATGGCAAAGTGCCCAGGACGGGGTTCCATAGGCCCGCGGAGGCCTCTTCTGCGCGGCCAGGTCCAGGAGCTCTGCTCCCGCCCTAGGCTTTGTCCTCCAACTTGCCTCAACGCCAAGGGCATGGGACCAGGATCCATCAGGCCCAGAGAGTCTTCCCCTGCTTGGCTGGGTTCAGAAGCTCTGACCGGGGCCCCAGCGGGCCCCTGGGTGGGGGCCCCCCATCCTGGGCTTTGTCCGCGGGCCTGCTGTGTGACAAGTGCCTGGTAAGGGGTCCTGTGGGCCCAAGGATGCCTCCCTTGCTCGCTGGGTCCAGGAGCTCTGACTGGGCCACGGGGCCACACCGGGCAGGGGGGCCTCTCCCTCCCTCCCTGCACCACTGGCTGCAGGGTAGGGGCCCAATCCCTTGCAGGTCAGCAGGGCGGCCAGATGGACAGAGCCGGCCTCAGAGTGCATGGCTACTCTTGTCGTCGACGGACCTCCATGTATCAGGGGCCTGGGGCCCAGGCACCGGGTTGTTCTGATTGTCCCGAGCCATCTGGTCGCTGGATCATCCCGGGCCATCTGGTCACCGGTCTGGCCGACCAGATGGCCTGCGGGCCAGCCTGCTGGGCTAACTCTGACTTTTGTCTCCCCCAGGGTTCTAGTATGCCCCCACTTCACTTGGACTTAATAGTTAAGGAAAATTGGCTTCCCGGGCATGCCTGTGGGGAGAGGGCGTGGAGTGGGCTGGGCTTAACCTTCCTTAGCTCCTCAGGCCCAGGCTCTAGGAAAGTACACACCCATGAAATGAAATGAATGAAATGAAATGAAATGACTATTTATTAAGCGCGATAGCTACCCTCAGGCGTCCTAGCGCTACGGACAATGCATACAGAGGAAACAATTGAAGTTTATTCAGATTTGTTAAAAAGCAGGGTTTTTAGATGTTTACGAAACAATAGTAAATTGGGCTCTGAACGTAAATGAAAGGGAAGGGAGTTCCAAAGTTTGGCTGAGTTGTAAGAGAACGACCGACCCCCACATCTGGCTCTCTTAATCCTGGGTACTGTCGTGAGGAAGGAGGATGCTGATCTGAGCTGTCTGTTCGGATGGTAGGGGGTGATTAATGAATGATTGATACCAGCACCTGTTTTCCAGAAGGCTCGGTGGGCGATGCACAGAGTCTTAAATTCAATTCTCTCCCTGACTGGGAGCCAGTGAAGGCTCTTTAGTCCGGGTTTTATTGGAAGTCGACGAGGGATCTGAAGCAATGTTCGGGCAGCGCAGTTCTGTATAATCTGGAGCTTGCGCAAGGTGGTTTGGGGGGCCCCTAAATAGAGAGCATTCCCAAAATCCAGACGAGACAGGATGAGACCCTGGACCATGATCTGTCTTGCTTGGAAAGGCAATAGAGGAAGAATCTTCCGCAGTAGCCTAAGTAGACCAAAGCAAGTGGCTGATAGTTTGGCTGCTTGACAATTGAAATTAAGGGACTTATCCAGCCAAATGCCCAGGCTCTTGATTGTGTCCTTTGGCGTGGGAGCAGGGCCAAGGCAGGTGGGCCACAATGAGTTGATCGTAAGCATGGGGGTATTGCCCAGGAGCATCAGCTCGGTTTTGTCTCCGTTCAATTTGAGACATGACGGTGTCATCCATTTAGTCACTTCTTCCAGGCAGTCCCTCAGGCTGTTGTGCGCGGTGTGTAGCTGATTGAGAGCCACCACTAGCTGGGTGTCGTCGGCATAGGTGATTATTTTTATCCCGAACGGACGAACTATCTCAGCTAGTGGGCTCATGTAGATATTAAAAAGCGTAGGGCTCAACGAAGAGCCCTGTGGCACACCGCAGCCAAGAGGCTTACTGGGGGAGGTGATATCACCCTCAAAAACCTGGAAGGAGCGGTCTGAAAGAAAGGATTCAAACCAAGCTATTGCTTTCCCTGAGACTCCCAGACTGGTGAGTCGATGTAATAAGATGTTGTGGTTTACAGTGTCGAAGGCGGCACTTAAGTCAAGGAGGATAATTGCTGCAGATCCTCCCTGATCCAAAATCTTCCTGGCCTCCTCCGTCACTGCAACCAGAGCGGTTTCGGTCCCATGCATGGGACGGAATCCAGTCTGGGAGGGGTCGAGCAGATGGTTGATCTCGATGAACTCTGCCAGCACTATGTTGGCATGTTTCTCCAAAATCTTGCTCACCCAGGGCAACAGGGAGATCGGTCGATAGTTACTAAGGTTATCTTGGTCTAGGTTGGGTTTTTTAAGAAGGGCTTTAACCATGGCCTGCTTCCAAGGAAGCGGGACAGTGCCTGCGGACAGGGAGGCATTAAGCAAGTTAAGTATGGTGGGAAGGATGTTAACAGTGGAGAAGTGTGGCTCAATGGTTAGAGCGGCAGACCCTGATGCAGAGATCTGGCCCGGGACCAGGGTTCAATTCCCGCCTCGGCGGGTCTTGGGCTCAATTTCCTCGGACCTGATAATTCTCGCCTCGGTGCCTATTCTAATCATGGGTCCCACTCTGCAACTCTGGGCAATAGCTTGCTTAATCTCCACAACGGCCCCAACAGCGCTGGGATGCCTGGCTTCACCCTGGGGGTGCCCAGGAGTGGACATTTCACAGGGAAAAGCCAGGAAGGGTTCCACAGCGGTATGCGTACAGCGCCAGGACACCTCTTTGGGGGTATAAGTGCGCTTTACAAGTACGAATTTCAACAGTGGCTGACAGCAAGGTGCGCGGTGGTGCCGGGTCGTTGGGGGAGCCAGATTTTACCTGATGCATAATGGATTCTAGCATGGTGGGATTAAGTGGAGGGAGAGATTCAAGTGTTACCAAGAGCTCGGTCCCTGATTCAAATGATTTGGTGAGCGAAAAGTCAATCTGAGTGGGGGAAAAGGAGGTGTAAATGGTTTGTATTTTTTGGAGAAAGAACTCTGCCAGGTTATTGCAGCGGGTTTGCGCATTAATGGAATTGGGGGGTTTTCTGGAAGCTTAAGGAGGGTTTTTGCAATGCGATATATTTCTTTAGGCCTAGAAGCAGCTGCATTAATTTTTTCTTCAAAAAAGGTCGATTGTGCGGTTTTAATTTCATTTTTGTAGGCCTTAATCGCTTCTCTATAAGCAGTTTTACTGGAAGGAGAATAATCCAGTCGCCATTTCCTTTCCAGTTTTTTACATTGACGTTTTCTTTCCCGTAATCCTGGGGAGTACCAGGGGGCAGTCTTTGTCCTGCGCTTAGGTATGGTGCATTTCATGGGGAGTACGGAGTCTAACAAATTAGAAATCCATCTATTGTAGTCCTCATTAGCAAAATGGCAGCACCCTGAGCCCACGGCATGGTGGTGACAGTCACTACCCAGGGTAGGGTGACTGCAGCCTGGGGAGGACTCTCTTGCTCTCCCACTGGGTTTGTGGTAAAGAACAAAGACCAGCCCTGCATGAAGGCCCAGCCCCCAGGGCGCCGAGCTGGAACACAAGCCCGGGGGAGCTCCAAGAAGCCCTCAGTAGATGCCTAGGCCTGGTCTCAAATGACAGCGACTGTCGATGATGGCCTGCGCCACCGAGGAGGTACAGTCGGCAGGCCCGGCACAAGGCATACCGTTCTCCTAAGAATAAGCGGGGCCTGGCAAAGGGAAGTGGCAGGTCCGGAAAGTCCTCTCTCCGCTTTTCTGGCAGGGAGGAAGGCCATGGTTGCGCCCTCAGTCAGAGCTCCGGCTTGGCCCGGGCTCCATGCGCCCGCCATCCATGCCGCCAAGCACGTGGCGGGGAGAAATGGCCTCCGTGGTCACCGACAGGGCGACCTGCCCGGGGACAGTCCAGACCAGACTCTGGTCCATGCGCCCGCCATCCATGCCGCCAAGCACGTGGCGGGGAGAAATGGCCTCCGTGGTCACCGACAGGGCGACCTGCCCGGGGACAGTCCAGACCAGACTCTGGTCGATTGGGCATAGTTGGGTCTATTTGGTGACTGGGTTGCTTGGTTGGGAACACCTAACTGTGGTCCCGGTCAGTGCTTCCGAGCCACAGAGAGGTCAGGACAGGGCTCCGCAGGGTCCAGGAGCTGGCAGGCCTGGGTCTGCGGGCCCACCAGGGCTCTGGGGTCCCTTCCCCGGTCGCGGTGTTGTAAAGGGGATGCTGCCTCTGTGTAGCCGGGTTCAGGGGATCTGAAAAGGGCCCCGGGGCCCACGCTGGGCCGTGGGGTGGGCACCCCGGTCCGGGGCTCTGTCCTCTAGCCTGCTGCATCGCAAAGGGCCAAGGACGGGAGTCCAGTGGGCCCAGGGAGGCTTCCCCTGCTTGGCTGGGTTCAGAAGCATGGACCAGGGCTCTGATGGGTCCTGGGGTGGGAGCCGCCATCCTGCGGCCTGCCTCATGTCCAAGCGCCCGGGATGGGGTCCCTTGGGCCCGGAGAGGCCTCCTTTGCGTGGCTGAGTTCAGAAGCTCCAGTTGGGCCCTGGTGCAGGCGCGCCCACCCTGGGCTCCGTCATCCACAGGCCTCGAAAAATCATAAAAATGTTACTAGACCTGCAGGTCCAGTCACTTGAATAAACTCCATATCTTGTGCCCGTTTCAGAAATAAATTAATTGCTGTATACCCGGTACACAATGAAAAACCATTTCAAGGTGCAGCTCAGTTATTGGCTCTGGGTTCCTTGAGTTCCTGGAGAAGCTAAAGCCCTATAGATCCCTGTAACCAGAAGGGTCCAGCGGACAAACGGTATAATGCTTTTGAAAATATGCCATAGTTAGAAGAAGTTACAGATGAAAATGTAGACACAAATGGCTGGGTTTTTTTTCAACTCAATTTCAATATTTTTTTATTTCAACTGTTACTTTTTATAGAAAAACCTTATACACATATGACCACTTGCTGAATTCAGAATTTCGTCTACTTTTCAGAAATGTATAGTTTCTGGGATCCACCATGGATTTCACACCCACTTCTACTACTACCAACTGGAAGGAGGTTGCAAGCACAAAAAATATGAAAGTTGGGATATGTCCCCCAAAACAAAATGCCAAAACTGTGTTGAAAAATTTGGTTTTCTGATTCAAGTCTGCCTGTTGCTGAAAGCTGGGAAGAGGATGAATTTAGTATCGCAAACCCTTCATTGATGCCATTTGCAGGAAAAAAACAGACGCTTTCTTCTGCAGCACTTGTTTACCAAAAAAAAACAAATTTAGGTGTGTTTTGTCTAATTTCTTGGTCCCCTCCAGAGGATTCCACAAACCCTGGGTACCTTTAGAAGCCCCAGGATTTTGGAAAAAAAGACGCAAATTTGGCATGGATACCTTATGTGGACAAATAGTTATGGGGTCCTGAGCGCAAACTACCGCAAATAGCCAAAAAAGGCTAGCATGAGAGGGAGGCTTAGCAGCGAAAGGGTTCAAATAAAGCATTTTATTCCCAAAAACCATAAAAGTGTGTGGTTGAGTCTTTAACACTCTCCAGATCATAATATGCAGCCATAGAATCAACCCCGCACTACAGCTGAAGAGCATTCAGCTCCAGCTCGGAGTGCTTTAAAAATAATAGCAAGCTCTCCCTGGATCATGCATTTAATGACCCAAGAGACATACAGTTTGTAAAAAGAAAAAAAAAATCCTGGGTGCTTCTCTGCTCCTTGCAGCACCCCACAACACTTTTGTAACATGGCAGTGCCCTAGGACCAGATTCGGGCACCACAACATAGAAACAAATATGTAAATAAGCCCTTGAGCGGTCATTATGGGGCACTCCTGGCCGGGAGCAATGAATAATAAGTGAGCGGCTCCTGCTGCTCATTTATTATTCATTTTAAAAAACATTTTTGGGTGTCCCACCCGGGACACCCATCATTTATGTAAAGTTGGGGGCCATAAGGGGAGCCCCAAGGCCACTACGACCCCTGCCAGCTCCCCAGCCAGCAACCATCTTGAAGCCGGCCATTTTTATATTTTTTGTATCCATGGGTGCTCTGATGCAATCTGGGGGCACCTACAACATTTTTAAATGTTGAAGTCTGCAGAGGAGGAACCCCACGTCCCTGCATCCTCTGAAGGGTCTCCAGCCAGCAGCCATCCTAATCGCCGGCAGGAGCCGGCTCTTTTGCTTTGCTCCCACCCGGCCGGAGCAGCTTTTGTTTCTGCTTCCACCAGGTGAAAGCAAAGCTACGTTCACTGCCCGGGACAGTGCTGGTAGGGAACTAGATTTGTATCCCCTGCCCACACTCTTCTGGGCAGGGAACAAGACAGTGTCCTGGGAGATGTGGTCCCCCGAACAGTGCTTCTCTTCGGGCCCCCGGGATGGGGTATCTGGGGCCGCTATATGGCTCGGGGAGGGGGACCGCACTCCCTCTCCCCAAAATAAATACATCGGCCCCAAGGGATGGGGTCCCTGGGGCCTTTTAATGGCTTGGGGAGGAGAGCCGCATGCTGCCCTCCCCAAGTTAATGACATTGGCTCTGGGGGATGGGGTCCCCAGGGCCTTCGAAAGGCTCGGGGAGCGGGCTGGATGCCCATTCCCCACAAAAATGAATTTAGCCACAGGGACTGTAGTTGCCGTGGCTGTGAAATGGCTCGGGAATGGGCACTGCACCACCCCCTTCCCCATACAAGCATCACTGGCATCAGGACATGGGGTCCCTGAGGACTTGTAATGCCTTGGCGAGTGGGGCCACACGTTCCCCTCCCCTCCAAAAATTCAATGTGTTGGGCCCTGGTCCACCCTGGGGCAGGAGCAGATACATGGATTTATTTATTTTTAAATACATTTGTGGTCTCAAAGGGGTCCCCTCTAGGACCCCACTACCAGTTCTAGGGGGTCAGGGTATCCATACCCTGACCCCCATATGTTTTTTCTGATTGTTTATTTAGGACAGAGGACTAAGTCTCTGAGTCCTAAAATGACTGACGGAACATCTTTGTTGATGTTGACGGGAGCTAATCAGATCTCATTATTAGATCTGTTGTTTCTGCAGTACTACAGCATCTCTATATATACATAAATGTTGACCTTTAATTTCTCAAAAACTGATTTATACCAAATAACAACATGCTTTCTAGATCTAGCTTTCTGCCAAATTTGGTGTAATTCCGTCCAGCCGTTTTTTGTATATCACTGTTCAATTCTCCTATGGACAATTACAAACGCTTTGGAATTTTGTATACAACATCAAGAGTGGGTGATCCATTTTAGTAGGCTGTACTCCTGTAATAACTCTGCGGGGCAGGACGATGTAGGCCTTTCAGCCGAGTGTGAATCAGGTAACCAAGTGCCCTTGAATCCCACTTAAACGAAACTATAGCTGCTATTAACTCATGCCTTGCCTCCAGAGCTCCGCGTCCGGATAGGATCCCTTAGGATCTTTATAAGGCGAACCGAGAAGTGTGTGGCCCATACATTAATCTCTTGTCAAATGCCATAATTTCTGGTATGCAGATTCCCACATCCTGGAAATTAGCGGAGATTATCCCAATTTCCAAGAAGGGAGATAGTACTAACCCTTGGAACTGCAGGCCCATTAGCCTGATCGTCTTCTTGCAAAAGAGTTTTGGCAAACAGGTACTTGTACACCTCCAGAAGTGGATCATGGAAAAAGATGTTCTGTCCGATTTGCAGGCGAGCTCTAGAAACAATATCAGTATAATCAATCAGGTTTTCTGCTTTATTTGTATTTTGTTTGGAAGGCGGTAGTAATCAACAGGCAAACTCTTTGTTGATTTATGGACTACTTTTGATTTAGTGGCGAGGGGTAAACTTTGGAGAGTACTAGAAGCAATGGGTATCCCTGCAAACTTATTGGACATCTAGGTGCGATTGTATGTGGACAATCTTGCCAAAGTAAGATGGGGGATGATGGGCAACTGATTGAACCCATTATGGTAAACCAGGGAGTTAGGCAGGGGTGCTTTCTCACCCCACCATGTTTTCATTATATATTAACAGGGTTGTGGATTATTTGAATAAGGATGGGTGTGACGCACCAAAAGTCAGGGGTGGGAGGGGGGCGTGGACGACTGCCTAAGATTGCGGGCGTGCTTTAAGCTCGCTCCGCACCCTTCCCCCGTTTATCCTGCAACATCGGTGTGGCTGCCCTCTCAGATAACCCATCTGGGGCTCACCGCATCACCCTGTCGCTGCTGCATTAGAGGAGGCGGCGTCTTGTGCCCTTACCTACCCTCTGCATCAGCCTCAACCTCCTCCACTTCACAAGGGACCCCCGACTTCACCCATACCAATGTGCCCCTCACCTGGGAGGAGAAGTCATTACTCTACACCTGACCGCGCAAGCGGCGGCGTAGCCGGTCCATCTCGAGTTTAGTCAGGTTGGTTTCCTGAAGCAAGGAATTGCCAGTGGATCTACGCTACAAATAAGAATAGATGGAATATCTACGCAAGGGGGAATGGATTCCCCTCACGTTCCAGGTAACAACATTAACATGAGCCAGTGGGGGCAATAGTAGTAACGAGGCTCAGTCGGTGGTGCAGTCGTGCGAGAGGGGGGCCGGCAGCTAGGAGGCACCCCACTAGGGGCAGTAAGGTCGTCGCAGCCGCGGGAGCGGCCCTGCCTGGCGTGGGTGCCAGGGCCTCGCTGTGACTTGCTTCCGCCACCCAGCTTGAGGTGGGGATCTGGCCGTGGGCCCGGGGGACTGGCCGGACTGGACATGGGCCCGGAGTCCCTGGGCCCCGCTTTCTGACCGCGCATCTGGACTGCCTGAGTTGCCGGGGCCTCCGGGCCTGAAGACGCCACCCACCTGGCGCTGGGCCTAGTCCGGCTGGGGCTTGATAATTGGAGGCCCGGGAGTGTCACTCCCCAACATATCCTGAACGTTCCTGCCTGGGGTGGCGCCCTTGATTCCCGGTGACTGGAGGTTGGTTACAGGCTCTCCGCTGATGTGACTTGCGACTGGGGAGTGGCACCTAGCCCCCCTGCGATCTCCGGAGCTGGGCACCTGTTTTACATCATAGGTGAGTCCGACGCTGTAGCTGCGGTCCTGTGGGACTGGGGTGGGGTGGGGTGGCACAGGGGTCGGCCGGGCCTAGGCCCCCCTCCATCCCTGCGCTGTGCCATCAGTTTCCAGAGTGCCTCCTTGGACAGCACGATTTGCGGCCTGGCCCTGTTACCGGTGGCCGGCGCATTACTGGGGGTGTAGGCGGCACGAGGGTCGTGCCGGGCCTGGGCTGTCTCTTCCTACTACCAGGAGCTGCCCCATGCACACACTGCCACTATCTATTGGGCCCACAGGGAGTGGGGGCAGCCCGAGGACAGGATTGGGTCCAGGCTGCTCTCCCCCCGGTCCCATTATCTGACCTGGTTGGGGGCACGGGGGTCGGTCAGACCTAGGCCCCTCACAAAAGTCATGAACGTTTCTGCAGGACAGGGGCACACATATACATATCCCTGCACACTGTTCCGGAGCTGAGCTACTGGACCCTGCCTGGTCCGGCACCCTTCGTACTAGCTGTCTTGGCTCTGGCCCTGACACTTCTCCTGTTGATTCCAGTGCCTGTCCCCTCGCCCTCTTGGTGCGGCTTGTCATCCGGGCATGTGAGAGGCGGGGGTCTGCCCGCTTTCTCAGCGTGGGGGGTCGTCCCGGGGGTCAGTTCAGACCTAGTTTGCTCCCCTCCCACTTTTAGCCTACTGGACACCGCTCCGTATTGAATTCGAAGGTGTGTGGGGTGTTGCTCCTTGCTTCAGGCCCATCCTCTACTGGCTACATTATCGGTCCCCTCTTTGGTGCCTGGTCCACACCCTGCGTCTTCTTGCATTGACTGGAGACAGGCGCTGGGACCCTCCCTATGCCCACCGCTCAGCAGCTAGTCATGGGCTGCCTCCGCTCCAATGCTCTACATGTGATGAGGCACCAAGAGGTCACTCTGCTCTTTCCTCCAAACTCGACTAGGTCCTTGCAGCCGTGGAGAGGATTGGAACAGCTCATGACCAGACACGCGCCTCGCTGGAGGCAAAAATAGATACAGTGGCATCAGACCACCAAAAGTTAGCTGATCGGGTCCAAGTCCCGCAACCACACTTCCGCCCTACAAGATCTCATGGACCGAGTGTGCACCCTCGAAGACAAGCTTGACGATGCTGAAGGTCGTTCGCGCCGTAACAATGTCCAAGTGGTTGGCCTTCCGGAAGGCTCGGAGGGCCCGGATCCGATTGACTACACCGAGTGTTGGTTGAGGGAGCTGCTTCCACCTGGAGTTCTGTCCCCCCAATTTGTGGTGGAATGCGCACACAGGGTGCCTGCTCGCTGACCCCCTCCTGGAGCCAATCCGCGCCCTTTTCTGTTCAGATTGCTGAACTTCAGAGATAGGCACACAATTCTAAGTGAGATCAGAAAAATGCAGGGACTCTTTGTCCAGAACGCAGCAGTTATGTTCCTCGCAGACTCCACTGCCCAAGTCCAAAAACGGCTCAGCTCCTTTGGTGTGGTGAAACTTTAGCTCCGTGAGCCAACCTACGATACTCCCTACTATTTCCAGCACGCCTGCGAGTGATTAGGGATGTATCAGCTCGCTTTTTCGACTCACCTTCCGACGCCTGAGATTGGCTGGAAGAGACAGGCCTGGCCACCATGCCTAGATCTGCCGACGACCCCCTCGGCGTCTCAACGGGTCAGGCATGGCAGTCGCAGGGGCAAAGGGGGGACTGCGTCAACACAATCCTTCAAGCAACGCTCCAGACCCAGAACAGATCATTTCTGAGCGTCAGGTGGCGCTCCAATCGGCTGCGATGATTCACGGTGCACCACCTACCCCTACATCAATATCGTCACCACCCAAGTCACCTAGTGACATCAATCTTTGCCGGCATGGTCCGGGGACTCGGACTCTTCCCGTCCCCCACTCATTACTCCCCAGACCTCAGACACCATCATCTGAATGTTATAAATATACTGCATGTACCTGGTCAGGTTGACTGCATCCTACTTGGCTTAATATTTTTCTGCACCTCCAGCCCACCCTCCTTTTCCACTTAGTTGGGCACCAGGGGGGGTGATAGGATGGCTTTAGGTCCTGGACAAAGCTGGGCTTGATTTCACTCTATGGCTCGGCGATAAATAGAACAGGGCTGCAGTGCCCTATTGCAGCACGATGTATATTCTCCTTTCTTTCACACTCACATACCAGGGGATAGGCAGCATGTATTAGGTACACATGCTTTCGCCCCCCTCTCGATCACTAGTTCGTACTTACACTAGTTGCCATGGTTTGGCACACTGGTTTGGACCAACTCCCATTGGTAATTGGCTTTTATGAGGTTACACAACACATAAACAAGTTCTTTAATTTTCCCCCTTGTCCCTTACTGCCCCTAGTGGGGTGCTTCCTAGCTGCTGGCCCCCCTCTCGCATGACTGCACCACCGACTGAGCCTCGTTACTACTATTGCCCCCAATGGCTCATGTTAATGTTGTTACCTGGAACGTGAGAGGAATCCATTCCCCCTTGCGTAGATATTCCATCTATTCTTATTTACAGCGTAGATCCACTGGCAATGCCTTGCTTCAGGAAACCAACCTGACTAAACTCGAGATGGACCGGCTACGCCGCCGCTGGCGTGGTCAGGTGTACAGTACTGACTTCTCCTCCCAGGCGAGGGGCACATTGGTATGGGTGAAGTCGGGGGTCCCTTGTGAAGTGGAGGAGGTTGAAGCTGATGCAGAAGGTAGGTACGTGTTTCTTAGGGGTAAGCTTAATGGCCAACCTCTCTTTATTGGTTAGGTTTACTCCCCCAACGTCAACCAAAATTCTTTCCTTTGTAGACTTTCTGTGGTCCTGGCCCGTTGGAGTGGCTTGCCTTGGCTTATAGGGGGTGACTTTAATTCTGTCCTTGCTGTCTCATTGGACCGCTCTTTCCCTCCTCTCACAAGTACTACTGCGACATCCAACGCGCAGGCTCTGTGCACTTGGCTCAGTCATTGGTCCCTAATAGATGTATGGCGTTCTTGTAACCCTAACACCCATATATACTCCTTTTACTCACCCGTCCACAATCTCCATGTGCGCCTGGACCGTGTGTTGGCCTCTTCCTCCCTCCTTCACCTGATTCAGGACACTGAATATTTAGGTCGCACACACTCCGATCACAACCCCCAGCTTCTGAGGCTGAGCTGGGATTCGGGCCTCCCCGATCCCTACCTGGTGCCTTCAACTGGCCGTGCTAGAAGACCAGCATTCCACGGGTCTCTGGGTGCGACAATCTCAGGCTACTACGCCTCCAACGTCGGGTCTACGGGTTCACGAGCATTGGAATGGGAGGCCTTCAAGGTCATGATTAGAGGACACTGCCTTGGCCTTACATGGAATATCCGTAAACAGTTGGACACCTCCCTTAGTGTCATCAAGCGCAAATTTCTTAGGTTTGAAACTGCCTCGGTCTCACAACCTGAGGCTGGCACCAGTTTAAATGAGCTGCGTGATGAACACGCAGGGCTTTTGGACAGGCTCCGTTGCCATAATTACTTAGCTCACTCGGCACGCACACACGCTATGTCTGACAGGGCAGGTAAATTATTGGCTTACTTGCTGTGCCAGGAGCATCCACACCATCCTATCCATGCCATACGTGACGATTCAGGACATACACATTACACGCAATACGACATACATATGGCCATGACCAGACACTATTCAACACTGTACAAATCGTCTAGTCTAGGGGAAACACAACTGATCAGCTCATTCCTAGAGTCGATAGACCTGCCCACAATATCCCTAGACCAATACATGACGCTAGATTCCCCCATCATGACTGATGAGGTGCATGAAGCCTTAGCTACATTGTCATCTGGAAAGGCTCCGGGCCCTGATGGGCTCCCACCGGAGTTCTATAAGACATATATGCAGATGCCCTGGTCCCACACTTGCATGCCCTTTACACCTCTGCCCTAGAAGACTCTCTGTTACCAACTTCGCTGGGTGCGGCTTGTCTAGTTTCCTTACTGAAACTGGACAAAGACCCTACAGCCCTAGGCTGTAGCCCTACAGACCTTTGGCCATTTTAAATACCGACTATAAAATCCTGACGAAGATACTCGCCAATCGGCTTGCGCCCATCATCCCTGCCTTGGTCCATTCGGACCAGAACGGGTTTGTCCCTGCCCGTAGCACTACCCTCTACCTTCGTCGCTTCTTCTGGGTTGCGAGGTATGCACCGCTGCTCTGGTCACACTCAGGATGCCAGGTCTTGGACCTTGAGAAGGCCTTCGACTCCCTTGAGTGGGATTATCTTTTTGCAGTACTATCCAAATTCGGTTTCGGAGTGGTCTTTACTAGCATGGTCAGACTACTTTATACCCACCCCACTATTCGTGTGAAAACAGGTCCCTACATCTCTGATCCTATGTCTATAGGTTCTGGAACGAGACAGGGTTTTCCTTTATCCCCTCTTCTTTTCTCCTTAGCAATGGAGCCGCTAGCAGAATGCGTTCGTTCCAGCGTTGATATGGGCATACGCCTAGGCGACGGATCACACACAATTTCGTTATATGCGGATGACATCCTATTGTATGTGCGAGACGTTCATTCCATTCCCTCCTCGCTGGCCCATACCCTGTCGACGTTTGCTGAGGTGTCTGGGCTGCGTGTCTAAGTTCTCTTTATACCCCTTTTTGGGATCCACTCAGGACCCTAATTATACCCTTAACGGGAACCAAGTCATGTGGTGCACCGACTCCTTCCGATATCTTGGCATCCGCATCTACAGGCGTGACCCCGACCTATTCGACGGCAACATAGGTAGAGCAATGACCGCAATTCGCTCCCAACTCGCCTTTTGGGTCACCCTTCCATTGTCTATTACTGGTAGGATTGCCCTTACCAAAATGGTGATCCTTCCCTGGCTCCTCTACTATTTCACGAACCTACCCCTCTATATCCCCCCCCCCCTTCTTCAAGCAACTAGAGAGTACAGTGAGAGATTTTCTTAGGAGTACATCTCGCCACCGTGTCTCCATTAAAAAACTTTATCTGTCTACAGAACAGGGAGGTCTGGCTGCCCCAAACCTAGAGCATTACTATCTAGCTGCACAGCTACAATGGATTGCCCAGTGGCTGGCCTCCCGCCAACTCAACGATACTCCTACTAATCACCCCCCCTACCGCTTCACTCCCTCCTCTATTTGTTTCACCCTTGCTCACGTCCAAAGATCATGAACTCCCTATTGCTCACAGTAGCGCACAAATGCTTCAGCAGAAGCCTTTTTAGGTCTCGCCTACCGCCTACGCAGCGCGCATGCGCTGCATAGGAGGAGACCTTTAGGAATCGATTCACTTTTTGGGCCAAAAATGTGCACGCTTTGCATTGCTTTCAATGGCAACGCGTGCACGTTTGGCGATTCCCTTGCGGGAGCGAGCTTTGAAACCATCTGTTTGTAATTAACTTGCAACCAGATGGTGCCCCTGCTCGCTCCCGCAAGGGAAACGCTTTGTGTGCTCTCGGCCGCACTCCCCCACCCCTCCCCCCTCAGCTGCATTCCTCGCGTTTTGCCTGCAGGAGCGAGCAGTGCCTCCTTGTTTACATAGAAAGGGTCAGCTTGCCTGCATTACTGAGTATATCGTATGTGTTTTAATTAATCGCCCAATAAAGTATTAAACATGAACCCGCAGCTTTGTGGCCTAAAAACTGATCCTGGCACCTGAGCATTTTGATGAACTGCTCTACCTCTCTACCTCTCCACCTCTACCTCTCTACCTCTACCTCTCTACCCCTCTCTACCTCTCTCTCTCTACCTCTCTCTCTCTACCTCTCTACCTCTCTCTACCTCTCTACCTCTCTCTCTATACCTCTACCTCTCTACCTCTACCTCTCTACCTCTCTCTACCTCTCTATCTCTCTCTACCTCTCTACCTCTCTCTACCTCTCTACCTCTCTACCTCTCTCTCTATACCTCTACCTCTCTCTACCTCTCTACCTCTACCTCTCTCTACCTCTCTCTACCTCTCTACCCCTCTCTACCTCTCTCTACCTCTCTATCTCTCTCTACCTCTCTACCTCTCTCTCTATACCTCTACCTCTCTACCTCTACCTCTCTCTACCTCTCTCTACCTCTCTCTACCTCTCTACACCTCTCTACCTCTGTACCTCTACCTCTCACTACCTCTCTCTACCTCTCTCTCTTCTTCTCTCTCTCTACCTCTCTCTCTCTCTACCTCTCGCTCTACCTCTCTCTCTCTACCTCGCTACCTCTCTCTACCTCTCTCTACCTCTCTACCTCTCTCTCTACCTCTCTCTCTCTACCTCTCTCTCTACCTCTCTCTCTACCTCTCTCTCTCTACTTCTCTACCTCTCTACACCTCTCTACCTCTCTACACCTCTCTACCTCTCTACCTCTCTACACCTCTCTAACTTCAAAGCACAGGCGGGGAAGACGGCCGCTTCATGCTATGGCCTACTGAGAATTATTCGTAAAATCCTCCCTCTCCTACCCTTGCCAGCAAAAAGACTAGTGACCCAGGCCCTAATTCTGTCCAGATTGGATTATGGCAATGCCCTTTATTTAGGTGCCCCAAAGGAGGTGATTTTAAAATTGCAGGTCATACAGAATTGTGCTGCGAGGCTGCTCACTGACACCCCCAACCGCTGCTCAGCAAGACCTGCACTACGCTCTCTTCACTGGCTTCCAGTACAGGAGAGAATACACTTTAAGGCTCTCTGCATAGCCCACAAAGCGCTGAATGGAAGTGGACCCTTAATTACAAATGCTATGATTCGCCCTTACAGGGCAAACAGGAAACTCCGATCAAATGAACTCCACCTTGCTGTGGTCCCTAGGATCAAGAAGGCCAGAAGTGGCGGAAGGCTATTTTCACTCAATGCCTCCAAACTCTGGAATGCCCTCCCACTACACCTACGGAGCGAGACGAACCATCTGAAGTTCCGAAAACAATTAAAGACCTGGCTTTTTCCATAAAGAGATCAGACCTCTAAGTAACTACCGCAGCGCTGGGATGCTTCCGGGTAGCCATGCGCTATACAAGTGCCAATACAATACCTCTCTCTCGCTACCTCTCTCTACCTCTCTCTACCTCTATACAGCAACTAAATCAGCATAATCAATTAAATAAGCCTTAATAAAGTTTGAATCCAGGAAGTTTAGACAGCATGCAGGTTTATTAAATATTAAAAAATACAGAAGGCAAAAACAATAGTAACAAGCATTGGCATAGCCAATAGGTCTCGCCTTTGGGACCTTATAAGTGCTTAGCCATGCAACAGTTGATGTTGTTGCACCAAGGATATTGTGCTGCATAACTAAATACTTATAAGGTCCCAAAAGCGAGACCTATTGGCTATGCCAATGCTTGTTATTACTTGCTCTTCAGTACCATACGCACCCGCTATCCAGCTCCAGGGAAGGCCAAGGGGTAGGAGGTCACCGCTGCGACCGAACTCTGCAGCTGGGGAAGGGCTGACATACATGACATCGGGGATCTTTCCTGGGATGGGACCCTCATACCATACACTACACTTGTCTCTGAGGAGGGACTACACCCGGGTCACTTTCTTTTACATCGCTCCCTAATAACAGCCCTTATAGCCCGTTGGGGTGATCTAACTGCAGAACCTCCCACGCACCTCACAGTTCAGTATTTACACATGATGGGTACCGGGGGTCACCTAACGCGGTGGTTTTCTGCCTCTCTCAGACAGCACGCTGCAATTACACTTGACCCCAGAAGCTTCACTGGGAGGAGGACTTGGATCGTCCCTTCTCGAACAAGGAGTGGGCGCGGCCCTAGAGAGCCCCACGCAAATTCCCCGTAATCAGAGCTTCCGCCAAATCCAATTTTTATACTGCACAGAGCGTCCCTCACCCCAGCTAAAATCAATGAGTACTTCCATCGCGCCTACACCGACTGTCCCAGGTGCCAATTGGTTAACGCCGATCTCTTACATATGTTGTGGCACTGCCCCGCGCTTAATGTATACTGGGGAACAGTAGCCAGCGCCCTTGCTCACTGCACTGAGCATGACATTCCCTTTCTTTGGGAGACCCATATTTTGCATCTCTTTAAGAGAGGTAAAAAGTATAAGGTTACATCCCGCTTCCTGGATCTGGGTTTGGCAACCGCTAAGCGTCTTATTACTAAGAAATGGAAATCTCCTTTGCCTCCTCACGAAGTGGTGTGGCTCCGCTCTTCATTGACATGGGCTAAGGCGGAAAGCATTGCCCTGCACAGAGAAGATTTGCTGGGACTCCGTGTGCTCCCTCTAGCCGCCAGTTGGGACGCAATACTAGCGGCCTTACAGAGGTTCAATGCCGTGGATCCAGCAGGTTCACCCACCGAGAAGGAGCCAACCATTGGGGTGACATAAGCTTGGGAGCACACATCTGTCCCTAGTGGATTATGAGGTTCCTTCACCACTGATTTTCTAGTTTTGCCATGCAAAGTCGGCGACTACATACTCATTACACGTGGCAATTATCTGATCATTTAGAACGGGGCGGGTGCGGGGGTGGTTCATGGGCGGGGGAGGTGTCTCGTTGGCGGCAAATCATTTTCAGTTAGCCCTTTCCTTGCTTTCTTTGTCCTCGTTTTGTTGTACACCATTTCCCCTGGTTAATATTTGTTGAACAGTGGTCTTGTAATATATACATGGGCATGTGTCGCACAGAGGTGCACATTCTGGTGTTGATATCCATAACTTGCTGTAAATGCTTGTGTACTGCTCTTGCTTATTGCATTTGAACTACAATGCCTTACAGTCCTGAATCACCCTTTGTTCTGGGGCCTGCTCTGATTGTACCTCTGCATGTACCACTGTCTTTTCTCATGTTTTACATGAAAAAACACAATAAACAGATTTACAACAACAACAAAAAGTCAGGGGTAGGAGGGTGCCTGCACTCCTCATCATTGATGACACCCT
Organism: Calotriton arnoldi; assembly: GCA_963921515.1. Lineage (NCBI taxonomy): Eukaryota > Metazoa > Chordata > Amphibia > Caudata > Salamandridae > Calotriton > Calotriton arnoldi. The sequence goes on along the minus strand of CAWUFW010002697.1, from coordinate 685,193 downwards.
ATTGATATCAAAGTCACCTCAGGGGTTCCAGCAGTTATTAAACAACTTTAACTCATTCTGTGATGAGCGGGGTTGAAGCTTAATAGCTCTAAGACAAAAATGTTATTTGTTTACATTGGGAAGAGAAGCATTGTAAGAGGCGCATGCTAGTGGGTAAAAACCCCATTGATTTGGTGTCAAATTTTGACTATCGCGGTGAAAGACTTGCCTCCAATCTGAATTGGCCCCCCCAACTTGAATTGTCACATGTCATTAATCCAGCTGTCGGCAGGTATAGCCAAGATCTACAGATGGACATCGTCCAGAAGGGTGGCCCCAGCCATAGAGATTTATAACATCAAGGCTCTAGGGGCGGTATTGTATGGGGCAGAACTGAGGGGATGTACGAACACTAACAGCTTGTCAATAGTCGCGCACAGGTTTATTAAATCTCTATTGAATCTTCCAGTGAGTACCCCTCTGCCCCCTGTTTATTTGGACTTTGTTCAAAGGAGGATCTCTCAAAAAAATGTATGTAGACTCCTAACCTTTTGCCACAGTTTGTGGTCGACTCAAGCTTTTGAACCTTATTGGTATCTCCATGCATTGCGAAAATCTCTTGGTTGAGATCCATTAAGGCACTTCTATAGAAATTGGGTCTGGCAAATTATTAGACTTTACCCGAGAGTATGATTCATAGAGCTAGGGTAATAGAAACCTATTGGGAGTTCATAGCTGTGGAAACTGTGGCAAGGTGCAAGGGATCGCTTTTATTAGAGTTTATAGATATTAAACCTTGCCCACAGTATGAACCAACCATTGACAAAATTGCTCCCCATCTTGCACAGAAATTGTATCTCCAGTTTAGGTATAGAACTCTTCCCATTAAGAAGTTTTGTAGCAAATGGCAAGCAAATGAAACATCAGACTCTGTGTCCAGCCTGTTTAGGAGGACCTGAAACACTCATCCACATCTTATTTTTTTGCCCATGTTACTACAATCTTTGGGCAAAGTGGATAGCCCCCTTTGCAGGAACATGGGCATTAGGCGGCACTTACAGCCTACAGAACACTTAGGGACATATTTACAATCCCACTTTTTCTGACATTGTGGTGGCGATAGGGGCTTCGCCTTAATTACAAGGCAGCGTTAAGCCACTTAACGTGGTTTAATACTGCCTTGTAAATAAGGAACCCTTTCACGCTATACTTAGCATGAAAGGGGCGGGCAATGGGTGTTCTGGTGGCCATTCCACCGCAACACCCATTGATTTTGACACTGTCCCATATTTACAAAGGTGGCATAAATATGGGGCAGCGCCAAAATTAAGACCAGGGAAAACCTGGTCTTACCCTGGCGTAACGAGGAGAAATGTTGATTTTTCTCCTCGTTGTTTTTTCCATGTGTGCTGCGTTGTGCAGCATACATAGAAACAGCTAAAGGCCATTGATTGTTTATGTGCAGGAAGGTATACCTTCCTGCACATAAACAATCTTCCCAACACAAAACGAGCCCACGGGTCCAGGACAAGGGTCTGCGGGGTGTGTGGACTATACCAACCATGCTACGAAGGGGAATTCCCTTTTTAAGGACAGGTCCCCTCACACACCAATGGTGTCATGCTTCATCATAGTGGTACCTCCTCGCATCAAGAACCTGGTCTTGACGCGGGCTACAACCCCCTCGCTGCGAGGGATGAGCTCAGGGATGTTTTAGATTGGTCAGGAGGGTTATCCTCAAACCCTATGCAAGCGCGGTGTGTAATCAGTGAGGTGCAGTGCGTGTGGTTAAAACTGGCTACAGGGTTAGCCACCGACAAGCTTTATTCAGCTACCCTGTGACAGGATTAAAACCAAAATCTGATAATGAGACTGTCGACATTAGAGACAGCTACATTAAAACAAGATCAACATGTTTCGGCCTTTAGGACCTTTCAGAGTGTCATGGCCTTCATCAGGATCAATAAACAGCTACTGCAAACAGTGAGTGAATACCACCAAAGAGTGTTAAAATAGAAACAACGGTGTACAATACTGAACCAGTGGTCCTGCCGTTCAGTAGAAGCACCGATGAGACCTGTGATAAAACAGAAAAAAACAACATATGTATATTGCATGGTTGTGCCAAAACACGACAGACGGCCAGTCTTAATCAATTAACTGTATCTGGCTAAAACACTATATGCACTTGATAAGTGATAAGGAATGCGGCACTCACCTACAAGAGTTAGGTAACTAACCGCATCTGTCCGGGGCTATTTAGCCAAAGGTACATACGCCAACCAACCTGGTAGAAAAAGGTGGTGGCGTTAAAGTAGAAAGAAGGAAGAAACAGATTCTGAGTGATGTCAACAGGCCCAGTGGTGTAATAACAGCCATCAGCATTGGTATGTAAAATAACATAAACAGCAATGACCTGAACAACACCTCTGTGCGTTGCCTCATGTATGTGTTAAATGGTCAATGCACGCTTCAGCACATGACAAAAGGAAAAACATATGTAGCAGAAGAGCAACGATGGGATTGAACCCTCTTGCATAGGGTTTTAGGATAACCCTCCTGACCAATCTAAAACATCCCTGAACTCATCCCTCGCAGCGAGGGGGTTGTAGCCCACATCAAGACCAGGTTCTTGACGCGAGGAGGTACCCCTATGATGAAGCATGACACCATTGGTGTGTGAGGGGAACTGCCTTAAAAAGGGAATTCCCCTTCGTAGCATGGTTGGTATAGTCCACACACCCCGCAGACCCTTGTCCTGGACCCATGGGCTCGTTTTGTGTTAGGTATTACGAGTTGGGAGTGTGCCCACGCAGGTCCTTAAACCTCCTCTTGGTCCCCCTTTTTGTGTGTTTTACCATAAACAATCTTCCCCTGCAATGCAAGCACCCTTGCACTATGGTGCAAGCGTGTCTGCGTTGGTGCTAGGTGGCTAAATTAGGGCCAGCACAGGGGGAAATGCAGGGCTGCACCGTATCCTTGTAAATACGGTGCAGCCCTGCGTTTCAGAAGTGGCGGAGCGTGGCGTTAAGCCAAGAGGGCTAACACCGCGCTCCGCCACTTCCTCGTAAATATGCCCCTTAGTACTGATACAAGTAGAGTAGTGGTCTTTGGCACGGCTAAATTCTTGATGGCTTTGTGGATTAGTTGATCTAAGTGTATCTTAAGAAAGTGACTAATTGATGTGGGGACTGAGAATCCACCAGTCCTCTTTAGCTCACTAATTGTTTTACGCTGCAATTGTACGGGCCACCCTATAGAGAGATAATTCAATGTATGCTGCTATTGCTCTTATTTGTTTTTATACATTTTTACTGTTAGGTATGTGCCCTTTTTAGGTCGAGCCTAGAGTCAGCGCGCATGCGCTGCTCGCTCTGCGAGACTGCTGTAGTAGAGTTTGGGAGAGAAGCCGCGCCCACTCCCCGCCCATATTTTTCATTAGCTTGTGTCATTGTCTTTCGTAAATGCTGCCTTCGGATTCGTTAATAGGCTTGTTAGTCCCTCCTTAGTAGAGCCATGTCTTCATTTGTAACCTCCCATGGCTACTGGCCCCTTTACTTAGGTTGTTACACGGGACCTGTTATTTAGTCTGTAAGCACTATTTACTTTATGGAGTTTCTCTTACTGCAGGCCGGACATGCGCTGCTTCAGCTGAAACTGCGTGTGTGTTTTTTAAGCAGCACGGCCCTCCCGTAACACGGGCACCCACTTTCAATCACTTTAACTTGGCATTATCTCCTGTCTGTTTCAACCCCCCAAGTAAAATGGATTTAGAAATGATTAGCGAATTAAGTCATGTGAATTCCAGGTAGCACATAATTGTGTGCTAATGGGTTGAAGCTGACAACAGCACATCTGTGTTACATGTCATCTGCACTAAAGCCACCTGACTGGTTGTTTTCAAAAGCTTGTTTTATTAAATACCACCACCATGACCAATGCCACCACCACCACCCATACCACCACCACCAATACCACCATCACCACCAGTACCACCAACACCACCAATACCATCACCACCAATACCAACGCCAATACCACCACCACCAATACAACCACCACCACCAATACCACAACCTCCACCACCACCAATACCACCAAAAATACCACCAATACCACCACCACCACCAATACCACCACCACCAATACCACCACCACCAACACCATCGCCACCAATACCACCACCACCAATACCACCACCAATACCACCACCACCAAAACCACTGCCAATACCACCACCAATACCACCAGCAATGCCACCACCAATACCACCACCACCAATACCACCACCAATACCACCATCAATACCACCACAACCACCAATACCACCACCATCAATACCACCACCACCAATACCACCACCACCAATTCCACCACAACCAATACCACCACCACCAATACTACCACCAGTACCACCAATACCAGCGCTAATACCACCACCACCAATATCACCACCACCAATACCACCACCACCAATATCACCACCACCAGTACCACCAACTTTCATGAACAACTGCTTAGGTTTCCAAACCTCAGCATCAGGCCCTCTGAGACTCCGTGTTTAGGTCGAGCCTAGCGGCAGCGCCCATGCGCTGCCCGCTCTGCGAGACTGCTGTAGTAGAGTATGGGAGAGAAGCCGCACCCACTCCCCCGCCCATATTTTTCATTGGCTTGTGTCATTGTCTTTCGTAAATGCTGCCTTCGGATTCGTTATTAGGCTTGTTAGTCCCTCCTTAGTACAGCCATGTCTTCATTTGTAACCTCCCATGGCTACTGGCCCCTTTACTTCGGGTGTTACACGGGACCTGTTATTTAGTCTGTAAGCACTATTTACTTTATGGAGTTTCTCTTACTGCACCTGACAGGTTGTTTTCAAAAGCTTGTTTTATTAACAACACCACTGATCCAGCGGTGTACTAACAACAGATACTCCACTACCATATACTCACCTGGGCCCATATAACTTCTTGCTCTAATACCAAGTAGACCGCTGGAGCTTGTAGTTTATAAAATTCATGTTTCAGGAATAGTTATATTTCTGTGCTAACTAAACCTTTCACTGATCAATAAGTTCTTTCCTCTGGTCGATGGACCTATTAGTTGGAACTAATTGATGGTGATAATTAACCTAACTTATTTAATATTCTTTAATTAAAGTAAATAATCACAGACTCTGGAAGTTTTAAAATCTTTATCTAAATTAATGGAATGTAAACCATCTCAAAGTTTCAGTACAAACACCCTCATTCGCAAGAGTGTCAATTCAATCAATACTCAATAAGCAATAACAATTCAGATTCACACAATAACTATGCTCAGAAAGGAGAGGACAGAGAGAGAAGAACATCTATCAATACGATGAATTTATAGTTACCAAGAATGGTGTGAAGATCAACCCCCTGGCCAAAGGGCTGGTAAGGGTCCCCCGGGATAGATCAGGAGACAAAGACTTCAGGACAGGAAATCTGAAAGAGACACGTTAGTAACAGATTCCTTACCTTAGAATATCCCCAGGCGTCAGGCTGGATCCGGAAAGTTTTTGCGTAGCAGTACCCTTGCGCGTCGGTAGGCGGCGTCGTGCGGCTCCGCGTCCGTCGTCGGGATCGCCGGGATGACATCGCAGGCAGTACTTAGACGCCGCCCCTGCGCGCTGACGTCAGTTCTTCTTTTTCCGCGCCAGTAAGCGCAGATCCGGGAAGAGCATTGCCCTAGTCATTTTTTGACTATCTTTTTGGTGATTTTTCACTGTTTTTCTCCACGAGTCTCTCGACTCCGAAGGTGTCGGTAGGGATGCCCGGCTTCAAGCCCTGCGACGTCTGTGGTCGTATGATGTCGATCACAGACCCGCATTTAGAGTGTCTCTACTGTTTCGGCCGCGACCACGACACGAAGTCGTGCCCCGACTGCCGGGCCTTGCACCCGAAGGCTTTGCGAGAGCGGTCTCGAAAGCTCCTCGAGGTCCGGCAGTCGGCTCCGCGCCACACCAAGCCCCGGTCACGTGAGAGGTCGAGGGGCCGGTCGCGGAGTCCTCATCGGTCGTCGGGGTCCAAGACTTCGCACTCCTCCGGTAAGTCGAAGCATAAAAAGTCTAAGAAGCGTCATCGCTCCACGACTTCGCCTCGCCGGTCTCGCAACTCGGCTAAGGCTCCTGTCGGCACCGTCCCCGCGGCTCCGGGAGTGCCTGTGGAGCCGCCCCCGCATTACCCGTCCTTCCCGGGTTCGGGGGCGACTCCGGCCGAGATACAGGAATTCCTGTCGGCCATGGCCCGCCTCTTCGGGCCTCAAGGTCCCCCCGGTGCGCCTTCGGGCCCCGCGGGCCCTGATGGGGTTTCCCCGGCGCCGCCGACGACTCCGGTCCCTGCGCCGCCTGTCACACCAGCTTCGGCCCCGGCCTCGATCCCAGCTCCGGTGCTGCCGCAACCCCCATCGACGCCGGTTGACCTAACTACACCTCCGCCGGCGCCGATGTCTCCGGTGCCGTTTCCGACGCCGCCCGGGGCTCCGGGCGGCGTCGTTCCCCGGTTCTCTCCGGATCCAGACACGGCGCCGGACCAGCGTCGCTCGACGCCGGCTCCGACGCCGTTGAGACCTTGGGTCCCGCGTGTCCCTCCTTCTCCTTATTTTGAACCTGAGGAGGACAAAGAGGACTGGGAGGGGTCGGAGGACCCTCTCACACAGCAGTGTGAGTACGAACAGGACTGGGCTGAGGAACTTGGGGATGCCAGTGGGCTGGACACCTCCCCTGACCCTGGCATGCTGTCTCCTCCTTCCGTGGCAACGGAGGAGGGAGCAAATTTTGCAACGGTGTTGCGTAGAGCAGCTGGGGCCTTACACCTCCAATTGCCTACAGTGGCCGTCAGGACTAACCTCCTGACGGAAGTGCTTCAGCCGGCGGCTACCTCCTCGGAGCCACTGCTGCCGTTTAATGACGCACTTTCTGACGTTCTTTTGGGCACCTGGTCCACGCCCGCCACAGGGGCTCCTGTGGATAGGAACATGGCCCGACGCTATCGCCCCACTCCGGGCGACCCCCTGTTCCTCTCCCAACGCCCCACTCCTGAGAGCTTGGTTGTCCAAGCCTCTGCTTCCCAAACCGCCTTCCCTACCGCTCCTCCGGATAAGGAATCCAAAGCCTGGATCAATTTGGGAAGAAGGTCTTTTCTTCCTCCAGTGCTGGCTTGCGGTCTGTCAACACCGCTTGCCTTTTGGGCCGATATTCCCACTCTCTGTGGGACTCGGTGGCGCAAGCTTTGCCCCAGTGTCCTGAGGAGGTCCAGACACTGCTTTCCCGCGCCATTGCGGAAGGAAGAGATGCGGCTAAATTCACCATTCGATGTGGCCTTGATACCGCCGACTCGCTGGGTAGATCAATTGCAACGACAGTGGCGCTGCGCCGTCACGCCTGGCTGAGAACCACTGGTTTCTCGGGTGATGTCCAGAACACTCTTATGGACATGCCCTTTGATGGGGTCGGTCTTTTTGGGAACAAGGCAGACCATGCGCTGGAGCATTTTAAGGACTCACGGGCTACGGCCAAGTCCCTGGGCCTTTTTGCTGTACGCCCTCTGCAGCCATCTGCTTTTCGCCCCTTTCGTGGCCACGGAAGGGGCACCCAGTCACATCCGCTGCCCAGCAACCGGCCCGCGCAGCAAGCGTCTTCAGGTGGCCGAGGACGTGGCTCCCGCCGTGGCGGGTCAGGCAACCAGCGTGCGGGTCAGGCCACCAACCCCGTCCGCGGCCTCCAAGCCCTCCTAGTCCTTCCTTTCAGGTGCACAGCACGCCAGTAGGGGGCAGGGTCCGCCATCACCTTCACCACTGGCGTGCCATCACCTCGGACAGGTGGGTCTTGGACATTGTCCGAAGGGGCTACTCCCTCCACTTCGAGACCACCCCCCCAGCCATGCCACCTCAATTCCACCGCATGTCAGGGGATCACTTGGTGCTTCTTCAGAAGGAAGTTGCAGCCCTCTTGGCCAAGAGGGCCATCGAGCGCGTTCCGACCCCAGAAGTAGGACGTGGTTGCTACTCCCACTACTTTCTGGTGCCCAAAAAGGACAAGGAGGACATGCGTCCTATCTTGGACCTCCGGAACGTCAATCGCTTCCTCCGGAAGGAGAAGTTCAAGATGCTCACCTTAGCTCAGGTCTTGACGACCCTGGAGACTGGATGGTAGCGTTGGACTTGCAGGTCGCTTATTTCCACATCCCCGTCCTGCCGGCGTTACCTGCGGTTCATGGTGGGCCTCGAGCATTTTCAATTCACTGTGCTCCCCTTTGGCCTCACAAGTGCCCCTCGGGTGTTCACGAAAGTGATGGCAGTGGTCGCAGCTCATCTGCGCCGGGCAGGGGTTCCAGTCTTCCCCTACCTCGACGACTGGCTGCTGAAGGCGGGCTCGTCCCAGGCAGTCGTCTCCCACCTCCAGACTACGGCCGAACTCCTGCACTCGCTGGGGTTCTCCATCAATGTGCCGAAGTCGCACCTGATTCCTTCTCCACAGCTCCTTTTCATCGGAGCAGTTCTGGACACGACGCAGTTTCGGGCCTATCCTCCCAAACGGCGAGTCCGGGATATTCAGGCTATGATTCCGATCTTTCAGCCTCTATCCTGGGTTTCGGTACGGATGACCCTGAGGCTGCTGGGCCTCATGGCCTCCTGCATCCTGCTGGTCGATCATGCCAGATGGCATATGCGGGCTCTGCAGTGGGACCTGAAGTTCCAGTGGGCGTAGCACCAGGGCAACCTGTCCGATCACGTCCAGATCTCGGAGGGGACTGCAAAACAGTTGCAGTGGTGGCTCTCGAACCGGCAATGGGTCATGGGCAGATCCCTCTCCCTTCCCCAGCCAGAGCATACAGTTGTGACGGACGCGTCCCTTCTGGGATGGGGCGGTCACATGGGAGAGGCGGAGATCAGAGGCCTCTGATCTCCGGCGGAGTCCCGGCTCCATATCAACCTTCTGGAGCTCCGGGCGATCCGACTTGCACTCAAGGCATTCCTTCCCTCTGTCAAAGGGAAGGTAGTGCAGGTGTTCACAGACAACACCACCGCCATGTGGTACTGCAACAAACAAGGCGGGGTGGGGTCGTGGACCCTATGTCAGGAGGCTCTGCGCCTCTGGACATGGCTGGAACATCAGGGCATCTTCCTGATGGTTCAACACCTGGCAGGTTCCCTGAACGCCAGGGCGGACGAACTCAGCCGCAGGTGCATGATGGATCACGAATGGCGTCTTCACTCGGAAGTGGCGCAAGGACTCTTTCTACAGTGGGGAGAGCCTTGGTTAGATCTATTCGCCACCGAAGAGAACGCGCAATGTCATCAGTTCTGCGCGTTGGAATTTCCAAGGCGGCACTCGCTCGGCGACGCTTTTCGTCGCGAGTGGAGTTGCGGTCTGTTGTACGCTTTTCCGCCTATACCACTTCTACCCAGAGTGTTGAAGAAGATTCGGCGCGACCGGGCCCAAGTCATCCTTGTGGCTCCGGACTGGGCTCGAAGAGTTTGGTATCCCGAGCTACTCAGTATGAGCGTCGATCCCCCGATCCGTCTGCCTCTTCGGGAGGATCTTCTGTCGCAGCAGCAGGGGACGGTCCTCCACCCGAACCTGTCCAGTCTCCACCTGCTTGCGTGGAGATTGAGCGGCGGCAGTTGATTCCTTTCGACTTGCCTCCCGAAGTTTGTGATGTGATTCTGGCAGCCAGGCGTCCCTCCACTAAGGTGGTATACGCCTGCAGGTGGAACAAGTTTGTGGCATGGTGCACAGCAAAGGCTGTGAATCCCCTCTCTGCCCCTCTTTCTGAGGTTCTTCTGTTCCTTCTTTCTCTGGCCCAACAGGGTTCTGCCCTGGGTACCATCAAGGGCTATCTTTGTGCCATTTCGGCCTTCCTCAGGCTTCCTGATCAGCCCTCTCTTTTTAAGTCCCCTGTTGTTAACAGGTTTCTAAAAGGCATTACACACCTATTCCCTCCTGTTCCGTTTGTCATGCCTCAGTGGGACTTAAACTTGGTTCTTACCTTTTAATGTGCGCTCCCTTTGAGCCTCTACATAACTGTCCTCTTCGTCTTCTTACTTTGAAGACAGCCTTTCTGGTGGCCATCACCTCCGCTCGGCGGGTGAGTGAGCTCCAGGCTCTATCATGCAAACCTCCCTTTCTGTCTGTCCATCCAGACAAGGTTGTTCTTAGGACGCGTCCGTCCTTCTTGCCAAAGGTGGTTACTGCCTTCCACATTGGGCAGACCATCACTTTGCCCACCTTCTTTCCGCCTCCGCATCCTTCCAGAGAGGAAGAGAGGCTCCACCGTCTGGACCCAAAACGTGCGCTTTCCTTTTATATCAACCGCACACAACACTTCCGGGTGGATGACCAGCTCTTTGTTGGCTACATGGGCGCAAAAAAGGTCGGGCGGTGCACAAGAGAACCATCTCCCGCTGGGTCACCTTGTGTATCAAATCCTGCTATTCTTTGGCTAAGAAGGAGCCTCCTGTTGGGCTGCGTGCCCATTCCACCAGGGCAACGGCTGCTACCACGGCTTTAGGCCGCGGTGTTCCGCTGCAATATATATGTCAGGCAGCTACGTGGGCCTCTCTGCACACGTTTACCAAGCATTACTGCCTTGACAGCCAGTTCCGGAGGGACGGCTTCTTTGGGCGTTCTGTCCTCCGGGACTTCCTTGTCTGATCTTTGTTCGCAGACCCACCACCAGGGTTGGTATTGCTGGGGTATCTATTCTAAGGTAAGGAATCTGTCACTAACGTGTCTCTTTCAGATGCACAAGTTACTAACTTGTGTAACGATATATCTGTAAGAGACAGTAGTTAGTGACAGATTCCTTACCGCCCCACCCATCCTCCCCGTTCTGCGAACTGATTTCTAGGGTTAAGGACATCCCTTTCAGGGCCCTAGTATTTTTCAGACACCTATGTCAGCTTCTTGCATGGCTCTGCGTTCCTGGCGCGGAAAGTTGCGTACAGAACTGACGTCAGCGCGCAGGGGCGGCGTCTAAGTACTGCCCGCGACGTCATCCCGATGCCGACGACGGACGCGGAGCCGAACGACGACGCCTACCGACGCGCAAGGGTACTGCTACGCAAAAACTTTCCGGATCCAGCCTGACGCCTGGGGATATTCTAAGGTAAGGAATCTGTCACTAACTACTGTCTCTTACAGATATATCGTTACACAAGTTAGTAACTTGTGCATCAGGACAGGATACTTCACCTCTCTAAATACCGACGACTGCGTCGCACCCCTCTCTGACACTCTCTTCTTCCTCGTGGTTCTTCCGCGATCTTCTTTCTAACCCAATTAAGTTAATATAGATGGTTCTGCCTTCGTCAGCGTCTCACAGCTTCAGCACCACCCCCAGCACCAACAGCATCCCGAGCTCTCGACTTCCAGCATCTGAAAGAGACACGTTAGTGACAGATTCCTTACCTTAGAATATCCCCAGGCGTCAGGCTGGATCCGGAAAGTTTTTTGCGTAGCAGTACCCTTGCGCGTCGGTAGGCGGCGTCGTGCGGCTCCGCGTCCGTCGTCGGCGTCGTGATCGCCGGGATGACGTCGCGGGCAGTACTTAGGCGCCGCCCCTGCGCGCTGACGTCAGTTCTTCTTTTTTCCACGCCAGCAAGCGCAGATCCGGGAAGAGCAGTGCCCTGGTCATTTTTTGACCAAGCTTTTTGGTGATTTTTCACTGTTTTTCTCCATCGACTTCAAGGTGGCGTAGGGATGCCCGGGTTTAAACGTTGCGGCGCCTGTGCTCGGATGATGTCCGTCACAGACCCGCATTGGGAGTGTCTCTTCTGCCTCGGCCGAGGCCACGACACGGAGTCTTGTTCCGACTGCCAGGCCCTCCACCCGAAAGCTTTGCGAGAGCGGTCTCGAAAGCTCCTCGAGGCCCGGCATTCGGCTCCGCGGAAGCCCCGGTCGCGTGAGAGGTCCAGGGGTCGATCGCGGAGTCCACACCGGTCGTCGGCATCGAAGTCTTCTTCGTCCGGTAAGTCAAAACACAAGAAGTCCAAAAAGCATCGTCGCTCTAGGACTTCGCCTCGCCGGTCTCGCGACTCGGCTGAGGACCCTCCCGGCACCGTCCCCGCGGCCCCGGACATGCCTGTGGAGTCGCCCCCGCAATACCCGTCCTTCCCGGGTTCGGGGGCGGATCCGGCCCAAGTGCAGGACTTCCTGTCGGCCATGGCCCGCCTCTTCGGGCCTCAAGGTCCCTCCGGTGCGCCTTCGGGCCCCGCGGGCTCTGATGGGGTTGCTCCGGCGTCGCCGACGGCTCCGGCCCCGGCGTCGCCCGTGCCTCCAGCCTCGATCCCGGCTCCGGCCCCGGCCCCGATCCCGGCTCCACAACCCCCATCGACGCCGGTCGACCTAACGACACCTCCGCCGGCGCCGATGTCTCCGGTGCCGTTCTCGACGCCGCCTGGGGCTCCGGGCGGCGTCGTCCACCAGTTCCTTCCGGCTCCGGACATGGACCCGGACCGACGTCGCTCGACGCCGGTTCCGGCGCCGATGAGACCTTGGGTCCCAAATGTCCCCCCTCCCCCTTATTTTGAACCTGAGGAGGACCAGGAGGACTGGGAGGGGTCTGATGACCCTCTGACACAACAGTGTCAGTACGATGAGGACTGGACAGAGGGTCTAGGGGATGCCAGTGGTCTAGATACTTCCCCTGACACTGGCATGATGTCTCCTCCCGTGGCTACAGAGGAGGGAGCCAATTTTGCAACGGTGTTGCGTAGGGCGGCTGGAGCCTTACATCTCCAACTCCCTACTGTGGCGGTCAAGACTAATCTCTTGACAGAGGTGCTTCAGCCGGCAGCCTCCTCTACGGAGACTGTGCTGCCGTTTAACGACGCCCTCACTGACGTTCTTTTGGGCGCCTGGTCCAAGCCCAACACAGGGGCTCCTGTGGATAGGAACGTGTCCCGACGCCATCGCCCAGCTCCGGGCGACCCCTTGTTTATCTCTGTCCACCCCACCCCTGAGAGCTTGGTTGTCCAAGCCTCCGCTTCCCAAACCGCCTTCCCTACCGCCCCTCCGGATAGGGAATCCAAACGCCTGGATCAATTTGGGAAGAAGGGTTTTTCTTCCTCCAGTGCTGGCTTGCGGTCCATCAACACCGCTTGCCTTTTGGGCCGATATACCCACTACTTGTGGGATTCGGTGGCGAATGTTTTGCCCCAGTGTTCTGAGGAGGTCCAGACACTGCTTTCCCGCGCCATTGCGGAAGGAAGGGATGCGGCCAAATACACAATTAGATGTGGCCTTGATACCGCCGACTCGCTGGGCAGGTCTATTGCAACGACGGTGGCGCTACGACGCCACGCCTGGCTGAGAACCACTGGTTTTTCAGGGGATGTCCAGAATACTCTCATGGACATGCCCTTTGATGGAGTCGGTCTTTTTGGGTCCAAAGCAGACCATGCGTTGGAGCGCCATAAGGACTCACGGGCTACTGCAAAGTCCCTGGGCCTTTCTGCTACACGCCCTCCGCTGACTTCTGCTTTTCGCCCCTATCGTGGCCACGGTAGGGGCGCCCTTCACGTCAGCAGCCCAGCCACCGGCCCGCGCAGCAGGCGTCTTCGCGGGGCCGAGGACGTGGATTCCGCCGTGGCGGATCGGGCAACCAGCGTGCGGGTCAGGCCACTACCTCCAACCCGTCCGCGGCCTCCAAACCCTCCTAGTCCCTCCTTTCAGGTGCACAGCACGCCGGTAGGGGGCAGGGTCCGCCATCACCTTCCCCACTGGCGTACCATCACCTCGGACAGGTGGGTCTTGGACATTGTCCGAAGGGGCTACTCCCTCCCCTTCGAGTCCACCCCCAGCCATGCCACCTCAATTCCACCGCATGTCAGGGGATCACTTGGTACTTCTGCAGAAGGAAGTCACGGCCCTCTTGGCCAAGAGGGCCATCGAGCATGTTCCGACCCCAGAAGTAGGGCGTGGTTGCTACTCCCACTACTTCCTGGTGCCCAAAAAGGACAAGGAGGACATGCGTCCTATCTTGGACCTCCGGAACGTCAATCGCTTCCTCCGGAAGGAGAAGTTCAAGATGCTCACCCTAGCTCAGGTCTTGACTGCCCTCGACCCTGGAGACTGGTTGGTAGCGTTGGACTTGCAGGACGCATATTTCCACATCCCCGTCCTGCCGGCCCACCGGCGTTACCTGCGGTTCACGGTAGGCCCCGAGCACTTTCAGTTCACCGTGCTCCCCTTTGGCCTTACCAGTGCCCCTCGGGTGTTCACGAAAGTGTTGGCGGTGGTCGCAGCTCATCTGCGCCGGGCAGGGGTTTCAGTCTTCCCCTACCTCGACGACTGGCTGCTGAAGGCGGGCTCATCCCAGGCAGTCGTCTCCCACCTCCAGACTACGGCTGAACTCCTGCACTCGCTGGGGTTCTCCATCAATGTGCCGAAGTCGCATCTGATTCCTTCTCCACAGCTCCTTTTCATCGGAGCAGTTCTGGACACGACGCAGTTTCGGGCCTATCCTCCCGAACGGCGAGTCCGGGATATTCAGGCTATGATTCCGATCTTTCAGCCTTTATCCTGGGTTTCGGTACGGATGACCCTGAGGCTGCTGGGCCTCCTGGCCTCCTGCATCCTGCTGGTCAATCATGCCAGATGGCATATGTGGGCTCTGCAGTGGGACCTGAAGTTCCAGTGGGCGCAGCACCAGGGCAACCTGTCCGATCACGTCCAGATCTCGGAGGGGACTGCAAAACAGTTGCAGTGGTGGCTCTCGAACCGGCAATGGGTCATGGGCAGATCCCTCTCCCTTCCCCAGCCAGAGCACACAGTTGTGACGGACGCGTCCCTTCTGGGATGGGGCGGTCACATGGGAGAGGCGGAGATCAGAGGCCTCTGGTCTCCGGCGGAGTCCCGGCTCCATATCAACATTCTGGAGCTCCGGGCGATCCGACTTGCACTCAAGGCATTCCTTCCCTCTGTCAAAGGGAAGGTAGTGCAGGTGTTCACAGACAACACCACCGCCATGTGGTACTGCAACAAACAGGGCGGGGTGGGGTCGTGGACCCTTTGTCAGGAGGCTCTGCGCCTCTGGACATGGCTGGAACATCAGGGCATGTTCCTGATGGTTCAACACCTGGCAGGTTCTCTGAACGCCAGGGCGGACGAACCTCAGCCGCAGGTGCATGATGGATCACGAATGGCGTCTTCACTCGGAAGTGGCGCAAGGACTCTTTCTACAGTGGGGAGAGCCTTGGTTAGATCTATTCGCCACCGAAGAGAACGCGCAATGTCATCAGTTCTGCGCGTTGGAATTTCCAAGGCGGCACTCGCTCGGCGACGCTTTTCGTCACGAGTGGAGTTGCGGTCTGTTGTACGCCTTTCCGCCTATACCACTTCTACCCAGAGTGTTGAAGAAGATTCGGCACGACCGGGCCCAAGTCCTTCTTGTGGCTCCGGACTGGGCTCGAAGAGTTTGGTATCCCGAGCTACTCAATATGAGCGTAGATCCCCCGATCCGTCTGCCTCTTCGGGAGGATCTTCTGTCGCAGCAGCAGGGGACGGTCCTCCACCCGAACCTGTCCAGTCTACACCTGCTTGCGTGGAGATTGAGCGGCGGCAGTTGATTCCTTTCGACTTGCCTCCCGAAGTTTGTGATGTGATTCTGGCAGCCAGGCGTCCCTCCACTAAGGTGGTATACGCCTGCAGGTGGAACAAATTTGTGGCATGGTGCACAGCAAAGGCTGTGAATCCCCTTTCTGCCCCTCTTTCTGAGGTCCTTCTGTTCCTTCTCTCTCTGGCCCAACAGGGTTCTGCCCTGGGTACCATCAAGGGTTATCTTTGTGCTATCTCGGCCTTCCTCAGGCTCCCTGATCAGCCCTCCCTTTTCAAGTCCCCTGTTGTTAACAGGTTCTTAAAAGGCATTACTCACCTCTTCCCTCCTGTTCCGTTTGTGATGCCTCAGTGGGACTTGAACTTGGTTCTTACCTTTTTAATGTGCGCTCCCTTTGAGCCTCTACATAACTGTCCTCTTTGTCTTCTGACTCTGAAGACAGCCTTTCTGGTGGCCATCACCTCCGCTCGGCGGGTGAGTGAGCTCCAGGCTCTGTCTTGCAAACCTCCCTTTCTGTCTGTTCATCCAGACAAGGTTGTTCTTCGGACGCGTCCGTCCTTCTTGCCAAAGGTGGTTACTGCTTTCCATATTGGGCAGACCATCACTTTGCCCACCTTCTTTCCGCCTCCGCATCCTTCCAGAGAGGAAGAGAGGCTCCACTGTCTGGACCCAAAACGTGCGCTCTCCTTCTATATTGACCGCACAAAACACTTCCGGGTGGATGACCAGCTCTTTGTTGGCTACGTGGGCGCCAAAAAGGTCGGGCGGTGCACAAGAGGACCATCTCCCGCTGGGTTACCTTGTGCATCAAGACCTGCTATTCTTTGGCTAAGAAGGAGCCTCCTGTTGGGCTGCGTGCCCATTCCACCAGGGCAACGGCTGCTACCACGGCCTTGGGCCGCGGTGTTCCGCTGCCGGTTATCTGTCAGGCAGCTACGTGGGCCTCGCTGCACACGTTTACAAAGCATTACTGCCTTGACAGTCAGGTCCGGAGGGACGGCTTCTTTGGCCGTTCTGTCCTCCAGGACGGGACGGCTTCTTTGGCCGTTCTGTCCTCCAGGACTTCCTTGTCTGATCTTTGTTCGCAGACCCACCACCGGGGTTGGTATTGCTGGGGTATCTATTCTAAGGTAAGGAATCTGTCACTAACGTGTCTCTTTCAGATGCACAAGTTACTAACTTGTGTAACGATATATCTGTAAGAGACAGTAGTTAGTGACAGATTCCTTACCGCCCCACCCATCCTCCCCGTTCTGCGAACTGATTTCTAGGGTTAAGGACATCCCTTTCAGGGCCCTAGTATTTCCAGACACCTATGTCAGCTTCTTGCATGGCTCTGCGTTCCTGGCGCGGAAAGTCGTGTACAGAACTGACGTCAGCGCGCAGGGGCGGCGCCTAAGTACTGCCCGCGACGTCATCCCGGCGATCACGACGCCGACGATGGACGCGGAGCCGCACGACGCCGCCTACCGACGCGCAAGGGTACTGCTACGCAAAAACTTTCCGGATCCAGCCTGACGCCTGGGGATATTCTAAGGTAAGGAATCTGTCACTAACTACTGTCTCTTACAGATATATCGTTACACAAGTTAGTAACTTGTGCATCAACGCTTCTCCCCGTGTCTGCTAATCTAACTAACTAAAACTACCTCAATTATACCTTTCCATAACCATGTACAACCCATTAATGTTTCAATTTCATAAAATACTAACTCTGATTGGACAGGCGAGGGGGTATGATCGTCACACCATGCTTACATTTCACTTATTTTCATTGAACCATTGTCTTTTAAACCCATCCCCTCAAACTTTATTAAATCATTTCCTTTCCCATACATCTCCAAACTTTATTAATACAAAATGTTTCAACTTCATGAACAAGTCTTCTTCATATGAACTCTTCACCCTCATGTTCCCAGGGCACATCTTCTCTGGCCTTGGACGCGTGACAAATCCTTAGTCATCTTTCCTTATTCTCTCTCTGGTGCGCATGCGTGGGGTCAAGTCAGTCAACTCAATTCAGACAAGTGCGGAAGGCCCAAATGCGCACTAATAATAAAGTCAAAAGAAGAAATGTTATTCTCAAAAATAAATGGTTTCACTGTACACCACCAACCTCTACTCTAACCCACTTTAATTATTATTACCCTTTCTGCATTTGCGTTAGGATAAAACTTATTTTCTATTTCAGCCAAGCAGATGCCATGCATGTGAGCTTTCAAGCTGCCATTTTAATATCTTTTGCGCAGGCGCAAGATTTTCCCTCCAAGCATTAGTACGTCATACTACGTAGATGCAGTAGACGCATGCGCAGTAAAGATCCCTTGTTAGAGTGCGTTTTCGTCCTTTGTTCATTTTGTTATGGTTAGTAAACACATATGCAAGCTTCATTGTCCTGCGTGTCTTTTCTAAAATGCGAATTATTAATTACAAACACATCGTTAGTAATTCGTTAATGAGTTAAAACGAAAGGATTGCTTCCGAGCAAGTCTCATTTTTGAGTCCTTCCTCCATCAATCCCCTCTCTGATGGCATTTTAAGCCATCACAAAAATTACCCATCCCATCCCAGATACCAACTTTAGCACATCTCAGTTCTCTATTTTCCCTTCTCAATTTTTCATCAATCAACTCATTTCCTTCTAAATCCTTCATTTTCTTATATAATTTGCCTTTCATTTCTTCCAGCTGTATTTCATCATATTTTCTTTTTCGTTTCTTTCCCTTTCCTTCTCTTTCAAAATGTATTTTTCCTTTCCTTCCTTTTCTACAACACTTATATGTAATCATTATTATCATTACTACGGTTATTATCATAACTAAAGGTATTATTATTTGACCTAGAAAACCTTTCCCAAAATCAGCAAACCATTTCCCTATTGATGTTATACTTTTTGTTAGTTTTCTCCACACACTGCCAACCTCCAGTTGGGTCAAGTCTTTATGCATGCTTGTAATGTTTTCAATATATCCTTTAATTTCTCTGCTCTTGTCTGGAATGTAAGTGCAACAATGTTGAATTTTCAACATACCACAAACTCCACCTTCCTTTGCTAATAATATGTCAAGAGCAAGACGGTTCTGTAAAACCCATTAATGTTTCAATTTCATAAAATACTAACTCTGATTGGACAGGCGAGGGGGTATGATCGTCACACCATGCTTACATTTCACTTATTTTCATTGAACCATTGTCTTTTAAACCCATCCCCTCAAACTCTATTAAATCATTTCCTTTCCCATACATCTCCAAACTTTATTAATACAAAATGTTTCAACTTACCACAAACTCCACCTTCCTTTGTTAATAATATGTCAAGAGCAAGACGGTTCTGTAAAACCATAGACCTGATTGCAACCATCTCTGTGTTAATCATTAAGAATCCTCCTGCAGTATCCGTAGAAAGACGATCAACTGTGGTTGATACCTTACAAATTTTCTGTGAATGAAGAATGACTCCAACTGAGGGTATCAGTGCACTAAAAATATCTCCTACAATTTCAGAAAAACGAGCTCTTCTTCTACGTGTTAGTCCATTAGAATTTCCATAGGTTCCACTGATTCTGTCTACATAATAGATTTTTGGAAAAACTATTCCAAAGTAGCAGCTCCCATACCATCTTGCAGGTAACCTATAATAGGCATTATTCCCGCAAACATAATACATTTTAGTCCCCACCCTCCTAAAATTAGGACGTTGTGTTCACATTCACTGGAACCAATGTAATTATTGTTATAATCTGTCTTTAATCTATGGAATTTTCCCCTTTTCACAAAATCCAGGGACATCGCAGCATGAGCCTTGCCATTTGCATAGATTCCCTCTTTCCCAGCCCATGGAGGTACATGGGGTTTCTGTTCTGTCGCTTTCTTTATTAAATCCGGTCTCCTTTTTCTACTAAATCCAAAAAATCTTTTTCTTCTTTTCTCAATGTACATGTTAAATTATCTTTATGTGCCTGAACTAAATCTATTGAACTCATTGTTAAGAAAAATTCACCCATAAACTGCATTTTTACTACTAACTACTGGATTCATATTCCTTCTAATAGGTAAATCAGAAAATACTACATCTAGATTTGAATAAAAATACTGAAGTCTCCCAGTAGCATAAAATAGACTTGATGAAAAACTACATGACACAGCATATGTTAAAGGTATATGGTGATACGTCACCCCTTCTGATACTGATGAGGGTAACTTCATACACACATATCAATTATTAATCTCCATAGTACTAACATATTGAAATAACAATTTAATAAACACATTAGAGGACGTATTATAGTCTGATTCATTATGATAATTTGCTTCATCTTCTACCCCTATTTCTATTTTAGTTCCTTTTATTCTATCCACCTTAACATTAGTATCTGTATTATTCTTGTCACTTGTTTTCATTAACAAAGGTACTCCTACTGTTAGGAATAACCATACTAATGCTACTAATAAAATACTACAAAAACAAAATCTAAAACATTTTCTTTTCAATCCACGTTTTGATCTTTCGGTAACTTCAATTTCTGCCATTTTACTCCTGAGAAAATTTCTTTTCTCTTATCTTTTCTTTGTCAATTTGACTTTCTTTTCGTTCTTAAGGAGGCCTCAATTTGCTTTCATCAATCTGTGCAACATGAACTTCTTCTGTTTCATCACTCAGATCTAGGGATTCAAATTCTTCAAGTATGACATAGGTCCATTCAGGAGCCTTGTATCTTCTGTTTAAATTTCTCAATCTCGGACTTCTTCGAGTTATTTTCGCTAAGGTTTGTTTAGATCGTGTTTGACTTGTGATTTCATTTACTTGTTCTGGTTTCTTTTCTGATTTTCTCAAATGATATCTTAATTTCTTTATTCCAGTAGGCCAATTGTCTCCCTTTCTGATTCTTTTGATTTGTACTACACTTTCACCTTCTTTATCTCCTCTCAAAGTTCTTTTAATTTCACTTAATCTTGGCACAATCTGTTCTCGTTCTCTGTTTTCTGTGCTTGAACCTTCTTTTACTTCCACCTGCTCAGGTCTTATCGTACTTTGTTCTTCTTCTTCCTGAGCTTGTTCTTCTAATTCTATCTGACCCTGTTCAGGTCTTATTTCAAACTGTTCTTTTTCTGCCTGAACTTGTTCTTCTAGCTCTATCTGATCCTGTTCAGGTCTTATTTCAAACTTTTCTTCTACTGCCTGAATGTGTTCTTCTACTATTCCCTCCTCAGGTTCCTGAAAGTCTTTTTCTATTTCCACCTGAGTGTGTTCTTCTTTCCCTGTCTCTTCCTGACTATTTTCCTGTCTTTTCAGTTCTGTTCTTCTTCTTGTTTCAATAGCATCATCAATCACTTCAATCACTGGTATCCACTCTTCCTGACTTGTACCTGGCTGTTCGTCATATGGTTGTCTTTCAGAATCTATCACTCTAGATTCTTCAATTTCACAGCTTACAACTCCTGACGCTTCAGCCTGTTCAGTCAGTGGTTGCTCTTGTTGTTCTGATGGGCTCGGAACTCTTCTGGTATGACTGGCATGAATCCAATTGGGCAAACCTGCACACTTCACTGCTGTGGTAGTGACTAGTATGACTTGACGCGGTTTATCCCACCTTGGTGCTAGGCACGACTTTCTTGCGCGTTTCTTCACTAGCACCCAATCTCCAGGATTCAAATCATGTGCTTGGTCTGGCTGTCTTTCAACTGCGTCTTCTCCAACCTGGTGAGAGACAGAACGCACCATTTCAGCCAATCCTTTGCAATAGTCCAATACCAGATCATCAGTTATATTCATTAATTTATTTCCAGGAATAAATGCCTGTCTCATTGCTCTTCCCATGAGAACTTCATGTGGGCTCATTCCTGTTTTTCTGTCTGGAATGCTTCTGAGACCCATCAATACAAGAGGTAATGCATCTGGCCATTTCAGCATTGTGGATGCACACACCTTCCCCAGTCCTGACTTGATTGTGCCATTTAACTGTTAAACTATTCCAGAAGCCTCTGGACGATAAGCACAGTGCAGTTTTTGTTCTATGTTAAATGCAGCACAGATTAATCGAATTATTTCATTATTAAAATGAGGGCCTCTATCTGATTCCAAAGTGACTGGAAAACCAAAGCGTGGAATTAACTCCCTCAACAACAATTTAGCAACTGTAAGACTGTCATTTCTTCGAGTGGGATATGCTTCCACCCATCTTGAGAAGAGGCATACTATGACAAGTATATATTTCAGTCCATTGCTAGGGGGCAACTCAATAAAATCCAACTGTAATCTGGTGAAGGGTCCTTCTGCCTTTCCAATCTTTCCCCAACTAACTATTGTCTTCCAAACTGGATTTTGCTGCTGACAGGTTAGGCATCTTTGGCAAAGGCTCTCTGCGACTACCCTGAATTTCGGATTGTACCAACTCTGTCTGAATAGTCTGATCATTGAGTCTCTCCCTATGTGTGTTGCTCCATGATACGCTCTTGCCATTTTTGAAAGCAAACAATCTGGCATGACTGGTCTTCCATCTAAATACACCCATACCTCATCATGTGGTCTCTATGTACAAGCTGCCTTTATCCAAATTTCCTTTTCCTTTTCCTCAACTTCTTCCTGCAATTGTCTAATCTCATCCCATGTTTCTGGTACTGAGAAAAACATAAGTTGGCATCTGGTTTCACCCGTTTCAATTTTTCTGTTATTGGCCACTGTATTTTTGGCACAGTATTTAGCCACTTGGTCAGCATATTTATTGCCAGCAGTCACATAGTCATTTCCTGACTGATGTGCAGCGCATTTTACAACTGCTATCTCTTTTGGCAATTGTAATGCTTCCAATAAATCCTTTACATTTTTGCTGTTTCTAATAGGAGATCCTGAAGAAGTCAGAAATCCCCTTTGCATCCAGAGCCTGCCAAAATCGTGCACAACCCCGAACCCATATTGACTGTCCGTAAATATGGTTACTTTCCAATTTTTCCCCAATTTGCATGCCATGGTTAGGGCTACCAATTCGGCTACTTGTGCAGATTTGACTCCAGGTAAACAGGATGCTTCAATTACCCCAGATATCTTACAAACAGCATATGCAGCACTTAATCCTCCTTCTTGTGACCTGAGGCAGGATCCATCTACAAATAACTCATGGTCTGCCTCTTTCAAAGGGGTCTCCTTTCTATCAGGCCGGGGCTTCGTACACAACTCAGTTACATCCAAACAATCATGATCACTCTCATCTCTCACTTCTTCATTGCAGTAGAGTAGCTGGGTTCATAATCGTACACCTTATCACTGTCACGTTCTCAGCTCCCAAAATCACTCTTTCATACTTAGTCAATCGACTAGGGGTGAGATGTTGTGTTCTTGTTCTTGTCAAAAGAATTTCAACTGAGTGTGGAACATAAACTTTTACCGGATGTCCCATCACTATCGACTCACTCTGCTCCAGACTCATACAAGTAGCAGCTACTGCTTTTAAGCAGCCAGGTAATGCTGAAGCCACTGGATCCAATGTAGCTGAAAAATATGCCACTGGACGTCGACTCAGTCCATGTCTCTGTGTTAAGACTAAAAGTGCACAATTTTCTCTCTCACAACAAAACAATGCAAAGTCTTTTGAATAATCAGGCATGCCCAAGGCAGGAGCCTCACACAAACAATTTCGCATTTTCACAAATGCCTCTATGCAGTCATCATTCCAATCAATCGGATCTTTTGCTCTTTTTTGGGTCATTTGTATTAATGGTTTCGCTAACATAGAAAAACCATTGATCCATTGCCTACAGTACCCAACCACTCCCAGGAACATTCTCATCTCTCTCTGAGTCTGTGGCAATTGCATTTCTTTGATTATTTTTATTCTTTCCGGTGTACTTTTCTAACTCCTCTTTCTATTTTATGCCCTAAGTATCTAACTTCTTGTCGACAGAACTGTAATTTTTCTGGAGACACCTTGTGTCCTTCAGCCAAATGGTTCAGTAATGCAATTGTGTCTGTGACACAATCTTCTCGTGTTTTTGATGCCACCAATAGGTCATCAATATACTGGACCAGAACAGATTTTCCCGGAATAATCAATGATTCTAGACACTCTTTCAAAATCTGATTAAAAATTGAGGGACTCTCTGTGTACCCTTGAGGAACTCGACACCATGCGTAAATACGATCCTCAAACGTAAACGTAAAAAGATACTGGCTGTCTGGGTGCAAAGGAATAGAAAAGAACGCTTGGCATAAATCAATTACTGTAAACCAACCTGCATTCCAAGGTATCTGATAAAGGATCACTGCTGGATTTGGCACTATTGGACAACATGGCACTACAATTTTATTTATTTTCCGTAAATCCTGCACTATTCTGTACTTTCCGCTAGGCTTTTTCATTCCCATTATTGGCGAATTACAGGGACTACCCATCACTTCTTTTAAAATACCTTGTTTAACCATTCGTTCAATTTCTGGAATAATTCCGGCTTTTACTTCTGGACTCATCTTGTATTGTCGGGTGTTTGGATACACTGCACCTTCTTTCACTGTCACTTTAACTGGGTCTATATTTGTCATTAACCCAATGTCTTTTCCTGTAAAATCCCACACTTCTGGATTAACTGTGGCTCTCAATTCTTCTGGTAATTCATTTTCAGTCACTAGTGAAAACATTTCATCTACTTCTGTTCCCTGCTTGGCTAACATCATCTTGTATACAAGGTCTTCATCAGGGGTTTGGAAAGCGACACCATCTGGTGTACAATAGATTGTGCAATTCATCTTGCACAGTAGATCTGTTCCCAACAGATTTACAGGACTGGAATCGCAAACTACAAACCGATGCATTTCTTTGAAGTTTCCAATGTGTACCTTCATTGGTTTTGTGATTGGGGTTCTAATCTGTTGGTTAGACACGCCTACAACTTGGATTGATTCTCCTGAGAGGGGTAGGTTTGGGATGTCTGCTGTTCTCACAGTAGACCTGGTAGCACCAGTATCCAATAGGAAAGTAATGTCTTTACCTTCTACTTTCCCATCAACAAATGGACCTGACTGATCTACCGGCAAGGATGCGCCAAGCACGCACTCCTCTTCCTCCCCCCTCAGGCACCGTCATTGTGTGAAATCCGAATTTTCCTCATCAATCTGCAACAAATATTGTGTTATTGTTCTATTATTCTTACCACTTTCTCCTTGAAATCCAGTGTTTGCACTGAAACTCTGATGATTCACAAAATTTGGCATAGGAGCTGGTGGCACCTGATATTGGGGAGTAACTACCTGCTGCTGCTGATTCACAAGTACTTCATTCTGCATCTGTGGGATTAAATTTTGATTTGGCCCATTATTACTCTTATTATTCTGAGTACTCTTACACTCGTTCTTCCAATGTCCAAGCTTTCCGCATGCATGACAAGGAAACTTCTTTTTCGCTTCTTCTCTGTCCATTTGTCCCCTATATTTATTACCATTCGCTCCTTGATCATTCTGACTCTTCTCTTTCGCTTAATTATTATTTTGGGCATTTGTTTTCTCCTCTTGCTGTTCTGCCAGTTTTACACTCTCATACTCATTAATTCCTTTATCTGTAGTCTCTTTCCAGAAGCATTTACACTTTCTAAATCTTTATCAGTAAAGTCCACTCGATATGGTTTCTGTAACAACTTTGATTTCCCTATGCATATTCCAATCTCTGAAGCAACTTCTGTCAATTTCTCATGAAATACCCTTGCTCTTCTGGTTATGTTCTTACATAAAAATAATAATTCTTCTTCATTGTAAGCATTCAATCTTTCTGTGCCCACACATCCTGTCATCATCTCTTCCAATTCCACTTTCAATCTGCTGATGTCTAAAATTCTTGGTGTTGGGTTCTGATTATCTCTTTCCTGTGCCCATCTTTCTATATCTTCAGAGGTAACTACTGTTGCGCCTTCAGTTCCTGTATGAACCAAAGGTCTTCTTTCTCTCAAATTCATGGGCATAATTTTCTTTGCAATTTCCGTCAAAGGTTCCACATTAGGGAGATCCATTAATGAAATAATTGACTCACTTTCGCTAACCTGATCATCTGTAATTATTATCTCTTTCCTAGGACTATTTAGTGGCATTGTCACAGACCGTGGTTTTTGGCAAATCTTTTTATCTCCATACAATGGGATTACTGGACCAATGGTCACTGGTACTGTCAAAGCTTCAGTATTCAAATTTAATTGACTTATCTTTTGAACTAGTTCTTCTCTAGTTTTGTTTAAAACATCTCTTTCATTATCCTGTAACACTCTGTTATATGACGTATCATGTAAAATCTGTGGGGTCAATGGCATTCCCATTACTGGTGCACTTGGGGTAACCTTACCAGTTGCTTCTTGATACGGCGGTGGATTTTTAATTAAAATATCCTCTAACAACTCGTCATTTGATTCACCATATCCTGCTGTATTCATGTGTTTCGTTTTCTCCTTACACTTTCCTCCAGACTGTTCCTCAACCATTAACACTGGATATAAACCTTCTGATACCATAGCTCTCCTCCATTGTTTCATCTGCCCTTCGCGTGACTCATGCAAGTGTCTCGGAAAGAATCCTCTATATCTCCCACCTCTGTATCTTTCTCGTTCATATGACTCAGTCTCCCATTCTTCCAAAGCCTCATATTGAGTTAACCTAGGTCTAGGTTCTAGATCGTTCATTTTCAACCTTAAATTCTGCAGAATCCTCCCATTAAACGTACCATCTTTAGGAAATGCTAACAGTTTTCCAACCATACGCAAGTATGATATCCTCTTTCCATCATCATGAAAGATGCTGGTGTTTTCGGTGGCGGAATAGGAATTCCCTCTCTGGTCAACACAGGCTTATCTTTTATAAAGAAATTCTTAATTTTCTTTATAAATGACATCTTTCTTTTCTCTCCATACATCCTTGAGGACCGATGTATAAAATTGTATTCTGCAAACCCTTGAAATCTTCTACCTGTACGCCTTGCACTAACAGTCAAATCAAAATCCTGCATACAATCTTTCTCTCCACCAATCCTAACGCGGCTTCTAACTAGCTATCCAATTAAATCAGGCTCACGCTTGTGATCTGACCAATGCCAGCGCGGCCTTTTCTGACGTCAGTTCTGCTCCTTTCTACTGACCCCTCCTTTACAAGGCTGCTCCTGTCACCCACCCGCTGTTTCTACCAATCCCAGCGCGGCTCACTGTGACGTCAGTTCTGCTCCTTTCTACTGACCCCTCCTTTACAAAGCTGCTCCTGTCACACGCCCGCTGTTTCTACCAATCCCAGCGCGGCTCACTGTGACGTCAGTACAATTCCAGCAACTGACCCTCCGTTTACATGGTAATACGAAAACTTATTTCTCTATATTTTCTTCAAAATTCTTTGTTATTAACGGCATAAAACATTCGCTACTCTGTCTGTTCCACTAGATCAAAGGATAGTTTATTTCTTTCCACTGCGAGTAAAACCTTCCGCTTACTCTTCATATAAGCTCCAGAGAACCTGCTCCACCTCCGGTGTCACCCGTTTTGGGAAATTTGAGACCAAAGTTTCACCATTGAACTCCTTTTGCTGTCAATCTAGCTAGGAAGAACCTGCTACTCCTTCAGGGTTACCCTTTCTAGATGATATAACGCCTAAAGTTTCATTAGCGAACTTCTTTGCTATCAATCACTCTCACTTTTACACAGAAAATAATCCCTATTTTAACACTGCCAGCCCTACCTAGCTTCTCAGTGTTATTCCAACAGACGAGTAACCTCACTGTGATGCAGCGGTAATTTCACGGTAATTTCTCAATGCAAAACCTCATTTACCTCTATTTACCGCTGTAAAGATGTTGGGCCCTTGACACCATGTATTACCTTCAGGAGACTTTATATAAACATGAAAAATCAAAAATGCAATTAATATTTAAGCCAATAAAGAGAGTTGTGAGTATTTTAAAGGGTTTTATTTTCTAGTCAAAAGTTAAGGTTCTCTGACTCTTTATTCATTAGTCAAATATCAATCAGGTTACAGAATTGGAAAAATAGCATTAATACAGAACATATTACAGTCTGCATACGAGGCATTCCATGTAGGAAGAAAATGTGGAGCAAAATTGTCAGTCAGAAACTCTTAAAGAGTTTCTAAGAAAAGAGAGTCTTGCAAGGCTAATCAATAATTAATAATGGCAAAGATCTCCCATAAAGAGAAATAAATGCATAGGACAAATACATCTTTTCAAAAGCAGTTAGTCAAAGCATGAAATTTAAAGCTTAGCACCTAAAATCTAAACCTGTTCTGATCCTCTCAGCTCTCTCTCTCTCTGCCTCGCTGTGCCGGTCTGTCTCTCTGTCTCAGGAGCTGCAGAATAGCCCCCACAGACGCAGCCCCTCCTTCTCTCTCCTCCCCGTCTCTGTGTCCAGCACAGAAGCTGGGCCTGGCCCTCAGGAAAAAATGAGCAAAAAGCCACCATCACCATATATATGGAGAGTTCCTGCAGAGACGGATATAATTACTTTTCTGAGCGTGGCTTTGTTTCCGCTCATATCTGTCCCTGTTATAGTTTTTAGGATCTCAATTGAGAGTATATTGAGTTTGTGTATGAATGTTAGGATGTTTGGGTTTATCTGAGGTGAGAAAGCAGTAGTATGATGAAGCGTGGGGTGTTTTGATTGTATATATTTTTGTAAATAATTGTTGCTCTTAAGATTTTACTAGTTGTCCCTAGCCATAGATGAAGATCTTACTATTATGTGAAATAAGGCATCTGCTAGTGGCTTTCTAACGCACACTGATTGTTCAAATGTTGTCATCTTATTATAACTATGTTAGATATTTAGGTGTATGAATTCATCATTGTTTAATGTGACCATTAGGACAATTGTATATGAGATGTATTTTTATGATTAACTCATGCTTTAAAAATTAATAAAGATATATGTATTTTTTGTATAAACTACCTTAATTGTCTTTTTCCTTGAGCTGGTTGCTAAGTTCGAACCCTTTGAGGTCGCTTTGAAAAGTAATATAGGTCAGATCAGAGGTTTTCTTTCTTGATTATTGCATTCCCCCTCCTCTTGGACCTAGCAGTATTTGGGGGTACCTTCTTGTTTATGCAAAAAGCCACCCCTCCCACTTGTAAGCCATATTTCAAGCAAAAGCCCACGTGCTTGGTCCTCATAGCTGGTCCAATCAGAACTCCAAGACACATCGTCTCCCCATGGGCTGACTGGATACGTCATTAATCAGGCGTGTTCCTCATTACATGACTTCACATCCTTTTACATTTTAAAAACAATTACATTATTCTGTAACAAAAAGTATTAATTGTGAGTTTTTCTCTTCACTCCACTGTTTAAACAGGCTACAAAAAAATATGCAACATAGTGAAGGTCGAAGAGACGGAAACAGGAGGGCGTGATTTATTAACAAAGCCCTTTCATTGAAAGTTGGTAGGGAAGAGGAGCACATTCCATTCTAATCTTCAAGGGCAAAAACTGCAGTAAGCTGAGTCTACTAAAGCAAACTGAAATCACGTGGTTTTCTACACCGCAAAAATGCGTGTTAATTCAGCACAAATATGCTAGTTCAAGAAACTTTTTCTAAATTAATCTAAATTAAATATATATTTCTATAATGAGGTTAAATCTAAACTACACATTAAAACAACCATGATTAATTAAATGAGCATTGTTTTACATGATTTCATTTGCAGGCCTCTTTCATGTTTTCATTTGCATGCACCAAAATCTGCGTGCCATTTTTAGAAATGCTGTCTGCAGCTTTTTGTCATATAATAATGCATACATTTTATAGGTGAAATCTGAGCTCGATCAACTGCAGTGTGGTTTCTATCGCCACCCGTAATTCATTCCCCGGGAAGTTTCCAGACAACATAAAACAAAACACTAACTTTTTGTTAAAACATAAATCAAAAATCAATAATCTATACTTAACACCAAACTAGTCAATAATAACCATAACTCTGCTACCAGAAAACTGATCCAGCGGTGTACTAACAACAGATACTCCACTACCATATACTCACCTGGGCCCATATAACTTCTTGCTCTAATACCAAGTAGACCGCTGGAGCTTGTAGTTTATAAAATTCATGTTTCAGGAATAGTTATATTTCTGTGCTAACTAAACCTTTCACTGATCAAAAGGTTCTTTCCTCTGGTCGATGGACCTATTAGTTGGAACTAATTGATGGTGATAATTAACCTAACTTATTTAACATTCTTTAATTAAAGTAAATAATCACAGACTCGGGAAGTTTTAAAATCTTTATCTAAATTAATGGAATGTGAACCATCTCAAAGTTTCAGTACAAACACCCTCATTCGCAAGAGTGTCAATTCAATCAATACTCAATAAGAAATAACAATTCAGATTCACACAATAACTATGCTCAGAAAGGAGAGGACAGAGAGAGAAGAACATCTATCAATACGATGAATTTATAGTTACCAAGAATGGTGTGAAGATCAACCCTCTGGCCAAAGGGCTGGTAAGGGTCCCCCGGGATAGATCAGGAGACAAAGACTTCAGGACAGGAAATCAGGACAGGATAATTCACCTCTCTAAATACCGACGACTGCGTCGCACCCCTCTCTGACACTCTCTTCCTCCTCGTGGTTCTTCCGCGATCTTCTTTCTAACCCAGTTAAGTTAATATAGATGGTTCTGCATTCGATTTCTTCATCAGCGTCTCACAGCTTCAGCACCACCCCCAGCACCGACAGCATCCCGAGCTCTCGACTTCCAGCATCGACGCTTCTCCCCGTGTCTGCTAATCTAACTAACTAAAACTACCTCAATTATACCTTTCCATAACCATGTACCACCCATTAATGTTTCAATTCCATAAAATACTAACTCTGATTGGACAGGCGAGGGGGGATGATCGTCACACCATGCTTACATTTCACTTATTTTCATTGAACCATTGTCTTTTAAACCCATCCCCTCAAACTTTATTAAATCATTTCCTTTCCCATACATCTCCAAACTTTATTAATACAAAATGTTTCAACTTCATGAATAAGTCTTCTTCATATGAACTCTTCACCCTCATGTTCCCAGGGCACATCTTCTCTGGCCTTGGACGCGTGACAAATCCTTAGTCATCTTTCCTTATTCTCTCTCTGGTGCGCATGCGTGGGGTCAAGTCAGTCAACTCAATTCAGCGATACCAAAGGGGATGATGGACGGAGCGTTTGAGCAAATCAAACACTCACCCCCAGTCAACTGTTCTGGGTTTAATCCATCATCATTCTTTAGCTCACTCCACCACCCCAGTTCAGACATGGCCATATGCAAATCAGTCTGACCCTGTGCCTCATGGGAACAGTCCAGCCCGAACTGCCAAGCCATGTCTTCCCTGGACCGGAAACAAGCATCCTGGGACCGGTTTCTGGCCATTCAGCCGTCATCAGCCAGACTAGCTTGAATCCAGTGGCAAAGTGAGCAAGGGACCCACGTCTGGGCATACCCTGCCAACTTAGGGCGAACAAAGCGATACCAAAGGGGATGATGGACGGAGCGTTTGAGCAAATCAAACACTCACCCCCAGTCAACTGATCTGGGTTTAATCCATCATCATTCTTTAGCTCACTCCACCACCCCAGTTCAGACATGGCCATATGCAAATCAGTCTGACCCTGTGCCTCATGGGAACAGTCCAGCCCGAACTGCCAAGCCATGTCTTCCCTGGACCGGAAACAAGCATCCTGGGACCGGTTTCTGGCCATTCAGCCGTCATCAGCCAGACTAGCTTGAATCCAGTGGCAAAGTGAGCAAGGGACCCACGTCTGGGCATACCCTGCCAACTTAGGGCGAACAAAGCGATACCAAAGGGGATGATGGACGGAGCGTTTGAGCAAATCAAACACTCACCCCCAGTCAACTGATCTGGGTTTAATCCATCATCATTCTTTAGCTCACTCCACCACCCCAGTTCAGACATGGCCATATGCAAATCAGTCTGACCCTGTGCCTCATGGGAACAGTCCAGCCCGAACTGCCAAGCCATGTCCTTCCCTGGACCGGAAACAAGCATCCTGGGACCGGTTTCTGGCCATTCAGCCGTCATCAGCCAGACTAGCTTGAATCCAGTGGCAAAGTGAGCAAGGGACCCACGTCTGGGCATACCCTGCCAACTTAGGGCGAACAAAGCGATACCAACTCAATTCAGACAAGTGTGGAAGGCCCAAATGCGCACTAATAATAAAGTCAAAAGAAGAAATGTTATTCTCAAAAATAAATGGTTTCACTGTACACCACGAACCTCTACTCTAACCCACTTTAATTATTATTACCCTTTCTGCATTTGCGTTAGTATAAAACTTATTTTCTATTTCAGCCAAGCAGATGCCATGCATGTGAGCTTTCAAGCTGCCATTTTAATATCTTTTGCGCAGGCGCAAGATTTTCCCTCCAAACATTAGTACGTCATACTACGTAGATGCAGTAACCGCATGCGCAGTAAAGATCCCTTGTTAGGGTGCGTTTTAGTCCTTCGTTCATTTTGTTATGGTTAGTAAACACATATGCAAGCTTCATTGTTCCGCGTGTCTTTTCTAAAATGCGAATTATTAATTACAAACACATCGTTAGTAATTCGTTAATGAGTTAAAACGAAAGGATTGCTTCCGAGCAAGTCTCATTTTCGAGTCCTTGCTCCATCATCACCACCACTAATACCACCACCAACACCACCAATACCACCAACGCCAATACCACCACCACCAATACCACCACCAATACCACCACCACTAATACCACCACCAATACCACCACCTCCATCACCACCAATACCATCAACACCACCAATACCACCACCAATACCACCACCACTACCACCACCACTATTACCACCACCAATACCACCCCCAATACCTATACCACCACCACCAATACCAATACCTCCTCCACCAATACCACCACCAATACCACCACCAATACCACCACCATTACTACCACCACCACCAATACCACCACCAATATCACCACCTCCAATACCACCACCACCACCACCAATACCCCCACTACCACAACCAATACCACCACTACCACCACCACCACCAATACCACCTCCACCAATACCACCACCACAAATACCACCACCAATACAACCACCACCAATACCACCACCAATACCACTACCAATATCACCACCACCAATACCCCCACTACCACCACCAATACCACCACTACCACCAATACCACCAATACCAATAACAACACCACCAATACCACCACCAATACCAATACCACCACCACTACCACCACCACCAATACCAATACCACCAACAACACCACCACCACCAATACCACTGCCAGTACCAATACTACCACTACCAATAGCACCAATACCACCACCACCAATACCACCACCACCAATACCTCCACCACCACTACCACCACCAATAATAATACCACCACCAACAACAATACCAATAGCACCACCACCAATACCACCACCATCACCACCAATACCACCACCAATATCACCACTAATACCACCACCAATACCACCATCACCAATATCACCACCACCAATACCACCACCACCAATACCACCACTACCAATACCACCACCACCAATACCACCACCACCACCACCAATATCTCCACCAATACCACCACCACCAATACCACCACCAATATCAACATCAACACCACCACCAATACCACCTCCACCAATACCAATAACCCCACTAATACCAATACTACCACCACCACCAATACCATCCCCACCAATACCCCCAATACCACCACCAATACCACCACCACCACCACCAGATCCACCAATACCACCACCAATACCAGTACCACCACCAGTACCAGTACCACCACCACCAATACCAATCCCACCACCAATACCACCACCATCAATACCACCACCACCAATACCACCACCACCACCACCACCAATACCAGCACTACCACCACAACCAATACCACCAATACCAATACCACCACCACCAATACCACCACCACCAATACCTCCACCACCACTACCACCACCCATAATAATACCACCACCAACAACAATACCACCACCACCACCAATACCACCACCATCACCACCAATACCACCACCAATATCACCACTAATACCACCACCAATACCACCATCACCAATATCACCACCACCAATACCACCAATACCACCACCACCAATACCACCACCACCACCAATATCTCCACCAATACCACCACCACCACCAATATCAACATCAACACCACCACCAATACCACCACCACCAATACCAATAACCCCACTAATACCAATACTACCACCAC
Organism: Calotriton arnoldi; assembly: GCA_963921515.1. Taxonomy (NCBI): domain Eukaryota; kingdom Metazoa; phylum Chordata; class Amphibia; order Caudata; family Salamandridae; genus Calotriton; species Calotriton arnoldi. Next base: position 651,371 of record CAWUFW010002697.1, on the reverse strand, counting down.
CACCATCCCCACCAATACCACCACCACCAATACCACCACCACCAATACCACCACCACCACCAGATCCACCAATACCACCACCAATACCAGTACCACCACCAGTACCAGTACCACCACCACCAATACCAATCCCACCACCAATACCACCACCATCAATACCACCACCACCAATACCACCACCACCAGTACCACCACCACCAATACCAGCAATACCAGCACTACCACCACCACCAATACCACCAATACCAATACCACCACCACCAATACCACCACCACCAATACCTCCACCACCACTACCACCACCAATAATAATACCACCACCAACAACAATACCACCACTACCAATACCAATAGCACCACCACCAATACCACCACCATCACCACCAATACCACCACCAATATCACCACTAATACCACCACCAATACCACCATCACCAATATCACCACCACCAATACCACCACTACCAATACCACCACCACCACCAATACCACCACCAATATCTCCACCAATACCACCACCACCAATACCACCACCAATATCAACATCAACACCACCACCAATACCAATAACCCCACTAATACCAATACTACCACCACCACCAATACCATCCCCACCAATACCCCCAATACCACCACCACCACCACCAGATCCACCAATACCACCACCAATACCAGTACCACCACCAGTACCAATACCAATCCCACCACCAATACCAATCCCACCACCAATACCACCACCATCAATACCACCACCACCAATACCACCACCACCAGTACCACCAATACCACCAATACCAGTGATGCAGCGGTAATTTCACGGTAATTTCTCAATGCAAAACCTCATTTACCTTCTAATTTACCGCTGCAAAGGTACTGAACCCTTGCTACTGTATATTACCATCAGGAGACTTTACATAAACATGAAAAATCAAAAATGCAATTAATATTTAAGCCAATAAAGAGAGTTGTGAGTATTTTAAAGGGTTTTATTTTCTAGTTAAAAGTTAAGGTTCTCTGCCCCTTTATTCATTAGTCAAATATCAATCAGGTTACAGAATTTGGAAAACAGGAAAAATAGAATTAATACAGAACATATTATAGGTTGCATACAAAACATTCCATAAAGGAAGGGAATGAGGCAATCAAATGTCAATCAGAATTCTCCAAAGAAAGTTCAGGAAATATAATTCAAGAGTGAATTATGCAAGGCTAATCAATAATTAATAATTGGCAAAATCTCCCATAGAGAGAAATAAATGCATAAGACAAATAAATCTTTTCAAAACTAATTAGTTAGTCAAAGCTTAAACTTAGAGTTTTAGCATCTAATTCTAAACCTTTTCTATCAGTTGCACCCTCTGCCCTGGTCTGTTCATCTGTCCTCTCTGTGTTCACAGAGAGACGCTGCTCCTGAAAAGGCCCCTCCTTCACAGACCACAGAGGAATGTGATCTGCCTTGCCAAAAATATGACGTGCAAGGCTAGCCTATGCCCCCCACCTCCCTCTATCTCTCCTCGGACGCAATCTGCTCTCAGACTGCACCCGCTACAGCTTCTAAAGCCTCTAAAAGCCCCCCAGCCCCCTAAAGAGGTCATTATTTATACTCCAATTCTTGGCTGACTATTCTAATAATGTTGCAAATTTTCAGTAAAGCTTGTACCCTGATTGGATAGCTTAGATGACGAGGGTCTCACCATCCTGTTCTCATTGGCAAATCCAACCCACACCAGTTTTAACAAAAGAAGCGTTAATGATTAATACAATTATATGTTTTAGCAACATTTACTAGGAAAAATGTTTCAGTCTATTTCCTCCTTCCTGTCACATCGCACGCAGGAAGGACACATTCCACAAACACTGATACATTGGCAGGGTAACAAGAATGTACAGTTCATGGTGGCCTTGAACCAGGTCTTCTCTTGAGGCACTTGGCAGTATGTAGCTGGTTCTGCGCATGCGTCTCTCAGCACGATTCTCAGCCATGCTGGATTCTTAGGCAGCCATTTAATGGTGGGCCCATAAACAAAACAAACACAAAATAGTATTAATTTACGAAATAAAACCCATTATGTTTTACCTCACCCATACTAATACCCTATATAAATGATTATCTAGCAAAAGCTATTAGTTTAAAGCAGCTTTTCTTATTATTTGTGCACAACATGCAAAAAAGTGCAATGTACAACATAGCATAAAACATGCACTAGTGTAAATTTTGAAAGCGCACACAGTTAATACATACTCATAGCAACATGTTCTAATGTTTTAGATAGCTTTTCATGCAAATGCTTTGCCCCGTGTAGTGATGGTGCATGGTTAATTAATACACATTACAAAAAGATGTGTTATGAACTGAATATATATTGTCTAAATATGCAACAAAGCCAAAGTCTCTTGAGACAGGAACAGGGAGTGTAGATTATAAGGGAAAGGAAACTGAAAAGAGAGAACACATTCCATAATTCAAAGCTAAAGAGGCCACTGAAATCACGAGTTTTCTCTACACTGCAAAAACACATGTTAATTCAGCACAAGCATTTCAGACTGAAAGCATTTATGACCAAGCCTCATTTTATGTTTTTCACTTTGCATGCACCAAAAGTGCCACTTTAAAAAAAAAACTTTTAACTAGGCATGTGCCATGTGTTTTCACTTGCACCAAAATTTGTGTGCCATTTTAAATGCAGTCTGTCTGAAACATAAAAATAAAGCAATGCTTAATTTGAGAAATCTAGCTCTATCACCAGCACTACCACCACCACCAATACCACCAGTACCAATACCACCACCACCAATACCACCACCACCAATACCACCACCTCAGAGCCTCTCGCTCACTAGTAATAGCAGGGGCACTGTACGAGGCCGGAGCTGCAGCCGAGACCATCCCTCCCTCCCTACATGCCTGCCATAAAGCACAGCCCACCCTGCACCAGGAGGTCAAGCCAGGGCCCTACTACAGCTGGAGTGTTTTTTATTAGGCCAAAGATAGCAATGACCTTACGCAATGCCACACTGCACACTCAAATCATGGAGAGGGCAGGAAATAGCCCCCCCCCCTCCCGCTCTTCCTCCTGAGCCATGACAGTGTAATCACAGAGCGAAAGGTGTTGGAGCGCTTTGTTAGTGTTTATAGCTCGGATCATATGTAACTCTCACTTCACACTTTGTGTCTGTGTAATTTACAACACTTACACATCTTCTTCACTGCACTATTTATCACTACTTTGAAGACGTCACAGGCCGGTCTTTTCCTCTGATATTTACAATCTAACAAGCGGTCGAAGAAAGCCTTTATTGCAATGCAATAGGTCTCACATTTGCAAGAGTTTAAGCTATTAGTATTGTAAATGACAATGCCTTTTATTTATGTTTTAAAACCCAAAACATAAATAAAAGGCATTGTCATTTACAATGCCAATAGCTCAAACTTGCGTGAATGCGAGACCTATTGCATTGCAAATGCTTGTTTAAACTAATGAGTAGGATGTATTGCTCTGTTGTAGCTCAATTTTCTTTTCAATTTTACACTTTTTTGTGGTCTGTGCTAAATTTACTGTGCAACTGTATGATCAACTTATATCAAGATAATTTTTAATGTATGTTTTTTAGTGGTTACAATATATTGAAATAATGACCTGGAGATTGCAAAACTATTTGCTTTTCTCCCCAGTTCATCTAGTGGAATAAGCTGATACTGCACGGGTCACTTTATCTTGAGCCAATCTACTGCATGTTGCCATTGTCCACCTTGGATTTTATATATAGTTTGACCGAAAGGCGTGTGTTAGTGATCAATACAATTTATAATTGCACAGGTCACTCTAAATCGAGATTGTCTATTGTATGTTGCTGTTGTTCGAATGGCTGTGTCATTAATCGATACTAGTTGTAATTACACAGGTCATGTTACATAGAGTCAATCTATTGTATGCTGCTATTGTTTCCTATGGTTCTATTAAGGATTTCAGGTGCGTGTCTTCATGAAACCCATGAGAAGAATTAACCTATGTCTATAGTATCAGTACTTGATCGGGATCAAGTACTGATACTAAACACTTATTCTGCTGCTAATGCGATTTGACTTTCATTCTTTTGTGTGGTTGTCCTGAGATTTTTTTGTGCTGTACTTTTGTACTTGTGATCCATTTTAGCATGATTGTATGTATATTTATGTGTAATAAATATTTGTGATATACTTTTATGATCCTGGGAATCGAAATAAAGTTTATGATAATGATACCTATGGACAATTATAGGGGGAAAACGCGTTTGGAACTCCCCTCTTTTTTCTCAGCCCTTGCTTGACTTACCACCCAAGGTGCTAAGATGGATGAACCTTTTTGTTGAAAAGTTTTGTGAAGAGTCTTCGAACAGCACAAACGTTATTGGCAATCACGATCCTTACTATAACTACACAGTGGCCACTGTGCAACACATACCTTATATATAAAAATATATATATATAGATATATTACACACACATACACTGTAAATAAATGTGGGCGTGCATATTTCATATGTTTTCAAAAAATGTTTTTAAAATTGTACGCTTGCTGATGCCCAGATACATTGGCCTTGCCAATGCTTGTTTTAATAAGGTTTTAAAACTCCATGATGTATTTACTGAAGTAAAAGATTGTCACATTGACGATGGTGGGTTCTGTTGACCTTGCATTAAACTTCAGAATGGTGTATTTATATGAGCAAAATGTAAAATGACAATACTACTTTGTATGAACATGTTAAATATTTTATTTTCAAGAAGTTAAAAAAGTGTATTTTTTTCTTTCAGCTCTCTGGATTATACAGCTGGAATATTCATTCAGTATGCCGGTAGAGTTGAAAATGCATCAGGAAACCGAAATGTCTTATTTTTGTATATGAAGCAAAATCGATCCCTATGTAATATTATTTTAAGAAATAAAACCTGAAATATTGTTGGTACTGTATGGATTACTACTGTCTATAAAAGTAAACTATTACTTTAGTCGAGCAAGCATTCTTGAACTTTCTGGGGAAAGTTCTGGTGGCAGTGTGAGGCTGTGGTGGAGGAACTCTACATTCCTGATATATCGTTAATGAGGTCACCAGATTTTAAGATGAAGTAGTAATACATGAAGGAGAGCACTACTATTGCAAAGCACAGAGGAAAATCTGGAAAAATAAGCAACATTTAATAATAGGATTTTCACTGGTGGCCCGGTGAACGGTTACAGAATTTGCGCAGTACTCTCAGAATCTGAGGTACACAAGATTGGAGGCTCAGCTGTCATGGAGTGAGGAAAAGAGATATTGGCTGACAAGTTCATGGGGACGGTGGCCAGGGATCAAATCTGGATTATGTTATACAGATTTGTAGAGCCTGCATATTACTCTGGCAGGTATCCTGGCACTTGAGAAGGAGAAAGATATGGACCTTTATGAAGTGTTCTATTGGAAGAGGCATGTTTCAGTATTTTTCAGGATTCGAGGAGAGAGCTGACAGCTCCATGCTTTGTGGGCAACATAATAGAATGTGTGACCTCCGACTTTGGCTCACTTGTTGAGGTAGTCTGGACCTCGGTTGTGTAGAGTTTTGTAGATGTGTGTGAGGAGTTTAAATAGAGAGCGCTTGTGGGTTGGGAGCCAGTAGAGGTCTTGAGGTGTTTGGCTATATGAGTGCAGTGTGGTAGGTTGATTGGGAGTCTGACGGCTATGTTCTTTACTACTTGGATTATTTTGGTGAGCTGGGCTATGATGTCTAAATAGAGGGTGTTGCCGTAGTCGAGCCTGCTGGTTACAAGGTCTTGCGTTACAAATCTGCGGGTGTCCAAAAGAAGCCATTTGATCAGTTTGACGGAATGGAAGCAGGTAGAGGTTGGACATAGAAATGTGTCTGTTGATCACAATGACCAGATTCCTGTGACATTGGAGGGGCGGGGAATTAGTCCTAGCTCTGGGAGCTATCAGGCCGGGACCCGAGAGATGTGTCTTTGCAAAATAGAACCACTTTGGGTTTTTCGTTTTTGAGTTTAAGGCAATTCCTGCTCATACAGTCTGCTATGTGGGACATTCAACTGATGAAGTTTGCTTGGGTGGTGAGAGTGTTTTGTGTTAGGGAGAGGATGAACTGTGTTTGTCAGCCTAGGAGATGATGCTGAATCTCTGGGAGCAGATGGTGCGGGGGGAGCATGTAGATGTTGCACAGGGTAGAGTTCATGGAGGAGCCTTGGGAAGCACCGCTAATCAGATTGGTGGTGTCAGACAGGTAAGGGGCTAGATTGACCAATTGGGTGCATCAGAAAATGAAGGACCTGCGGCATATTAGTGCCAGGCCACAAATTCAGCCCTTGTGGAGACGTTGGATGAGGATGGGTTAGGAGACGTTGTTGAATGTTGCTGATAGGTCTATTAGAATGAGGGCTGGTGTGTCACCTTTGTCCATGATGAGGCAGATATATGTGGCTACGATGAGGGCTGTCTTGGTGCTGTGATTGGGCCTAAAGCTAGATTGTGAAGGTTCTAGGCAGTGGTTTATGTTGAGGTGGTTGGACAGGTGGGTGTTGATGAGCTTCTCAAGGACTTTGGCTGGGTAAGGAATGAGGTAGATTGGCTTGTAGTTGGCTATGATCAGGGGGTCTGATGAAGGTTTTTTGAGGAGTGATAGGATGGTAGCATGTTAACAGTAGTAGGCTTAGAGACAAAAAGGTTGAGTATCGGTGTGAGAACTGTGCAAATGGGGTCGAGAACTTTTGCGAAAATGTAGTGTGAGCTCAAGTCTGAGGGGGCTCCTGAGTTGCTGCGCATAGTGTTAGCAATTTCCTTGGTGGTGGTGTTGGCTGGCCAGCAATTCAGGGTGGTTTCCGGGTTGTTACAGATGTGGGGCTGCTCCTCAGAGCCTGGCTGGCTGCAGGCTGCAGTGCCACTAGCTGTGACCGGGGAAATAGAAAGTTGAATCTGAGAAGAAGGGAGGCAATGTGGATTATGCGCTCAAGAGCGGTAGAGGAAGGTTTGAGTATAGACCACGAGTTTCACTACTTTTTGTGTGATTAATGGTCATCATGATCTGCTTACAGTGTGACAGGCGCAGTTTATTTATCCATTGTATAGTTGGTATTCTTATTTAGTCCTCTCCTTGCAAATATCACATACTTTTAATCATATTTCCTAACATACAAATTGGGGTTTTCAAAGTAATCATGAATTCATTTTGGTCAGCTGCTTCTGTTCACCCTGTTAGTCTGCTCCTCCCGCAAGGGTAGCTCACCCCTTCCAACTTCTTCACAGGCAGGTCAGCTTCCACGTGCTTCAGGGCAGAGAGAAAGCTCTTCCTTTCACGTCAGACTCCAGGTGATGTCCCTTCACCTCTGAGAAGCTGGATGTCAGCAAGCGCCAGCTCTGGTTCCTTTGTCTGAGTAAACTTGGAGCTGGAACGAAAAGCTGATCAGCAGTCCCCATTTTATACAGGCACAGCAGACAGGGGATGTATATTCTCTGCACTTGTAGAACCGGTTTGGATTGGTACTTCTTTCATTTCCAGACTCTACTTTTTTGTCGAGTGATGCTCCCACAGCAGGGTCGTCCCTAGGTTGGAGCACCCACAACAGACCCTCAAAGAAGTGTGAGTATTCTGCACTATCAACAGCCACACTTAACAGCGATCTGGAAGAGAGACAAAAGTCTGGCTTCACTTAAAGGAGCCTTCACACTCTGAACAACAGAAATTGCAGTCCCACCCTTCACCCCTCACCATCTACAAAGTGACAGTTCTCAGGAAGACTAATCACTGTTCCTTCCAGCAAAATTACCTAATTAAATTACCAAAGGGAGCCCTTCCTCACTCTGGTGTCTGGGAAAGCAACCCACCAAAAGCTAGTGCACACAAAGAAGCAGGGAGCTTCCAAAATAAAACCCACAGGCCTCCACTACTCTGGTTCGCTCATACACCCTATGTATGCACCCCACAGGACACATACATACTCACAGACTTGCACTAGGATGTTAGCACTAGAACCTGGATTAGCTTGTGGAAGCAGACGTTTACCCAAGCAGGCTGACAATCCTCCACACTTGTGACACAGATAGAAAGGTCTGTTGACAACTACTGATTCACTAAACATGTCTTTGTGGGATACTCTCAAATGCTTCCAGGAGGAGGAGGAGGAGAGGGAAGGGAGTTTACTCCTGTTACTTCCTGGTTTGAAAAAAGGACCAAAAATTGAATACTGCCCTATTCTAGATCTCATGGCTACGAATAAATTCATAAACCAGGAGAGGTTTTGAATGTTGGCACTTCACCAGGTTTACCTGCAGCTACAGCAAGGCAATTTTATGTGTACCATAGATTAACAAGATTCTTGCTTTCACATCCTCATCACTCAGAAGCATCACACATTTCTGAGATTTATGGTAGAGAACACCCATTACCAGTGCAGGGTACTAATTTTCGGCCTCTAGTCAGCACCACAAACGTTTTGAAAGTGCATGGCAGTGGTCAGAGTCCATCTCAGAAAACTGAAGATCTTTGTCTGCCCATATCTAGACGAATGGCTCATAAAAGCAGAAACACCTTAAGAAGTCTAACAGCTTACTACTTTCAATAATTAAGAGGCTATGCCTCATAGTCAATAATTAGAAGTCTGTGCTGACTCCTGTGCAATCCATTTAACAGTCATAGACACTTTGGGCCGGATTTAGATCTTGGCGGATGGGTTACTCCTTCACAACGGTGACGGATGTCCCATCTGCAGAAATATAAATCCCATTATATCTTATAGGATTTATATTTCAGCGGACGAGATATCTGTCACTGTTGTGACGGACTAACCCGTCCACCAAGATCTAAATCAGGCTCTTTGTCAGCAAAAGTATATCTTTCAGAGGATCAACAGTGTTCTAGCCATCTGAAGTGTCAGAGACTTCTAAAAATGAAACATTCGACGGCCCATCAAATCTCATCACTCCTGAGCTCAATGGCATCCAGCATCTTTTTATAAGCCATTGCAGCTGTGCCAGAAAGCCCAGTGGAGTCAACTCCGAGGCAATTGGGAAGACAGGTTTACTCTCTCTCGGGTTGCAATCGAGTCCCTTCCTTGGTTGTACAGATCTGAAAATTTAATGAAGAGTGCTCTCTTCCAGCTAGAAAATCCATCTCAAACAATAGTGACAGATCCTTCACTAATAGCCCACATGGATGGCCTGCTGATCCAAGGACTCTGATCGAAGAAAGAGAGGACCTATCATATTAATCTGCAGGAGTTAAGGGAAGTACACCTAGACCTCAAGTAATTTCTATTGAGTTTCTGAGCTTCCTCCCTTCTTCTGCAAATAGACACTACAACAACTCTGCACTACATCAACTAACAAGGAGGCTCAATATCCAGAGCTCTGTCTCTAGGGGCCCAGACAATTTGTAAGTGACTGATTGTGAGGAATCTACACATCACACCAGTTCACCTGATGGGCATTCAAAATGTTGAAGCAGATTTTTTTAGCAGATCAATACAAGGGCATGAAAAATGGATGCTAAACAAGGAGGTTCTGCACAACACCTCTCACGAATGTGGCTTTCCAGATATCGACTTAATTTCAAGTGTGGAGAACAAAAGAGTTACAATTGTGCATAGAGAGGCAACTCTAGTTGTGGAAGCTGTGCACCTGGTCACTGCTGCAGTGATGCCCTAGCTTCTGTTCCAGCCCATCTTGCTCAAGGCTTTGCTGCCTTGCATGTGGCACTGATACATTTTCTAGACTTTTTGAGAAACACAGGTTGGATTTAGGGCCTGATTTAATTGTGGGCGGACGGCAGGGTTGGATTGGGATTAAAAGTCGGCCCGGGCAGGCAAAAAAAAAGTGGCCCCCATTTGCATATTGCCTTTCTGCAAAACACTGTTTCTGCGAAACTTTATAAAAAAAAAGTGTGGGGGGGTGTTTAAAAAAATGCACGGATTAGTTTACACTGGGGAAACACACCTGAAAACATGTGAAGCCACTTTTGCAGAGAAAGGGAGTGACACCTCTGCCCGATAAAAGGGAGGTAATGGATGCCCATCTGCCTCCAGAAAGGCCACTCGGGCACCCACTGGGCCGCTGGCGGCATCGAACAACGCAGAAACCGCCCAAATCGGCCCCCCAGATTGCTCAAAAAGCAGCCCTCAGCTGAAACTGGACACCGGCCTCTCGGGCGTTGCCCGAGTGCCCGCATTACCAATTCGACGCTGGCAGACGGCCTGTTTTTCCATCAGAGGGACGGAGTAAATTACGCCATCCTCCTGGTGGAAGGACTGCCTGCCACATTTATGAATGACCGCCAAGCAGACGCAAATTTATAATGCATTGGCAGGAACCGGCATCACAGTGGCTCCTGCCAATGCATTTCACTATTTGGTGCCTGGGTGCATCATGATGATGCAGCCCTGCATGAAACCGTTTTCTTTTTTTATTTTTAACAAGAAATTCTCCCATGGTGAAAGGAGCATTATTACCATGGCCATGTGTTCGCCCATCCTAATTAGGTGGGTGGACATATATCCATTTCTCCGATGGCCCTTATATCGTCAGTCCGTCGGAGAGGTTTGGCTATGGTGGTGACATAGTAGTCACCGGTGTAGCCAAACCTAATGTCTGCCTGCATCTAAATCGGCCTGTCGAACCATTATGTTGGCAGTATCTATACTCCGTCATCATTGTGACAGAGTATAAACACCGCTAACATATAAATCAGCCCCTTAGTCAATGTCCTAACCTGAATCAGAAAACCGGTTGTAGTGCAACTATTACACAACCCACTGTGCAATCTCTGAGCGAGATGCATTCTTGGTTACGATTAATCACATGACATGTTACAGGGATAATCTGTAAACCCCCAAACCCTATTTCTTTAAGGAGTAACACACTCAAGAACAAAGGAACACGAAGGATATATTTTAAATATTTATTTTCAAATCCTAGTCTAGTGCATACAATATGAATTGTAACCACAATAAAGACACAGAATGGAAGCAGCAACGACTATTAGAAATGTGAATAATAGCTACCACTCCAACATGATTGCTGTTATTAATACATAGCAATCCTACCTTCTTTCTGCTACCTCTAAGCTCTACCCTAATTCTAGCAAGCCAGAAAATAAAACCTATTGAGTTTCAGAGATGGTATACACATGCATACCTGTTTGAAAGTTCTGTGTTCAAGGTAATAGCAAGGTCTACTAGACCTATATAACTGATAAAATGTCCATATGCCTAAAGGGAGGAAGTAAACCCTTAATGAAGAGTGTTCTCTTCCAACAAGAAAATCCATCTCAAACAATAGTGATAGATCCTTCACTACTAGGCTGTGAAGCCCACATGGACGGCCTGCTTATCCAAGGACCCTGCTCGCAGAAAGAGAGGACCTACCATATTAATCTGCTGGAGTTAAAGGCAGTACACCTAGACCTCAAGTCATTTCTATTGAGTTTCTGAGCTTCGTCCCTGCTTGTACAAATGGACACTATAACAACTCTGCACTACATCAACAAGCAAGGAGGTTCAATATCCTGAGCTCTGTCTCTAGGGGCCCAGACACTTTGAAAGTGGCTGATTGTGAGGAATCTACACATCACACCAGTTCACCTGATGGGCATTCAAAATGTTAAAGCAAATTATCTCAGGAGATCAATACAAGAGAATAAAAATTGGAAGTTAAACAAGGAGGTTCTGCACAACACCTTTCACGAATGTGGCTTTCCAGATATTGACTTATTCGCAAATGCAGAGAACAAAAAATTCACAATTGTGCATAGAGAGGCAGCTCTAGTTGTGGAAGCTGTGCACCTGGTCGCTACCGCTGTAGCCAAACCTATGGTCTGCCCACGCCTAAATTGCCATTATGTTGGCTGTATGCATACTCCGTCGCCATTGTGACAGAGTATAAATACCCCAAACATATAAATCAGCTCCTTAGTTAATGTCCTAACCTATGTTCCCTTTAGACTGCGCGCGTGCGCGCGCAGCCTTGTTTCTTCTTGCGCCCAGATTGTCTCTGAGAGCGCCAGGCCACTTCCAGGAGCAAAAGGGACAATAAAAGGACATTATGCCGTCGCCACGCGGCAAGTGTTTTCACACCGGCTGCGTGGCGCCGACGAAATGTCCTTTTATTGTCTTTTTAGCCAGGTGTGAAATCTCCTCTTTTTTCTGTGGCAGGCTGCGCTGCAGGAGGCCCAGGACATGCCCCAGAGACAAAGGGACTGCTGCTTCATTAAGTTTAAGAATGGAGCATTTCAGGAGGCAGTGTGAAATAAACGCATTACTCCAGATTATTTTGTTTAAAGGCTTGGCTAATACTTTTTTACTGAGCCTCTTTTTCGTTCATTATCGCATATGAGAGCTCGGTCAAATATGTGATTTCAGTATGTTTTAGGGTTGTGCTGTACGTTCAGCAGTTTTCAGGCAAAATAAAATGTCAAGATAACATGATTAATGTTCCTGCTGGAGAGAGATGAATATTGGTCTAGTGGCAGTTTTGACTTATCATAAAGTAGTGTAGAGGGTTAATATGCCTGCTGCAAAGAAGGTGTACCATGCAAATAACAGAACTGTATTTATGTGGATAGCTCAAGTGGTTACTACTTTTGTCACAGAGATCCTTTTGTTACTGGCAATTCATAAGTTACAATCCTAATATAGCACAGTGACCTATGAATTGTTATCAAAGAGCTGCTTTCAAACTGCATAGTATAGGTTAAAACGTTATGCTTTTTTCCAGAGCTTTCATTATCCTAATGTTTCTAAAAAAGGGTTTGTTTGGGCGGAAATAGGGGTATATTTACAAGGGAATGGCGGAGCATGGCATTAAGCACAAAATGCTAACGCCACGCTCCACCATTCCGAAAACGCAGGGATGCACCGTATTTACAAAGATACGGTGCACCCCTGCGTTTTCACTAGCACTGCCACTAAAGTAAGCTACTTAGTGCCAACGCAGGCACCCTTGCACCATAGTGCTAGGGTGCCCAAATTGAGGGAATGATTGTTTATGTGCAGGAAGGTGTCCCTTCCTGCACATAATCACAAATGGCGATTTGTAACTTCTATGTGTGCTGCATTGTGCAGCACACATAGAAGTTGCAAATCGTCATTTTTTAAATGATTGTAAATGTGCAGGAAGGAACGCATTCCTGCACATAAACAATCATTCATGGCGTTTTGCTGTTTCTATGTGTGCTGCACAATTGGGCACACATAGAAACAGCAAAAAGGAGGAGAAATAAAGCATTTCTCCTCGTTTCGCCATGTTAAGGCGAGGTTTTCCCTGGTCTTAGTTTTGGCGCTGCCTCCTATTTCCGCCACCCTTGTAAATAGGGGCAACGTCAAAATCAATGGGTGTTGCGGCAGAATGCCCGCCACAACACCCCTTGCCCATCCCTTTCACGATAAGTATAGCGTGAAAGAGAGCCTTATTTAGAAGGCAGCGTTAAGCCTCCTTAAGTGGCTTAACGTCGCCACATGAACGTCGTTAAAAGTGAAGTTCATTTGGTGATATGGGCTTGTAAATATGCCCCACAGAGTCTTATTAGTAATACTAACCCCAACCACTGGGGTCAATCCCAACCACTGGGGTAAGTTTTAAATCCTGAGTCTGTGCTTCTCCAGACCAAACACTCAAATATACTGCCTACTAGGATCGATGACATGTAATTCCTATATCCTTTAATCCTCATTGTCTTTTGTAACATTTTCTATAGACTGATTTACACACATGATTCATTATCTCTGTATAATGTATGTGTGTGATGTAAAGTGCTCTGACACCCTACACTGGTATGAGTAGCGCTGCACAACAAATTTATGGTGTGTGAGAGGGGGGCATTTGAGAGATGAAGTATACTGTTGGAGGGTGGTAGTGCGGAAATCTGTGGAGGAGGTCATTGAAGGGGCCCCTAAAAAAGATTGTCGCACTTTCGCCACTACAGGCACTATGGAAGCAGTGTGTTGCTCATCGTGGAGACATACCATATATACCATAAACTCAATGTTTGATAGTGCTGCTTTTTAAAGATTTGTACTTGTCTCATTCCCATTAATAAGTCAGTTGGCGTTTTTATTTAACAAAATGTACTTAAACACTTTGCAAAGGGTTTAAAAGTGTCCACTTAATTGATATGTGAATTCTTTGAATATATGATTTTTTTAAACAAAATATATAATTTGTTTAATTTAAAATCGAAAAACTGTTTTTATCTTAATGTACAATTATCACTGTACTTGGTGTTGATCCAGGCCCTGCACTTCTGGCGGCAGCCGCAGCTAGGGCTGGAAAAGCACAGCTCCAAGATCTGTTTGTGCTGTGTGCCTCTGATCTTACAGATCTTGTCAGTGGATTGTTTCCCTCGCCGCACAGCTCCACCTGGTAGCTGTTGCCCCCTGACCCTTCTAGGTCCTGTGTTCGAGGCCACGATCCCTGGTGGTCCAGTGGGAAGCATCTCTGCTCTGCTGCTGCTCTCTGCCCCTGTTTTTTCTGCTTTCTGTCTTTTTGCTCCTCTGCTGTTTTCAACCTTCCTTTTTATCTTTTTTCTGCTTTTCTATAATTAAATTTTTTCACTTTTGCTTATTTCTCCTCTTTTGCACCTTTTTTCTCTTTCCTTGCCGCTGCTCGTCGTGCAAGGCCCGTCCTCTTCCAGTGCCATTTTCCCGCTTCCCAGCTGTCCAGCCCTCCCAAACACTACCTAATGGTGGCGGCTGTGCCGCTGGTGCGTCGAAGGCGCGCCAAAGGCAAACTGATCCGCGCCTAGCCCTGGTCCCCAAACCATCCACCGCTGCAACTCCAGCACCCTCCATGCACTCAACACCGGACGCTCCACCGCCTGCCACCACGCATCGCCAAAGAACACCCAAGGCCTATTCACCTGCCGCAACTGCAACTACAACTTTGCCGGCATCCGCACACATCCAAGAGTCCAGGCACACCTGCAGACGGCTCAAGAAAAGATGGAGGAGCAGCAAGATCATGGCAGACCATGCAGCCTTCAAATCCGCCGTCACAGCACACCACCACCTCATCAGAAGAACAAAGAAAGCAGACATCCAGGAATGCATCAACGCCAACACACACAACAGAAAAGAACTTTTTGCCGTGATCAAAGAAATTTGCCAAACCCAGGACAGAGAGAGCAGACATTCACCCCTCTCAAGAACAAGGAGATCTACGACAGCTTCGCAACCCAAGACACTTCCACCCCACCCGCTACCACGACACCCAGTGGCTCCAGACCCCAGCAGACCTTGCCCAACTGGACCACCCTCACCTCTGACGACACCCTCAGGATCATGAAGAGCATCCACTCCTGGAGCCCCCTCGGATCCCTGCCCTCACCACATCTTCAACAGAGCCGGCACCTCCATCGCACCTGAACTCTGCTACACCATCAACTGCTCGATCAAGTCTGCCACCTTCCTGGAAGACTGGAAGCACGCAGAGATCAACCCCCTGCTGAAGAAACCCTCTGCCGACCCAACAGACCTCAAGAACTACAGACCCATCTCTCTGCTCCCCTTCCCAGCCAAAGTTATAGAGAAAGCCATCAACACCCAACTCTCCAAGTTCATCTAAACGAACCACATCCTGGACCTCTCCCAATCGGGCTTCAGAAGCAACGACAGCACCGAGACCGCTCTCCTCACCGCCACAGACAACATCTGTGCCCTCCACAACTGAGGCGAAACTGCTGCCTTCATCCTCCTGGACCTCTTGGCCGTCTTTGACACCGTCTCCCTTTACGCCCTCTGCACAAGACGCAACGATACCGGCATCCGTGACATAGCCCTAGAATGGATCAGCTCCTTTCTCACTGACCTAACACAAAGGGCCCGATTCCAATGTCGTTCAGAAGGCCTCTGAATCAGATTTGGCTTTCCCGGATCCGATTCGTAGCCCTTGTTTACGACCGAATCGTACACAGGTCTGAACGACCAAGTACGATGCGAAGATCGCGTACGCGCCGACCGAATCGTTTCCGGGACCCGAACCTGTCCGTAAGAATCGTTTGTAGCCGAATCGTGCTGCACTATGGATCCGAATCCCGACAGAGCGAGTACGATGCACGTTTCGGACAGCCACTTTGCCTCGGACTCAGCGAGACAAAACGGCTGTCGGAAGCATACTTCAGGTGGCCGTAGTAGGCCCCCCTTCACCTGGGGCCCTCCGAATCTGTCATGGGGGTGTGCCCATGGGTCTCCCTGATCCAGGCATGCACAGTGTGGCGGGCACCATGGGGTGCCCGCTACAGGGTGTACGCTTTTCCCCACCCACCCCTTTTCTTCTATGGGAGCCTGTGTACGCGTCTGTACACGGGCTCCCATAGAGTTCAATGGGAGTCTGAGCGAACCGAGACTGTACGCATACAGCAGCATCGTACGCACTTGTTCGGACTCCCGGAGCACGTCTCGCTCGGAAAGCCCTCCGGATCCAAGTCGTACGGAGGGCTTTCCTAGCAAGATCTGAATCGGGCCCAAAGAGTCAGACTCCCACCTTTTAAATCAGATCCCACAGAGATCAGCTGCGGAGTGCTTTAGGGATCCTCCCTGAGCTCCACCCTCTTCAACATCTAAATGGCCCCACTTGCAGCCATTGTCAGAAGCTACGGACTCAACATCGTCTCCTACGCCGATGACACCCAGCTGATTTCATTACAAGACCGGAGGCTAACATTATGCATAACCTTTTATTGCAACTCCTGAACAGCAGCCCCTTTAAAGAACTTCACCACAACAATCCAGAATAGAATAACAAAGTCAATAAATGTCCTCAGCGTAGAACACTCATCCTCTTTTAATTGCTGCTCCTGTGACAGATAAGTGGCTTCTACTTTTCAATTTGATAGTGTGCTATATGTGTATAATATTGGTTTAATAAGGATTGTTTTGTGTTAAGCTTCTAATTTTTGGAAGCAGTACGTGTGGCAAGTATGTAGGAGAGAGAGTTAATGATTTATTGTTGTAAGTTGTTTAAATATATTTTAAAGGGGTCTTTTAATTTTGTATATATAATTTTAATTGGATTTCTGAGAAGCGGAATTTTCGCAGGGATTTGCAGAAAGAATTATTTATTTAAAGATGTTTTAGATGCGCGCGCTTCCCTTGTCAGTTCTTTCTGACGGTAGGCTCCCGAGCGGGGATCAGCTGTTTGCGAGCTCGCGCTTGAGCAGTTGACTCACGCGTCTCCTCGAGGTTAAGGAGACGCAGCAGGCGAAGGAGAAAGGTGAACATGGGCGTACGCGGGCATAGGCTCGTGGAAAGAGTCCGTTGTGACACGAGCAGGCAGAAAGACTGATGGTGTGACCTTGTATGGTCACGTCCTCAGGAATTGATGTTATTGGCCGCCATAGTCTTGCGGGAGTACGGCGGCCATTTTGGATAGGTCAAAAATAAGGTTAAAGGCCTATTTCGCATGAGCGTGTTCACGTGAAGTGTTTTGAATAAAAAATAAAAAGGAAAAACAATCTAACAGCTGTTCCTTTGACAGTTAGTAAGGGCTTTTGATGCAGGTGTTCACAGGTGTGTTTTTTTGGGGTTATCTAGTCAGATTTGTTTATTTGTTGGGGATTTTTCAGCTGAGTTTAGTAAGTTTAGAGATTATGGCATCAGAGGAAGGGAGTGTCAGTCAACAGACTGTGGAAGGAAGAGTTAGTGAAGAAAGTTTGAGGAGACTTATACAGAGTGAAATGAGGAGTTCAATTAGAGAGGTGGTAGAAATTGTTATGGATAGTAAGAGAAAAGAGGCTAGATCTGAGGAGGATTTTTGGTCTTTTTCAGATGATGAGAATGAGAGAAGGAAACCAGTTAAGAGAGCTAGGAAAACTAAGCAGCTAGATAAGAGGACGAAGGATGGATTTAACTCTAATAAAAAGAGTGGTGTCCTTGGCGGCATACAAAAGAAGGGTGTCCTTGGCGGCATGCAGGATTGCTCCGAAGAGGAGTTTAATATGGAAATAGAGGAAAGAAGTGGAGAAAGAAGTTAAAAAACGTACGATGAGTATATATTTGATATGGATCATGAAGATGATCTAAATGATGATTTAAGGAATGATCTACCCTCTACCTCTAAGACTGTTGTTAGAGATCCTCTTGGTGAAGAGATGTTTAGCCCTTACGAGTTAAGGCATCCTAGAAGTGCAGACTGGTGGCCTTTGGACTGTGTGACGAAGTTTATCAAACAGTGGATTCGAAAGCCTTTGGAGAAAGAAGTTAAGGGTGTGTTGAGAGCAGAGTGTTCTAGACCTCAGATAGATAATAAGGTATGTTACACACCACATTTGGATCCTCATTCAATTTCATATTTATTTCAATTAGGAAAGGATCCACGTAAAGGTCTGGAACGTTCGTTGAAGCAGTGCCGGGCCGTTTATTAGATGTATTGGGTCCATTGGCAAAAATAATGGACATGGCAGAGGAGGCTTACATTAACGGAGAGCAAGTTGATGTACAACTATTACGTGGTTGGAACTAGAGAGCTATGGTTTTCTTTGGAAACGCGAACTCTGGATTATTAGCTGAAAGAAGGAAGTCAGTTTTATAAAAAAAAAGTCCTAAGTTGGGAGACATAGCTAATAAAGAAACAAGTGAGGATCCAAAAGGGTTACTTTTTGGAGATGGTTTTATGAAAAGTCTAGGGAAACATTTTTTGACTTTCACTGCATTAGAGAAGGCTCAGAGCAACATGAGGAAGGTGTTTGGAGGTGTTTTTGGCAGGGCTGGTAGATGGGGACCGTATGCTGCCAAAGGATTTCAAAGGTCCCAATATAATTTTACATACAGAGGAACAGGGTTCCTCAGGATTCTGTCCTCAGAGAGGGAGATACCCTAGAACAAGAGGAAGAGGAGGAAGAAGTCAGTCTGGACCAAATACACAAGGTGAGTATGCAGATTATTTCTGGTTCTTCCCAAGAAAAAGTAGGCGGACGTTTGAGGTTTTTTCTGGAAAATTGGCGGAAGTTGACAAGGGATCCATGGGTTTCGAAAGGATTCAAGGATTCAAAATAGATTTTGTGCAACATCCAGTTCAGATTGCAGAGCCAAGGGCTTTGGTATTATCAAGGGATCAGGAAGAGATAGCAGATGTGGAAGTAAAAGAAATGTTAAAAAAAGGAGCGATCTTTACGGTGGAAGAACATTTAAAAGGATTTGTAAGCACTTTATTTTTGGTAGAGAAAAAGAGCATTTCAAAATGGAGGATTCATCTTCTGAGGGACATGTTGCAGTCAAAGGATTAGTTGGTGAAGTTAGATTTGAAGGATGCTTACTTCACGGTTCCTATGGGGGTAAGCAGTCGGAAGTATCATCAGTTCAGGTGTAAAGGCAAATTATATCAATTCCTGTGTCTACCTTTTGGTCTGTCTTCGGCGCTCTGGTGCTTCATGAAATTAATGCGTGTAGTAGTGGCCTTTTTCAGAGAGAGAGGTTTTCGAATGATTGAATATTTGGACGACATTTTGTTGATGTCACAGGATGCAGTGAAATTAGAGAGTCAGCTACGATTTGCGATAGATGTTTTAAAGAGCTTGGGGTTTTTAATAAATCAGGCGAAGTCTGTTTTTGTTCCAGGACAGACTCTGGAATTTCTAGGTTTTTCAATAGACACAGTAGGAGAAGTATTGAGGTTACCAGAGAAGACGGTGAAGTTGATAAAGAAAGAAGTTTTAAGAGTTTTGCGGAGGATGTCATTAAGCTTGAGAGATTTAGCAAGGATTCTAGGTTTGTTTTCATCTTCAATTCAGGCAGTGTTTCCAGGTCCTTTGCATTATCGGGCTTTGCAAAGGGTGAAAGCAGAGGCATTGAGAGCAGGATTATGGTATGGGGACCAGGTGGTTTTGGATATGGATGCAGAGGAGGAGCTAGAGTGGTGGTTACACAATTTAGAGGTTTGGAGCGGAGGAGCAATTTTTGGTTGCCATCCGGATGTGATCATGGAGACAGATGCCAGCCTTTTAGGTTGGGGGGCTCGTTTTGGTCCCCAACAGACAGGTGGTGCATGGTCAAGGGAAGAGAAAGACCTACACATAAATTGTCTAGAATTGACAGCAGGGTTATATGCATTGAAGAGTTTCAGGGAGTTGTTACAAGGCAAAACAGTGCTTTTGAAGATGGACAATATTTCTGCAGTATCATACATAAACCGATTGGGAGGTTGCAGATCAAAGAGTCTTTCAGATGTGGCAAAGGAGTTGTGGATGTTTTGTTTGAGGAGCAAGATAGTGTTAAGAACAGAGTATCTCCCAGGGGTACGAAATGTGGTAGCGGATTGGAATTCCAGGCATGTGAAAGATTACAGCGATTGGATGCTGGGGTCGGAGTATTTCAAGAGGATTCAAGAAGTTTTTGGTCCTTTGGATGTGGACCTGTTTGCGACAAGGTTGACATATCAATTAGAGAAGTATTACAGTTGGCTACCAGATCCAGTAGCACTAGCGATAGATGCTTTTCAGAAGATCTGGTCAGAGACGAAAGGTTATGGTTTCCCACCGTTTGCCTTGATTCAGAGGGTTCTTTTGAAGGTGAGGAGAGAAGGTTGTCAATTGGTTTTAGTAACACCTTTCTGGGTTTCTCAGGCTTGGTTTCCAGCAGCTCTGGAATTGGCTTGCGAGATTCCATTTTTGATGAGGGGAGAAGAGAATTTGCTAGTAAACGAGTTAGGAGAGGTTCACCCTTTGATTCAGAGCGGAACGTTGGACCTTCTTGTTTGGAAGGTATCAGGAGATCCAGTACAGTCAAGGGACTTTCGCAGGAGGCTGCAGATCTACTCAAACAGTCTTGGGCACCAGGAAGAAGGAAAAGGTATAGAGGAGTCTGGAAGTTCTGGGTTTGTTGGTGCTTGGAACAGAGTTTGGATTCTGTGGAGGATCCTGTAGTGGAGGTGGTTAATTTCCTGGTGGAACTGTTTAATAAAGGTTTGAGTTATAGAACAGTTAATTGTTATAGGTCAGCTGTTTCAGCTGGACATGCTTTTGTAGGAGGTAGATCTGTGGGTAGTAATGTTTTGGTGTGTAGAGTTTTAAAGAGTATGAGGTTGAAAAGACCTCCTAAGGCTAGATATGATGTGATGTGGGATGTTAATTTGGTTTTGAAGTTGTTTGTGGATTGGCCTATGAATAGGTTTTTAAGTAATAAGAATATTACAATTAAGGTAGCGACTCTATTGTGTTTAATTACTTGTAGAAGAGTGTCTGATGTGAAATGTTTAGAGGTTAGTAATAGGCATTTTTGTCCAGATGGTGTGTTTTTTGAGATTCTTAAAAGGACTAAAACTATGTCTACTTCAGTTTATGAGGAGTGTAAGAAATTATGTGTAGTGGAGTGTCTGAAGGAGTATGAGTGTAGAGTAGCGGAGAATAGAAGGGATGGTGTGCATCAGCTTCTTATTTTTTTTGTAAGACCCTTTGGGGTGGTAAGTACAGCAACGATCTCTAGATGGGTAAGGAGTGTGATGGATCAAGCAGATGTGAATATGGATAAGTTCAAGGCACATTCCATCAGAAGAGCTATGGCAAGCAAGAGTTGTTGGTATGGTGGAAGTTTGGAGAATATTTTAAAAGCAGCAGATTGGTCAAATGTGGGCACTTTTGCGAAACATTATTTTAGACAAGTGGAACATATGTCTGAAGTGGTGTTAAAGGGCTTTCAACATGCATAATGTTAGCC
Source organism: Calotriton arnoldi (assembly GCA_963921515.1). NCBI lineage: Eukaryota > Metazoa > Chordata > Amphibia > Caudata > Salamandridae > Calotriton > Calotriton arnoldi. Next base: position 629,715 of record CAWUFW010002697.1, on the reverse strand, counting down.
TTAGGTTTTGTAATGATATGACGATTCTCAGATTAACATGACAAGAGAATCAGGATTTCATTAACGACGCGGAGGCTAACATTATCCCTCCCTCCGCCCCATTGTTTGGAGTTATCCAAAAAAATGTGTTATGCATGTTGCATTTAAAAAAAAAGAAAGAAAGAGAAAAAGGAGGTATGAATTGTAGTATTATGGTTATAAGTATGTTGGATTGATGATTTATTTGAAGGGTTTTGAGTTTTGAATTTATTTTATTAATAAGATTTTTTTGTTTACAGATGCTCAGTCATAAGGAAATAAGACTGGCGTGTATTTGTATGTGGAGCAAGATAAGAAGTTGTGTTTGCAGAATCGCATTTAAAAGAGGATGAGTGTTCTACGCTGAGGACATTTATTGACTTTGTTATTCTATTCTGGATTGTTGTGGTGAAGTTCTTTAAAGGGGCTGCTGTTCAGGAGTGGCAATAAAAGGTTATGCATAAATTTAGCCTCTGTGTCTTTAATGAAATCCTGATTCTCTTGTCATGTTAATCTGAGAATCGTCATTCTCCCCCTCACAGTCTAATACACAGCCGCCTAGAGCAACTTCCACAACGGGATGAAGGCAGTGGCCACCTGGAAGAAGAACAGCTGCCTCAAACTTAACTCAGACAAGACCGAATTCCTCTTCCCGGGCTCCATCCCCTCTGCCTGGGACGATACGTGGTGGCCTGCAGAGCTCGGAACCTCTCCCACGGACCACGCACGAAATCTCGGCATCATCCTGGACTCCTCACTCTCAATGAACCGCCAAATCAACCCCGTTTCGTCCTCCTGTGTCCACACACTCCACCTGCTTTATAAGATCTTCATGTGGATCCCCACCGGAAAACGGTCACCAATGCGCTCGTCAGCAGCAGACTCGACTACGGCAACGTACTCTACACCGGCACCACCCAGAAACTCCAAAAGAAACTGCAGAACATCAAGAACGCCTCCGCCAGACTCATCCTGAACATCTCACGCCATAGCCATATCACCGGCCACCTTAGAGACCTTCATTGGCTACCTATCAACTAAAGAATTACCTTCAAGCTCCTCACGCACACCTACAAAGCCCTCCACAATGCCGGACCGGCATACCTCAACCACCGCCTCTCCTTCTACACTCCCACCAGATAGCTCTGTCCGCCCAACTGGCCCTGGCTACCATCCTATGGAACCGCAAGACCATGGCTGGAGAAAGATCCTTCTCATACTTCGCTGCAACGACCTGGAACTCCCTGCCTCTGCACCTCAGGCAATCACTATCGCTGCCGCAATTCAGGAAGGACCTCAAGACCTGGCTCTTCGACTGAACCGCAGATCCACCCCCTCCACTCAGCGCTTTGAGACCCTCACGGGTGAGTAGTCGCACTCTATAAGAACCCTGATTAATTGATTGACTGATTGTTTGGAAGGGGCTCGGAGGTGTGATCAGTCAATGTTTAAAAATTAGTGTTTTGTCTGAAAACTGAATCATGTTTCCCAAAGCAGTCGCCCAGAAGAACAGGAGTCTAGTCAATGTCAGTCAAGAACTCCAGATTCCTGCCCTAGTCCTTCTTTTAGCTGATATCACTGAAGAGAAAATGAAGACAGCTGTGCAGTATTTACGGCCACAAGGCAGTAGTTGAGTAGGTCTGATAAGGAAGACCCAGCTCAGAGCGCCCCTATTATGTATAATCCACTGCCGAGGCTCCGGTCCCAGCCTCTCTCCTGAGGATGCACTCGGCTCAGCTCCCCCGCCTCACCCTGTTATCCCTTTCTCCCACTGCCAGCAGCATCTCGCTCATGCACTACCTTCCCTCCACTCCTCAGAGTCCGTCATACTCAAGTGAATCATAGAGGTGCTAGGAAGAGGATGCATGTGTGTGGTCTTGGGAAGAGTTTCAGTGTCTTGTGGCAGCACTAGACCTGCAGAGGGCAGGTTGGGGAGAGCTCTATTCTTGGAATAGTGAGCTGGATTAAGGAGCATTTTGGGCTCGGGATGTAAGGCAAGCCTTTCATCCTTCTGAGGTCGATAGACTGAGCAACAATAAGTTGTGTAACAGTCCCTCAAGGTGTAACTTTTAGCTATACACTTTTGTTAGTGTCATGAGAATGAATAGCCAGGCATCCCCATGTAAAATAGAGTTCCGAGAATCAGTCTGCTCTCACTAGCGGGCGGGTGTCAGCACTGGAGGTAGAGTTTGGAATGCTAAGGCTCAGTGAGGAGCATGTCAGCCCAGGGGGAGGGGTATGAAGGGCTTATAGATTGGCTTGCATGGTCGCAGAAAAGAAGCACGTCAGTACTGTAGAGAACGCAGAGTGAATGGGAACATCAACACTGGGCTCTGGAGGGCTCAGTGAAGGAACATTAGCACAGTTACAGCTCTGTGAAGAGGGGAATCTCAGTACAAAGGTCCTGAATGCTGATTTGAACTCCTACACACTGCCTTTCACTATTCCATGCCATGAAATGCAGGGCATGCATATGCCCGCAGTGAGGCTTGCTCGGGTAGAGGTACCTTCGGAGGCCTGGCACATGCTGAGGGTTCCCGCAGATGTATTGTGGACAACGGGAAGCGGCTGGCATCTTAGGCCCCATATACCTACAATGGTTGGAAGCTGGATACCTGGGGTCAGGAGGTGCAAGAGTTTGGGCCATGCCGCGTAAGAGCGGCAACTCAGACTGCGGGAGGTCAGCAGAAATGTTCACTCACTTGGTGTGTGTAGGAGCTTGTCATGAGGTAAGAAAGAAAAGAGGACAAGGAGACAGGGTGGAAGTTGATAGATGAGGCGAAAAGGCAACGGAAATCAACAAAAGCAAGAAGGTTTGAATACAATAGAGCTAGATAGAAAGAGGTTGGGAGGAGGAGTGGGCAACTACGGAGGAGTGATATAGAGGACGGAAATAAAGGAGGGACATAGAAGGGTAGGTGAGAATGGGATATGAAGTAGCGAGAATAAAGGCAGGCGAGTCACAGCATTAGAAAATGGACACAGGAAGTAGGAAAGACAATGAAAGTAAAGATGGTAGATTACAGAAAAGGAGAAAAGATAATAATGGGGACTGGCAAGAAAGAAAAGGTGCAGGATAGGAAGGACAGAAATAATATAAAGATGGAGAGAGAAGAAGATCTGGGGGTGAGGGAAAGGGGAGATTTGAGTGTAGAGAGAAAAGGGGGCATGAATGGAAAGGATAAACTAAGAGAGTGAGACAATTAAAAAGGAAGCAATGAATAAGCATGAAATGCTGAGGAAAAGAAAGAAAGAAAGGGGTGCCAAACATAGAAAGGAGAGAAAAAGGGAAGGAAGTATGATAAGAACAAACAAAAGGTGATAGGTAACAAGAGGAGAGGGAAAAGGATTGAAAGGGACAATTAGAAAACTATCAGGGGAACACCAGACACACTAGGTCAATGGATTAATCCCGTAGGGAACGAAATTCATTAGTACAGTAGTTAAGTGACTTTGCACATGATTGCTGGGTAAGAGCTGTCATCCGAGGAGGGGTGGGGGGTTGTTTTGTAGTTATGTTCTTCAAATGCAACAAATTGAAAACCTGAATAAAACAGATATTTAAAAAGGGGCATGGGTAGACAAAGGTGACAACCAAGGAGGTCAGAGATAGTGAACGAGATGAGTAGGAGAGAAGCATAGTCAAAATATAGATTTGATAGAGAAAGGGTAGAATGAGAGAGAGGACAGGGAGATTAGAGAGAGTTGGGGAAGAGAGAATGGTAGGAAGTAGACTGAAGAGAGAAGGCAGGATGAGGGAGAAGTAGAGGAGAGCGGAAAGGGAGAAAGAAAAGTGGGGAAGATAAAGAGGCACAAGGAGACAAGACAAAAACTTTTTAAAAAGGAGGAACAAGATAAAGACAAGCGAGAGAGATAGAGTGGAAGTGGATAGGGATAAGAAAAGGTGCGAGGAGGAGATAAGAGACTCATGAGGATAGAAAAGAGAGAGGAATGATACATAGAATGATTAGGGAATAAGATTGTGTCACTAGGGTTCAGAGGTACAAGGAGCCCACTGCACCCCTGTAATGGTTTTTTTAATACCAGCCCAAAGGTGAGGGGAGGTAAAATAATTTCTGGCTTAGATTAGGGCCAATGGTACCCTTGCTAAGCCACTGATTTTGGTAGCTTGTGCGCGGCACATACTTGCATATTAGGTTGTTGCTTGTCTTCATTGCACGCAGCCTTCTGTAGTGCACGAAGCACCTTTATTGCCGCACATAATGGAAAAAAGTTAGAGGGAACATTGGTCCTAACCCTAATCAGAAAACCAGTTGTAGTCCAAACATTAACAACCCACTGTGCAATATCTGAGCGAATTGCATTCTTGTTAACGATCAATCACATGACATATTACAGGGACAAGCTGTAAAACCCCAAACCCTATTTCTTTAAGGAGTAACACACTCAAGAACACTGGAACACCAAGTATATAGTTTAAATATTTATTTTAAAATCCTAGTCTAGTGCACACAATATGAATTGTAACCACAATAAAGACATAATATGGAACCAGCAACGGCTATTAGAAATGTGAATAACAAATACCATTCCAACATGATTGCTGTTATGAATACATGGCAATCCAACCTTCTTTCTGCTACCTCTAAGCTCTACTCTAATTCTAGCAAGCCAGAAAATAAAACCTATTGAGTTTCAGAGATGGTATACACATGCATACCCGTTTGAAAGTTCTGTGTTCAAGGAAATAGCAAGGTCTACTATTTTCGTCTTATGAGGCTGGCTGTACTGATTAATCAGTGTATGATGGCTAAGTGCCTCCTGTTTTAGTAGACTTCAATAAGAACCGGAGATATGATGTATGACTGCTCCTAGTGTTGCCTGGCGTGAAGATTCTTCTGTGCCCTTTACTTTGGTAATCAACCCTTACTTCGCGGCTGCTAGTGCGCATACCATTACTTCGCAAGCGTTACTACGCTTGCGATGTTACAACACGTACCATTAGTACGCAAGTTGTTACATCGCAAGCGTTGTTACAACGCATGCGTTGTAATGGTATGCGCTATCCACATCGTTGTTTGGAAGGCGCTTCCGTTTCCAAGCAACGACGTGCAGATCTGACGTTGCTGGAAGCCGGAGAAGAGAGGAACCACAGAGGAGAGAGAGGTAAGTGTAGTTTTTGTATTCTTTTAGGTTGTAGGGTTGTGTTTGAGTAGTGTAGAGTAGTGTATTTGAGTTTAGGGTAGTGTCGGGGGTCGTGAAGGGTAGTGTTGGGGAGTAGGGACAGGACTAGGGGTCGGGGGAGGGATGTGCAGGGGGTAGTGTTTTAGGGCTTAGGGTAGTGTTGTAGTGTTTGTGTAGTGTAGGGTAGTGTTTGAGGGTTTAGGGTAGTGTAGGGGGGGCGTGCAGGGTAGTGTTTGAGTGTAGGGAGCGGATTGGGGGAAGGGGGTAGTCTTTTAGGTTGTAGGGTTGTGTTTGAGTAGTGTAGAGTAGTGTATTTGAGTTTAGGGTAGTGTTGGGGGTCGTGAAGGGTAGTGTTGGGGAGTAGGGACAGGACTAAGGGTCGGAGAGGGATGTGCAGGGGGTAGTGTTTTAGGGTTTAGGGTCGTGTTGTAGTGTTTGTGTAGTGTAGGGTAGTGTTTTAGGGTAGTGTAGGGGGGGCGTACAGGGTAGTGTTTGAGTGTAGGGAGCGGATTGGGGAAGGGGGACGGACATGCAGTGGGTAGTGATTTAGGGTTTAGGGTAGTGCTGTGGTGTTTGTGTAGTGTAGGGTAGTGTTTAAGGGTTTAGGGTAGCGTCGGAGGGGGGAGGCGTGCAGGGTAGTGTTTGAGTGTAGGAACAGGAGTGGGGGAAGGTGAAAGGTCGTGCAGGGGGTAGTCATTTAGGGTTTAGGGTAGTGGTGTGGTGTTTGTGTAGTGTAGGGTAGTGTTTTAGGGTTTAGGGTAGTGTCGGGGGGTCGTGCAGGGTAGTGTTAGAGTGTAGGGACAGGACTGGTGGAAGGGGGATGGTCGTGTAGGGGGTAGTGTATTAGGGTTTAGGGTAGTGTAGTGTTGTTTAAGTAGTTTAAGTAGTGAAGGGTACTGTAGTGTTTGTGGGTTTTGGGTAGTGTTGTCACAGGGGATAGGTTACTATTACGATTATTTTATAGTTAATACGAGGAAAAAATACGATGTAGTGCTATGAGTAGTAAATCAATGCGGAGTTAAAGCATTTTTAGATCATTACTATGCAGTTGCGTTTTAAACGCATGCGAAGTAAAACGTGCGAAGTAATGGTAGTTGCTAAGTAAAAACATCGCAGTAAAAGCATGCGAAGTAATGGTTTGCTAAGAAACGTCATATATTCCTTTACTTTCTGTGCTCGTTTTTTATAACATACTCTCATTGTTGTTAAGAATTCTTAAACGAAACAATTGACAGAAAGTAGCTTAATACGTTTTCGGATGTTTTCCTTCTACAAAACAGTATTTATGAATATCAACAAAAGGGAGACATGTAGTTATCAGCTGTCTAGAAACCTATAGAAGTTAATAACAAGCTAGCATAAAAATGAAGCTTTCAGCCTTTAGGTAAAGCATTGTAATATATTCCCATAGGCTTGATTTCCACACTGCAGAACATAATAACGTTATCCAAATGTACGTCATATGAATCATGTATATTCAGCATTTGGATTCTTTGTTTGGCTTATCTAACTCATGCAGGGGAATGCCCAGGACAGAGAAACAGAAACATAACATTCATAACAGTATAGGGTGAAAGACATTGTAGAAGGGTCACTGCTCGTGCTGCAGTGGGTTGCTATGGCTCTTACCTTAGCTTCCTGTCTCTCTGAGGTAGGGTTTTGGGCACAATCATGGCACAGACAGGCTGACGCAGAAGAAGGTATCAGCAAATGTTGACTGTCAGTGGATCTGGTACTCCGATGTGAAAAATACCAGTAGTCGAGCCTAGATTCTTTCTCTGCCCTGTCAACCGCTTCTTTGTTAGCTGGGCAATGAGCCACAGGTGCAGCCAAGGTGGCTTTCAGTGATGGCCAGCACCACAGAAGCTTCCGTCATAGTAAAGATAGACTTTAACGACCAGTTGTGTGATGGTCAGCACCACAGAAGCTTCTGTCATAGGGGCATATTCACAAGGACTTATCGCCGAGTTATCGCCACCTTAACGCATCAAAAGTGGAGATAGATTTAACGCCCCATTCACAAGCGGGTGCAAACTGCAGACAACGCAAGTATTCCCGCGATAACTGCCGCAAAATTTACCTCCACGGGTGACACCACCAACTAACCCTAATGAGATGCAGAGTAGGCATTCCCGTGCAAAAACACACGAAATCACCACTACACCATATTCACAATGAACTGCCAGATCTGCGATGCGAACCAAAAACAGGCGATAAGCCGCGGTAGCAGCAGGGAATTAACACCTGCCTTTTGCTGGTGTTAAGCAGGACGACTACCTGCAGCATGAAAGGGAGCCCAGCCAAGAGCCACATCTGAAGACCCACAGATGCCATGGAGACAATGATCATGCAGCTCGGAGACCCATGAGGGCCATAACACCCACCGCCACCACTCCCAGGCCCCCCCCCCCGGACCCTCCCCCACCCAGACAAACACATACCGTGCACGACACAAGAGCCACAAAAAGCACATGATGTCGCACAATGACAAAAAGAAACACGTGTGGTCAGAAGAACGAGAAACAGTCACTCATCATTGAAGTAACAACCAAAAACTTTATTGAAATACAACAAAAACACCAATGCGGAAGACTCCTGTCGGGTCCGTCCGGGACAACCTTCATGTCACAGCCTGGAAAAAAAAAGCACCAAATCAGAACGTGTGTCATACATACATCAAAGGAGCGAGACACAGAGAAGGAAAGAAAGGCAGAGAGAGAAAGAGAGAGAAGGAAAGGAAAGGGAGAGAGAGAGAGAGAGAGAGAGAGAAGGAAAGGAAGGGAGAGAGAGAGAGAAGGAAAGGAAGGAAGAGAGAGAGAGAGAAGGAAAGGAAGGAGAGAGAAGGAAAGGAAGGGAGAGAGAGAGAGAGAGGAAAGGAAGGAGAGAGAGAGAAGGAAAGGAAGGGAGAGAGAGAGAGAGAAGGAAAGGAAGGGAGAGAGAGAGAGAGAGAAGGAAAGGAAGGAAGAGAGAGAGAGAAGGAAAGGAAGGGAGAGAGAGAGAGAGAGATAGAGAGAAGGAAAGGAAGGGAGAGAGAGAAGGAAAGGAAGGGAGAGAGAGAGAGAGAGGGAGGGACACTGCCGCCCCGCGCACCCAGGCACCACTGCTCACCTGCCGCCAACGGTGTGTCCACCAGTGGGCACACCACGTGCCCGTGCAAGCTCCAGGCCCCGGTCCCGCCACCATGGCATGCTCCACATCATGCGGACCCGCACCGCGGACCAGCAGGTCCCACACATGACGCTGAGTCCTGAGGCATCAATGGCAGAGACCACATCAGTGCACACGACATCATCGCAGGCTGCACACCCACTCAGCAATTTCGGTGCCACTAACCCTGTGCAACCCCAGTCAGCGCCATGTGGTGGTAGGCCCGTGACGGCCGCAAGGCTTCGGGTGCCACTAACCCTGTGCAACCCCAGTTAGCGCCACGTGGTGGTAGGCCCGTGACGGCCGCAAGGTTTCGGGTGCCACTAACCCTGTGCAACCCCAGTCAGCGCCACGTGGTGGTAGGCCCGTGACGGCCGCAAGGCTTCGGGTGCCACTAACCCTGTGCGCAACAACTCATGGGCCCTTTGGATGATGGACGTTCCACGATTCTCAATCATAGTCACCACCGGCAGTGGGGAATGTGACGTTGTCAGCCCCTTATATTGGCGGGGTCACATGGCCTGTGACGCCTGTGCCGGATGGGTGTGGTGTGTGTGCAAACCTGCCCTCAGGGGGTGGCCGTGACATGCTGACAACTAGACCAGTGACCTGCAGACCACTAGCGTGTAAACCTGCGACATGTAGCTATGTGGCCCCCCCCCTCGGAGCGTAAGCGGAGTGGTCTGGCCTGGCGTACGCCGGACCAGCGCAGGGCTTGCAACAATGACTCGCGGGCTCTGGGCATGGTTCAGTCCATGTCCGGACAAGGAAGTGACTAATGCGTGTGTCCCTGTTGTAGTGTCTACGGCACCCGGAACGCAATCGGCAATGTAGCACACTGTGACTGGAATCCCACTAGGCGAGCATCATTGACGTTAGGGGAATCACTGACCCTACATTCATCCACACATCCATACATGAATGATGAAAGACATGACACAGCAGTGCGTTTCTGAATGTTTAATGCACATCCAGTGGAGTTTTGCAGCTGGAGCAGTACAGGGCCATGCCAACCCCACTTCACAATATGGGCCCGTGGAGGGCCAGCCAGAGTCCATCGGGGAATGACAAGTACAGCGGAAGAGGAAGGGTACAGTCCGCAGTCTGGTCGCCGTGTCATTGGTCACCAAACAGGATATGGAAGTCCATGTTGCGGTCCAAGGTGAGTGCAGCAGAGTGTATCGGGGGTCAGTGGAAGGTCATGGGGCCATGTGCGGCACCAAGCAGCAACAGGCCAGGTGGCGGACATGAATGCTAGTGCCTCCTTCTGATCTCAATCCCATCCACGTCCTCGGATGTGTGCTCTGCCCCACCGACACATCAGGGGCCGGAGGTGGATTGTCGGCCGCACTGTGTGGCAGTGACACATCAGGTGCAGGAGTGGAAATGCCTGCCGCACTGTGAGGCACTGACACACCAGGGGGCGGAGATGTGGATGGTGTAGGAACAGCAGCATTCATCTGCGCCACGCCTTGTGGCAGCAATGCCATGATGAGGACATGCAGGGCATGGTAGATCCCAGCTACATTTTGCTGATGTGCAGCGGTGGCTGCCATCCTTTTCGCCTCCATCCGCACCATGTCCTCCATGAGCCTCCGCATGTGTGCCAGCTCATGGCTGAGATCGCTGGAGCCACTCTGAGCGGACAGGTGTTCTTGTCTCCGAGTAATGACTCCAGCGATGTCAGCCAGGGCTCGTTGGAGACCATGGAGCGGCCTGTGGGTGTCCGTTAGGGACTGGAGGTGGTCCCTGATGGGACTTAGACACCCATGGATGGCGTCAAGTTTGGTAGCCATGAGGTCGAACCCCACCGCACCTGCTCAGCCATCTCCCTCTGGCCCTCCAACACACGGCGTTGGAAGGCCATGTGTTGTTCGGGGGGGGTCTTGGGAGACAGCCGGGGTTGTGGGTGCCTCCTGCTGGGTGGTTTGTGGAGTGGGTGGGGTCTCCTCGATGCAGCTGGGCTGCCCTGGTCCTGGAGGTGATTGGCGGATGAGTTCAATGATGTCTTGGAGGGCTTGGGTGTCGATGCTGGTGGTGTCCTCCTCGTCATCAGTGAAGAGTGGCTGGGACTGCTCTGCAGGAGGTGTTGACGGTGCCCCTGCAATGTGGAGGGAGATGCTGTGTTACAATGTGTCCACATGTATGTAGCCGCATGGTACATGTTCACATTCAGTCAGCATGGCAATGTACATTGTGACAGTCTGTAGATCAGGGCCATGATCCAGAGTCATTGTGGGTGTGCACTGTGCTCTGCTTGATTGTGCATGTGTGCCATTGTGGCCATCTCCCCCCGTCCCCCAGTACCTGGTGGTTACTCACCCTGTTGCTGTTGTGTTGTGTCATGTCGAGCAGTGTCCACTCCCCCGACTCCTGCCACGGTCTCCACACTGATGACTGTCGACACCAGCTCCTCCATGTCATCCAGCTCCAGCTGTGGCGCTGGGCTCCCACCTCCAGGCTGCATTGCTGCCTTCTGGTTGCCAGCGAGTTTCTCCTTGGTTTTGCGCTTGATGTCAATCCATCGCCTCTTGACCTCGTCCATTGACCTCTTGTGCTCTCCGACGGCATTCACCTTGTCCACGATGGACCGCCATATTCAATTTTTGGTGCCCAATGACACGTTGGAGGTGACGAACAGTTCTTGATGGTGTTCCATCACCTCCGTGACCAGGATCCTATTCTCCTGCGGACTGAACTTCATCTTCCTCTTCTTCTTGTCCTTGCCCTTCCCTGTCCCCGAGGTCCCAGGCTGGTCGTCCGGGGTGCTTGTGGGGTTCCGCTCTCCTCTGAGCCTGCTCCGGCTGCCTCCATGGTGCTTCGGTGTTGGTTATTTTGTGTTTGTGTGTTTTTTCTACTTTTGTAGTGATTTTCCCGCCTGCCGTGTGTGTATTGCAGGCCTGGCGCTGCTTATCGCTGATTTCCTCATCGCGGTTTGGCCCATCGCATGTTTTTTTGCGTTGGGGTTTGGGTTTTTATCACCGTCGCGGTTGTTGTATCGCGGACAATGTCTGCCTTTTCGGGAGACTATCGCATGGTACCGCCGTGTTGTGAATTCCACGTTAACACAGGGTTATTTTCCCGCGATAGACTGCGATGTGTAAAGTTGCGTTAACATTTTTTGGAGATGTTTAGCGCACGTTCTTGTGAATATCCCCCATAGTGGGCATAGACCAGTCGTGTGATGATTAGCACCACAGAAGCTTCCGCCATAGTGAGGATAGACTTTATTGACCAGTTGTGTGATGATCATCACCACAGAAGCTTCCGTCATAGTGGAGATAGACTTTAATGACCAGTCGTGGGTTGGTCAGCACCACAGAAGCTTCCGTCATAGTGGAGATAGACTTTAACGACCAGCTGTGTGATGATCAGCACCACAGAAGGTTCCGTCACAGTTGGCATAGACTTTAACAACTAGTCGTGTGATGGTCCGCATCACAGAAGCGTCCGTCGTAGTGGGGATAGACTTTAATGACCAGTAGTGTGATGGTCAGCACCACAGAAGCTTCCATCATAGTAGGGATAGACTTTAATGACCAGTCGTGTGATCGTCAGCACCGCAGAAGCTTCCGTCATAGTGGGGATAGACTTTAATGACCAGTCGTGTGATGGTCAGCACCAGAGAAGCTTCCATCATAGTGGGGATAGACTTTAATGACCAGTCGTGGTCCATTCCGATAGTCACCAGGACCTACAGCTACCTCAAGCAGTGGTTGTGGTCATTTAGCAGAGTAGACATGGCTACCCAGCAAGCAGTCCTGCAGCTCTTTCTGGATACATAGTCACCCTACCTGCACAAGAAGGAAAAAAGGGAGGCAGCACCTCATGGGGACTATACCTATAGAACTGACAAAATGCCCATATGCCTAAAGGTAGGAAACAATCAATCATTCATCACTGAGAGTTACAGCAGCCAATGGATCTAATTGTTGAACTACTTGTGAATGAACCTTACAGCAGTCAATGAAGGGAGGGAATGTCCTGTTGACCCCCTCTGCCTATCAATGGTACACACTATGCGAAGCAGGTAACACTATCTCTAGTCAGACGTAAAAAGCTAATTAGAGATATGGCCCCAATAAAAGCTGGCTTGAATGCAGCAGTCCAATTAATACCTAGCGCCCGAAATGGAGAAGTCTGAAATGGTCCATTTCAGGCAGAGCACCAAGGATATGGAAATCCAGCCCTCCTGCAATTAAAGCCAGTCCTCCAATGAGGACCCACTCTTCCACTGTAACTTCCAAACTTGACTGCTCCCCCCCTCCAGAATGTGATGGTGAGAAAGACAATTTAACTCGTTTCAGAAACACTAGCAATGAAGTCTCGTCGATACAGTCTTTATTTACTGACTTTATTTAACAATTTGGCGTGGTTTGAAGTACCAGACAGTAGTTTGAATAGTAGAGCATTGAGGAAAGCAATGAAACAAATGAAAAGCAAGCTGGCCCAAATGTTTATTTAATGTGAGCGAAATGAAGAAATATGCAAAGATTAAGACGGCAATACAACTTTTCTTCTTGTAATGGGAGTGAGCAGACCTCATGATGCGATGTGAGTGCATCGTTGATAACCCATGATGTTGGAGCAGGGGCAAGAGTCTCCAGGCTAAATTTGGGCATGGGGAAGACCCTGGTGGTGCATCATGTCAGCATTACAAGGATGAACTTGGACCTTCTGGTGAACATCATCGGACGAGTCTTGTACTCTTGCCCGTTATTCCATCGCAGATTGACACATTGTAGGGTGTCTACCACCGAGGAAAGTTTTGAAGGGCGTCCATTTTTGTTTGTCATATTTTGTCAATTTGTTGTGCACCAGGGTGGACAATTTTTTAATTGCATTCAGATTGCATTTTTTAGGCCACCTCACAGGCATCTAAGGAAAGCGGTGGCTTCAGGGTCTTCCCATTTCTGGACTATGGCCAGTCTTGCTGCTGGCAACAGGAAGGTTGCCACCCTGCTTGCAGAGGAGAGCAGCAGATTCTCTCCCTCCTCTCCTGTATAACCAGATATTAGCAATGGAAGGTCTAATGTTAAAGAGCGATCAGCAGTGTTTTGGACCAATGACAATACCTCTTCCCAGAACGTTTGAATCAGAGGGCAAAACAACCATAGGTGAGTAAGAGTACCCTTTGAACTGCACCATTTCCAACATGTTTCGGAACAGCCATGTGCGAGAGTCGTATACCAGCGCATCAGTATCTTGTATGCATTTACTTTATATTGTACACGTTGTAGGGAAGTGCCCCCTTTTGGCATGGTTACCCCCAACTTTTTGCCTGACATCTGATGCAACCTGACTTGATGAGCCCTGAGTCCCTGCCAATCAGGTTCCCCGGGCCTGTGTTCTTTCCCAAGACTGTACCTTTGTATCCACAATTGCCACATTCCTGGCCACAGGTAAGCCCCTTCTAAAAGGTACCATGGGTACCAAGGGCAAGGGCACTGTGACCATGGAAGGCCTCTGAGGGCTACAGCATCTATTGTGCCACCCTTAGAGACCCTGCACCGTAACACACGCACACTGCCACTGCAGGCTGCGTGTTTTGATGCAGAGAAAAGTGAAGAGTCGACATGGCAGACAGCTCTGTGTGCCATGCCTGCAATCCATTGCCTGAGGCCTAGGTAAGTCACCCCTCTAGCAGGGTGCAACTAGCCCTAAGGTGAGGGTACAGAGGTATGAGCCCTGTACCCCTACAGTTTCTAAGTCCATTCTTAGACATTGTAAGTGTAGTAAAGCCATAAAGAGTATATGGTCTGGGAGTTTGTCATTACGAATTCCACAGCTCCATAATGGCTTTACTAAAAACTGGGAAGTCTGGTAGAAAACTTCTCAGCACATTAAACCCACACTGATGCCAGTGTGGGATTTCATGTAAAAAGCACTCAGAGGGCATCTTAGAGATGTCCCCTGAAAATCGACCAGCCCTGGTGTGGTTCCTGAATGTCTGCCCACCATTTCTCACCATCAGACAGGTTTCTGGACACCTGGGTAGAGAGCCTCTGCTCTCTGGGTCCAGAAACAAAGCCCATCCTAGGAAGAGGTGTCATGCCTCCTTCACCAGGATGGGCTGGGTCCACGAAAGGGGAAGCTTCAAAGGCATGCTGCCTTTGGAATCTGTTCCTGCCTTTTGCTGCCCTCAGCAACTGGTACCCACCAGTTCTGGCCCCCACTTTGGCTGGGAGAATTTGCAGGAAATCCAAGCTAGGAAGAGAGGTGTGCCCTCCTTTGCCAACCCCACCCCTCAGGTGGGGGAGGAGAGGTGAAGCACACATCTCCGTCCCCTCCATCTTGAAGATGAGGAGACTCAGCCAATTAGGAAGAGGCTCATGCCCCTCCCACTGGAGGGTGGCATGATAAGGGAAGGGACCCATTGGTTCCATCCTGTACACCCCTTTAACGTCCCTAAATCTAGTATTTGGGGGCAACCCTGAACCTTGCCTCCTTAGATTCGAGGAAGAAAGAAGAAAGACCAAAGAGCCGTACTGACCCAGGAAGGAGAAGAGGACAGCAACTGCCTTGGCCCCAGCCCTACCGGCCTGTCCCGTCTACGACCTGCCTGCAGCAAGAACCCCGGCGAGTACAGCAGCCAGCAACCCCCAGAACCCGGAGGACCTGCCCTGTGACCTTCCCACAGACTCTGTCTCCCATGAGCACCAGATTTCTTCAACCAAAGACTCACCTCCAGAATCTGGATTCCGTTGACTCAGCAATTCTGCACCCGATGCCCATGGCCCGAGTTCGAGTTGCCCAACACCCCAAAGAGATCTCCCCAGTGATCCTGACCTGGGATCTGGTGATCCCCGACCTCCATCAAGACTCCCGACAACGCCTGCAGCCTCAACCTGAAGGGTACCCCTGACCGCGACCGGAGCTGGCAAGAAAGCCCGACACGAGATGACACCCCTGCACCCAACGCCCCATGGCCATGGGTGGTCCAACCGACAGTGCCCAGGCATCACCCAAGATCCCAACTTACCTCTCCAGTCGGTGGTCGCCTTCAGGAAGTCTCCCTGCCCGAGCCTGCAGCATCTTTCTGAAACTGAAGGTCTCCATTGGAAAGCACAGGGTCACCAATGTCCGTTTTGCACCCTGCACCCGGCCGCCCGAGTGCCGCTGGTGGTGCAGCTCCTGTGCTGGGCATTGGACCCTGCAGTGCTGACCTTAACTCCAGGAGCTTGGCTCCCACAACCGAGTGGCCTGCTCGTTAGTAGTCCCTAATCGAAAGTCCCCTTAGCCCCATTGGCTAACATTGGGCCCCTGCACTCTGCACCCGGCCGCCCCAGTGCCAATGGCAGTGCAACTTGAGTGCCCATCTAGACCTTGGGGAACCTTGGTCCTAACCCCCAAAGCTCACCCTCATGAGTCGAGTACTTACCCCCAAAACCGATAACCGTTTTTCTCCTCTAGGAACCCATGTTATAAGATTTTGGGCCTAAAATTGTTCCAAGTGTGGAACTGAATGTATGGAGAAAAGTGAACTCAATTGCAAAGTATAAAAAGTCGTACTTACCTTGTATGTAGCGATCCTAAGGTGTAGTATCTAGGCATACTACCCCCAGTACTCAAAGTAATCCAAAGTAACTCAAAAGTAATCTGAAAATACTTACTGCATGATACAAACTGCATTTGAAAGTGATACAAACCTGTAACAATTGTAATTTCAAGCACAACTGCATTACCTTGAACAGTCTTGCATTTTACAAGTATATATTACTCACCTGTGCCAAGTCATACATGGTTCTTAAATAAAACATAAGTATATCTTTTTTAAACTTACCTAAATTGGTCTGGCGACTGTATCTGAGTGTGTGTATCAGTCCTTGATTGAGTGAATACAGTAAATGCTTAACACACCCTCTGGATAAGCCTAACTGTTCGCCCACACTACCACAAAGAGAGCTGTTAGTACTTACCTAATTTAGCCTCTGCTATACATCTGGGGACTCCCTGGACTCTGCACACTATACCTCATTTTGGTATAGTATATACAGTGCCAGCTTCCTACACAAATATAGATGTGTTGGCAACCATGGATCATATAATTGACCAGACATCTTATGGAATGGATATTTCTAATTCTTCCTCCCATTTTGCCCTATACCCATGAATCCCGGTCGATATAGGGATATATAGTTGAACCCCTTATATAACAGTGAGACCCTTTTTTTTCCGACCCTTTCAAAAGACAGATCTCTCGAACCCTCTAATTTGAGCGCCAGGTTCTAGCCCAATGCCTCAGATGTGACCAGGCTGAATCCCTCTCTTGTTAACTGAAAAAGATGAAGACAAGACTAAGAATATCTCATTTTGTTGCCTTAATAGCGTCTCTCATCTCCCGGAGACCTCTGCCACCCCACATTGCGAACCTGTTAACTTTCGACCCCGGAGCAAAGTCTGCATTGTGAACCACTGGTTTCAGAGAGGGAGAACTCGTTATCTTCTCATGGTGTGACATTGGACTAGTGGTCTAAGAGGATAATTGTTGTGGACAAGGGACATCCCATACGAGTGATATATTTATGAGGAAGCCAAAGAGAATATCTAAGGAGGCTATCCGAATGTACCTGTTCAATTGCGGCCCATAGTTTGGGTTTAGAATATACCCATTCTAATCCAGGTCAAATCTGTGCTTCCAAGAGGTAGTTGCCTATTCAGATATCTCCTAGTAAATTGTTAATATGCGGATTCTTGCCTCTTCTCCATTCCACAGAAATGATTCAAGCTCATTGTGTATGTGCTTTATGGTGGGTCTTGGGACAGGCAGAGGAAGGGATTGAACCATACAAGGATCTGGGGGGGGGGGGCCAATTTATATCCAGGCATGCAAGCCTACCCAACCATTAGATGTCTAGCTTTCCTCAACTGTATAAGTCCTTCAAGAGGACATAAAGGAGGTCTTGGATTTAGGAATTATAAACATTTTTAGGGGCTTATTTACAAGCCCCTTGCGCCGCCGTTACGTCACGTTGCGTGACGCACCGGTGGCGCAACCTGCTGCCCGATATTTACAAGGACACGTAAAGCCACCCCAGGGGTGACGTAGCGAGGCACAACGAGGAGAAATGTTTACATTTCTCCTCGTTTTTCCCCTCTTTCAATGCGTGCTGCATTCTACAGCACGCATGGAAAGACGAAATCATCTGATTGTATTTGTGCAGGAAGGTGTCCCTTCCTGCACAAAAGCAATCTCCCCATGATGCAGGCATCCTTGCTCCGGTGTATGGCAGTCGATTGTGTGCCCGCGCAACGGAAAGCACAGAGATGCGACATATTGTTGTAAATATGTTGCATCCCTGTGCTTTGAAAGTGACTCAGTGTGGCGCAGCCAAATGGCTTGCGGCACGCACTGAGTCACTTTTATTGTAAATATGGCCCTTAGTGCGCTGAGCCTGGTAGAGTCCCAAGTATTTAATTGGATCCATAGTCCATCGCAAGTCATGTCACTGAAATATTGTGTCTCCTGCTAAGTCGATTAGAGGTCCAACCTTTGATTGCTCAGCTGAGTTTTGTCAAGCTATCCCCGCAGAGAACCACACGATTGACTGTGTTAGTGCTATTAATGGCGAAACACAGAGGGGCAAATTTATTATAGGTTTTGCGTCGCCCTGTGCCACGCAAGGCGATGCAGGGTGGCGCAAAAATGTACAATGAGATTAATCAAGCAATGCAAAGCCACCCTGTGTGCCCTGCTAAATCTAGTGCGACGCAAGGCAGTGCAAGTGAGGGCGTTACATGGGTGGAGCGTGGGTGTCCACACGCATCGACCCAGGTATTCTGATGAATTCCCAGATATACCAAAAGTGGTAGACCTGGGAATTCGTCAGAATGGTACGCCTCCCCACCAGAGGCCCAACGAGGAGAAATATCTTTGTTTCTCATTGTTGTTTCCTCTTCCTTAGTGTGCTGCATTCTGGTGCTCCTTCCTGCACAAAAACAATCCTGCTTACAATGGGGTGTGTGCGTTGGCGGTAGGCAGCACATTGTGCGCGAGCGCAGGGAAAAGACAGGAATGTGCCGCACAATGTAAAGCACAGCGCATTCCTGCCTTTTTCCTATCACGCAGCGCAGCAAGGTGGCTTGCTGCACTGCGCTGCATGGTTTCTTAATAAATTTGCCCCCCAGTGGCTATGAATTGAAGCAGAGAGACTGCTCCCACGAGGGAGGACTGGCCGAGAGATTTAGCTATATGCAACGATAGGATCGAAACTTACATAACTCTACAGCCACCTTCCTGTGGCCCGAAAGACATATAGGCTTCTTACAGGGAGTACCTGAATAGAGGAGGTATAGGCACACAAAAAGGTGCCATACATGAGACTTCATGACCAGGTGGGGAATATACAGATATATTTTATTGCTGTCCCAATTATATAAGGTACAAGGGTTAATTGCTTTAAGGTACAGATCCCCAGAGCCGACACTAACACACTCTGAGGCAGACGCCCCTTGATTTTCACGGTAGACCCTGACATACATATGAGAAGTTTGCCCCCTTCCGGTAGGTTGCAAGAATTGTCAACATTTCACTCTAGGACTATGAATAATTGTCATGCAGAAAGAATCCTTCACAACTGTCAACATCTTGGGCCCTATCATGATCCCGGTTTCTGAGCTGTGCCAGTGAAATGCACTTGGAAAACCTCCGAGTTAATGATTTTTCAAGTTAGTATATGTGCTGAAGACGCCAAAAGAAGCGCCCAGAACCCGCAGGAGAGGCATCATGAGACGGGCTCTGATGACTTTTGTGCTGCAGGATGTGACGCTGCACGAGCGCAAAGATCGAGTCACTGACTCAAAAGGCCAATCACAGGCAATCACTGCACTTGAGACACACTTCTTTCGCACTTTCTTTAAAAAAAAGTTAAATGTCCAGTAACGTGTTGTAACTCTCACACTACTCCCAGATTGAATCAAACTTATATCTTATATCTTACATTACAGGGAAACTTACTAACAGCAGTTCTAAAAGCTTAGCCACCTCAGAGTTGTGAAAGGGCGCACTGTTTTTGGATGAATGGCATCTCGTACTTTAAGGAACTGACAATTACTGCAGGATGAAGACATCTGCAGTCACAGAGAATCCCAAAACATACCAACTACAGCCTGTAAACGCGACTTCCAAATACCATGAGAAAAGTGCAATGGCAAAGCTGAGGCTAAAACATTTTACTTTGGTGTAGGAGACATACCAGTAGATTTGAGTTTATCACATTATTCAGTTCGAAGTTCACATCAGAGGCCTGCTCTGACAGCTGGAGGAAGCTCTAACAGCTTGGTCCTATCACAGGCGGCTCCTCCGCTCTGGCGGAGCAGCGTTGCCCCCCCAAAAACGGCAGGTAAGGAGAAAAAAAATGACACTCGTTTTATTTCTCCTTTCCTGCCGATGCTTGGGGGCGGGGCCTGGGGGATGACGGCACTGCGGGGAGTGGTAGTGCACTCCGATCACTGCGCATGATGGTTTGGCCGGCCCTCTCAGGCCGGCCAAACCCCGGCCAAACCATCCTCGCAGTGAACTTCTCTCCAACCCCAGCTGCGTTGCTGGGGTTGGAGAGAAGAGGCACAGACTCCCGGGCTGTACTGGAGCGCTAATCAAGGGCGCTCAGGCCAATCCTGAAGCTGTCTCTTTATTTTTTAAATATTCACGTGCATGTGATCACAAAATAACCAATAAACATGGTGCGTACATCTTAGTAGGGGAGCGTAGGGGACCTACAGCGGCCCATCTGGAGACCTACAGCAAGTAAGGAGGGTGGGGGGGGGCCTGGACGCCTGTCTATTCATAACTCCCAATAAATGTACACCCAAAGTCGGGGACAATCGTACGTCAACGAACAAGGCACAGTAGTGGGCAGGTGGGTCAAAGTTGTTAAACAACTTGAGTACGTATGTGTCCCAAAGTGTGGCAGAACCCTCTCAAAGCCGTTGGTCATGGGATATAGTCATCCGCCTCAGCCACCGCCCATTTATGAACGACTCGGCGGCAACAGGCAACACACTGAGCTGCCTTCCAAGACATTTTAATTAAGCTCTTAAACAGAGCTATGGCCAGGTCAACCAGTCTCAGGTAGTGATTGGTGCGTTTCGTTCATTTGGTAACTCCTAGCAGTCACAGTAGAGGATCAGGGGGCATCTGTATGTCAACCACATCAGAGACATGCTCCATTACCTGCACCCATACCCACGCCAATGGAGGGCACTCCCACACCATATGTATAAAGGTGGAATCTGGGTGGGCACAGCGTGGACAAACCAGGGCTACACCTGAAAACATTTTGTGTAGCTGGTGTGGTGTAAGATAAGTTTGATGCGGGTAACTGAATTGTGTAAACTTCAGGCGGGCATTTCGAGAAGCGTACATCGCCTGTGTCAGCGCCACCCACCATTGTTTAACTGACAATGCTGCCCTCAGGCACTCCTCCCGCCAGGGTTTGCTACGTATTGTACATTCCGCATCAGCAGCTTAGTGTAAAGCATCGTGACCACCCATCTGCCCAGCCCATGCTTGAGGAAACACTGTAGCCCATGATGGAACCCCGGTCCTCCTGCCCCACCGACGAGGTATACCTAATTGCTAGGATGAAAGCATTGTAGGCCAGGAAAAGACCAACTCCTAGTTTTATACGTCCTACATATCCTGAAAGGGGCCCAAAGAGCCCTCATTTTGTCAGGACACCCCAGCTTCCTGCCACGGAGCCGGATCATGTGCCGCCAGGAGGGCTCTCATCACAGGAGCGCCCCAAAGTGGCAATTGTGGGGCATACGGCTTGCACCTGGGCTAGACATATCTTTTCCAGCAGAGCTGATCTACTTGCGCCAATCTGCCCAAAACACTAGGCAGGCCCTAAGGGGACAGTAGCCAGTCTAACACACCTATGTCACCCAATTTTGCCTGAATGAACCTACTTTCTCCCATTATGTTGCCGGCCAGCCACCGCATGGGCCACTGCAATTACGCCGCTGCAAAATAAAGCTCAAGGTCTGGTGCCCCTAGCCGATCCTCCAGCAGTGGCCGCTGAAGCATGTGGATCGACACCCATTTCTGCTTGCTGCTCCAGATCAGGTCAGACAACATCCCCCCTCCCCCCCCACCCCCCCTGGTCGGCTTTGCTGGAATCGCCACAAAGAAGTATAGGAGTAGCGGCAGAACGATCATCTTAGCAATGGATGCCAGGCCCATGGGTGAGAGGGGCAGGCGCCTCCAAAAGACCAAGTACTGGTGCTTCTATGTTGCAGCCCTGCTATGGTTGCCATCTAAGAGATCTCTGTCGGTGTGGTATATACTCACACCAAGATAACAGAAGTTTTCAAAACAGCAAGGTAGCCGACCGGGCTCCAACTCCAGCTGTTCAGTGCATTCCACTTTACATAGAGGGGAGATGCAGGACTTTCCCCAGTTAATTCTGAGGCCCGTCACATTGCCAAAAAGTTCCAACAAGTCGTATAGGGCCAACAGTGTGCGTATGTGATCTCGCATATGCACTAGTACATCATCCATGTAAAGGGAGTCAGTGTGCCAGGCCACACCTACCAATATGCCCCAGTAGGGTCCCTTGGCTCGTAATAATTTGGCAATGGGCTCCATTGCCAGTGTAAGAATTATGGGCAACAGAGAGCATCCTTGCCAAGTACCTCTCCCAATAGCAAATTGGTGTAATATTTGATGCCCCATCCGTACCCTGGCTCGCGCTTCCATGTAGAGCAGTCTAGCCCACCCGAGAAACTCAAGACCCATCCCTAGGGCCTCCAATACTAGTAATAAAAAGGACCACCACAGGGTGTCAAATGTCTTCTCAGAAACTAAGGAGACTGCCACTGGGTCTTCTCGGAGGCACCCATAATGTGACACAACCGGCATGCGTTGAAGTAAGTCACTCGCTGGGGAATAAATCCACATTGATCCGAGTGCACCAACGACCGGAGCAAAGGGAGCAGCCTATTGGCAAGTACCTTGCTTAAAATTTTATAATCAATATGTAACATTGATAGCGGGCGATGAAAGCTCACATTGAGGGGGTCTCTGCCCAGCTTAGGTAGGACTGCTATGAGGGCCTCTCGTAGAGAATCCAGTAAAGCACCCTGTTGATGAGCTTCCCGAAAGACCTCAAGTAGCTTGGGGGGCGAGGGTGGCCCTATACATTGCACAATATTCTACAAGAAACCTGTCTGCCCCAGGGACCTAATTTCGAGCCATTTATTGGTTCACCACCTGGATCTCCTCTATTTGCAAAGGTTGCTCTCGCTCGTCGCTTCGGTGAGGGCGATCGGCCGGGAAGGACCCTGGCAAACCTTCTTCGTTCCCCCCGCGCTGCGTCATATGTGGCGGCTCTCAGGGATGGCGGACCCACCAGGACCACCTCTCCCGAAGACATCAAGGTTCGATTCATGGACTACTACTCGAAACTATATTCCGCTGGCCCCTCCCCTTCTCGTGAGGTTTTCGAACAATATTTTGATACCATTGCACTGGCGTGGCTGGAAGACCACCATCGCGAATTCTTAGATGAGCCTTTCTCGAAGGAAGAGATACTCGCTGCCATTAACAGTTTACCAAGTGATAAGGCCCCTGGTCTGGACGGCTTCCCCGCCTCGTTCTATAAGATGTATTCCTCGCTCCTGGTGCCACACCTGGCCGCCATGTACAATGATTCATTCGATGGTGGCCTTTTCCCGCAGTCATTACGCGAGGCAATGATAACACTTCTACTTATGCCGGACAAACCAGCGGATTGCTACGATTCCTATCGCCCCCTCTCTTTAATCAACATCGACAATAAAAAATTTGCAAAGTTATTAGCTTCCCGCCTCCTCCCCCTCATGCCCCTCATTGCCCTCCCTGATCAGTCCGGGTTCATACCTGGCCGAGCCACGTCTCACAACCTCTGCACCATATTCTCGGTCCTCCATCAGATTAACCCCAGTCTCCCTGCTGTGGCTGCCCTGCTCGACACCACTAAGGCGTTCGATACACTGGAGTGGCCCTTTTTTTATTCTTTCTTCTGCCGCGCCTTGGCTTTAGTAACATTTTCATTCGAAAGACTTCACTCCTCTACACTCGCCCGTCCGCCCGCCTTAGGATAAATAGGCAAATATCCGATCCTATTCTGATTGAACGTGGTACTCGGCAGGGGTGCCCGCTCTCTCCTATGCTCTTCGCCATAGCGATGGAGCCTCTTGCTGCCAGACTCCGGCAGCACCATACTCAGAAGGGCATTGGTTTCACGGCCCGCTCTCTCTTGGTCTCTATGTATGCGGACGATATTACATTGTATGTCCGTCACCCTCAAGACAACCTCAGTCCCCTGGTGCGTGAGATAATACGATTTGGTGGAATATCCGGCATACAGGTGAACTGGAGCAAGTCAGTGCTGTTCCCTCTTACAGATGCCACCAGGCCATTTACCCCGGACTTTCCGTTTGTTTGGGCTTCTGGCTCCACCCGCTACCTAGGTATATGGCTGAGCAGGGACTTAGACGAACTATGGAGAGCAAATTTCGGACGCGTGGTGGAATGGCTCGAGTCCAAAATACCTCATTGGAACCGGCTCCCCTTATCTCTGGCTGGGCGTATAGCTATTGCCAAGATGGTGGTCCTCCCAAAATTTCTTTATCTCTTTTTGAATATCCCCATACCTCTCACTGCCCATTTCTTTCGTAAGATCCGCTCCCTGATAATATCGCTTGCCTGGGCTGGCAAACAACCCAGGATCGCCTATGATATCCTTACTCTCCCCATGTCAGCCGGCGGTATGGGCGCTCCCGATTTTAAACTTTACGCCTTATGTGCACAGGCCAGTTTTTTACACTTCTGGATTCACCCAGCCCCTTACCAGCCGCACGTCGTGGTTGAAGCCGACCTTGCAACCCCTTGGCCGCTGAACACCGCCCTGTTCGCCCTGGTCCGTCGCCCATGTGCTGAGGTGGACACTGTCGAGACCTTGCGCTGGGCCTGGCTGGGACTTTGTCGTCTTTCCAACGTACCGGTGTTATCGGCTAATACAATGCCGATTGTGCGCCATCCTGCTTTCCCTCCTCTCCAACCTACTGGCATGTCCAAACACGCCGCCCGCCTGGGATTGGCGACTCTGGCGGATCTTTTCCCCAGTAACACGTTCTACTCGCTTCCTGCTACCTCTGGTCCTATGGATACACTGCTATTTTATCAGCTGCGGGCTATTTGCAGGGAGTTATATCCCACGTTCCCCCAACCCCCGCCCTCTCTACCCGCCCTCGACTTTATCTATACATCGCCCACTCACCACAAATTGGTGACTAAATTATACACGCTCACGCTGTCGACCACCTCCATCTCCACTGATCGCGCCCGTGTGGCGTGGGGCGAGGAGCTGGGTGTGGACATTTCCCAGGCCGACTGGCTTTACTGCTGCAATCAGACGAGGAAACTATCTCCCAATTATCGTCTCCGTCTTATACATTTTAAATACTTACATAGGCTATACCGCACCCCCGTACAGCTTCACAAACTGGGCCTCATCCCTAACGATAGGTGCTTGCGTTGCTCTGCCCCTGCCGCGGACTTTTCACATCTAGCTTGGTTATGCCCAAGGGTGTCGGATTTCTGGCGAGAGGTCTGCACCGCCATTTCTGAGATTACCTCTGCACCGGTTCAGCCGGACCCTCCTTTATGTTTGCTGGGCTTTGTTAAGTTTTGCCCTGATGCCTCTCGCCGACTGGTCGCTATGCTGATTGTCCTTGCGCGCCGTAGGGTGGCCATGTGTTGGGGCCGTAGACCAGCGCCTAAGTTCGCCCAATGGCTTGAAGATGCTTCGAGATGCCAGATTCTGCTGTCTGAATTTTGGGATCTTATGCCGGCGAGATCTCGCCCACTTGACATATGGGGCCCCTTAGTGACATACCTCCACACCCGAGCCCATTCAAGCCAGACTGACTCCCCCGCGCTTCCCGCCGGCTCACCGCCCGCGGCGGCCGCCGGTGCTCGTCAGTAGTAGTCCCCTCCCCTGTCAGCCTTTCCCTGCCAGAACTGCTCCTTTTCCCACTGTGCTGCCATCACATCCTACAGCCATGCATTGTTGGTGGTGTTGGACCGTGTTATGCAAGATAATGCTTTCGACTGTTTGCTTCTCCCTATATTTGGTGTACTCCGACAATGATTTGTTGTGTACGATGCTTTGGTTTTGTTGTAGGAATGTACTCTGGTAATGCTAAATTTGCCAATAAAGGTTTTTGAAAAGAAAAAAAAGAAAAAGAAAAAAAGAAAATCCTATGACGCTTAAATAGGACTGTGTACCGCAGCGACAGCTAGAAAGGACATTAAATGTGTCGAACCTCCCAGTACACACACTGCAAACCACGCAACCAGATACCTTTCAAAAAGCCTCTGATGAACAGGGGACCAGGCGAACTGAGAGAGGGATAAAGCTGAAGACCCCGCAGGAAGTTAAATAGATAAAGCTGAAGACCCCGCAGGAAGTTAAATGGATAAAGCTGAAGACCCCGCAGGAAGTTAAATGTTGGACTTTCTGCCCTCAAATCTTTATTTCTGTTCCATTTACAGGTGATTTGGACAGACAGGCTGAAAGTATTCGACGTCACTGCAAGCAGTTTCCGGGTGACCTGGCCAAGGCTCCTCTCCCAAAATACCGGTTATTATGTGGTGGAATACACACCAGTGGCAGAGCCCGAGCAAAAGCGGAGAATGCTGGTGGCAGGGGACCAGACCGGCGTGGTGGTGCGGAACCTGGCACCAGGCACTAGATACAACGTCACAGTCATCCCAGAGTCCAACGAGCAGTACATCCCTCCTCAGGCTGTGCAGGTCACCACTTTGGAAGATCGAATAAGCCCTGCTCAGATCCTAATATCCAAATCCAGCTCCCGAAGTTTCCAAGTAAGTTGGTCGCCAACCCCGGACAGTGTGGTGGGTTACCAGATACTGTACGGCCCCCTGCCTGGGAATTCAGTCAAACTGTTAGAAGTGGATGGCAGTCGGAACAGCACCATTGTAGACAATCTAGCACCAAATACAACATACTTGGTGACGGTGACAGCCTTGTACAAATCAGGACAAGAGAAAGCCTTGTCAGCCAAAGCTTGCACTGAAGAAGAGAACTCCAGGGTCAGGCACTTGCACCTCGAAGACATGGGCAACAACATGTTGAAAGTCATATGGGTCTCGGCCGATGGAGCAGTGGTAGGCTACCGGGTAAGGTGTCGGAGGCAAGCAGGCACCTCATCTCTGATCAGCGTAGCCCCAAAGACCCACAGCGTGCTGCTCCCCGGTCTTACTGATGGGGGAACCAACACAATCTGCGTGAAGCCTGTGTACAGAAACAAACCAGGGAAGTCGCGATGCAAGAAAGCACGGTTGCAACGAGCTACATTGGCACCAGGTTACCCGATGATAGGACGAAGCTAAGATGGTGGTAGGCCAAGCCACTCACAGTGCAAACTCTTGGAAAGGTCAACGCATGCCTGGATTGGGAACCTGTAAAAATTCAGAACTTTATGCTCAATCCTGTTTCTGTGGCAGGCCACTAAAAATTGTTAACCTGCATCAAAGAGGTCATCGCTAAATGTCTACATAACTCTGAGATGTGCTATTCTAATTTATAATTGCTTAGTCCTTAGACAAGGATTTTGTGGACAGATCAGGACTGCAGCCCTGAATGATGTTCATGCTCACAGCACGGATCAGGGACTTGGACTAGGCCAGCATGTGGAATCAAGGGTTCAAAACTCCTGCACTGCTTTCTGTTGCCACCTGGTCTGAGACATTCCGTAGTCTAGGATGGACCAAATCCACAAATTTGCCTCTTTCACATTCATAACCATTCTTTCCACTCGCAATATCTTCAATGATCCCGTCACAAAAAAAGCGTTTAGCTCAATGATGAACTGTTCACAAACTCTCGCCTGCTTCGGAAAGAAAACTTTTACTGAAACCAAATGTCTTTTCAAGGTGTCTTTTTATTTAAATGTATTTCACTGTTACACCCAGGTTGTCCTTCAGCCTCCCCTTGCTTGTTGTGCACCATGATCGGAGTGGTTCTGTATCAGACTCACAAAAGGACTAACACAATAAAATATTGTTGCGCTAACCAAAAAAAAAAAAGGTTGCTCTAGCTCCAGTAACTGCAGTGGCATCAGGCGAGGAAGGGTAACTTCACGGATATAGGGGCACATGCATCAAGCTCCTCATTTGCGATTACCAAATAGCGATTTTTAAGGAATCGCTATTTGGTAATCGCAAATGCCTATGCATCTAGGAATCGCAATAAAATTTGCAGTTCCTTAACATTAGCTAATAGCGAATCGGAAATTGCGAATCGCTATTAGCTAATGTGACTCCAATCATTCCTATGGGCCTATAGGCCCATAGGAATGAATGGTAATGCATTCTCAAATTGCAATTACCAAATTGGTAATCGCAAATTGCGAATGCAAATCCAAGGGTGCCCGGGGGCCTAAGGCCCCCCTGATGCACCCCCCAAAAAAAGGTAAGTGTGCACATGTGAAGCACACACATGCCCTAAGGGCATGTGTGCGCTGCATGGCACTTTGAAAAATGCATTTTTGTGCATTTTTCAAAGCATGCACAAATTACCATCAACTTGAAGTTGATGGTAATTAGCGTTTCCTAAATGCACAGTTCGCATTTATGAAAGGCTACATGCATCGGCAAAAAGGAATTCGCAAATTGCGATTCCCTAAATGCATTCGCAATTTAGGTAATTGCAAAAAATTGTGATTACCTAAATTGCGAATGACAAAAGGTACATGCATCTGAAAAGGCCTTTTTCCATTCGCAAACAGGCCGATTCTGCTTATCGGCCTGTTTGCGAATGGAAAAAGGCTTGATGCATGTGCCCCATAGTCCGTTATGCATTCTGGGGGAGTCTCGTGGGGACAGAACAACTTCTTGTAATACTTGACAACACCTCATTGATGTCTGTTTGGGTGTTTACAGTAATGCCAGCAGAGTCGCGCATTGCTCCTATAAGAGTTCTAGGGACTGCTGATCACAGTAGCCATGCCATAGCATGCCCTGGTTTGTCACTGTTCGCATATTGGCAAGACAGTGAAGTTTTATAGTCGATGATATTCAGTCATCTCGATTCGTCCCGATATTGACAACGGAGCTCTGTCCGATGTGCTCCTGCCTCAACCACTGTTACCGATTCAATTTCAGTGCTCCTCAGGCGCGCTTCCAGAGCCGATAAAATGCAGAGTAAGGAAGATCTCTCTCCCTAGGATGTCTTAATATAATGGCCCCGCATGACCACCTTCATGGCGTCCCATTGTAATCCCCGGGTTCCCACGACCCCTCGTTCTTGGCAAAGTAGTGCAGGAGGTGCGCACCGATGGTATGTTTGTATACTGTGCCGAGAAGGGCCTCTGTCAGCAGCCGCCATGTTGGTATTGGCATTCGACTCCTCCAATTGAACGCAACCTCGAGCCGGCTATGGTCCGACAGGGTTCATCCTAAATACTCAGTGCTGTGTACCGTGGGCCAGAACTCTGTTACAGAAAATGTAGTCTAGTCTAGTGGGAACCTAGTGTCCCGGAGTGAAGTAAGAGTACTCCATCTCACTTGGTTGACCCAGCCGCTAGCTGTTGTGTAAGTGTGATATCTCCATCCACTGTTGAAAGTCTCTAGTTGCGTGTATACCCTGGGTACCCGGGGGTGGGGGGATAGAGCTGTCTATATCAGTGCAATGTATACAATTAAAGTCTCCACCCCAAAATACCCAGCGCTTGGAGGTCCGTTAGCATGATAGGAGACAGAGTGTGAAAGAACTCGCCCTGGAGTATGTTTGAGGCGTATAGGGATATCACCGAACATGATCAACCATCAAGGGCACCCTCCAACATCACATGTCGGCCATCAGTGTCTATCACCACCCTACTCGTCACAAAGGGCACCCCCGTGGCAGGTGATCCCAAGGAGTCCCCTCCGAGGACACTGAGCTGGGGGCCCCCAGCTCCGACTCCTGGTCTGTGTCTAGGGACAGTGCCTGAAATCTGTTGGCGCCATGACTGGAGACTGCTGCTACCACCTGCACCCGTTCTTGAGCAACCTGTTCCTCAGTGGGGCGGGATCGTGGTTTGTACAGGCGGCAGCAGCACTTGGACCTTCCATCAGACCAGGCCAACAACTCATCGGAAGTAGCATCCGGCGGTACTTGCACCCCCATGGTGCACAGTTACACCCAGGTCTCATCCGGGGACAAGAAAAAATTAGTCATGTCGGCATCCACAACTCGTAGCTTGGTAGGAAATAGCAATACAGACAATAAACCCAGGGTGCATAGCTGTGCCTTGACCGCCCCAAAGGTCTTGCGAAGTCTCTGCACCTTTGCCGTGTAGACCGGACAAGCTGTGATGGTTTTGAAGTTGTAGGTCCAGGGGCCCTTTGCCCGGAACATCTGTAGCAGTAGATCTGTGTCCCTGAAGTTGAGTAGGCGCACTATGGCCAGACTCAACAGAGCCTCTGGGGGTGGAGGGCGCCCAGAGATCCTATGTGCCCTCTCTAAGGAGAAGAATTGTGGAATCCGGCTGGGTAGGCCCATTGTCGCCAGCCAGTCCCCTAGGAAAAGTTCAACATTCGGACCCTCAGACCCTTTAAGAACATCCAGGAAACTAATATTGTTGTGCTGTGAGCACCCCTCGGCGTCCTCTGCCCTCACTTTCAAGTCCCACACCTCAGTCTGCAATGTTTTCGGTTGGTCTTGCATGACTACCAAAGAGGGTCCGATCGAGGTCAGGGAGGACTTCGCCTAGTCCCTCCCGCTCAGCGAGTTTTGCATGATCAGTCCGCAGCAACCCAGTCTCAACTTGTATCGCCCCAAGTTGGGCCCCGCCATAGCACTTTTGGAGTACTGTATAGCGTACAATACCTTATCAAACATCCCAGTATGTTTTTCTAAGGTGCATTCCAATTGTTGAATCAGATCTACTGGTGCAGGAGTGGTCACCAACATGCCTATGATGGATTTCTGAGGTGGGGTTTAGGAACCCTCAGCCGAACCATGCCCCAGCAGCCACCACCCACAATGTCACTGGAAGAGTGATCAAATCCTTAGCGATGGCAGTAGACAATGGTGGCACAGATCAACCAGATAATAGATGGGGGGAATACCATAGTAGATGACCCAGCAAGCATTAGTACACAGGCCACAGAGGTCTTGAGTATCCACCAGGGGGCAGTAGTGAAGGCACTCTGCAAAGGGGGGGTACCCCCTAGAGCCCAAGAGTTATGGAGAGCTTCTGAAATGTGTCCCCGCATTTATGTGGCCCTCATCAATGCCACTCCGTAGCTAGCAGCCATCTACAGTTCCGGACTGTAGAGCCAGATATCCTCTGTCATCCAAAGAGGTCCATGCAGGAGAAGGGAACCGGCATATGATGGTCTCCGCAAGCGGACCCTCACCCCCACGTCGTGGTGCCTCTTCGCTCTCTGGAGCACCTGCAGGGCCCTGGATGCCTCAGGCAGCAAGTAGGAGGGGAGAGCCCTTGCCAGTAATTGGGTGTCTCAACGAACCTCCATATAGAAGGATAGAAATGGATGGGTCCAGATCGGAGTGAAGCCTTACAGCAATGCACCTGCTCCTGGTGCCATCTTGGCCACGCCCCCCATAAATGTGCATGCATCATCTGGAAACCAACCAAACCGCTTACAAAGGGTACTGCAACACACACTCATAGAAAACACTGGAGGAGGGAATTTAAAATAATATACCTCATGGGATATAATGTTAAACAAATACAATTATGTTGTTTTTAAAATTACATATATGTGTGTGTGTGCATATATATTTTTAAGTGTAAAATGTTATATTGAATTTAAAATAATTATTAAATTCTTTTCTTTGTTTCACAATAATTGAATAAAACTTTTAATAATAATTCAAAATTAATTAAACAAATGCATTTTCAGAAAATGCAATAAATAATAATTAAATATAAAAATGCTAGTGGGGGATTTTTCTAAAAGTATTTTAAATAATATTTGTAAATTAAATTCATATATTTTACTTGTTTATTGCGGCATTAAACATTTAATTTGATAAGTTAATGTGCTGTAACTTTTGTTGTAGGTTAAAAATAATTATTTTCAGTTAATATGCATTTTTATTTTACATTATTTTTACATATTTTTTATATTTTTATTAATTATATAATTGTATTTTTTGTTGCCTATTCTTTACCAAAGGAAGATAACCATCCAGGAGGCAGTGACCTCCTCCTGTGTGTGAAAAGTTACACACAGGAGTAGTAACTTTACAATCGCAAATCCTGCATGTAGGATGCTCCACCAAGGGGCGGAGAAATGTATCTTGTGTTTGTAATTTGATGTATCCAAGTGCAGTATTCCGTGACAATGATTTAATTTGGCGCATTCAAGTACAGCATTGCATGACAATGATTTAATTTAGTGCTTCCAACTCATATGATGTAATTGTGTATAGTATTCAATAATGGCTGTTGTAGGCCTTCTTCTCCACAGCCCAACCCTGGCCTTTCTCTTTCTCCTGTTAAATTTCGAAGATTGTACCTTCAAAGGGTGGGATGTTCTAATGGCCATATAGCCCTTATGACTGGGTTGTTAAGGCCCTCACTGTCGTTACCACGACGGTTTTAAGTTTAACAACTGGTACAGCCGTCGACAGTGGGACTTAAGGCCATATTAAACCTAGCTCGTTTCATAACACCACCTGCTAATAGCCCAGCGATGTGACAACATTGTACCAAACAATGTGGCACATGCCTCAACATAAGGAATTGCGATTCCTAAATAGCGATTTTAAGGAATCGCTATTTGGAATTGCAATTCTTATGCATGTCGGAATCGCAAAATAAATTGTAATTCCTACACATTACCTAATAGCGATTCGCAAATTGTGAATCGCTTAGGTAATGTCTCTCCATTAATTCCTATGGGGCTACAGACCCAAAGGAATGAATAGTAATACATTCGCAAATTGCGATTACCAAATTGGTAATCGCAAATTGCGAATGCAATCCAAGAGTGCCAGGGGCCTAAGGCCCTCCTGATGCACCCCCAAAAGGTAAGTGTGCACATGTGGCACACACACACATGCCCTAAGGGGCATGTGTATGCGCCACATGTCACTTTGAAAAATGCACTTTTGTGCATTTTTCAAAGAATTTGCAAATTACCATCAACTTGAAGTTGATGGTAATTAGCGTTTCCTAAATGCAAAGTCGCATTTAGGAAATGCTACATTCATTTCAAATAGGGAAATGCATTCGCAATTTAGGTAATCGCAAAAATTGCGATTACCCATATTGCGAATGCAAAAGGTACATGCATCGGAAAAGGCATTTTTCCAGTCGCAAAGCAAAATCGGCCCGTTTGCGACCGGTAAAATGCTTGATGCATGTGCCCCAGCGTTATCTGCAAACGAGTGAGTAACTATCCCTGCTTTGATAGTGCTTTGAGTTTCGTACACTAGGGGGCGATATTATACAAAAGCTAATTTCGCACAATATGTTGTATATTTTCAAGATAACTCTCATTTTATGGAGCTCCGAGTGGTACTAACTATCTGTGGTGCAGTATTCTTTTATGTCTGTAGCACTGCTTACTTTTGCAGGTGGTGGGCCCCGGCGCTCATTTTTGGGGACCGGGTTTACTTTTTATCATCAGACTTTGACGTTAGCAAAGGAGAGAAAGACCCCATAGAAAGAGAAAAATGCCTCAGGGGGTTGTTTTTGGTCAGGAAGGTGTCCATTCCTGCATGAAAACAATCCTGCTAACAAGACAGGCACCCCTGCAGGAATCTTATTTTTCAAAAAGGTAATCACCTTATCATACTTCTTCATCACCTCAGGACCTGGAGCTCCTGTCTTAGGATCTCTTGGATATTCTGTAGTTGGCCAGTCAACTGTAATCTTACACTCTGACCACAAATCAGTTGGTACCACTATGTCAAATAATCCATCTAAATCTATCCATAACACCTTTGAAACCTTTACAAACCTCTCTACTTGTCGGTACCATTCAACTGGTTTCTCTCTTAGCTTCGGAAAGTCATTTGTGAATGACAGTATATCCTGCCTAGTCCAGGGAACATGCACATAACTACCACCTGGAGTTTCTCTCATAGGGTATTCTCTGGCAACAGGTTCTTTTTCAGTTATCATAAAAGCCAAAGAAGCTTTGTCTGTAGTTTTCTCATTCTTTTTTGTCCATCTAACCTTCCATCTGTCCACATCACCCCATTTTCTCAATAACACAATTAACTCTTTTATCTGTGTCAGCCTTCCTGCCGTGTTCAAATTTTCAATATCTTTTTCACAAAAGTCTACTCTATAGGGTTTCTGCAATGTTTTCACTTTCGCAAAGTCTATTCCAATTTCACTGGCTACTTCTTCTAGTTTGTCATGTAAATTCTTTGCTCTCCATGTAATACTTTTGCACAGAAACATTATTTCATCATCCTGATAATTTTTTATCTTTTCTGTACCAATCGTTCCTAGAATTAATTCTTCCATGTCAATTTTTAACCTAATTACATCTAATGGTTTTTCTTCTGGTTCTTTTATTTTAAATGCCTTCATCCACTCATTTAACTCATCAGGAGTTGGACCTATGGGTGTATTATTTAGTTCTATCCAATTACCACTCTTTTCAGGAGTCTCTGTTGCAGATTCTGTTACCATATGCATTTTCCTACCATTGCACTCATTCACAGTCAAATTTGTAGGTGGACTTGGTCTGTAAGTACTAGCCAAATTACTTGTACTTGCACTTTGTTCCATCCTTTCTTTTTCTCTCTGAAATTGTGAACTCATGGGAATCACTAAAGATCGTTCATCAATTTTCTGATTCTCAAAAACTGGTATTACTGGACCTATTGTTACAGGCACAGTCACTGCTTCCATATTTTTCGTTAATTCTCTAATCTTCTCAGTTAGTTCTTTTGTTGTCCTTGCTAATTCGCTTGCATTGTCGCTTTCTATTCCTTCATTTTGTGAAGTTCTCATTTGATCTTGTGACCTATTTATTTCAATTCTTTTTTCCGGACTTTTATTTCGCATAGTCTCTATTAGCGGCGCATTTGGTGTCACCACTGTAGAACTCTGCTGATACAGAGGTGGATTTCTATTTAAAATATCTTCCAGCAATTCATCATCCGTTTCGCTCTCATGCATATATTTCTCCCTCTCCATATGTTTCTTTTTCTCAGTAGTCTCTTCCTCAACTGTAAAAGCCGGAAACAAACCTCCTGTCATGTTAGCACATCTCCATCGTTTTATTCTATCCTCATGATTTATTCCCCACATTCTTCCAGGCATAAACTCATGATCTCTTAAACCTCTGAATCTCTCTCGCTCATACATCTCATCCTCCCATTCTGTCAACGCTTCAAACTGTGTCGGTCTAGGTCTAGGTTCTAGATTTGTCATCTTTTCTCGCAAATTTCGCAAAACCGCTACACTAAATGAACCATTCTCAGGGAAAGCTAATGCACCATCATTCTTCGTATACTTTGCCCAATTTTCCAACCATATGCATGTATGATATCCATATTTCAGCATCATATGTGAAGCTGCTGATTTCGGCGGAGGAATTACTTGTCCCTCTCTAGTCACAACCTTTTTGTCTTTCTTAAAGAAATTCTTTATTTTTGTCGTCCATGACGTTCTCTCCCTTTCATACTCGTAATATGGCATGTTTTCGATTTGTTTTTCTCTTCAAACCAGCACTGTTCCGTGTACAGAACTTCAACCAATTACAGCGCGACTCACACTAACGCACCAATCAGAACAATTCCCTTCGTCCGCGAACCAACCAATCCTAGCGCGGCACTTTTCTACGTCACTCCTGACTCTGTGTTCACGTGACTAGCGCACTATCCAATGCTAGCGCGGCACTGTCAATGTCCCTCCTGCTCTTTTACCCCTCCTTTACAAAAATTTATCGGCAATTTTCTTTTCACTGTTTTCTTCGTTAGTTACAACAATTAAAACAATTCCATAGTCTGATTCGCTAAACAAAAGTGACAGCTTTGTCCTTTTACACAAGAATCCTGTATTTCCAGTAGGCAGCGCTTACCTCTACCCTACCACAGAATTATTAACTCTCGCCGATAAAGTAGCACTTCCCTCTACCTTACCCTTCTTTCAAGCAAACAATTAACTTCTTCTTCTTTTTATTCGATCAAAAATATGATCATTCACATCATAAAACAGTACATCAGAATAAAACCAATAGATATTACATTAAAAAGAATATAAATTCATTAAAATCTAATAAAATACAAGATTATGGGTCCCATAAAAACATAGTACGCACGATCAAACAAAAACCAAGTAGGACTAAATAGGCACAACAATATTCAGAGACCAGTTTACACATTTTGTCCTCCTCCACCAGGCAAATAGCAAGAATCTCGAAATAGCGAACACTAACCATCTTGTGGTATCAAATTTAAAAATGCGTATGGCATCTGAAGAACACCTAATGGAAAGCATACAGCAAACAGGAACTATCCATGTTCTTCTAAAATCAGCATAGGAGGGACAGAAAAAGAAAAAATGCTCAAGTGTCTCGGGGGCAATGTGGCAAGAAGGACACAATGGATCGACCGACATATTTCCCCAGGAACTTCTCCTAGCATTTAAGGGAATAGTTCCATATCTAAGTTGGGTATACAGTGCTCTTGCCTGTGGGGGTTCGATATCATCCCAAAAAGTTTCGAAACCAAAACTGTCTTTAACATTTAAAAACCTTTAACTTGTTTCTCTGGGGATAAGACACATGTGGAGACTAGGCTCCTGAGAATTAAGGCCAAAGTTTCACAAGAAAACGTGATTTGCTATCTCAGTTATACACCTTTCGTACAGAAAATCCCTAACATAACACAACCTGTGTTATTACCAAAAATGAATTCAGACCATGTACCAAATTCCATGTGACTTCTCTTGCCACACGTGTTCCACTTCCTACATCCCAGAAGCGTGAAAACTCACATATAACATAACACGACTCAACATATAGTATTAGTCATAAAAAAAAAAATCAATAAACAATAATCACTAAACTAATCTATAGAAAACCATAACTCTGCTACCAAGAAATCTGATGCAGCGCGTACAATAAAACTATTCTCCTCCTAGGTCACTTATCGGTCATCCAGGGGCAAACTATATTTTCTTACATCCACATGACGATGGGGCCCATAAACATCGCCTATCACACACGCACACACCTGGATTTCCTTTACACCTTTACGAAATTCTGTACTCCTAGGAGAAGCATGAGAACTAAATGGAAAACACCATTTATGTACCGCTGGAAGGAGCCGGGATATCTTATTACCTTAACCTATCGCTTTCTTTTAGTTATTTCTTAAGATATTCCTGCTCATTGTTTTGTCGATGAATCATTCATGTAAGAAATTAGTTCATAGTGATTAAGACCAGCTAAATCACAATAACCAATTACTGGTGTCACAATCATTTAGTAAAATAACCACTGAGTCGTTTGATTTAAAGAATCTTAAATTTTATATAATTTTAAAAGCATGAGAAAGAATTTAGACTTTTTATTCAATTATTCATCCATTATTAATTCATTATTAATTCAAATATTTATTAAGCATAATCAATTTTATTGCAGAAAGGAAATTTTTGTCATGAAGCAAAACCCTAATTACCTGCCTACCTTCCTAATTTAGCCTAATGATTTCTAACCTAAGTTTAAGAATTAAAAATAACCTGATTCTCATACTCAACTGGAAAAATAAGACAGCAACAGAAACTTCAGCTTGTCAGCATCAGCTACCTGCAACCCGTCTCATCTAACAGTCTTTCAGCATCTCCCGCTCAGTAATGGATCGATCAGGACCACCAAGCACTGGAAGCCACCAACACCGACTCTGACTGCGGCTCTCCAACTCCGATCGTGACTGTGTCCCCCTCCCACTAAGAGTAGGCCCTCTTATACCCTAATTCTAACTTTGCTAACTAATTGTTGCAACATTAATAACACGCTTTTCTTTCATTGGTCCATTCATTTCATCTATTCATTCTTTAATCAAGTTCTCTCGGATCCAACTGGTCCTTGGAATGTATATGATCATTTCCTTTCTCACAGTTCAAGACATGTTTCCATCCGCTTCGATCAGTACATTTGTAACTTCTTTCGATACATTCGAGAACTCTGCAGGCATTGTCCTTTCTCTTAAAATGGTTTCCCACGGTTCCTTGCTGATCACCACGGCACACTATCAGTTCAATTAGGTCACATCAGCCTTGACCATTCTCGCATCCTAGCCTCTTAGCAACATCACGAGGTTAGCTTTTCTCCAACTTTTCTCCCTTGTCACGTGTTTCCCCGCACTTGCGCACTTCATTAACCGGCAGCCATTTTATATCGCCACTCGTTTATACTTAGAAGCACTATTTTGAAATAAACAAAACATAATTAAAATAGAGAAACATAGCCTTTTCGTTTCCCTCCCGTCATCTACGTACCCCAATTAGTTATTACCTAGCAGAAAGCAACATTTAAGCTGTTCCTTACTTACCATCACTATTGTTTTTGCAACAACACGTTTATATTCTATGAAGCACAAATCATGCATTTATTATAAAATTAGTACGCAATTATTTTTTATGTTATAATTAGACACACAGACATTCGTTAATAGATTATTCAGCACATATACTTGCGTATTACCCTTCCCCCACGCACAGTGTTGATTAATACGTTTAAACGAACATTTTATTAATTATTTATAAAATTTGTTAGGGGTTAAAAAAATTTTTTATTTTCTCTGCTCCATCAGCACCGATGGTATGTTTGTATACTGTGCCGAGAAGGGCCTCTGTCAGCAGCCGCCATGTCGGTATTGGCATTCGACTCCTCCAATTGAACGCAACCTCGAGCCGGCTATGGTCCGACAGGGTTCATCCTAAATACTCAGTGCTGTGTACCGTGGGCCAGAACTCTGTTACAGAAAATGTAGTCTAGTCTAGTGGGAACCTAGTGTCCCGGAGTGAAGTAAGAGTACTCCGTCTCACTTGGTTGACCCAGCCGCTAGCTGTTGTGTAAGTGTGATATCTCCATCCACTGTTGAAAGTCTCTAGTTGCGTGTATACCCTGGGTACCCGGGGGTGGGGGGATAGAGCTGTCTATATCAGTGCAATGTATACAATTAAAGTCTCCACCCCAAAATACCCAGCGCTTGGAGGTCCGTTAGCATGATAGGAGACAGAGTGTGAAAGAACTCGCCCTGGAGTATGTTTGAGGCGTATAGGGATATCACCGAACATGATCAACCATCAAGGGCACCCTCCAACATCACATGTCGGCCATCAGTGTCTATCACCACCCTACTCGTCACAAAGGGCACCCCCGTGGCAGGTGATCCCAAGGAGTCCCCTCCGAGGACACTGAGCTGGGGGCCCCCAGCTCCGACTCCTGGTCTGTGTCTAGGGACAGTGCCTGAAATCTGTTGGCGCCATGAC
Organism: Calotriton arnoldi; assembly: GCA_963921515.1. Classification (NCBI taxonomy): domain Eukaryota; kingdom Metazoa; phylum Chordata; class Amphibia; order Caudata; family Salamandridae; genus Calotriton; species Calotriton arnoldi. Next base: position 590,919 of record CAWUFW010002697.1, on the reverse strand, counting down.
TGGAGACTGCTGCTACCACCTGCACCCGTTCTTGAGCAACCTGTTCCTCAGTGGGGCGGGATTGTGGTTTGTACAGGCGGCAGCAGCACTTGGACCTTCCATCAGACCAGGCCAACAACTCATCGGAAGTACAATCCGGCGGTACTTGCACCCCCATGGTGCACAGTTACACCCAGGTCTCATCCGGGGACAAGAAAAAATTAGTCACGTCGGCATCCACAACTCGTAGCTTGGTAGGAAATAGCAATACAGACAATAAACCCAGGGTGCATAGCTGTGCCTTGACCGCCCCAAAGGTCTTGCGAAGTCTCTGCACCTTTGCCGTGTAGACCGGACAAGCTGTGATGGTTTTGAAGTTGTAGGTCCAGGGGCCCTTTGCCCGGAACATCTGTAGCAGTAGATCTGTGTCCCTGAAGTTGAGTAGGCGCACTATGGCCAGACTCAACAGAGCCTCTGGGGGTGGAGGGCGCCCAGAGATCCTATGTGCCCTCTCTATAGAGAAGAATTGTGGAATCCGGCTGGGTAGGCCCATTGTCGCCAGCCAGTCCCCTAGGAAAAGTTCAACATTCGGACCCTCAGACCCTTTAAGAACGTCCAGGAAACTAATATTGTTGTGCTGTGAGCACCCCTCGGCGTCCTCTGCCCTCACTTTCAAGTCCCACACCTCAGTCTGCAATGTTTTTGGTTGGTCTTGCATGACTACCAAAGAGGGTCCGATCGAGGTCAGGGAGGACTTCGCCTAGTCCCTCCCGCTCAGCGAGTTTTGCATGATCAGTCCGCAGCAACCCAGTCTCAACTTGTATCGCCCCAAGTTGGGCCCCGCCATAGCACTTTTGGAGTACTGTATAGCGTATAATACCTTATCAAACATCCCAGTATGTTTTTCTAAGGTGCATTCCAATTGTTGAATCAGATCTACTGGTGCAGGAGTGGTCACCAACATGCCTATGATGGATTTCTGAGGTGGGGTTTAGGAACCCTCAGCCGAACCATGCCCCAGCAGCCACCACCCACAATGTCACTGGAAGAGTGATCAAATCCTTAGCGATGGCAGTAGACAATGGTGACACAGATCAACCAGATAATAGATGGGGGAATACCATAGTAGATGACCCAGCAAGCATTAGTACACAGGCCACAGAGGTCTTGAGTATCCACCAGGGGCAGTAGTGGAGGCACTCTGCAAAGGGGGGGTACCCCCTAGAGCCCAAGAGTTATGGAGAGCTTCTGAAATGTGTCCCCGCATTTATGTGGCCCTCATCAATGCCACTCCGTAGCTAGCAGCCATCTACAGTTCCGGACTGTAGAGCCAGATATCCTCTGTCATCCAAAGAGGTCCATGCAGGAGAAGGGAACCGGCATATGATGGTCTCCGCAAGCGGACCCTCACCCCCACGTCGTGGTGCCTCTTCGCTCTCTGGAGCACCTGCGGGGCCCTGGATGCCTCAGGCAGCAAGTAGGAGGGGAGAGCCCTTGCCAGTAATTGGGTGTCTCAACGAACCTCCATATAGAAGTATAGAAATGGATGGGTCCAGATCGGAGTGAAGCCTTACAGCAATGCACCTGCTCCTGGTGCCATCTTGGCCACGCCCCCCATAAATGTGCATGCATCATCTGGAAACCAACCAAACCGCTTACAAAGGGTACTGCAACACACACTCATAGAAAACACTGGAGGAGGGAATTTAAAATAATATACCTCATGGGATATAATGTTAAACAAATACAATTATGTTGTTTTTAAAATTACATATATGTGTGTGTGTGCATATATATTTTTAAGTGTAAAATGTTATATTGAATTTAAAATAATTATTAAATTCTTTTCTTTGTTTCACAATAATTGAATAAAACTTTTAATAATAATTCAAAATTAATTAAACAAATGCATTTTCAGAAAATGCAATAAATAATAATTAAATATAAAAATGCTAGTGGGGGATTTTTCTAAAAGTATTTTAAATAATATTTGTAAATTAAATTCATATATTTTACTTGTTTATTGCGGCATTAAACATTTAATTTGATAAGTTAATGTGCTGTAACTTTTGTTGTAGGTTAAATATAATTATTTTCAGTTAATATGCATTTTTATTTTACATTATTTTTACATATTTTTTATATTTTTAATAATTATATAATTGTATTTTTTGTTGCCTATTCTTTACCAAAGGAAGATAACCATCCAGGTGGCAGTGACCTCCTCCTGTGTGTGAAAAGTTACACACAGGAGTAGTAACTTTACAATCGCAAATCCTGCATGTAGGATGCTCCACCAAGGGGCGGAGAAATGTATCTTGTTGTGTTTGTAATTTGATGTATCCAAGTGCAGTATTCCGTGACAATGATTTAATTTGGCGCATTCAAGTACAGCATTGCATGACAATGATTTAATTTAGTGCTTCCAACTCATATGATGTAATTGTGTATAGTATTCAATAATGGCTGTTGTAGGCCTTCTTCTCCACAGCCCAACCCTGGCCTTTCTCTTTCTCCTGTTAAATTTCGAAGATTGTACCTTCAAAGGGTGGGATGTTCTAATGGCCATATAGCCCTTATGACTGGGTTGTTAAGGCCCTCACTGTCGTTACCACGACGGTTTTAAGTTTAACAACTGGTACAGCCGTCGACAGTGGGACTTAAGGCCATATTAAACCTAGCTCGTTTCATAACACCACCTGCTAATAGCCCAGCGATGTGACAACATTGTAGCAAACAATGTGGCACATGCCTCAACATAAGGAATTGCGATTCCTAAATAGCGATTTTTAAGGAATCGCTATTTGGAATTGCAATTCCTTATGCATGTCGGAATCGCAAAATAAATTGTGATTCCTACACATTACCTAATAGCGATTCGCAAATTGTGAATCGCTATTAGGTAATGTCTCTCCATTAATTCCTATGGGGCTACAGACCCAAAGGAATGAATGGTAATGCATTCGCAAATTGCGATTACCAAATTGGTAATCGCAAATTGCGAATGCAATTCCAAGGGTGCCAGGGGGCCTAAGGCCCTCCTGATGCACCCCCCCAAAAGGTAAGTGTGCACATGTGGCACACACACACATGCCCTAAGGGGCATGTGTATGTGCCACATGTCACTTTGAAAAATGCACTTTTGTGCATTTTTCAAAGAATTTGCAAATTACCATCAACTTGAAGTTGATGGTAATTAGCGTTTCCTAAATGCAAAGTCGCATTTAGGAAATGCTACATTCATTTCAAATAGGGAAATGCATTCGCAATTTAGGTAATCGCAAAAAATTGCGATTACCCATATTGCGAATGCAAAAAGGTACATGCCTCGGAAAAGGCATTTTTCCAGTCGCAAAGCAAAATCGGCCCGTTTGCGACCGGTAAAATGCTTGATGCATGTGCCCCAGCGTTATCTGCAAACGAGTGAGTAACTATCCCTGCTTTGATAGTGCTTTGAGTTTCGTACACTAGGGGGCGATATTATACAAAAGCTAATTTCGCACAATATGTTGTATATTTTCAAGATAACTCTCATTTTATGGAGCTCCGAGTGGTACTAACTATCTGTGGTGCAGTATTCTTTTATGTCTGTAGCACTGCTTACTTTTTGCATGTGGTGGGCCCCGGCGCTCATTTTTGGGGTCCGGGTTTACTTTTTATCATCAGACTTTGACGTTAGCAAAGGAGAGAAAGACGAAAAGGGAGAAGGAAGGAGGAAGAGAGACCTAAGGAAAGAGTGACAAAGGTAGAAAGTAGGAATACGAGAATTTGCACAACAGTGGGATCAAGAGTCAGGAAAGATGTATAGCGGAAGAAAGAGGCGGAATCAAGGCCAGGCAGACTGGCTATTCGTCAGCCCCTGAATATGGCAGCGCTGGCGGGGGGCTAACGCTTTGTCACCTGCACCCATGTATTTGTTCATTTTATAAATGAACACTGAAGTGATCTGTCAGCAGTGGTGTGTTTCCCCGTGCATTTAGCATGCCCATTTATTTCCTGAACTGTTTCTAGCTCACTGTTTATGTGACTCTGTCAGGAATGCAGTTCTTCCAGTATAAACTAAGAGGCAGAAAAAGGGGCAGGCAGCTCACACTCTCGACTTCCAAAACAAGGGGGCGTGTTCTGGGCCTGGTACTGCTCCCTCGATGTATTCTAGGTGGCCCACCTAGTATATATTAGAAGCCATATTTATCAAAGGGTTACGTTGCTTTTGCACCACGCAACAGAGTGCAAGCGCGATGCAACCCTTAAGTGCGATTTATCAAGGCATGCAAGGCCACCTTGCGTGGCCCTGCGTGGCTTGATAGATCCAGAGTAAGGCTACGCAGGGCTGCATTACTCTGCCCCAGGGAGTTGTTCTATGGGTGGTGCGTGGGGGTACCCACGCATCCACCCATGGATTGTGACACATTCCCAGATTTACCATAAGTGGTGGACCAGGGAATGCACCAAAACTGCTGTGCCTTCCCAGGTGAGTCATACCAAGGAGAAATATGTTTATTTCTCCTCTTATTTTCCTCTTTCTATGGGTGCTGCATGCTGCAGCACCCATAGAAAGAGAAAAATGCCTCAGGGGGTTGTTTTTGGTCAGGAAGGTGTCCATTCCTGCATGAAAACAATCCTGCTAACAAGACAGGCACCCCTGTACCATGGTGCAAGAGTGCCTGCGTTGGCACTAGGCAGCACATTGTACACCGTGCTGGGAAAAAGCAGAGATGCACTGTATTATGTTAAATACAGCACATTCCTGCCCTTTCCCTGTCACGCAGAGCAGCAAGGTGGCTTGTCTGCGCTGGTCACCTAATGATAAATATGACCCTATATATCCCATAACACCCGGGCCAAAAGAGGGGTGCAACTTTAAAGCGTGCATTTTATAACTTGTTTTTAATCATTTCTTTTAATGAAAAGAAACACCAGGTAAACATGTGTTTTGCAATATATAATGGATTCCTCAGGGCTACAAATTGAATTCATGATACAGTTCTGCATCTGCAAAGTACTTGCCATCCGGAAAGGTTGAAACCCAATTTTCCAATGGCTGTTCAATCAATCAATCAATGACGTGTTCGTTAAGTGCGACTACTCACCCGTAGGGGTCTCAAGGCGCTGGGGGGGGGGGATGTGCAGAATCCATTCCATCAAGGAGGCGGTCTGTCGAAGAGCCAAGTTTTGAGGTTTCTCATGAAGATGGAGAGTGATGTAGTCTGTCTGAGGTGGAGCGGTAGGGCGTTCCAGCCTCCTGCCGCGAGGAAGGAGAAGGAGCGGCCTCCTGATCTGGTCTTTCTGGCGCGGGGGACAACGGCGTAGGAGAGCTGGGCTGATCGTAGGGTCCTTTGGGGTGCGTGGAATTTGAGTCGGCTGTTCAGGTATGCTGGAACGGTGTTGTGGAGGGCTTTGTGTGCGTGGGTGAGGATCTTGAAGGTGATTCTAGTCTCGTTGGTGGACGGTAAAAGTGGTGGGGTGAAAAGTAACAACCCAAAGTAGAACATGCGAACGAGCACACTGAGCGAGCAGGAACTGAAAGGGAGAGCAGGCGGTGGGGTGTGCAGGGTGGGTTATGATGCATTTCACAGCATACATTTCTAGAAAACATAAGGTTAAATTAAACATAAGGGGTTCAAATGGTGTATCTTACAGCCAAATCATTCCTTGGCCATAATCCCCAATTTGTCTTTTTCCAAAATACCCCACAAACCCCAAGTGAAGCCCAGCCCGACCCAACCCTGCACATGCAGATTAAGTTGATCTTCATTCAAAGGGAAGATGGCGCAGTTGAGCCCTGCCCCCAGCCCTTTAACTGCATGGTGCTCTGGTAGTCTGCTGACCCCACCCAGGGCCATAGCTGGTGGAGAGGTGTGGTGCAGCGGCCAGGGCAGCTGACTTCGGAGCACAGGGCTCATGGTTCGATCCCCGGCTCTGGCGGCAGCTCAGCTCAGCACCATGTGACTCTGGGCAATAGCTCACTTAATTTCCACGACGGCCCCCAGCGCCTTGAGACCCGTAAGGGTGAGTAGTTCGCGCTTTACAAATACGGATTTACATTTAGCTGATAGCGCCCTGAGATAAGCAAATCCAGTGGCACTCAGATCAACCGCGCCCACCAGTCTGATGTCACACCTCTGCCTTGTGCCTCCAGGGAGAGGACTTTGTCGCCGGGCACATGTGCAGAAACACCCTTCACCTGAAAAAAACAAAACACTGTCCCAAACAAGTTCATGACTGGGAAGCCAGCTCTACCCTTAGAGCTGCTCACACTGCTCAGTGTGTTCCTTCTCCTATGCTGGTAGGGCTACGCCTCTTTCGTCGTTGAATGCCACCCGCCACTGACTTTTACTGATTACTTTTGAGTCACTGACATTTGATGTATTGTCTTAGGAACTGCAGAATTGCATACGTCCACCCTGCCCCCGAGGGGGGACAGAAAGTCCATTAGACACCAGGGAATAAAAATTAAAAAAGAAATGAGGTGGGGGTTGTTCACCCTAGCATCAGTTCATGCTCCCAGCCACCCAAAGGGCACAAAAGTGTATCTGCCCCACCAGGGGCAGATTAAGGGTGTTTACCCTGAATCTGCCTTGCCGAGAAGGACCAAAATTGCTCCCCAGACATCAGAGAAGGTAAAAAGTGCCACAGGCTATAACGCACTTGCAATAGGGCAGATGAGACATCCGCCAGTTTTGTGACAGAGCATCCCGTCCTCCAAACTCTAAATATATCCCTTAATGTTCAATGCAACATGTGAGGACCATATAAAGGGTTTACTGCCCTCTGGACCAAGAAGGCACTTGTGGTCACCGGCCAGATTCTCTCCTCAAGGAATGCCTGTGCCAAACAGAGCCTGGGAACGCTTAATGGGTCAGTAACAACTATTAACCTTTTCACTTCCATATTGTGTTCTAGACAATATTATATCAGTTTTATACCAGTCCGTCAATAGAATGTGTTACATTTAGTTGTGATTAGTATAGAGGGTAGAATAACTGTCAGTGTTACTTCATGTATGCAGAGAATATTTCACCCAATCTTTAAGGAAGGTGATAAGTGTCAAACAGTGTTTTTTCCTCCAATGAGAGATCTACCAAAAACACATACTATTGAAACTGCCCAATTGGAAGCGCTTATCAACAAAATAAGAGATTTACATAAGTGTTAAAGTGATCGCTACGCATTTAATTGATAGCAAATATGTTTCAAGTGCTAATTCCTTTGCTTTTACCATAGCCTAGTACCTGGACTATAAAAGTACAAATACTTCTGTTTATCTTTGTATCACATGGACACTATGTAGAGTGTACATAGTGCACACACTTCCACTTGTACGTATTGTTGACAAAAAAAAAATGCTTGTCTTTAAATTGTTTATTTACCATCTTGCATGCCTTCCTCTTGCATTTATTTTACCAGAGACATACAGTGTACGGTAGCATCTCCAAGCCATGTGTGACACCTTCTTTCAATCTTGACTCTTTAGCCACTTTGCTTTCAGTGTTTTGCAGTTGTGATATTTCCATTCCATGTCTCTGCCTACAAATCTCAACCTGAAGAGGGCTGACGGACAAATAGTCTGTAGTGCCTCCAAGGGCCCGATTGCACATAGGGCACACTTTTCCTGTTTGCGCCACATCGCACCTTTAAATAGGTGCAGCATGCACAAACAGGGAAAGTGCACCCTATTACAGTGAATGCGCTGCCCCCAGGGCAACCCTGATCTTCTGATGCCCTGGGGGTAAAGCATTCAAACCTTGCTTCAAAGCCAGTCAGTGTTTCACTGTGCGAGCGACAACTCGCCTGCACTTTTAAGAGTGATTAGAGATCCCTGTGCAGGCGGGTGCAGTGAGTGACTGCGCCCGCCTGCAAGGGGATATCTGGGGGGTCCATAGGACCACCTTTCACCCCTCCGGAGGGCTGCCATAAGGGGGTGCACTGACAGTGCGCCTTCTGACAGCTATTTTGCCTATGCACTCGCATTCATAATACGGCACGGGCACAGTGGTAAAGAGATCCCCTCATTTGACTGGGGCCACGCCCCTTTGCAAATGAAGGAACTCCCTCTTGAGATAGCATTGGCACTATATGAGCGCTAGCTCTATCTGAATTACAGAAGGGGCCGCACAAGCATCTGCGGCCCTTTCTCTAATGTGCCTCGGGGGCACACAAAGGGGGCGCACATGCCCGTTGCTCTCCCGGTGCACCTTCTGTAATACAGCCCCAAGTGTCAAACATAACACAGAGCTAAGTGGCAGATTTGCATCAATTATTCACCTACATTGATGCTAGTCGCAAGGTAGATGGCAGGGAGTCACACAGCAGGATTAAGAAATACAGCCTCACTCACTAGGGAAGCTGATCTGTATTTCACACAGAGCTGGTAGCGGCTGACAGCGGTCACAAACCGTGGGGCAGATTTACAGATATTTCATGCAGTGCAGCAAACAAATTTGATGTGCTGCTTCTTGCAACAGGGAAACATCGAACACAGCTTAATCTGCTAAATTTGCTCTTCTGCTGGTGTTATTCCCTCTGCTAGCGCACTAACAGGCTACCTTGCACGATGCACAGCCTCACACCATGGTGCAGAAGTGAGTGTGTGATGTCTGGCACAGGCTTAGTATTGGAAGTATACCCTTCCAGTACATATTCTTATGCCAATGCAAATCCAGACCATTCTCACATATTGCACGAGTACTGTGCACTGCAGCACAAATGCAGTGCATATGTTTTTATGGAGTAATAATTACATTTCCCCTTGTTAATGCCTGCTTCATGGAGGCATTTGTTTTTGATACAAAGCCCAGTCTGGTGATCTTAGTAGATTGGGCTTTGCCTCTAAACCTATTGGTATTTGTGCTGATACGCCCTAGAAATGGCCCTTGACGCAAAGCAACACCAAGGTGTGTTTGAGCTAAGAAAAGGGTACCTTTCCAGTGCAAAACATCTTTGCTTCAAATGGCTTTGAGCTGGTGCAACACCCTAGAAAATATGGGCCAGAGTCTCAAACTGATTTATTCCTGGCGGTAGCCTGCATGGGCATCAAGTCATACAATAACGGTCGCCACATGTGTGTCACTGCAAAGGAGCCTTGGAGCGCAATGCGTCCTGCTAATGTGTGGCCCGAATAGTGCCTTGACATCTGTGCAAAGAGTACAGTTTCCACATTGAATACTTGCCCTGGCATTACCAAGCAAGTCATTAGCTGCACAATAAGCTGAAAGAGGTACAGCTAGGAAACAAGCAATGGAAAAGCCAATAAGTTTGACTTTTAATCAGTGCATAATAATTGATGAGTGGCTTTTTGTGTGGGGTTGTTATGGTGGACAAATTAGTTGATTGTGGCAATTGGGAGTGAGTAAATGCAAGTGACTGGACAAAGGTGAGTGCTAAAGTTTAATCCACGCACCATTAACTGCTGATGAAAATTTGGACATTTCTGGACATCACAGTAATAAACACACATGCACTGTTGCATCTTTTTTTAAACTTATATGGTCAGATTTATCATGGTATTTTGTTGCCCTCGCGTCATGCATGGTGTCGCAAGACAACGCAATACTAAAGTCAGATTTATCAAGCAATGCAAGGTCACCTTGCATGGTCCCCATAGCATGGTAAATCTGGAGTAACGCCAGCCAGCGCAAGTCGCTGCCATGATTCACTCTGCCCTGGAAAGGTGTTCCATAGGTGAAGCGTGGGTGTTCCCACTCATGCACTCTCAGATCTTGGCGCATTCCCAGATTTACCAAGATTGGTAAACCTGGGAATGCATCAAAATGCTCTACCTTCCCAGAGGAGGCCCAACGGGGAGAAATATATTTTTCTCCTTGTCGTTTCTTCTTTCCAGGTGTGCTGCTGTTGCATAAGTTACAACTTTGGTGTAACTCCTACAAGGTGCGTTTTCCCACCTGCAGGCAATATGGGTGAACTTGGTTCAAACGCATCATCGATGAATGTGAAAGACAGGTTATTGTAACCCCGCAAGATGCTATTCAATGTGTAATTGACATAGAAGTATTGCTTTTGGAATACTAATAATCCTATAAAGGGATCAGGGGCACCGTGATAACAATAACAAACCTTATTTTGTTATTCACAGTATTACACACACACACTGCACTAAGAAGAACTAACACTTTTTAAGTAAATAGTATTTATTACTATAGGAATAATCTGTTTCTCAGTACGTCTAAAGCAATTACATGGATTATAAAAACAGCAAGCAGACACTTTATAAGTAACAAGAATAAAATGAACATTTCTAGAATTTTTTTTTAATATGATTTAAAACCTAACACTCTAATGCCCTTTTCTGTGCTAAACTAAGGGAGCATAGAAGGCAGAGCAACTTGCAGTCTAGAGTTTCTTAGGGAGAAGAGATGCACTGCATACCTTGTTGACAGCAAAAGCTGTCTTTATCACGGAGACACGAAGACAGTGTTCCCCATGAAGAGCAAGTACACTCTGCAGTAGCAGTCAGTCGGTCTTCCTCTAGGACTCTGCTTTATCAGCTTCAGGCAAGATGTAGCATCAGCGAGGTTTGCTGGCAGTAGTACAGACCGTCTCTGGAAGAATCTTGGGCGACAACCTGGGCAAAGGGCCTCTCCTGACAAGTGGTCAAATGGTAGTCCTAATATATTAAGGGCCAGATTCAGATTTCGGCGAACGGGTTACTCCATCACAACGGTGACGGATATCCCGCCCGCTGAAATATAAATCCCATAATATCCTATGGGATTTATATTTCAGCAGACGAGATATCCGTCACCATTGTGAAGGAGTAACATGTCTGCTGAAATCTAAATCAGACCTTAATTCTTATCAGAAATTGGAATTTCTGACATAAGTTTAGGAATGCCTGACATAGATTCTGTGCATCAAGGTGTGCATCACAGACGTTTCAATGTGAACATATAAGATAAAAGGAAGTCAATGCAGACTACATTATTTTGGTTATATGTCTGTGTTCTTTTTAAACCTTGACATGGTGAAGAATAGACATTTGACCCATACAAATGTTGCATAAAGTATTGTATCTGTGTCATTAATCAAATTACTTGACACTTTCACAGATCTTAGAAAGATAAAGTCAGATGACATCTGCGTCTAAGGGCAGACATAACAATGATTCAACATAAATCGGGAAAGATGGTGACTTCCATTGATGGAAAGTGGGAAGATGGCAACCTCCATTAGGCCAGCTTGGGTTAGGGCTTACCTAAGATGAAGTCAGACCTAAGGGAATTTTTGTCATCCGCGGCTTGTACGTCTTAGAGTGACGTCATAGGGGCATATCTAAAAAATATGAATTCATCCAGTCTATATGGAAATCCATGCTCCCTAATTACGGAGGTCTAAAATACCTAGAGCCGAAAATATACACCTAATCAAACTGTGTATATAAAAGATAATAAAAAGCAAATCATGCAATATTAAACATAGAAATGAAGCCCAAAACGAAGGCAATCAACACATCATATATGTAAATGTCAAAAATGATACAAATAATCAATATAGCGAAGCACGAATATTTTCAAGCCTTAGATTGTTACAGATAATCTATATATATATATATGTGTTGTAATCCACCTCCCCACGTTGGTCCAAGCTCTCAACCAAGCTGTGAAGAATTTGCCGCCTTCTTTACTGAGAAGACAGAAAACATAAAAACGGACCTACTTAAGGCCCTAGTAACTCTCAATGGCACTCACAAGAGCACCCCACTTCCCTCTCTAACATTCCCTAGCCCACTCTCACCAAAGTTCGCCCTAAAAAATAACGCCGAATGGTCTTCCTTCAATATTTACACAGAAGATGCAATATTAAAAACGCTCACGTCATTGAACCCCTCTAACCACTTCACCAATCCTCTTCCTGCTAACTACCTAAAAGAGTTCATACCGCTGCCTTTGCCTCTATGGACCAAGATTATCAATACCTCTCTGCTTCAAGGAATCATTCCTGAAAGCCTTAAATCTGGGCAGGTATCACCCATCTTAAAGAAACCAACGGCAGACCACATGGACCTAAATAACTACTGCCCGAGCTCTAACATCCCAACTCTGTCTAAACTCCTAGAAAAATGTGAACACAGCCAGCTGGGAAACCACATTGACCATTTCAACCTGCTCAACCAATACCAATCCGGCTTTCGCGCAGGACACAGTACTGAATCGGCCACGACTCACATAATAGATGACGCACTAAAAATCCTTGATCAAAACGAAGCCTGTCTGCTAATCCTTCTTGATCTCTCTTCGGCATTCGACACCGTCAAACATGACAATCTTCTGGACCTTCTGAAATATAGAATGGGCCTATCAGGATCAGTTCCAAATTGGTTCACCTCTTTCCTCCAAAATAGATCCCAAAGATTCAAGGTCAATCAATCCTTGTCTACGGCCGTCCCAGTCACTTTAGGAGTACCGCAGGGTTCATCCCTCTCGCCCACACTTTTCAACCTTTTCATGGAACCACTCACCGAAATTCTCAGTTCCTCAAACATCCACTATCACATGTACGCTGATGATACACAACTATACTTAAAGATCACCTCTCTGGACGACATCACATCTCTCAATTCAACTCTTCAAAAAACCCAGACTTGGCTGCCGGAAAACCACCTGAAATTAAACACCCTCAAGACTGAATTCCTCCTAATCGCTCCTCCCAACCAAACTACCAACATTGAAGAATGGCTTAAACAACTAACAGTGCTCAACTGCCAACCTCATATTGTTGACTCAGCAAAATCGCTGGGATTAACACTTGACAGAAATCTAAACATGCAGAAACATATTAGAGCTGCAACAAAAGGAGCAAACATTCAGATGAACAGCTTGAGAAAACTAAAACCATTCCTTCCCGCAAATGACTTCAAACTGGCAGTTCAAGCACTAGTAATCTCAAGACTAGACTATGGGAGTGCAACACTTTGCGGTCTTCCCAGATCATCAACTGCCCCTCTAAGAGCCTCGCTCAATTCAGCGGCTAGACTCATCATGGGCTCAAAAAGAAATTGTCACATTACCCCCGACCTCAGAGCTCTTAACTGGCTACCTTTCAAAGCTAGAATTCAACTAAAAATCGCCTGCATGACTCGCAAAGCCCTACATCACAATACTCTGAGTTACTTGGCCCAGAAATTGGTGCTCTCTTGTGGCAACAGATCCTCCAGAAGTACCAGCAATCTTCTTCTGAAACCACAACGCTTTGCCAAAAAGAAAACATACAACCGTGCCTTCTCTGGAATCGCTCCTAGGATTTGGAACGCACTGCCCCCGGAAACCAGACGGAATCCTTCTTTTACCTCTTTTTAGAAAGAAGTAAAATCCTTACTCTTAAGGAAATTCACATGAAACATTGTACATATTGCCCTCAACTGATGTTTGTATTACAAGACTTATTTATGTAATTCTGTGTTCTTTTTGCTTCCTACTTTCGACCCATGTAAAGCGCTCTGATACCCACAAGGGTCATGTTCGCGCTATATAAAACCTTCAAAATAAATAAATAAGTAAAGGTTTTATGTGTGACAGTGATTAAACATACCAGTGATCTTATGAAGCATGCCAAATAAAAAATATGCAGTATAAAAATAAAATGAGTCTTATTAAAAAGAACAGTTTTCTTCAGTTCATTAAAAATACAGGCTTTTGCGGTATGTGTGCCACATCGTTGTTCCCTGGTCAACTAACTTGTTGAATTCATTGGTTGTCAGAGAACATGTCGACTTCATTGGGTGCACACACAGCACATGTGTGATTGTTGCGGAATCCATACAGAGCATGCTCATAATTAGCAGTCTGTGTATTTGGACCAGCAATTGATTGTCATGGGAACTCATTGGTAGTTATGGCTCCTCTCCAGAGGGTTCGAAAGATAACAGCGAGTCAAGCCATTCATCAAGAGCTGTGTCAAGAAGTGCCACAAGTTATATTGCCCTATCATAGGAAGCATCCTGTAGAAGGGACAGATGCATTGCTCGGCATTGTTCTGGTGCTCATGTAGAGGTTGAATAATCAATTCCATATCAAGGTAAGCCACTAGGGGTTGTTCCAGATGTAAGTCCAAGATGTCTTCAGTCAGACAGTATATGCACCAGAACACAGGTTTTAGTGGTGTAGCGTCCATTTTGCGAAAGGTGAGTATCCAGTGATCACTGAGTTCAAATAGCCAAGCATGTCCCATGTAGCATGCTAGAGTCTCTCTGCAGCTTTGCTCAGCTGGATACATGTAGTCCATGTTGTTGATTTCCTTGTCGTAACAGGAAGAAGATGAGGATACCACAGCCGATTATCAGTATGATGATTGCAAATCCTCCAAAATGGCTGGAAAACAAAGAATGAAAAAATTACGGAATCAGTCCAAATACTGCTGCTTTAAATCCAGTCACCAGACCAGATCCAATGTTGAAAAAAAGATGTAGAACACCAGCTGTCACAGACAAATTAAATATTGTGTGTACGACATCTGTAAAATGCATCGGGTATTGTGTGCGTAGCAGCCTCTGAATTTCTGAAGCAGTTCTGGCTGTTTACAGATTATAAACTTCAACCACTGAAGTCAAAGGGACTTCTTTTTGCAATAGAACAAACAATGGCTTAAATTGCATAGATTTCATACTTATACTCGGCCAAGGGAGGTTCCTAATGGTATTTTTAGGTGGAGGATACAAGGTACACAACACTGTTTTGTTTCTGAAACTGTTATCAGGTATGGCTGGCTGGGTTCCAACCCACAGCAAGTAACATTTGTTTAAAATAAATGAGACCCATTATTCAGAAGTTCATGATGTGCAGGAATGGATGCAATGGGAAAAACAGATAAAACACAACCCTGGCGTCAAAGCGCTACACATTCCATGCAGTGATATGGTGTCACACAGAAGGGAGTGCCCAAGGAGATTTCTACAATTGTCCGTACTGCTATACGCAGGGTCAACTTCATTTTCTTTCAAACAGATATGGGAAAAAGGAAACTTCCATGAATGGAATAATTGTGAATCATGCATAGATTCATGCCAGCCAATAGATGTATATTTTTGACATTTGTGAAAATGAAATTGCAATGGGCAATGAAATAATTATGTGTACTAACCAGGTAATAGGTGGAATGTCACTGGCTGTAAATGGTGCATCTTCAACTTGTTCTATACTTCATTGGGTGTATGAAGGTTTTTACTTAGCCTTTGTTTTTTGCGTTAGAGTCAAATTATATGGTTCAAACCAGGCTGTTATATTAAGAAGTTACAAAGGCACGAAACCTGATCTAAGTGTTTGTAGTGCCCAATTTAGTTATATAATTTCTCGTAACTGAGCCTGTCCACGCTGTAATAACTTCAGGTCTCCTTTCAGGAGGTCTAAGGCTGAAGACAAAATGTGATTTAATGAGTACACTCTTTTAGGAAGCGTGTGCATTCTATTGCCCATAACTTTAAAAATGGTTTGCATGTTTTCTTGATCTATTTGTCTAATTCTTTCTGCAGTTTCTTTTCTGACTAATTGTTTAATTCATTGTAGCAGGCATATATTCCTGTGGCAAGGAATCTTTTATTTCTTTTTAGGACGTGGTCCCAAAAGAAAGCCAGAAAAATTCATATTCTCACTAATTGAGGAAAAGTGTTCTTTCACAGCTGAAAGACTAGAATGTTCCAACCATCGTTGGCATAGTTTCCTATACTATAGGTGGTGACTACTACAGGTGTATGTGGATTGTAACGTGGATCAGGACAATTGATTTTAGGTTCAGGAGTGCTGTAAAGGAAACGTTGCATTCAGGTATCAGAATCATATCTCCAAACCATCAACAGAAAATTGGGTTCAATTATAGGTTCCATTCTGTATCATATCATTTTATGTCCGATTCAGAAATATCCATTTGAAAATGCCAATTACTGAACATGGTCAGATTGACTGTTGGAATAGAAGTTTCTATAAATCTTTCATTGTTCCGAATCCCAGACAAGTAGTCTGCTGGTTAGTTTTGTTCAGACAGATTATTTTTTCAGTATGAGCTCCCAACGCCCAACTACTATCTTTCATCATCCTGCCTGACAGCACACACTGGAGCCCTTCTGCCAGACCCTGACTCTAGTGCAGTGGGCAGCTCCTAGGCCCCTTCGTGCTGGTCAGCGGGCTGACAGAGTGAATTTGAGACAACCGCCGTGTGGGGGAGAAGAACACTCATGACGGAGGCTGGTACATTGATTGCGCAGGGACCTGTGAACGATCCTGCGGGGGCCCCCGGGTTCGCTGGGTCTGCAGTCCCAGAACCACTTGATGACGACGACCGCCACTCGAGAGGTGAGAGGAGTGCCTTCCCCCCCACCCTCGAGGGAATTTAAAGTCAGGGCAGCGGATCTGGTAGGACCGCAGCGTGGTGGCCACCCGGAGCGGCTGTGGGACCTGGGACGAACCTGCCGTTGGCCTATGCAGCGGCTGCGGTGAACTTGCCATATGGAAGTAGGAGGCAGCTGTGGAGGCCCCTGACTGGTGCCCCCCTCCCCTCGACTCATCCGCCGGCACAGGAGGTCAAGTGCTTTGCCAGACCACCACCCCTGCTGAGATTGGGCCTGGAGACCGGGCGGGCCTCTGCGGGGGTCACTGGCTGCCTGGGCCGCAGTCGGGCCCACCTGCCTGGCGGCTGGGCCATCCTTTAGGTGATGGCATGGGGCCCATTTGCTGCTACCACTGACCTATTCCACCTGAGAGATATAGAAGAGAGCGACACAGTGGGGGCTGGAACAAGGCATAGCCATTTTGAATGGGGGTGGCCCCTGTGGGGTGCATTCGGCCCCCCTGCACCCTGAGTGCTGTATGCTGAACCACTGCGATGTGGCTTGCTCCAGGGGGCCTTTTGAGTGGTGGCATTGTGTGATCACCTGAGGTCGCTCCCCAGCAACTACCTGAAGAAGCTGAGGTTGGAGACCGTGCCCTGATGATAGCGGGCCCGCACGGCTGCTGCCTCCTGTGTTGCTCCTGAGTGCCCAGGGGCCTCTGACCACGGCTCGACTGTCCCTCCCTACCCGGGCCCCCCTCCTTGGACAACACCAGACTCCCTCTCCTCCAGGGGGGCTTGACTGCCAGCCGGTGACTGCTCATGCTGCCTTGAGGCAAGCAGGTCGGCTTTCAGTGGCGCTCCACTTGTCCGGCTGGCCTGCCTTGCCCAGGGGGGCTGTACGGAAAGCCCCTTGCAACCTGGGCCGGGGCCCCTCTCTCGTATCCGCTCACGCTGCCCTGAGGCAAGGGGCCTAATTTTGCTTCAAAACACCCTTCTGGTTCACCTGATGCCCCCCCTGTGATTGAAGATGGGCAGTGATAAACCTGCACCATCGAAGGCCACTCAAATGAAAATGTATCAATACACCACTTCAGTACCTGACACCAGAGGTGCATCAGGGGAATCCTCATCGACACTCTCGGCCATACTCACAGCTATCCAGGACTTTAGAGAGGCAGTGGAAGCCAAGGTGGAAGGCATCCGTATTGATCTCTCCCTCCTGCGCCAAGACCTTCGCAAAGTGGCGGAGTTACTGAGGCTGAAGCATGGATCTCGACGACCAAGAATGACGTTGGGACCCTCAAACATCACGTCTCTCAACTGAAGTCCACTGTGGTGGGCCTCACCAAGCAGGCTGAAGACGCTGAAAATCGCTCCGGATGGAACAACTTGTGTCTGATTGGCCAGTCCGAGTTGGTTGAGGGGGCCAGAATGGACAATCTTTTGGTGGACTAGTTCCGGGCCTGGATCCCAGCTGACAAGCTGTCCCGCTGCTTTGTGGTGGAGCGGGTACACTGTGCTCTGACCAAGAAGCCTCCCCTAGGGGCAACTCCCCATCCAGTGGTGACACGCATCCTTAACCACCGAGACCGGGACACCATCCTTCGAGAGGCCCGGGCCCACCCTGACCTACTACACTCCAATGCTAAAATCTTAATCTTTCTGGATTACACCAAGGCGGTCCAGCAGCGACGTCGCACATTTAAAGAGGTCAAGCAAAAGCTCTCTGCGCTTAACATCTGCTATATGCTCCTTTTTCCAGCCCGGCTAAAAGTTATATTTGCATCCCCCACCTTCTTCTTTGACACCCCAGAGCAGGCCTGGGAATGGGCAATAGAGCATCAAACGCTCCACAGACAGGGCTTGGAAAGCCAGGAAGAACCTGCGATGGGGGAACGTCAAATGCCGCCTCTGGCCCGGGGGCCCCCGCAGAAGACATACCAAATCCCGGAAAAAAGAGTCGAATCAGGACGGGCGACAGACCTCCTTAAACCCGGCTCCAGCGGTTGCTGCGCGGCGCTCCGTGGATCAGAAGTCCTTTCTATCTGATACTCAGGCGATCTTCAAGTCCACCGAAAATCTGCTCAGACTCATTGACCTAGACATTGGAAGTTCCTCAGCGGAGACACAGATTGGGTCCTGCGGGGAGGGGCCGAAAGACCTGGGAGTGAACCAGAAGTGGTACTGTATACCTGTTGGCTGTATTGCCGAACTGATCAGGGGACAGGAGGGAACTCCTGCATTAAAAAATACATACCATGACCCACTATCACTCTCTGTGAAGTTGCTGTCATGCAAGATTATCCTTATATGGGCGAATGAAGCTCCTGACCATGAGGTTACCCCCCTTCTACAGTTAGTTGTAAATGTTCTTTATAAGGCCGACAGATTCTTCCAGGGTGGAAGTATAGAGTGAGGGGGGGAGTTGGGAGGAGGGTATGTTGTTTTCGTTAGAACTAGTATTTTAACGTGTTTTCTTTTCAGGTACTCACTAATTAAGCTCTCCACTGTCGGAAGCTACACTTCTGGGTGGAATTGGGGAATGCTGACTAGGATTCCAATACTGCCTCTGGGGGTCCTGGGTTGTCCCTGACACTTTAAACTGTGACTATCCAATGGTTAGAGTTGTCTCCTGGAACGTGAATGGTCTCTTGGACTGCATTAAAAGATCAGCAGTTATGCGTTATGTTAAACACTACAAGCCAGACGCAGTGCTGCTTCAGGAGACACACCTTCTGGGAACCCAGGGGCAGATTTACAAGCCCCTTGTGACACGTTTACGCCGCCGTTGCGTCACTTTTGTGACGCAGGGGCGGCGTAAACAATGCGCCACGTTGCGACACATTTACAATGTGACGCATCTATGGAGATGCGCGACGTTGTAAAGCCCTGCGTCACATTATACCTGTGTCAGGTATAATGTATGCAGGGTGGGCGTTCCGACGCAAGAAAGCCTCTTAAAAGTGACACAGTGAAATCTATAAGATTTCACTGAGTCACTTTTACGACACCGCTGCGTCAAAACCTTACGCCTGCTTGAAGCAGGCATAAGTAGTGACGCAGCATAACAGGAATAGGCATTCCTGAGCATTGCTGGAGTTGCGTCGTGCTTGCGACACGACTCCAGCAATGCGTTGCCTTTGCGCCAACAGATGCGTCACGTATCTGTCAATCCTTGCACCACGGTGCGCCGCATTGTAAATGCAACGCATACATGGTGGCGCAAGGATTTTTTTGCGTGACGCAAATTAACTGACACATCTCTGCTGATATGCAGAGATGCATCAGTTCTTGTAAATCTGCCCCCCACTGTTCTTTCCTGGGTCAATTCGGGTATGACCGAGTGTATCATGTGGACTATTCTGGGGGTTTCAGAGGGGTAGCAATCCTCTTACACAAAACTTTACCAAAAGCAGTATCTGATGTTCACTGGGACACCCAAGGGCAGTAGGTGAATGTGGAAGGGTGACTAGAGGGTAATCAATTCAATCTCATTTGCTGCTATGTTCCCCCACAACTTCTAAAACCCACACTACGGGCGGTTCAGACTCTCCTTGCGGCCCTCCCCGCCCAGGACAACCATAACCGGGGGGATTTCAACGCGGTTCCCAATCCCGCACGAGACACATTGGATGCTCCGCGGCCAGGACGGCTGACGTGCTCTGCAAGCCTCGTCTCCTGCGCAGACTCCATGGGTCTTTGTGATGCCTGGCGTAGTTGGAATCCTGCACGACACTCCTATACACACTTATAAATGGACCACAAGATCGAATCTAGGATTGATCTCTTTTGGCTGTCAGCCTGTGATTTGCTACAGGTCCGAATACTGCAGAGAGGCATTTCAGACCATGTTCCTATTCTTCTTGAATGGGGTTCTCATGTCGACTTACCTCGTCCAATGTGGCGATTCACACTGATGGACCAGGATTGCGTGGACTTTGTGGAGCAGGAGATACCTGCCTTCTTCAAAGATAACCAGGACTCCGTGTCCTCTAACGGTACCTTGTGAGCAGCAAGCAAACCCAAATTATGAGGTCGTCTCAAGGGGTATGTGCGACACAGGGAGCGGTGCCAGCAGAGACAGATAACGAAGCTTGAGACCCAGATCATTGATCTGAAACGAACGTCCAACGGTTCCAGATCGGAGGCAACTGACTGTTCACTGGAGATGGCAAGAGCCAAGCTGCATCAGGTCTCATTGAACAGAGCGCGACAATGTTGGAGGGCATCTACCAAAAGAGTATATGCCCCAGAAGACAAATCGGGCAAACTAATATACTAGTTGGCAACTCTGGAGGTATCTAGAAGGGTGGTCCCGGCCATCAGCGATGGCTCCAGCGTCCTATGTGAGGAACTACCTGCCATTGCCCAGGCATTCGCGACTACTATCAGGACTTGTTTGTGCCATGCCAACCCCCCACAGATGAACTGTGCTGTCCACTTACTGGGGATATCCCCTTACCATCTATCCCTCCCTCCTTGGCCCAAGAGTTGAATCTGCCGCTATCGGTGGAGGAGAGAGGACAACCAATCACTGATCTCCAGTCCGGGAAGACCCTTAGCCCTGATGGGTTCCCCATCGACTTTTCTAAACGGTACCGGGATCTCTTCTCTCCTCCACATTTATTGGCCCTCTGTGCTGATGCCCTGAAACGCAGTTCTTTTCCCCCAGATCTGGACATTGCCACCATTGTGGTTATACCAAAGGCTAGCCAACCGGCAGAATGCTGTTCGTCATACCGTCCCTTATCAATGCCGACATCAAGATCTTTGCGAAGGTATTGGCGAGCAGGATTAGTCGAACCCTCACATATGTAGTGCACCCTGACCAGTGCAGCTTTATGCCGGGTAGGAGCACCCGCCTACTGTATTCAAAGAGTGCAGCAAGCTCTATATCAGGCACCCCACCTGGACAAAGGGCTGGCTCTCCTCCTGATTGGCTCCCAAAAGGCCATCGACACAGTCTCTTAGTCCTTCCTTGAGGCCATACTTCAGCAAGCGGGCTTTAGACCTATCTTCTGCAGACTGGTGAAGCTGTTGTACAGTGCCCCCTCTGCACAGGTCCGGGTAAATGCTATCCTCTCCCTGTCCTTTCAAATTAGTAGGGGAACGCATCAGGGCTGCCCCCTGTCCCCGCTACTCTTCGCTCTCGCTGTAGAGCCATTGGCACGCCTGATGAGATGTGATGCGCACATTTGGGGCAGGCAGTAGGGAGGTGGCATGGAAGACTGCATTGCTTTATACGTGGATTTTGTCCTGCTCTTTCTCAGTGACCTCCAAACGACGGGTCCTAGGTGCCTTGAGATCCTTTGATTATATGCTGAGGCATCGGGCTTGCGGGTGAACGCTGGCAAATCTGTCCTGGTATCGGTAACTGGTGAGGCGGCAGGGAGACACTGGTTCCCCAACAATCCTACCAAGCAGAACTCCGCAATATACCTAGGGATCCACATTTCCTGCCTTCCAGATCTGGCCTGGTCTCTCAGTTTGCATTCTCCTGCATTGACGTTAGACCGCAACTTACGTAAATGGAGCTGCCTACCTCTTAACCCAATGGGACGCATTGTTCTGTTTAAAATGATGTGTCTGTCCCAGTATCTCTATGTCCTAGCAGATTATCCTCACTCTATTCCCCGTGCGTGGTTCCGCTCCCTTACTTAGAAATTAACCTCCTTCATTTGGGCGTGTGGGCAACATCGTGTGGCCTACACGTCAGCCCATAAATCTTCATTTGATGAAGGCCTCGGCGCTCATGACCTTTATGAGTATTATCTTGCCACTCACCTGTGAATGAATGGTTTACCGGGGATGGGATGATCCTGCCTACCATCTTGAACTACATCTTATAAGTTTCTAGGGGCTTCTTGATCTTCTCTATGGCACCCCTTGTGGTCCCGTCATGTACTTGAGTGACGGTGCTCTGCTGGAGAGCAGCCCTACGTCTCACTCGCTGAACGCACCGCCTCACAGACATGACACAGCTGTGGTAGGGCACCTGACTGGACCAAGTGGCTGGCCTTGTGAGTTTTTCTCAAAGGGACCACATCAGTATTACCTCCCTGGGTGATGTTTGTAGAGGGGGCTCCTAATATCCTTTCAAGAACTGCAGAACCAATACAGCCTATCACGCACACAATTCTTTCACTATCTACAACTGCATCATGCTCTACTGACCCACCTCCCGGCGGACGAGCAGATCCCTGAATACAGCCTCCTTGAAGCAAAACTCATTACATGCCGCCTGGGCAAAGATGCAATTTCTATGACCTATCACTCCCTAATGATCAATGCGCCGGATTTCTTCTCGCATCTCTGTTGTAAATGGGAGGGCTGGGTGGTCGATCGGGAAGACGAAGACTGGAGGGAAGCCTGTCTGGCCCCAAGGGAACTAGCTATCTCCTTGCGATTGCGGATTGTTCAAGTTAACTACCTATATGCAACATACCTGTCCCAACATCAACTGCAGCAGATGGGCCGGGAGAGCAAGCTGCATGCGCATGCTGCTACGCCCCAGGTGCTGACTTCTTTCATATGGCATGGTCCTGCCCGCTCCTGACACCTTTCTGGAGTGGAGTGAGCCAGGAGATCTCTAAGGTCCTCGGCCACCACATTGACTTGGGCCCTCGGTAGCACTTTTGGGTTTGTTAGCGGGAATTGGTGATTCCCGTACAGAAAGAATATTTATTGGGGTGGCGTACTTAATAGCCAAGAGGGACATTGCTCGCTGCTGGAGGCGTCCTGAGGCCCCCTCCCTTGAGGTGTGGTGGAAGGGCGTTGACTGGTGTGCGCGCCAAGAACAACCAATTTATGAGGCCCGTGGCTGCCCTCGAAAACATGAGAAAATAGGGGGAGGTTGGTGTACTTATCATGGACTGCCTCTGTAAAGATATATTTCAACTGGGAAACTGTGAGTGTTTGACAATCTGATCCAGAGATGTGATTTCACTTGACTGTAACTATATGTAGATGATGTTGTGTACTACTAAATCTAATACAATTTGGTTATTTAAAAAAAAATACTTGTCATAAAACCACTGACAAGCATGAACCAGTCTCTGGCAACGAGAGACTGTAGAAGGGGTTGAAAAGTACCCTGTGAAATATTCAGTCATTTCCTAATGCTGTTGGTCGCCTAAGGTTTTCGAAAAGGTGCCAGTTCAAATGACGTAGCATTAGGTGGAATTTCATAGTAAACTATGGAATTACATTGGGCGGTAGCCACTGTCATATTAACAGCATCAGTTGTGTTTGTTGCACTCAATATCCTACTAAAGTGTTAAGCTCAAATAACCCAGTCTGGGAACTCGATCTAGAAAGTTTATTGCTGTGTTCAGGGGATAGGGTATTCGTAGTAGGGAGAGGCTGGGGACCACTACTCTGAATCCTTCTTGGTGTCAGCTGAGGTCGGCTGTAGAGGACTGGCCACATGCTGCTTTTTGACGTGGTTGATGGACACCTGTCTTGTTCTCCTTGAGCCAGGCAGAAGAGGCAAAATAACAGTTCTGTTGCTTTTTACCTGAAGAACAGTGATGGGTGGTCGGTAAGATGGTTAAAAAGATTTCTTGTGGATTTTCTGCCAAACTTGGGAACCACCAGTCAGCAGCAGTGATACCCTTCTCTTCACAGGTGGCGGCTTTAGAGTGGTTTGTGTTAGATAGCTTGTCTATGACTTCTTTTACTCTGTAAAACATTCAAACGTTTCTCCAAGTAAAATTAATCTGTGTCTGCCACCTTCCCACAATTATTTAAGCCAGGCACATAAATAGGAAATCCATCCATGGAGTGCGTTCTCCCAATTCTCGTTTAGGCAAGTTTTTTAATGCTCTCTAAACTCCATACAGATTATGGTACGAACTAAGACCTGAACTTAGCACCCTAGCAGTCGAAGCTTGTTTAATCATGCCATTGGCCCTCTCTACAAAGCCATTCGATTCAGCTTTCAATAAGTTGCTGAATTACAGATAAACTCCCAGAGCAGACATTGAATCCCTGTATGCCTTGGAGGCGAACGCAGGACCATTAACTAAATGAAATTAATGAACTGCCTCTACTGACATTAGGCACTGCAAATCTATTACTACTGCTGTGCTTGCATTTCTCAGTGGCCAAAACCATAGGAATTGAGAACATGAATCAATAGCCACCAATATGTACTTGTATCAATTAGCTGAATGGATGGGACCAATGTGGTGCAAACAAATCACCGGAAGGGGATGTCTGAGATCATGGCGAGGGTCTTTTGACAGTGGAGGGTTTATCGGTTGACAGATATCACACTGCCTAACTTAGTTCTTAGTCTGTTTATATAAACTATGCCACCAGTAGCATTGCTGTAGCATGGCTACGATTGTGTTAATTCCTGCATGAGCTTGTTTGATTAAATCTAATCTGGACAGACTATTATGTATTATTCTGTCTCCCACTCCTGGTACCGTAACTACAGGAATGTGATCTGAATTAAGGGTGTAGGAGTATTTGGGAAGAAAACCAGCAGGAGGTTTCCCAACTTGCTTGGTTGCTTTTATAGCTGTTAAAATATCTGTGTTCATCTTTGTTTGAGAACTGGTTAGGACTGCTACTCTGATGGTCTGAACTGAAGCCTTTGCCGCTAGGTCAGCTGCACAGTTCCCTTTAGCATGAATGCCATCACTGATGGCCCGAAGTGTGCCTCACATGGACCAATGGAAGCTTGTCCTGAGAGCTTGCTACCTTTCCCCAAAGCTGTTTATTCTTTATAGGTTTTCCCTTTGAATCCTTGAATCCATTCAGCCGTCAATGCTGCAAATCGGCACTGCAACCTTGCTCACAGAAGGAGGAGTCGGACACAATAAGTGTGGGAATTGATGAGTCAGTCTTCTGTAATGCAAGTAGCAGGGCATGTAATTCTGTTTGTTGTGCAGTCCTGTCACCTAAGATTTTAGTGTGGGTGCATTGTGGGATGAATTAAACATCCTTCACTACACCTTGTACTACTGTGCAGGCTGTGGATAATTTGTATTTAGTTCCTACCGCAGGTTTGGCAGAGCAATCTGTATAGAAGAGGCTCTGGTAAGACTCAATTAGTAAAGTGGCTGGAGTCGGAGCAACATCCTGTTCATATTGGAGTTTTTCCGCCAGGATGATGTCATAATCATCAAATAATTGTGACCAAAATAATTACATAAATTCATAATACATGGTATGTCCCCTTCAATTTGTATGTTTAGGTTGTAAGCCCTATCAGGAGGAATTAAATGTAGATCTAGAGCCCCTGTCTGTATTAAGTCATCAATTGGATTCACATCCAGAAATCTTTGAAGCGTCTGATGAACTATCATGACGTCTGCGGGCTGTCTAAAAGAGCTCTCGCCCAAGTCCTGTTTTGCAGGAGGACTTGGAGCTGGATCGGGATTTTTTTTTAAAGTCCTGCTACTTTCTTCTTTTTTGCTGGGGTTTTACAATCCAATCCTTTCTCTTCCCTCTTTCCTCTGATATAAGTCTCACGTCCTGCTTCACTTTTCCTATTGTACTCCTCTTGTCTTTGATACTCAAATCGGCTCCCCTTTCTGTTCTTTTACCTTCAGTGTCTTGAAAAGAACGTGCAGAGTGGCTATCAGAATACTGATACCGGTCAGGTTTTTAGAACATTTTTTGCAGTCTCTTAAGTTATAACCACCCCAACCAGATTCCCGAGAAGCCGGACATCCAGTCCATCATTTATGTTTGTCTTTCTGCTTTTTCTTCCTTTCCGTTGCAGATTCCTCCTTCTGCCTCAGTGCCATTTTTAGGTCTTAAATGTGGCTTAACGGGTTGAGTAGCCAAGGTATCTCTACCTACAGAGGTATAAACTTCAGTGATGACTTTTGGTAATTCCCTTCCACGGTCTTGAACCAGAACTGCCTCCAGTCTCTGACGTATAGCCTGTCCCTTGATGTTGTTTAAGATGATAGAGGATACTGTAGAAAGTTTCCCATTAACTTCATCCTTAAATCCAGAGCTGGTGCAGGTCCGTGTTCATTTTGTACCTGTCTAAGTACATCAGGGAGGACTGCCAATGAAGGTGTACCGTGTGTACTAGTGTAAATTAATGCAAAGAGGCTTCCCCAGGTGTTACATTCCTCAACTGGAGACACATAGTAGTCTGTGTTTGCGTTGAGGGGTAGTGTATGGATACACTGCTTCTATTTGATTGGTCTTGCGGGCAATCCAGAGAGCCATTTCATCACGCTTTGTGGGTGTTTTTTTCATGATAACGTTAATAGTCTGTGGACTAATAGTCTGTATTTGCGCTGGAGCGACAGGCCCTGCTGCAAAAGATCTGGAGCTCAAAGTACGTTGTACAGACTGTACCAGCCTCCTATATAAGGTGACTGTGTAATTTAGCACCCCTACAACCTTAGCTTGAGTTAAGTTGCGAGGGCAAAAAACGGGAATGTAGCCAGCCAAAACTGGCCATGTAGCTCCATCATAGCTCAGAGGCCACAAACTGACATTTCTGTGCATGTGTGGCAACTGACCACTAAAGCAATTTTGGTGTTCTTGGTAAGTTAAAGGGATTTTCAAATCTTGGTGAGCACTATAGTGTTCTGGCAGATCTACTGCTGTGCATTCTGGAAATTGCCCTGAGGCAGCATCAATAGGCTTGAACTCCACCCATGCGTAAAACATCTTAATGGCATATGCTGAATGTGCGACTATTACAAAAGTAACTGCCCCCCCCACCATCGTGGACACTCTGAGCTTTGAGATGCTAAATAACTGCTGCTCTGCAATTGACCCCTATCACAATAGGTACCGCCATAGTGAATGAATTCAATTAAAATATTGGAATCAAAGAATTCGAAATCCCACACATTGGGAAATAACCTTTCATGAGTCAAGCTTGACAAACCTACGGCAATAGGTGCTCCCTTATCCCTGGCAGGAGGTAACCATGATTACTAAGGACGTCTCCTTAATGACGTAAAAATGGTTTATGTGTGTGTGTGTCTGTGTGAATATTGAAAAAAAAACTACTCAAGGCGTGACCGTTGCGTAAGTTATGACTTTGGCATAACTCTACAAGGTGTGCTTTCTCACCCACAGGTGACAAGGGTGAACTTGGTTCGAATGCACGAGCGATAAATGTGAAAAACAGGTTATTGTAACCCCGCAAGATGCTATTCAATGTATAATTGACATAGAAGTATTGCTTTTGGGTTACTAACAATCCCATAAAGGGAACAGTGGCGCCATAGTGACAGTCACAAGCCTTATTTTGTTATTCACAGTATCTCACACACACACACTGTACTAAGGAGAGTGAACACTCTTTAAGTAAAAAGTATTAATTACTATAGGAATAATCTGTTTCTCAGTACGTCTAAAGCAATTACAACAAAAATCAAAAAACAGCAAGCAGACACGTTTTAAGTAATGAGAATAAATTGAACATTTCTAGCGTGTTTTAAAATGTCATTTTAAACCAGGCAGCCTAATGCCTACTTCTATGCGCTACACTAAGAGAGCATGGAAGGCAGAGCAACTTGCAGTCTAGAGTTTAGGGAGAAGAGACGCACTGCATACCTTGTTGACAGCAAAGGATGTCAATATCAGTGGAGGCAGAAAGAGAGTGCTCCCCACGAAGGGCAAACACACGCTACAGTAGCAGTCAGTCGGTCTTCCTCCGGGACTCAGCTTTATCAGCTTCAGGCAAGATATAGCATCTGCAAAGTGTGAAGTGTGCTGTCAGTAGGTGAGATCGTCTCTGACAGAATCTTGGGCGATAATCTGGGTGAAGGACATCTTCAGACAAGTGGGCAAATGGTAGTCTTTATATACTAAATCTTATCAGAAATTGAAATTTCTGACATAAGTTTAGGAATGTCTATGTGTATCAAGGTGTAAGTCCCAGATGTGTCCTTAAGAACATATATGGTAAAACGACGTCAATTCAGACTACATTATTTTGGTTATATGTCTTTAGGTGTTCTTATTAAACCTTGACATGGTGAAGAATAGACATTTGACCCAGACAAATGTCACATTAAGTATTCTATCTATGTCAATTGAATGACTTGACGCTTTTACAGTTCTTAGAAAGATAAGGTCAGACGACATCTGCGTCTAAGGGCAGACATGACAATGATTCTGCATAGATCGCGAAAGATGGTGACTGCCATTGTTGGAAAGTCGGAAGATGTCGACTTCCATTAGCCAAGATGGGGTCAGGGCCTACGTAAGACGGAGTCGGACTTTACGTCACTGCATTCTGCAGCACAATTATAAAGATGCAAACGTCTTAGAGAATTGCTTTGGTGCAGGAAATTGTCCCTTCCTGCACAAAAACAATCCTGCCTGCAACACAGGCACCATGGAGCAAGTGTGCCTGTGTTGGTGCTAGGCAGCAGATTGTGCGCCAGCACAGGCAGAAAGCAGGAATGTGTCATATATTGTTAAATATGGAGCATTCCAGCCCTCTACCTTTCACATAGCGCAGCAAGTTGTCTTGCTGCGTTGCGTTGAGTGAAAGATTGATAAATCTGACCCTGAGTGTTTAAAAGTATTTGCAAAACAGGGTTTTCTATTGCTTTGGCGGGGCCATTATCCTGCCCCAGTATTCTAAGAAAGTAAATCACATCATGCGGTATGATCTTGACCAACAAAAATTGTGAAGCAGGGAGCACGGTCTCTATCCTGCACTGACTGCCTCAGTTGTGTTAACGTGCCTTCGCAAACAAGGTGACTGTGAAAAAGAGTCAAAAAAGCTAGGTCAAGGTTAGGGGAGATGTAGAGACAAGGCATAAACAATAAAAAAAAAATACAGGTGTCAAATGGAAATAATACATTTCTTTAAAACGTAAATATTGGAAGACCTAAGAAAAAAATGGGTAGATGAGGTGCAATCCTCACTTCCCCACTGCAGACTGGCCTCTATAGAAAAAGCAGAAAATTTCTTAAAGGAGATTTGCCATAAAGATCTTAGTCAAGATGATGTCATCAGAAACACGCAGGGAACACAGTGGCCTTCTCCTTTGAACAGTCTCGTATACCACAGGGCAAGGCACACTCCTTCCGTCTCTCACTAGTCAGACAGGCTTCTAGGCACTAGGAAGACCTTCTGCTTCTCCAGAGGAGTGAAGACTTCAGGTGATGTCCCCTCACCTTTGCCCTGGTCACAAAGCAGTCCTTTGAGTACTCTAAGGAGCCCACCTTTCCTTCGTCATGAAGAACTTAGGGGCATATGTACAAAACATTTTTGCGGTCGGAAAAGAGCCGATTCACAGAATTGGCCCATTTGCGACCGCAAAAAAGCAATTTCTAATGTACATATACCAAACTGTCAGATCCCACCAGGGAGCCACACACAAACGTACCTGAACACTGACATCACATTTCAGATCCCTCCTTGACTCAGCCAAAAACAGACCCAAAAAACTTTTTGACCTCATCAAAAACCCAAACTGTTCTCCCCTAACCATTAAGCCTGAGGATTCCTCAAAGAAAGCAGCAGATTTCGCTATATTCTTCGATGAAAAGGTCAAAGCACTGGTGGATCAGGTCGCCCACCCCTCCCCCATTGAGGAGCGGAAATCCTTAGTTACCTGGCAGAACTTTGACGACATCTCGGAAGATGACCTCC
This sequence comes from Calotriton arnoldi, assembly GCA_963921515.1. Lineage (NCBI taxonomy): Eukaryota > Metazoa > Chordata > Amphibia > Caudata > Salamandridae > Calotriton > Calotriton arnoldi. Next base: position 561,065 of record CAWUFW010002697.1, on the reverse strand, counting down.
TCAAATGCATCCTCGAAACTAAACCCTCCAACCATTCTTCTGACCCCATCCCTAGCGACATCGCCATCGATTTCTACACCTATACTCTCTCTTACTGGACCAGGCTAATCAATCTCTTCCTCAGTCAAGGCTCCCTCCCGGTTGCCCTCAAATCAGGTCAGGTCACCCCTCTTCTAAAAAAAACCTCCGCCGATGCGAACGACCTCAACAACTTCCGCCCCATCACCAACCTCCCTTTTCTTTCGAAAATCACCGAAAAATGTGTTGCGAAACAACTTTCCTCACATATTATGGACAATAACCTCCTCGACGTCTTCCAGTCGGGCTTCATCCAAAATTGCAGCACTGAAACAGCCCTGCTGCAAGTGATTGACGATGCGCTGCATATACTCGACTCTGGGGAATCGTGTCTTCTGATTCTTCTAGACCTCTCTGCAGCCTTTGACACTGTTAATCATAGCACCCTCCTCAACACTCTTCAACAGAGAATGGGACTGGATGGCACAGTGCTCAAATGGTTTGCCTCTTTCCTCTCGGACAGATCCCAAATGATCAAGATAGCGAACAGTCTTTCATCTCCATTGGCCGTAGGTCAAGGCGTCCCTCAAGGTTCTATCCTGGCACCCACCTTGTTTAATCTCTACCTGGAACCTTTAGGGAACCTCCTAACAAATCTGGGATCCATTACCATCTTTATGCGGACGACACTCAAATCTACCTTAAGGTGTCTTCCGCACACGATCTCTCCCTACTCAACTCTACTCTCAACTCTATTCACAACTGGATGTTAGCTCACCAACTCATTCTGAATCCCGCCAAAACTGAATTCCTCCTCCTCTCTACCTCTCTCTCACCTCCTCCTGTTCAATCTTGGATGGATCAGCTGAACCTACTCAACAACAAACCCATCATTGTCGACAGCGCTAAATCCCTAGGTGTCATTCTTGACAAAAGACTCAACCTAATCTCCCACATCAACTCTATTGCTAAGAACGCACGTTACCAGTTGCGCCTTCTATGGGGGATCCGTCGGTTCTTCCCGGAGAAAGACTTAGAAACCTTGGTACAATCTCTGGTTCTCTCAAGACTGGATTATTGCAATTCTCTTCTGACGGGCCTACCCAAATCCCACCTCTCCCCTCTCAAATCCATCCTCCATTCAGCAGCTCGCTTCATTTCAGGGTCTAAACGAAGCGACCACGTCACTCCTATCCTGTCCTCTCTTCGATGGCTTCCGATCGAGGCAAGATCTATTTACAAAACTGCCTGCATCACACACAAAGCCTTACACACGTCCTCCCCTCGTTACCTGGCGAATAAATTGAAATTGTCCGGTGGCTCTCGCCCTTCTCGCAATGCGGAAAAGCTTCTGCTTGAGCCCCCCGTCTTCAAAAGGGAAAGATCGATGGCTCAATCCTTCTCAGGCAATGCAGTGAGAATCTGGAACTCGCTTCCCCCATTGCTCCGTGCCACCTCCTCTACCCGGATCTTCAAAGCTGACCTCAAATCTCTTCTCTTTCAGAACTAATACTTTCATTCTCAGGCCCCTCTAGGAAGTTCGCTCTTCATTGTAAATTTGTACTTTTTCCTGTACATTCCTCACCCGTGCGTGCTGTGTTGGATTTTATGTGTGTGTTCCCTTCATTTCAAGTCCCCTGTTTAATTCACGCCCTCTCTACTCCCTCAAGGAAGTTCTTCCACTATAGGAAATTCTGTACTCCATGCCTATAGAAGTGCCTTCCCAGTGTGTTATGAGTGACTGCCACTTATTGCAGTATTATACCTCTATTTGTATTTTGTATCTCGTGTATCATGCACACCTGTCACTTTTTCCTCTTGGAACGTATACCTCTTTTTGTATCTGGTTTGTTTGTTATTTGCACAATTGTCACTTTTTCCTCATGTAATGTAACGCTTGCTTTTGTATTATGCTCACTTGTAACCTTCTCCTCATGTAATGTTACTGTTCCTATTGTGAAGCGCTCTGACACCTTCAGGTAAAGTCCGCGCTATATAAAAACGCATGAATAAATAAATCGGGAGCCGTACGGACTCCATATCCCATGAGGCTATGCGTCCAGAGACACGCAAGCGTCATCACGTTGACCTTCAGTGCCTCCATAAACATCATCCGGGGCATTCAGCGCTGCCGATTATTCTTTGTAAAGCTGATGGACAGAGTCCCGGCGAACGGGTCTGGTAGGCACCAACTCTGATTTACATTTCTTTTGCCTGTGATGCGGGTGAATTTAAGGACAAGCGAGGTGCGTATTCCTGTACCTTTGTTGTCCTCTAGCATTACGGTTTCTCCTCTGTTGGCGGGTCTCGGCTGAGGCTCATGCAGAGGGGGGAAAGTGAATACTGATTTATCAGACTTGCATTTACGTTGTTCTCTCCGTTGGTGAGTTTCGGTGAAACTCATGCGGAGAGAAAGGGAACGTGGCACGATAACCACGCCTTCTGGTCTTTGAGTGTTTTTACAGGAAAACAAACGTATTCTATGGAGTGAGGCAAACTCCATCTGATGGGAGACAGACTTGTTTTTGTTGTGTCTGACAGTCTGTACATTACCCCTGGGTACCTTTAGGGGGTGCCGACTTTTGCATTGTGAACCTACCTACATGATTTGGAGGCGATATTCATACAGTGAAACTCTTATCCATATAAAGGACGCTATTGAAGGAAATAGCATGCTGATTCTCTTTTTTTTCCTTTCTTACTATCTGTTATGCTTACAACAGGGGAAAAGTGTAGGAATGCTGGATGAATAAGCTCACACCTCCCCTGTGAATCAACGCATTACAGATAAAGGGGCATGTAGATGAAGTACAGGAATATAACAGAACACCATTGATAAAGCACTGTAACCTATGTTTTTTTCTCCTTCTTCCAGCTGTACCTATCGCCTCATTACTTCTAATCAACCTAGCACAAAAGTTGAGAAGACAGCCCTCAAATACGGGACTTTCTTTACGGTCATTTATTTTGTTTGCAGGTATTACTATTGAGAAGTAGAGTTGGTGGGGAAGGAGAAAGACCGCGAGATTGGGAGAAGAACTTATTTTGTTATCATCACAGTAATTGTGTATTATTCTTTACAGATCTCCCTCCCTGTTGATCCCTACCTTACCTTCCCCCACTTAATCACTTCGATAGTCTGTGCTGTAATAGCTGTCAGACTTGAAGATATTGAGAGGTGGACCCATACTAGCATCAAACCAACCCTGAGGACATGCAGAACCTGACACCAAACTGTGATTTGGTAACTTGCTACCAAATAGCAATTTGGTTTAGCGTTTTGGTGTTTGGAAGAGGCATATTTAGGTCGGCCCTTCCAAATATAGAATCGCAGTGGTATGTATGAATGTTTCGCCGCCATCATATCACTGCAATTAAGATCAATGGGGTCACCCTGTATCCCTCGGAACCTGGGTTCATAGTTATAAAGCTACAAGTGGTTCCGTTGGGTAAGTACCATGGGGTACTGGTTGAGAACCTGAGAATTTCTTTCACAATCAATAGTGATTTTGTACTAGACTTTTATAAATGTACCACACCTCAGTAAGTTTTTATCAAAAATATATATATTTATTAAATTATTTGTTTTGTTTCTCTATTTTTCTCGCTAATTGTGTAAACAATTTTATACAAAAAGATAATACCAATGGGGGCTGTCTGACAAAGAAAACACAATAACAAATACACAGACAATTCAATGGGTGACTGTGGTGACATATAGTGCAAATGGGTGACATTTCAAATTCAAACAATTAACAAGACAATAACATAAATTCTCCGTCCTTTTCAGGTCTTTCACTTTAGCTAGTCCTATTTTTTAAAGTAATTGCTATAGTGAGCCAGGACATGAGATGGTTGTACGTTTCGACCCTGTATATATATGTGTTTGTAGATACATCAAGTAGGGTCTTCTTCAGGACAAAAGAAGGAAGTGCAACAGCCTATTCAAAGGAAAACGAAATTCCTATCCGTATAGTGTGGAATAAAAAATGTACAATGTGTGAGCCGCCAAACTCTTGGGGTACTCACCCTTGGTGGTTGGGAATTCACAAGATTAAATCTATTAACTCCTCCGAGCCCGGAAGGAGTTTTTATTCAAGGATCATCTGCAAAATTATGAGATTGCCAGGTACTATCTGCATCCTTACATGTGTATAGCTACTACTCTATGCAGTTGCTGCATCCGTTACATGTACTTACCAATCCACCAGCTTTTCAAACTTTAGCTGTGTACCTGTAATGAGAGGGAAAGACTAAGGGGCCGATTCCGATTCGGGCCGCAAAACGTACCGACCGACTCGGTACGGGAATAAAGTCCGACCGACACGTACCTGCGCTGCCCGACCTGGGTAGTACGATGAAATGCATGTGAAACACGACCGACTCGTACGGAACACAAGCCGAACGACCGAACAGGACGGAAACAAGCTATCCGGCCGGAAAACCACGCGAATCGAACCGACCGACACGCACCAGGAAGGAACCCGAACGAAACGTACACGCGAACTCCGAGCCGCGGAGTACGATGCAATGCGTGGAAAACCAGACCGAGTCGCACAGAGACCAAGCCGCACGACCGACACGCATACAAAACCCAGCCGAAGCAACCCAATACACCGCGACCGACGCGTACGCCGCACAATAAACCTAGCAGAAACACAGCGTGAACGACTCGGAGAAGCTGGCACGAGACAACTGCAGCGTCCTACTCGGTCAGAAGAACGTCTCCTACATGCACAAAAAATACAAAGGGAAAAATACAAAAAAAAGGCCCAAACAAGCAATGACAAAGTCAATAAATACAGGGGGAAAAAAACAGGGAACAAGGACACACCCCCAACTCCACCTATATAAAGGCCACAAATCCCTACCATGATCCTTTGCAAATTCAACTGACCTGCCAGCACAGAACACCAACACACAGCAACCACAGACACACTCACAGCTCATCCATCACACAAGCCACACACCATTAGCACCTCAACAAATAGCACCCTCACATACACCCAGCAAAACCTACACACACACTCACTTGCACACACACACACACACACACACACACATCAATCACCACCACCACCCATCACCATGCCCCCAAAGAAGAATCATAAGTTCCTAGACAGTGAATTGGAAGTCCTGGTAGATGAGATCCTCAGGGTAGAGCCACACTTGTTTGGCACATTGGTCCAACAGACCCCCATGTCGCAGAAAACCAAGATGTGGGAGAGGATCGTCGACAGGGTCAACGCACAATCACCATGTTTGCGCACAAAGGAAGACATCCAGAACAGGTGGTATGATGTGCGCAGGAGGGTCAGGGACCTACTAAAGAAGGATTACATCGTGAGCCAGCGCACCGGCAGTGGCCCTCCTGCCAAACCACTATACCTCAGGCCCTGGGAGGAGAAGGTGCGGGCCATCCTACCACCAGTGAGCGTATATGGACTAACAAACATCCCAGAGCCTGGTGAGTACACAACTAATATACCCAATATTGTGTGGCAATACACACACATCACTGTCAAGGGGATAGTCAAACCATGCACCCTTAGCAAATCCACAGCAACCAAAAGATAATCATACCAAGATGACTATGTTAGTCAGAGAAACACAATGCCTGCCATCTCATAGTGATATGTAACAGTGTCATGACAAGTACAAACCTAACTATAAATAGAGCAAGCCAGTGGCACAAATATAACAAACAAACAGTCACATATGTTGCCACCACCAGAACACCACCTCACAGGGAAGCTCACTGAAAGGAAGGAATTCTGGGTATGCTGGTGAAGTCAGTGTAGGCAATAGCATGATGGGAGTTGTAGTCACAGATAGTGGTCAGCCTCACAATTGGCCCATCAACACCACTCTGAACCATGCTCACATCACAGGGAGTGGAAAACAACTGACAAGATGGCGGACACTGGGGACTGCTGTGGGGAGCACAAGGCCCTGCTGGGAACTGTGCACCAACCAACAGCAGGACACCACTGACTGACATCCTGAAAGCCAAATTGCACTCCCTGCAATGGAAGCACGTTCCATGGTGGGATATCTGGCTGGGTGGGAAGGAGGACTGACAGCTCTGACCATAGTTACAAGCAGCTTTTCCCACCCACCCCCTTAACACAAACTCCACACAACTCACCTGGGAGAATGCAATGCCTCACACTTTAATTTAATATACCACAAAGAACCACCACACTGGGTTATGCTGTGTGAAGCACAGGGACACATTTGGGACTTGTAGCCAAACAAACGCCAGGACAACACCGTCAGCCATCCTGGCAGCACAGGCACACTACCCCACAGGGAAGCAGAGTCAAAAGGAAGGAAGTATGGGCATGCTGGGAAGGGGGGTGTAGGCAATAGCATGATGGGAGTTGTAGTCACAGATATTGCTCACTCTCACAATTGGCCCATCAACACCACTCTGAAAAATGCTCACATCACAGGGAGTGGAAAACAACTGACAAGATGGCTGACAATGGTGCTCTGTTGTGGGGAGTACCAGGCCCTGCTGGGACCTGGGCACCAACCAACAGCAGGACACCACTGACTGACATCCTGAGAGTCAACCTGAACCCACTGCAAGGGTGGCATGCTTCATGGTGGGATAACTTGGCTGGGTGGAGAAGGAGGGCCGGATGACCACCAAATACAACCAATGCTGGCCATGCACACACCTCAACATTCACATTTAAATGCCTCAGGTTTGCAGGACAATGTGCTACACCAATATCAACCTCTTACTGTGACAACTTAGGTCAATGCAATGTACAGGGCCGCATCCAGAGGTACAGTCACAACTGTCAGGTGTGTGAACCATTGATGCCTGTAGAAACATAACATACATTGTGTGTCTCTTCCAAAAACAGGTGATGATGGGGACACCGCAGCAGACGATGAGGAGTCCCAGTCCCAGGCTCCGGGGGACACTGAGATCACTGGTGTGGAACAGCCTCTGCCCTCCTTGGATGGCGAAGACCTACCTGGCACCTCCGGTGTGAGTCATCATGCAGCACCAGCAGGACCAACATCTGCACCCCCTGCACCCACTCCTCCAACAACTGCCAACACACAGACCACCCCTGCCGACACGGACAGACCAAGGACCACCAATGACAACAGCACAGGGACCCTGGCCCAACGTCGAGCTACGGACAACGACCCCAGTAACAACCCCCAAGGGGGCCTAGGGACACCTGTGCGTGCCACCGCAGGTCCCGCACGTGTCACCAGGGGTGGTGGGAGGGGTGGTAGACATAGGTCGCTGTTTGCAGAGGGGTCTGGACTGCATGATGACCCACAACTGGTACGCATTGCTGATGCGTACCAGAATAGCACCGGAGAGGTCACCCAGGTAGTGGGGATCCTCAAGGACATTCAACAGCAGCAGGCTGCCCATCATGCCCGCTTGGACTCACACATGTCCCGTGTGGAGACACACATGTCTGGCATGGAGTCCAAGTGGGACACATTGCAAGAACTGACAGCGGTGCATAGGGACATATTGACATGCCTCCGCCAGATTAGCACCAACATGGCCACACCTCCTTGTGTGCCCACAACATCTGGTGCTGCAACACCTGCAACTGCCACAGGGAGGGAGGAGGACTCTGGCGGAGAGTCCCCTGCACCGCAGCAGCCTGCACGTGAGGGTCCCCCCCCAAAGAAGAGGGGTCATCCGAGGAAGGAAAACTGAGAGGTCGATGGCCATGTACATCCCCCAGGAAGCGAACACCTGTTCTGGAAATTCTCCTTTGTGTGTAAACTGTTCACCCTGTCGAATGCAACACAACTCACCCACATGACATGGGGAGTTCAAGTTGGAACAATGTATCAGATCACTGTTGACTTTACCCTGGACATTTCTGCTACCAAGACTTCCAACTCACCTGGGAACTTTGGATCACAATCCCAATGTACAGCACCCACCATCCTGTGCACTAACCTCACACATGTATGTAATAAACTCACCAATACACCATACTTGCCTCTGTTGTGATTCCAACGTTGTTATTGTCACGGAGATGATGATCTGCTAAATGACACCGTGCATGCTAACTGCCACAGCAAGTTCAACACCGTCATGTGAGTCATGGCGACGTGACACATATGAGGGAGACACACCACTAGGGCTACACAACACATAGACACCAGGGCCATCGGACTCATCGCCTACACTGATGTTGCCAGGAAATATTGTGGAATGCACAGACACCACACCTATTCAGAGTCTGTGTTAACTAGCCCACAGGTGCAGTAAGCAAATGTCAGTCAGAAGTGTGACCACAGACAACGCACATCCCAAAGTGAAGCACAGGTTTATTACACATTTGCAACATGTTGTTTCCACTACAGATGCAAGGTAATCCCACGTGGCAGTGGCCACACAGTCAACAAGTGTAGAAGAAAGAAAGTCCACAGGTGTGGGGCACATCACCTGTAGGGAAACGACTGCTTCCACCCTGGAAGTTGAATCATGGTGTCGGGGGATCCGAGTTGACCAAACAACTCTGAAAGCACCCTGTGAAGGACAGACATGACACACAGTCAAAAGCACTGAAGAACAGGACAGAACTGCAATACTCATGCCCAATACATGTCACAAGATACCTACACAAAACCAAGTTAGCATGTCAACACTGTTGGGGAGTACAGACTACCTGTAAGGACACATCGCTGCACGCATCCAGTCAAGTAGCACATGGCCACACTCAAACAGCAACAGAGCACCACCAACACATATCATGAAACTCAAATCATTGACATGACATCTCTGGATACTCACATTCAGCTGAAGAAGCTGGTGATGAGCTGTGTACGGACATCACCATCATCATCATCATCATCACTGGTATCGTGGCCAGGATCCTCCACAGGTGGCGGATGTTGGTCATCGTCATCCAGGATGAGAGGCAATTCCTTCCGCACTGCCAGGTTGTGTAGCATGCAGCAGACGATGACAATCTTGCACACCTTTGCTGGGGCATATGGGAGGGCCCCTCCTGTCTTGTCCAGGCAGCGGAAGCGGCTCTTCAGGAGACCAAATGTCCGCTCGATCACTCTCCTGGTCCGACCATGTGCCTCATTATAGCGCATCTGGGCTGGTGTCACAGGGTTCCTGAGGGGGTGTCAGCAACCACGGCATGTTGGGGTATCCGGAGTCACCTACAGACAGACAATTGCACATTAGCTGAGTTGGAAAAGAGTGCGGAATACAACATAGCAGAACACACACAATGGTACAAAGTCAGTACACACCGACAAGCCAGGCACGCTGGTTCCGCATCTGTGACATCATCCTCGGGATGCGACTACTCCTCATCACGAAGGCATCGTGTGACGAACCAGGGAAACGTGCACACACATGTTAGATGCTCATATCTGCAAGACATACCACCAGAGCATTGATCGAGTGATAATGTTTACGGTTCCTGTGTGCCTGCTCATGTGCCTGTGGTGGTACCAAAGCCACATGTGTCCCATCAATGGAGCCAATGACATGTGGCATCCTCCCCAGGTCATAGAAGTCACTCTTGACGTCAGTGAGTTGTTGATATTTAGGGAAATAGATGTACTGGTTCAGACATCTCAACATTGCCTCCAAAATATCGCGTAGCACACGGCTGAACATAGTCTGTAACATCCCACCAGCAGTCGCCACAGTGTGTTGAAAGGTACCGGTGGCAAAGAAGTGTAGGGCTGCCATCACCTTCACCTTGGGGGTCAGCGCTGTAGGGTATGGCCGGCCAGGTTGCAAATGTGGGGCCAAGCGCACTGCCAAATCCTCAATCAGCTGCCTGGTGAAGTGTTATCGTCGGATGCAGTCACGTTCCACCATCGTTGCAAGGTCAGGGAATGGTCTATGGACAGCTGGTGCCCTGCAGTGCATAGGTGAGGAAAGAAAGATTGTCAGTCACCCCACATATGTGGCATAGACCAGACTCAATATCACATGATACAACATTACGAGACACAAGTACATGATGTGTGTGCCGTTCCGTAAGGACATGTATGGCACTGAAATGGACAACATCTAACATCACAGTTCAACATGTGTCTTCAACAAGTCCCAGGTTGTGCTATGGGATATCATTAGGCTGTGTCACAGTACCCATGTACTGCTGTCACGTTCCAAACACACACCACAGTGACATGTGAGGACAGATGTTCCCCAGGCATCACAGCTCATTGACAGGTAGATTCCCAGGGACCCTGTATTGCCACATGGACACTGGCATGACATGGTGCATCATGAATACACCACAGCAAAACAACCATGACCCCCACAGGTAGTGCTCCCTGTTGCCTCGGCAGGACAGACATGGACGTCTGTGACACACACACGCACAACATCAAAGTCCATGCACAAACAACGTGGATGTGGAGACTGTCTCCCATTGTGCACATGGAATCAGAGACATTGTAAACACAACATGCACACAGACTGTGGAGGGCCATCACTATTGTGGCAATGGGTCACCCTGTGACGTACATACCGTCCCACATGGGACTCAGGGGGTATGTGACATGACATACACATACACAACCGTGAAATGTGACCATGCCACATGCTCTGAAATGAACAGTTGCACATCACAGTGGTCATGTGCACAACACACAAAGGAACCTGTCCCCATGAACACGTGCACAGCCTGGGAGTGGCTGCCCCCAAGTGCCACCCCAAAAACCACATGTTGACCCCCATACACAGAAAAGGTAATGCAGCCTTACATGCCTTAGGATACAGTGTGGACAGGCTGTGGTGTTGTAGGTGTGCCCCTGAGTCCCTGGCAAGTATATGTTACTGGCATACGTTCACCAGTGACAAGCATGGTGACATATGCGAGAGACCTGTACAGGGAAGCGTCGTACAGCAATGGACCGATCGGTGTGCACGCACTGGCCATTGAATCTGTTGTGTGCGGGTACGCGTTGTACAGCAATGGACCGATCGGTGTGCACGCACTGGCCATTGAATCTGTTGTGTGCGGGTACGCGTTGTACAGCAATGGACCGATCGGTGTGCACGCACTGGCCATTGAATCTGTTGTGAGCGGGTACGCGTTGTACCCGGAATACGCGTTGTACAGCAATGGACCGATCGGTGTGCACGTACTGGCCATTGAATCTGTTGTGGGCGGGTACGCGTTGTACAGCAATGGACCGATCGGTGTGCACGCACTGGCCATTGAATCTGTTGTGAGCGGGTACGCGTTGTACCCGGAATACGCATTGTACAGCAATGGACCGATCGGTGCGCACGCATTGGCTATGGCCTGGCATGGCAACGGACGCGTTTTCGAAAGTTTAACGAGTCTGATGCTGTGAATTCAGTTGGCCACCCACAACAATGTTGCAAATGCATGGGTGTCATGAAGTTGAACTTTTGAAGGATGCTGTGGGTGTGTGTAAGTGGTGCAATTCCATGGATTGGCCAGATTCAGAAGATGCAAACGACTTGGACCTATCACTTTGGACACATGGGACAGTATCTGCCTCAGCAGCACACATATAATGCTGGCTGTTCCCCTGAGAGCTCACTTGCCTGCACTACATGCTCCAGGACGACATCTGTCACCACCACTGCTGCTGTCTCTGCATCCTCTGGATCCTGCAATGGCACGTACTGTGGAGAGAGCCCCAGCCTTCAGCACTGAGGAGAACCAGGGCCTGCTGGACAGCCTCCTTCCACAGTACAGCAAGCTGTATGGGAAACCAGGGGAGCAGGTGAGTGTGCTGTCCACTGCCTTACAAATGTGCATGTTGTCTGACTAGCCAGACTTACAGTCTGCACGCCACTGGCTAGCAGGCTCACTGAGTAGTTGTCACCCCCCATAGTGTGTAGTTACATGCACTGAACAGGTATAGTGCAGTAACAGTGCATTTAAACAAGGTTTGACTTCCCAGGCAATGATACCATGTAGTAACTGCTGGCAAACTGTTCATAGCCATCCTTGCACTGCCCGTGTACATCATGTGCCCCTGTGATTGAGACATGTATATCCAAATGTGTGATGCACGGAGTTGTTGCATGTGTAGTAATGGCCTTTACACTTTGTCATCCTCACAGGTTGATGCCCACCAGAAGCAGGAAATATGGCTGGACATTGCCCGGGCAGTAAGGTCTGTGGGGGTCTACAAGCGCCAGATCCGCAACTGCCAGAAGAGGTGGCAGGACCTTCGGGGCTGGACCCGGAGGATCGCAAGGGTCCAGCTGAAGCTGTCGCCTCCTCGCAGGAGGGGCGGACACCGGACCCTGACCCCCACATGCTCAGGATCCTGGCGGTGGTCTTCCCTGATCTGGATGGGCAGCTGAAGGGCAGACAGCAGCAAGGAGGGGGTGAGTCCATGACTGCACTGTGAGCTTTGTCTGACATGCTATGTGTCCTCCTCTGGCCTGTTTAAACTTCAACAGTACATCAGTTATGTGGTCCAGGACCCATGTCCCTCAATTGTGCACTGCCCACTCCTCATCTGATACCCAGGTGTGGCCCATACAGTCAGGAAATTGTGTCACTTGGGTACTGTGTCCTTGCATTTTGCTTAGCTCAAGGTGGGGGACAGCATTTGTTCACGTAACTCTGTGGTGGGCTTCATGGGTGGGTCCATTGCTTACACAATGCCTGAGTTCTGACATGTAATCTGCGTGTTACTTTGATATGTGGTCCAATTGCTGATCTGATTCACCACATGTGCCTGGGGTATTTGGCACACAGCCATGCTGCGGTTTGGAACAATGTTTGGGCCTCAGGAGTATGAATATCAAGTGTGTCACACATGCTTAGCCACCTGCCTACTGTCCAGGGCTCATCCCTCTTTCACGTGGAGCAGGACAGTCATGCCTAGTCCAGGCCATGCAATACACTCTGTACTCCCACTCCCGTGTATCAGCTGACACGTTGTGCTCAGTGAAATTTTCCCTCAGGTGTCTGCTTCTGTGTCGTTGTGCTGTGGCTTCGTTGTCTGGACTACTGAGGTGTTTATCGGTTAGGGCTCAGCATGCCACCGGAGATGTGACCATAGGACATATAGGTGTTTGATCACTTGACCGTGCATACTGGGGTGTGCGACTGTGTAGTTCAGGCAGCTGTTTCCCATTCACAGCAGATTGTGAGGTGCTCAGGTTCCGAGGGTTGGGTTTCATGTCTCCCATATGTCCAATTGGTATGACGTGGACAAATGAGAGTTCAGATGATGTGGTTTGTGGGGGATGGACATGTGCACTTGTCAGCTACAGGACTTGCATTCCCCATGACCTAGAATTGTGACACAGTGCAGACTGTTGTTGTCTGGCTGCCCTGCCCATGTGACTGGAGACAGTGATGTATGACTTTGCAGGCATGCCTGTGCCATGGCATTAAACTTCCTAAGAGTGATCCTGCAGGGGAGTGACATGTGCTACATGCACCCCATTGTGGCATTGACTATCAGGACATGGGTGCATCATGGTGTCTGGTGCTGGTATGCATCACATGCATTTCAAATATAGACTCTGGCCATCCCTTTATCCGGACACCTGTACTGACTCAGTGGCAAGAGTTGTGATGTGTGCATGTTCAAATACTTCACCGTGTTCTCTGCACTGTCCAACTACTGTGTAGGTGGTGCATGTGTCCACACTGGGGTATTGCCATCCGACAGACACCAGACCGATGGGTGCAAGGCCAGGAGGGATGTGAGTGCCATGGTTGACCATCAGACTGACAATTGGCTTCTCCTACTCTGTTTGGGCACTTTTGGCAATGTTCAACTAAGGATGCCAGGGCTTGCTCTGTAATGTGCTGTACTTACTGTGGTTTTGTGCGGTTAGTGCAGGTGACTGATGTCTGTCTGTTTCCCTAATTGTTTGCAGATACATCCACGGCCACAGGAGGGGACAGCTCCACGGACCAGGAGGAGCCGCAGAGCCAGACTGGGTCAGCAGCCGAGGAGTGGTCGGAGGGACCCAGTGGCACGGAGGGCGAGGGGAGCCACACCGAGGAGTCCTCAGCACCATCCACCTCAGCTGAGGACCACAGCAGCTCGGAGGATGACTCCCTTGTGGAGGCGGGTGTCAGCAGCCACCACACCCCAGCTACTATTGCTGTCCCCGCCACCACCACCACCACCGCCCTCCCATCGGCTCCCATTCCAGAGGTCCGTGGAGGCTCCCGTGTTCGGGAGCATGTCTCCTTCGTGCCAGGCACCGCAGCCCCTGCCCCTGTGTCCCCTGCTGCCCTGAGTGAGGAGTCTGTGTACCTACTTCGCCAGCTCCATGTAGGGCAGACAGCAATGCTGAGTGTCCTCCATGCCCACACCACTCTGTTGACTCAGCTGGTTTCGTTCCTGGAGGGCATCTCATCGGGCATGTCTGCCCTACAGAGGAGCAATAGGTCCATGGATTCCTCCCTGACGGCAGCAGTGTCCCTCCTCCAACAGTCCCTCACCCCTCCTACCTCTGCCCCATCCACACTTCCTGGCACCCTACCTGTCCCAAGCACATGCACACCTGCACATTCACCCAAACACACAGACACGAGCAGCACAGACACACCCACTACAAAAACAAGACGTGCACGCAGGCATCCTCAGGGGACTGATACCACACCCACAGGGGAAGGGGTACATACACACACACAGGCATCCACAGTCACTCCGCAGTCCTCCGATACCTCTCCCTCCAAGGCCCCTTCCCTTGCCTCACCTGCAACCCCACCTACACAGCAGCTCTTCCTCTGTGACCTCGGCCTCTTCCCCTCCAATCCAGCTGATCCAGCATACAGGGGGAAGAGGAAGTCCACCCACACAGAGGGGAGTGCCCCTCACCCCCGGACACCCTCCCCCAGGCACAGACAGACTGAGGCCCCCATCCGCAAGTCCCCCCGGACCCGGAAGAGCAAGACCCCACCACCACCCTGCAGCTCAACCACCAAGCCTCCTTCCTCCATCCCTCAGGCCCCCACTCCACAGGTTCCCCCACCACACCCTGCCCCAGGTTCCCCCACCCACAGATACACCATCCCCAGAAAGATCCGGCCTTCTCCCCTACCACTTGCTCTTCCAGCACCACACCCCCGCTGCGCTTGTTTGTGCCACTGGTGTGGAGAGCGTGTCCTCCCCTCTGTCCTGCCCACCTTACCTGAACCCCATTCTACTCCCCTGGAGATAGGCACTGCAGTGGAGTCCACTACCACCCTGTCTGACTTGGGCACTGCAGTGGCGAACCTGTCCACTCCATCTGCACGGCCCACTGCAGTCGTGCCAGCACCCACACCATCTGACTCCTGCCCCCCAGTTGTGCCGGCACACACCATGTCAGACGCCTCCACTGCAGTTGTCAGTGACTCTCCAGCACTCACCACCCCTTCCCTGCCTCCTTCTGGTGAGCCCTGATCCTGTCCCTGCGGTGCCTGGCCTGCCCCCCCGTATGCCCCTCCGAGGGGAATGTCCCTGCTCCATATCAGTGCAGGCATGCAAAGGGTGACATCTGGCACTATCACCCTGTTTGGACGATTGTTATGGACTGGCCATTGGCCTTTGTTATATTTCTGGACTTTCACTTCTTCACACAAAAATGCTGAATAAAGCTACTTTCTGTTCTCTAGTGGTTTTGCTTCTGATGTACATGATGTTGATGATGCTAACCGTGCCCTTGCTGCACTGATGGTGATTTTTGATATCAGGGAAATGAAGTGTTACTGTGCAGGACCCCATGTGGTCCAGGGGGAATGTGTCCTATCCTGGTGTGTATCCATGTCATCCTTTGCAGCAATAAGAGGGTGTCATGTTTTCAATATTTGGCAATGGGATTTCCTACATTTATTTGCAATATCACATCTGTGACTTACACCCCTGCACATCTGTTGTGCTTGCCATTGTTCAATTTGTCTATTTCCCTGACCGTGTGACCATCTCCACTGGACATGCAAGTTTGGGCATCAATGGGGAAGGACTCATCTGTGTGATCAGTGCAACTTGCTATACATGTGTGTTGGATCTGTGCAGATGGTGTCGGTGACACTGCCATGACCAGGCTGATGTGACGAGAGCCTTCATTTTGTGCTAATTGTTGACTGAGTGACCAAGTGTACTGCTGATATGATAGAGCCCTGCAGAGACAACGTATGGCACAGCTTTCCTTACACAGGAGTGGAGTGCCCTCATGGCAGTGTGTAATTCTGTGACATTGCCTGAGCCCAAGGTGTGTGTTGTGTGAGCATGTCTGTGTGTGTTCACTTCCGTTTTGCAACACAGGCTGGGATCCCTAGTGATGTTCCTGTTTGTGATGCTTGCTGAGTTGACCTATGTTCCACCAAAATCTTCGCACTGGGTTCTCTGGGATGTGGGTGCATGGCACATTACTGGTCATCAGGGTGTCATCCATAGGTGTGTTTGCTGTCAGGGCTGAGTTTGTGGGCAAACACAGATGAGACACAGTCAGGATTCCCCTTGGCACTTGTTGGTTACACAAGTCATGTAATTTCCAGTTTGTGTTAGCTTTCAGTGATTGTGACACGTGTGTGTGACTGCTGCCACTCCTCTGGGTCAGAGCTGCAATGTTGGAAGTTGTCTATCTGTGTTCTTTGTGGGTGACCTTGACTTCTTCATTGGTGTGTGACTGTGTCCGGGATCACATTGATTGTGGTGGATTTCACATCATGCCCATGTACAGCGTACTGTGCAGTGTGTCAGACATTCACGAGTCTTGTTGACTGGCCATGTGTGATGGGTTTCTGCACCTTAGTTCCCAACACCACCCCTGGGATTGTCATGGGTGCATGTGCAATGTCACCATCCATGTGAGCTTCACTGCTGCACATTGGTGGAGATCAAGGTGTGTGGTGTTGAGTGTGTGCAAATGAGAGTTGTTGCACGGCTAGACCCCTGCCTCCATGTTGGCCTTGGCTGACAGGCCGTGCTGATTGATTTGTGCTTGTGTAGGTGTGATGGTAGTTTGTTGCTCAGGACACATGACTGTGGTTCACAGTGTGAACGACATCTAGCTTTGTCATCACAGTGGGATCATCATGCAGGCCACGGTCACCACGATGTGGGGTCCCTGGGGGTAGTGCTGTGGTGGGTCTGTCTCTTGCTGTGTTATTTGCTGTTCCTACAAGCTTGTGTGACATGTGTAATTTGGGCTCCCTCTCATCTAACAATGCCTGTTTGCCCACATAGGGGAATCCGATCCATGAGTTACTTTTGTGTGGCACTGTATACACATCTGTGTAATTGTGATTCAGGCCTCCTCATGTGTTGTGTGGTTGCCTGGGGACACTGGCACACCCCCCCATCACATGTTGTGTTTGATCTGCAGTGTGAGGCTGCCTGTTTGTGTTTGTGCATCAGCACCACTGCATTGGCATATCTTTAGTGTGCCATTGGCTGTATGTTGTTTGTTGGCTTTCCCCTGCTGTCCCTGGGACTCCTAGGTCATCAGTCAGCACAATGATCATGGTTTGTATGTCCCATTGCTGCCATGGTATGGTATTTGTTCACCTGACATCTACAGTCTTCAAAGGATATCTACATTTGTGTGTCCATTGGTGCAGATATGTGGGGCTGCATTATGATGGTCACTTCTGTCATTGTGTTATTGAGGGATGTTGACAATGTCAGCCCCCATGGGTGATGTTTGTCTGCACATGGCCAAAGGTATATCTTATTTGCACTGCACTGTTTGCCTCACCCAATGTATGTTGCTATGGGACACAAGCACTACTGTGCCACAGATGTGTTTGTTGTTCTGTGACCAGGAATCATCCATGCTGTTTGGCATTTGCAGCTTTTACTATTACTACACTTACCTTTTGGGCACTGTGGTGATGGGTGTTTAGACCCCATTGCCACACTGTTCAGTTGGGCTTCAGCTATGGACCCCAGACTTACCTTTTGGTCACTGTGATGATGGGGTGTTATACCCCATTGCCACAGTGGTCATGGTCTGCTTGCATTGTGGAGGCCACACAAATTTATGTGTGACACATGTGATTGGGGGTCACATTGTATGCTCAATGACATGTTCAGTGTTGTGGGCATTTGACACAGAATACACACGCTTGTCATGGTGTTGGTGGGATGTATTTTCAGACATTCCTTATGTTGGAGTATGGTGGTTGTGTCATGCATTTACCGTCCTATGTTTAGGGGTGGTGGTAGTGGTAGGCATCCATCCCCCTATTAGTGGGGATGGTAGTAGTGACAGGCATCCAGCCCCCCCTGAGTAGGGGTGGTGGTAGTGGTAGGCATCCGTCCCCCTATTAGTGGGGTTGGTAGTAGTGACAGGCATCCAGCCCCCCCTGCGTACGGGTGGTGGTAGTGGTAGGAGTCCAGGCCCCCCTGAGTAGGGGTGGTGGTAGTGGTAGGAATCCATCCCCCTATGAGTGGGGATGGTAGTAGTGACAGGCATCCAGCCCCCCCTGTGTAGGGGTGGTGGTAGTGGTAGGCATCCGTCCCCCTATTAGTGGGGTTGGTAGTAGTGACAGCCATCCAGCCCCCCCTGAGTAGGGGTGGTGGTAGTGGTAGGAATCCAGGCCCCCCTGAGTAGGGGTGGTGGTAGTGGTAGGAATCCATCCCCCTATGAGTGGGGATGGTAGTAGTGACAGGCATCCAGCCCCCCCTGTGTAGGTGTGGTGGTAGTGGTAGGCATCCGTCCCCCTATTAGTGGGGTTGGTAGTAGTGACAGGCATCCAGCCCCCCCTGAGTAGGGGTGGTGGTAGTGGTAGGAATCCAGGCCCCCCTGAGTAGGGGTGGTGGTAGTGGTAGGCATCCAGCCACCCATGAGTAGGGGTGGTGTTGGTGGTAGGCATCCATCCCCCTATGGGTGGGGTTGGTAGTAGTGACAGGCATCCAGCCCCCCTGAGTAGGGGTGGTGGTGGTGGTAGGCATCCAGGCCCCCTGAGTAGGGGTGGTGGTAGTGGTAGGCATCCAGCCCCCCCTGAGTAGGGGTGGTGTTGGTGGTAGGCATCCATCCCCCTATGGGTGGGGTTGGTGGTAGTGACAGGCATCCAGCCCCCCCTGAGTAGGGGTGGTGGTAGTGGTAGGAATCCATCCCCCTATGAGTGGGGATGGTAGTAGTGACAGGCATCCAGCCCCCCCTGAGTAGGGGTGGTGGTAGTGGTAGGAATCCATCCCCCTATGAGTGGGGATGGTAGTAGTGACAGGCATCCAGCCCCCCCTGAGTAGGGGTGGTGGTAGTGGTAGGAGTCCAGGCCCCCCTGAGTAGGGGTGGTGGTAGTGGTAGGAATCCATCCCCCTATGAGTGGGAATGGTAGTAGTGACAGGCATCCAGCCCCCCCTGTGTAGGGGTGGTGGTAGTGGTAGGCATCCGCCCCCTATTAGTGGGGTTGGTAGTAGTGACAGGCATCCAGCCCCCCCTGAGTAGGGGTGGTGGTAGTGGTAGGAATCCAGGCCCCCCTGAGTAGGGGTGGTGGTAGTGGTAGGAATCCATCCCCCTATGAGTGGGGATGGTAGTAGTGACAGGCATCCAGCCCCCCCTGAGTAGGGGTGGTGGTAGTGGTAGGCATCCATCCCCCTATGAGTGGGGTTGGTAGTAGTGGCAGGCATCCAGCCCCCCCTGAGTAGGGGTGGTGTTGGTGGTAGGCATCCATCCCCCTATGGGTGGGGTTGGTAGTAGTGGTAGGCATCCAGCCCCCCTGAGTAGGGGTGGTGGTAGTGGTAGGCATCCAGGCCCCCTGAGTAGGGGTGGTGGTAGTGGTAGGTATCCAGCCCCCATGAGTAGGGGTGGTGTTAGTGGTAGGCATCCAGGCCCCCTGAGTAGGGGTGGTGGTAGTGGTAGGCATCCATCCCCCTATGGGTGTGTATGGCATTGGTGGTAGCCATCCCGCCCCTATGGTTCTGCTGTTGCTGGTGTACGTCATTTCTGCATCCCTATGTGTGTGTGACATATGTTGGGTACGTGTGGTTTGTTTGTGTAGTGGGTGTTTGACTTACCGTCTTCGCCGTACGCGTCCGTACCGGTCCTGGTAATAGATGTAGAGTATTGGTAGGACCTGCGCGATGGGATGCATGGTTTGTTCGTCTCGTTCGGGTTTCTCGTGGCTTCGACTCGTACTCGTCGCTGGCTTGTTCGTCTCGTAGCCGTGGATCGTCTTGTGGCGTGAATCGGAGCTTATGTGCAGCTCTCCCGGATGCTCTGACGTACCGGACTTAGCGACGGGTTCGGCGCGTACGGAATGCGCATCGTACTAGTCCGGCCGGAAGGTGCTGTGTATTTGGTTCCGTGCGACTCGATTGGACGTTTACGGATCCGGCTCGGGCGGGGAACAGGAGCTGAAATGGGTGAGTACGGCTCGCTCGGAATCTGGGCTGTTATGCGCATCGTACTTGTTTGTTCGGACGACTGTTCGAATCGGTCGGGAAACACGCGTTCGGCTTGGTTTTTTTCCGGACGATAACTGTTAGGTGCGCTTCTGCCCGAGATCGGAATCGACCCCTAAGTGTACTCCTCTCCCTTTAATAAAACAAGTCCACACATGGACTCCCAAAGATGACTCCTCAATGTACGGTCTTAGAATCTCACCCCTCTAGATGTGCTCGTCGGCCTCCAGGGGGTAGTGGGTTCAAAATGTTAGTAGTATTCAGTCCCTAGAGATCGTCATGTATTGATGCCACAGTCCATCAGTGCTTGCTTCCCAAACCTCCTTAAATACTGGAGGCAACATGGACATAAAAATTAATTCAAGAAGTTAAGCGCTCAGTGGTGCAAAACTAAATGCTCCCGCCTACCCGCATCCCAACAACAGTCATAGTCTCCTTACCTGTATTCTCGAGTGTCTCATCACCAACTCACGGTTTATCGTTCTGGTGTTTGGAAGAGGCATATTTAGGTCGGCCCTTCCAAATACAGAATCGCAGTGGTATGTATGAATGTTTCGCCGCCATCATATCACTGCAGCTTGTTTTCCAGTCTTGTTGGACAGAACATCAGGCTGCACAAATTTGGTTGGTTTTAAGTGCTTTAGGGCTGAAGACAACCCATTGACATCCATTGCACCACTTTCACAGTGTGATAAACTTCAATGGGTTGTTCACAGTACTGGTAAAGAAAATATTTAATGTAAAAACACCAGTATTTTTTTTTCCCTAAATCAAAGTCAGGAAGCGATGGAAATGCTTCCCTCAAGTCCCGAGTTTGATATTTTTTTTGTTTTGTTGTATTGCGTAGCACGCAGTGTGTGCTGATGCCACAGCAAAACAAAAGTGAAAGTAGACCATGCAAATGGAATCTCCAGGGATCTACAAACGTCCTACCATGCAGCGTTCCCACATTTATCCCATTAACAATAGTACCCAACTTGCGTAGCTGGGCTATCGCCTGTGTAAGGAAAGGGCTCAAACGCCACAAGAAAACATCAAGATTTTGTGTGCAAATTGACCAATTCTGGCCATGTGGGTAGCTGTAGTATTTAGGCCCAGGCTGGGTTGGCATGAAGGGATACCTGCCAGGCCCAGACATTTCTGAAAACAACACACCTAGGGTGGTTGCGTGGATCCCAATGCCTTTCCTTATCCAGAATGCTCTGCAAAAAGCTACATTTGGCTAAATCACAGATTTTCCTCTTATTTCTGTGAAGGAATATTCCGGAATCTGTGAGCATCTGTGAGAATTCCTAACCTGCCTTACCACAATGTTCCCAATAAAAACTGTACACCAAATGTTCGCCAAGTATAATGCATTTACTACATTAACTACATAGGACCTCATAACAGCAATTTATTTGGTATGTTCATCAATTAGATTAAGATAAGGCAGACTTTCAAAGGAGTCAATAAATTTAAAAACGCAGATTTATACTACACAGATCTGAGATTAAAATATATAAAAATCAGAAAATGTTAGTTGATGTTGTGTAGCGAAGTCCAGAGAGCTCAATTATAATGCAAACACTTTCCGCCTCAGACGCCCTGATTATGGTTTTCACAATATTTGCTTTAAGGAGATAAATCCTCAGTGTGTTGGTCTTGGGTGGGTTATCTAGATATTAAACTATTTTTTAAAGATAGCTAGTCCATTATTGCAGCCCGTTGCAATATGGCAGGTTCTATTGACTCATTTCAGATTCACACTGCTGCTAGTTAGGGGATTTGCAGCCTCTGCAGCGGCCACATTAACCTAGCATTTTATCTGGCTCCTGTAAACAAAATAAAGATATCTAGAGCAGATACATTATCTCACCAGGCTATATTTCACAACAGGCCAGCGCCCCTATTTATGGTGTACCTGACCTGTGATGACTCTGCACTAGCCACTAGGCTAATGAAAGCACTGTGCCTTATTGGAATCTGGAGATTTTCCTATTGGACATTGTTTTTGAATGGCAGGTAGGTTTAGGTAGTAACAACCACTTATGTATCAGAAATATGAAAGGTAATGAAAGTTGCTGGCTTAACAACATGACTCAATGTCCTGCACAGTTGTGCAATCTTTTCACACAGCAAAGTCTTGTTTGACATACCATGTGTGAAAGGCGAGATGGGAGTTCAGCTAATGCCCATCGTTTAAGTAATTGTTTAGAAGAAAGCAAAGTGCTATCAGATTTGCAATTTGGTTTTAGAAAAGGTATGGGAACGGTGAACCAATGCATGAACTTACTTATGATGACCAGTAAATATGCTCTTGCCAAAAAAGGTCGTATGTTCATGGCATTTATGGACATAACATCCACCTTTGATAGAGTGAATTGGTCTAAACTATGGCCCCTATTGTTAGATATAGGCATGGATGTAAACTTGGTGTCCTTCTTGCATTGGTCTCACCTTAATTTAACTGCCTCTGCTAGATACAATGAAAATGGTTCCTTAACAAAATCATGGAAGGTAAAAAGAGGTGTGAGGCAGGGATGCCGGTTCTATTCACACTCTATATTAATAAGCTAGGGGCTGTGCTATCCGATGCAAGCAAGGATACTCCCAGAGTAGGTTTTAAGCCCATCCCTGCCCTTTTATATGCTGATGATGCACTTTTACTTGCTAGGACACCAATAGCACTGAAACGTCTTGTTAATTCTTTTATTGATTTTATGATCGCACTGGACCTTTCTATCAATTTTACAAAATCCCATATAATGTCATCTGGCAACTCAAAGCGCAAGAAGAAATCACTTATATGGAAAGGTTGGGTGTTGTCCAATGTTGCAACCTATCCATATTTGGGTGTGCTATTTGATGAAAATGGTACATGGGTGGCAGAGCGTGCACTCAAGAAAAATACTCTAGCAAGGGCTGCAGGAGCAACATTGGACTTTGCCAGAAATTAGGGAGCAAACCCTTATTACCAATCCTGAAGGTTTACAACGAGAAATGCGTCCCCATGACAATGTCTGGCAGTGTGGTTTGGGGTTACAAAGAGGTTAAAGAACTACAAGGGGCCAAAAACAAATATTTACGGAAACTCTTAGCTACCCCTCCAAGTACCCCTGCCTTTATGGTGCATGAAGAACTAAGGCAGGGCTACATTACAGATTGTATTGCAGTAGCCCCCATAATATGGTGGTTAAAAATATGGTCTAGACCCAAGCCCAGCCCAAATCAAATAATTTTAGAGGACTGCATGAAGTTAGATAGATCCGCAGACATCCCCTGGTTAAGTTATGTCTCTCAACAGCTCTCAGCTCTAGGGCGCCCTTAGCTTTATATTCAACCCAGACAGCTTCACCAAGGTGAGGTGAAAGACATTAAAAGCCAATTTCTAACCAGGAGAAGGCTGGAAAGGGAAACTAATGAAACTTAGCAAACCCACGTGTAGACATTAGGTGATTATAAGCCCTGGGATTTTAGATCAACCTTTTTGGTCTTTAAATAATAATCTGCATCATCGTTTTCTTTAATCTAGATTTAGATTTAACTGTATTCATTGGTCCCTTACAGTGCCTAAGGGTTTTCTCAAAGGCAGGGACCCTAAAGCCTTGCTCATGTGATAATTTCTCAGACCAAGATTTGTTTCACTTTATGTTTTTTCGTGGCTTTTATAATGATTTACAATCTAAACACATTTTACCTCTTTTAAAAAATTGCCAATTTGCACAAGTAAGACCAGCTCTGATATATCTGCAAATGCTCTCATCCCCACTGATATGTTATGGGGTTGCGAGCTTTTTATCAGGGGCAGTACGCAGAAGGAAAATTATGGATTGCTCATAGCAATGGTTCAGGTTTTATTGGGCTGAATGAAGAATTGTTTTAAAATTTTTCTGATGAACTTTTTAATTGAGTATTGACAACTGCACATGTACAGTAGTTTTTATAATCTATTTGTATTGGTTATCCCTTGTGTAAATGTACTTTTATGGCCATAACGTGGCCGAATAAAGTTTTATTGACTTGACTTGACTTAATGCCCATTGAATTCTTGGCCTCTCAGCTGTGACTGCAAACTAGTGTTGATACCACTTTCATATCAGCTCCTCACACACAACACTACGGCGTCCCTCAGGGGTCTACTGCATCCCTTCTGTTATTCAAAATCTACCAAACCCCCTTACCAAACCTGATTAAATCATTCAACCTCACCTGTTACAACTATGTAGATGACACCCAAATCATTTTAAAAATGGATGGTCTGGAAGATCTCTACAATTTAAAACTTGATGACTTCCTTCAGGCCACAAACACATGGAGGATGAATAACCATCTAAAGCCAAATGCCATAAAGACAGAGATTATGACCTACGGACAATGGCAAATATACTAGCCTATCACCATATGATCTAAGGAACATGAGGCCCCTCCAACAATATCAAGAGTACTAAGAAAGTTAGAGGTAACCATAGATTCAGACCTATACTTGATACCACATCTCAATAATGTTACAAAGAGCGCCTTCCCCACAAAGAAAACACTACATTGCATCTTCTCATACCTTCGATACCAACAAGAGCTGCAACCCATCCTCACACTCATAATCTCCACGTTGACTATGTGAACAATCTATACCTTGGCGCACCTGCATTCATCATACGCAAAATACTACTCGTCCAAAATGTTGCTGCAAGACTTCTTCTCTGCCTTCAACCAAGAGCACAAATGACTCCAGTCTTGCAATCACTCCACTGGCTACCTATTGATAGAAAAGCAAAGTTCAAAGCACTTTGCATTGTCCACATATCCTCCCAAGGAAAAGGACTGCTATGCCTACAAGTAAAATTTAAGCAATACAAACAAAACAGGGCCTGCACTCCAGGCGTGCACCACTTATCATCATACCACCCTACTATTAGAAATCCGTAGGAGGCACTGCTTTTTCAGTACAGCCAAGCTCTGGAACTCACTACCAACCAGCATTTGAAGCAACCAGAAGCATATACACTTCAGAAGACAGTTGAAAACATGGCTATTTCCATGACAACCACGCCACCCGACAGCCCAACAACAGAACCTGGAAAGACAGTTGAACCCTCAAACTGAATCTTCATCTTACAATACACAGATGATTGGAAACAACCAAAGCAGAAAACTACTCTTGATACGCAGGTAAGCTGAGAAGGGCTGACCTATTGTTGTATTCCGCTTTAGGTGTCCGTATATAGGTTTTCCTGACACATGTCCTTATATAGGCACAATTCGCATTGCCCTTATATAGGCATAGATTCCCAGTCCTTATTTAGGCATTAGCCGTGCACTCCAAATACAGGCATGGTCACCGACATCCGTCCACCCTAACGTCACAACGAATTCTTAGAAACCAGACCCTTAAGCTCTTGGGAGTTCCCCTAGCACAGGATTATTGATTTCTCCAAGAACTCATCTATTATGTATGAACCGTTATACCTTAAGGGTTCATTCCTGATGTCTTCCTCTGTCCGACTTCACGTCAATGCTAACATTCCAAGGCACCTATCAGGTATAAATATACCTTCCCTTGCCCAAGCAAGTTAGAGGAGACCTCGACTTCAGAGGAGCCCGTATCCCGGCCTGACGCACTGAGAAGACGCTGTCATTCCTGCACGCAGAAGAATCCAGCTCCAGTGTCCTGACTCCCTTCGCGGGGTGTTAGAGTTCGAGTCTGGAAAGAGATTCCCACCTCTCTCATTCTCAAGGTATGGAGCTGACTAGAATCTAGAGGGACTCTTGGCATACTAGACTTAACATACTCTTAGTATACTATACTAGAGAATACTTCGCCTACTTCTTACCTTTCCCTACACCTAGATTAGGTTAGGTACATTGGGGTAGAACTAGCTTAGAGACGCATCGTATGAGTACTCGCATTTTTAGCTCATGTTATTTATGTACGTGAATATATGCTAAAAGATAATGCTAGCGCAGTATTATTTATTTCTACTGCTTACGCTGTACATTATGTATCTTGCATACTGTCTTGTGATCATAACAGCACATATCTCTTACACGAGAAACAAGACTGTTCAATAAAACCTCTTTATTCAAACGCCCGTCTTTTCTTTCTGTGTAACTCTGTAGAAACTAAGCATGCACGATTGACTGAGTGAAACTGATATCTATTGTTTCCACGATTCTGAGACGTGTTCCGATTCTAAAGGGAAACAAAGTAGTCATGTTTTTGCGGTTGCCAGAAACTACTCCCTTCTTGTTTTCAAGGAGTTTCTAGTGGCCTCTGAGCTAGCTGGCACAAGTAATTAAGTTTAATATACTCGATAGGGATATACCGACCTCAGTCCTATGTCAAGCCTATAGGTCATATTATTCCAATGCGCAGAGCCTATTAGGGAAATAGGAACTACACTACATGGCGCCCAAACGTTTGGTTAGGCAGTAATTTAACGCTAGATACTGAGTAACTCAGTCGTGCTTTTCTCTCAGAGACCCCTACTCACATACTCCATAAGACGTCTGGAGTGGGTAGGGTTAAATATCCGCCAAAGCTAAATAGGACAAAAACCCTATATATTAGCTATTTTGGTTTGTTCAACGTTGAAGGATACAGTGTTCCAAAATATTGTGCACCTTATCTTTTGTTTCCTTGAAACTTGTTCTACATTTTTCAAAAAACAAATGTCCGAACACGGGGACAATGCCACCGAAACCGGTCGAGCTGCGGCTCAACCAGTCGTAACAGCTTTTAACTTTACAGGTTTAAATGAAACCGAGGAGGGTGTTATAGACATCCATCCAAACTTAAGAAGAGCCATCACTCTAAAACTTATAAAACACGGCCTACCACCAAGAGGCGGTAGAGCAGTTTTCGTGATAGAGGCACACGAATCCTTTCAGACAGAGGTATTCTATTCATGGATAGTATTCCCAGAATCAAATCCAGTAACAAGAGTGTTTCACTTCTACAAAGAAGATGAACCACCAGAGGAATATATTCCTTTCGAGGATATTGAAATTCCACTAACATACCAGGAGCATCAGCTCTGGTTTAAAGGCGCCCTAAAACATCACAAAAATATTACCAGGCTCGGTCCACTAGGTAGACCAGGAGCAACATGGCCGATTTTAGCCGGCTACACACCTCATCCTGACATCGATATAATGTCAGACGAGGAATTACTTACTCAACTTACAGAGTTAATAAAAATTTACAGACAATTGGTCCAATATGTCATGCAGACTTTCACAGTCCAACCACCATTGACCATTCCAAATCAAACCCCTCAACAGGGGAATACACTAAAAATTAC
The DNA here is from genome assembly GCA_963921515.1 of Calotriton arnoldi. Taxonomy (NCBI): domain Eukaryota; kingdom Metazoa; phylum Chordata; class Amphibia; order Caudata; family Salamandridae; genus Calotriton; species Calotriton arnoldi. The sequence continues at coordinate 533,436 of CAWUFW010002697.1, read as the reverse complement.
ACCACAGACTCTATACGCAGTCATGGGTAAAATGCCCACAAAACGTGAGCAAATATCATTCTGGATAGCTCAAAAAATTACTCAAATAGAAGCAGTATTTCCAAATACTAGCCCTTATGAGAAACACAGAATTCTAACAATCTGTTTACCAATGGGGATCACACCACAACTGGAAGACTGCACCACTTGGGGCTCAGTCTTTGCTGCCATCTATACTAAAACACATGGTGTTCCATCAATTGCAGTAATACCAGATGTCCTGAAACAAATTCAAAACGAATACGGGGCAGAGCCTGCTCTGAATTTAGGTATGAAATTACTGAAACATTTCGACCAGGACTCAACAATAATATTATCTAATATTAAAGAGAAGGCCGCAGCAGTGGCGATCCGCCAACGATTAAGGGAATTCGATGTTACAGAACATCAAACAGAACTACCCAGAATAATAGAACAATCTTAGGCAGAGATAGTTTGGGTGGAAGACCATTGAAGCCAAAACTATCTGAAAGTCCTGAGAAGGACTCTATTAAACAAAATCCTACATCTTCTAAAAAGAAGTGGGAAACTAATAAACAGAACTCAAACGAGAAACGTTCTCAATCCCGAGGTAGGTCTCCTCAAAAGGAGCCCTCTGAAAGGAGGTATAACCTCAGGAATAGGGATAATTTAAGAAAACCTGACAGGTATCAAGATACTGATACATGTTCCTCTCATACCTTTCAGATATCATCACAGACATCGGAAAGAAGAGGACGGTCAGAACATAAAGAAGAACGCGTGAAATCGAAAGACGACAAACACGTTCCCAAAAATAAATCAAAACCTCAATTTTCAAAAAAGAAAGTAGCAGGTCTGAAGATCAGACATGCCGAGAATACTGAGAACACAACTCAAGAACGGAGAATGGGCTCAGACAATGCTGGACAGTGCAGCAGAAGTCCCAATAGCTCGCCAGAACCTGAAGGAACTTCTGGAGATAGTGGACTTGAATGAGTACATCACAGTAGAGACTGTAGACACCAGGGTTAGTACTCCACAAAAGGTATATGAAATGACACTCCGAATGGAGGGAGATATACCAAGACAGGTGAAAACACTCTTTTGGGAAAAACTTTCAAGGGGCTATGACATACTTCTAGCAGAAAAAGACTGGCCACCACAATTTGTCAGGGAGTGCCCACATGGTGAGGACATTATTATGCCTGCCTTCTCCAACCATATTCCAATTCACCTAAAATATACTTATGCCAGGAAATGGGCAGTAGCCCAGGCCCCAGCATTATATAAAAATCATGTAGGATGGGATGAGGACTCACCTCACCATAAAATACATCTAAAAATGAACCTACTGCACAAAGGCAGTACCCAATAAAGCAAGAAGCTAAAAAACAGGTCAGGGAGATCTTAGATCAACTTGAATACCAAGGGGTGATTGAAACATGCACCTCCTCAATGAACAATCCTTTGTTTCCTGTCTCCAAACCAGACAATACATATCGTCTAGTTTTGGATTACAGACACTTAAACACTTGTTCTAAAACATTTGCAGTGCAAAATGCACATAGTACAGCATTAATGAATAACATTGTGCGTAAAAATATGAAACCACATTGGACATTTCAAATGGTTTCTTTTGTCAAAACATAGCACCTGAAAGCAGGTACTTAACAGCTTTCTCCATAATGGGGACCCAGCGTCAATTTTGTCGACTCCCACAAGGGTTCAAGAACAGCCCGGGTTATTCTCAGCGAGGGTAACAGAGTTACTACAAATTTATGATAATGAGGCATTGTCATATGTCGATGACATCTATCTGACTGACGATGACCTGGATAGGCACTTGAACAGGGTGAGTACCATTATATTGGGCTTCGCCTCTGAGGGCTATAAGTTCAACTTTTTAAAAAATCCAGAATTGCCCATCTCAATGTCCTTTTCCTAGGATATGAGCTTTCAAGTGAAGGAAAGAGCTTGGCAGCTAACTTTTTAGAAAGGTGTGCGCTGCTCCAACCTCCAAAAATGCTGAAAAATTTACAATCCATCCTGGGTTTTCTAAATTTTGGAAGAACTTACATTCTAAATTACGCAGAAAGGGTTAAACCTCTCTACGCGTTAATCAACCCTGATTTTTCAATCAAAAATTGGACACAGGAACACACAGAAATCTTGCGTTCACTCCAAGCTAACATGTTAGCAACAAATCACTTACAAACACGCGTAAGTCAACGCAACTTAGTGATCCGAATAATTTCGGGTCAATGCGGATTCACCTACTTAACATTTAATGAGGGTGAAAAAGTACCAATTGCATACAAATCTCATTTGTATACACAAGCAGAAATGCGCTTCACTTCAACTGAAAAAATACTGACAGCGGTTCAAACCGCTGTAGCAAAAGAAAGAGCTCTAGCCCAAGGGAAACGCATTATTGTCGTAACCCCAGTTCCGGCCTTAGAGGCGGTTACAAAAGCGAGCATTCCAAATGCTAAAGCATTACATCCTAGATGGATACAATGGGTTAATTCTCTTGCTGCAACAGATGTTGAATATGTTTTTGATCCTGATTTAAAAACGCAAGCGTTCCTGCAATATGAACATGAATGTCCTCTGCCCACTGAAATTCTGTCTCTCGATCAGTATGAATTCATAATTTACACTGACGGATCCGCACAACCCGCTACAGGGAGTAAGCAAGCTTACAGTGCAGCATGCGCAATCGTTAAAGGACGCATGCGCGATGGTAACTTCAGACCAATGGTCACAAAAACTCAATCTCTAGGAGATTGTACAGCTCAGCGAGCTGAACTACAAGCATTCAAAGTGGCACTTGAAAGTACAGATCGCGAATTCCCCACACTCATAGTGTGCGATTCTTTCTACTGTGTTCAGTCGTATAATGAATATATACAAAATTGGCTTGAAAATGGGTTCAAAGATGCAAAAGGTGGCACAATAAAGCATAAAACGCTTTGGGAACAAGTAGTTCAGTTAAAAAACGAACTACCAAAGGTTCACGTGATACATACACTGAGTCATCAACGTGATGGCGTTCACGTTGCAGGGAATTCATTGGCTGACGAAGCCGCAAAGGGGGCTGTTCAGACGGCTTCCGTAGCTGCGATCACTCGTTCAAAAACGAGAATAAACAGTGAGATATTGTTGGCTGTCAATGCTACAAGCAAAGGCAGTGGTGCAGCGTTATCAAAAAAGTTTCCACTCAAGTACTCTTATGTAATTGATGCGAACAACGTTCCTTTTGCTCGAATCCCTGGAGTGGGGGATAGGGTAATTCCAAACATGGAACGTAGAGCAGCTTTAATTTATGAAGCACATCTGGGGGAGGGTCTGTCACATCAAGGGATCGCTAAAACAATATTGACGTTAAAAGAGATGTACTGGTGGCCTGGAACGAATACACATATTCACATCTTCATCAATGACTGCATAGACTGTAAGGTACAGCGTGATGCAGAACGCCACCTGACACCATGCTACGAAGTAGCCTGCCCAGTACAGACACCATTGTTAGACAGCATTAGACTATCTACGCGCAGGCGTCCTTCTGGACAAATGCAATCCCACACATACTAAGTCAAGGTTCCTATGGATATGGCCTCAGCGCTCGGCTGACGCTCGAACTGTTATAAAAGATTTGCGAGTCTTTATCGGCACATACGCAATAGGCAGCTACATTCTGACCAGGGTCTTGCGTTTAGCTCTCGGGCTTACAAAGAAGCCATGGCCAGTCTGGGCGTTGCATTGCGGTACTCCTCTCCGTTTCATCCTGAGGGAAATTCTGTTGTGGAAAGGAAAAACCGGGACATAAAGCAATCTATAACAGCTAGGGTATTAGGTTCGGGTGATGGGTGGGTCAAACATCTTTATGGGGTCCAACGCTCATTAAATAATTTGCCAAGAAGTTCTCTAGGGGGGTCACTCCATATGAGGTCCTATTTGGGACAAGAATGTGGGTTCCTGATCTCGAATGTAAAGGCACAGTGGTGGAAAATAAACCCTTTGATATCAAAGATCGTTTGTCTGTTTTACAGGATCTAAATGAACTAAGATCGAAACAAAGCAACGTGTTCCTGCAGCCAACCACCACTGGGGAAAAACCGGCAGTCCCAGCAAGGTCTGTCTGGATTCCAAAAGTTGGGGATCTAGTCAGAGAGAAGATTGCGGACAAGAAGGAATTTGGACCTTCTTACAGACAACCAGTACCTGTCCTAGCCGTACACGGAACAAGAACAGTACTTCTGCCGCCCCTTGCTGGAAAAAAGGAGAAAAGATTTGTGTCCATCGACCTCATCAAACCACAGTATGTGGCCAATACTAAATAGTAGGCCTCGTGGACTCCGACCTAGTAGCAGACGCACTCCTCTCGCTATTATCCAAGAGGTTCAGACTGAAAGACTGATAACCATCGAGAATTCAGCAGTAACAGATGAAGGACTGAGCAACAATGCTATGGAATTCATCCCTCTTGACACTCAAGTAACAGTTCGTCCAAATACACCTGTCTACACCAATGTAACAAGTGATCAACTGGTTCCAGCGATTTCAACAAATCCTGATGCAATTCCAACAATTGACAGAACTGCTTCTGGCTATTTCATTAACTTTGATACGTTTTCTGAGGATCTGAGTGAGCCTGAAACGACGCCAGCATCAAAAACTTTCAAACAGTAAGTACAAGACTATTTTCATTTTCTGAAAAAGACTTATCTGGTTTCACCATGGATCGAACTCTGGATCATTTCTGGTATATTTTTCTTTCTGCTTTGGCTAGCTTTGGTTATGACTATCAGCGTGCTTATAAATGGCAGATACATCCGTTTGGACATTGAAAGTAAACATGTGAACTTACTTTTCAAACCACACACATCATCCCATCGTGAAACAAGAGACTTGTCTGCAGTGAACATCACAGCCGTTCCTATACAGGATGGTATAGTGTGGGACAAAACAGATTTCGATATCTTCGGCCCTACGGAAGTTTTGAACATTCAACATTTATTTAAGATTTCACTAAGTGATTTTGTTTCATCTAGTACCTATTCTGATGATTGGGACTTTGAGACTGTAAATAATATGATGTTTGACCTAGAAAGGTCTGCTGCATTTTCTAATAATGAATATTTAGAGGGTTCATCAGACTATGAACAGCTGTATTGCTATAACCACTATGGTCATCATTTTTTGCATAAATCTGCAACACCTAGAAATGTGTTTATGTTTAACCAATGGGAGCATTGTCCTACACCACCAAAAGGTAGTTCAAGAACGTTTGCTAAAAAGTTTCCCTATTTTTCAGGGTATAATACATCTGACCCAGAAACATTTTACTATAAAAAAGTAAACAAAACAGGACAGAAAATTATTTTAACAAATACAAAACAGATTTACTCTGCAGCATTTATTGCCCAACTGTCTAGACATGGATTCAACTTATGGAAAGACACAATAGACACAAAATCTGTCTGGGGTTCTAAAGATTGGCAAGTGCAGGGGATAGAAGCTTTGTTTAGAGCATGTATCATCCCTCAGCAAATAATGTTTTTGAATTACACTGTGCAACATACGTCTTGCCTTGGGTTAGCCAAGATCAAAGACATGAAAACACCTTCTGTACCAACACCTGCCAGTAATAACAATACACAGGCAGCGGTTACAGTTGACCAAATATTACAACTCAACAGAACAAATCCTGATTGGAGAAAATGGTTGATCTGGCCCACAGACACAAACATCTGTCAAGAAAGATTCCTGAATAAAAATCAGGGCTTTACTATTCATAGGCCAGACCCACGATAAGTCCAAAGACAACATCCGGGGGTAGTAACAACATACAGTGTAGGAAAATTATGCCTCGACTGGCTTCAAAAATCTACACTGGAGGATGTGAAACAACACTTATCTTTACTTAAAGAAGACGCAGACCTTAGGAATTCTTGCTAGGACCAAGAAAACCGCGTCAAAACGTTTCATATATGCCGGCATCTATGCTGCTTATAATGAAGCATGGAAGGTGTCACAGGTAGAGGCCGCAGAACGAATACGTGAACTTGATCGTATTAACTTAGAGAAAACTCTCTCTGTGGTCGACAATGGGTTAACAACTTTGTCATCCAGAATTTATTCATTGGACAACATTGTATCTTCTGCTATTGACATACTGGAACAAGATTTAGCCATGTTACAGCAAGGCCAATCTCAGTTACGTTCTATTATGTTATTAGGCTGGACGCTGCAATCTTTGCGAGCGGGCTATGTGCCTTGGCGTTTTATCAACACGTCGGCTCTGTTTGCAGAATACAATCTAACTGATAAACAGATCGAACTGGCACAAAGGGGAGCAAAGTATACAGTGCTGTGCATTGAAAAACTGGAAAAATTACCATTCACAGTGACAGAAAAACCAGCTACAGAATGGCTTATTCATGGCAAAATCACTCTGCCTGTCACTACTTTTCAGTTTCAGTATTGCCTCAAACAAATGCAAGCAGGCAAATATGAAAGGTTGGGTAAAGAATACATTAAGACATCCTGGAATTTACCATACACTTACAGATGTTGGAGTGGGGATCGTGAAGTGTTTCTTAGCGGTACACACTGTGAAAGGGCACTAAGCGGTTCACTAATTTGTCAGGACATTTCTTTACACGGGGCTTGTAATGGTTCTGTGGCAAATTTGTCCTGCCACCAGCAGGGTACACCAGCTGCTGTGATTAATCCAACGTTTGGCCAACTTTCTAATGGGAGTTACCTCATGTTGAATGATCAGAGTTGCTGTGGCATGTTGCCAGGCATCCCATATCTGGTAACGGTCGACTCCAGGGTCACTTGCTGTATGCAAGTATTGTTTGCCCCAATAGACACAGTCAGGGAGTCGCCTTTATGGCCTTCGTTGAATGTCTCTTTTATACGATTTGATACTTTAAGCAGAATGAAAGCCATGCTTATCCAACAAACAGTGCCTCTGACCTCGGCCAAAGAAACCTATGATCTTCAAGTAGCAAGGACTTCGGCTGAGATACAGGCTTTAATTCGTATAAACTGCCCTAGACATTTCGTAGAAATGATGGGACGTATCTTTAACATATCTGATACGAGCAGAATTGTACATGTATTTAAGACCATCTGTTCCGGACTATTAGCACCTTTCCAGGCAGTCCTCGGAATCATCCCAAACTTCGCACATTCGGTGTTTGGTGGTGTGCCATTAATTCTAGCACTTGTTGCAGGAATCCTATTTCTATTCCTTCTATTGCGCTATGGCAAGCCTATTCGCCAACATCACTCTGAGCGATGTGGAGAAAGCTCTCCTTGAACGAAAGTGCTGTGAGCGAATAGTACAGCTTTTGGGCATGTCTCGTCTACGGGAACTTAATACAACATGGTTCCTGTCATTCAGACCAATCTGGCAAGATTGCATCTTACCTGTTCTACGCTGCCTGTTTTGCGGTGAAGAATGCGTGCTAGACACCTGTCTAACACTCCCATCAGTCATGCCAACGGATATCGATACTCTGCTGGACCCGATAACGGCCCATGCTCTGTGTTGTCCCCAGAGGCTTCCAATCCTGATGACGGCATTCATTGAGATCTCACAGACGCTTCCGGCTGCTGCTGAGGTACGAGATGGATCAATAGATGCCAAAGCAATGGAAGAAAACAATCACTTCACAAGTGCTTAAGAGAAACTATGATTTGGAAGCAGGTTTTTACCTTTGTTTAACTCCCTATATGTAGGAGATGTGCATGCACTGCAAGAATGCAAGATTTATCTGTCTGTACAAGTAAGTACATAAATATTGATGTAAATGGCACCTACTTTCTTTTTATTGAATTCTTTTATAGCACCACTTATCCCAGTTTAGGGTGTCAGAGCACTTTACATCACACAGAGGCCCAATAAATCATACAAGTGTGTAAATCAATGTACAAGTAATGTTACATAAGACAAAGAGGGTTATAAGGTGTATGAATCACATATCACCATAATTGCGACATTATATGTTAAGAGCGTCGTATGGTCAGGAGAAACGTAAATTCAGGATATAAAACGTAATGCAGCGATTGTGGTTGTCTGAACTAATAAGACTTTATTACTACTCGAAGAAACCTTTCTTTGCACTCCTAGAATACGATCTGTTTAATAAAAGACCAATAAGAATCTAAACCCGTGATTTACAGTTTGTATGCAGCTCCTTGACGCTGGTAAATAGATCACTGTGCTATAGTAGAAAACTTACAGCTTATGAACTGGAAGTAACAAAACGATCTCAGTGTCAAAACCAGTAGCCCATGTACCTGTGTAAATAAAATACAAATCTGTGATTGATGTGCTTTCCAGCAGCCCATTAACCCTCTATGCTACTTTATGAGTCAAAACTGTGACTGGACAAAACTCAGAACTCTCCCAGAAATGTCTTAACCACTAGAGTTATCTTACCTCTATTATAATACCCTCAAAAGTGCTGGGCACACAATGATCTCTGCAGCAGGTGTCCTTCCCTTGTAAGATATTTTAAAATGTAGCCTCTTTGTGACCAATTAAATAATCTAGAACAGATTTATTGTCACATATGTCCTTGTTGCCAATTTTTATGCAGCAGATTTTTTTTAAATAATTGTATACGTTAACTGTCAAACTCTGCTTTTCAAGCTCTACCCCTCGTACCTCCACCCCCTTTCCTCTGCCACTCCTTGACCCCTAATTTATGGGTTCCCAAATATTTTTTTGCAATTCAGCAGTAGTTGGAATAACACAGAGACCAAGCGAACTGGTATCAACAATAATGCCACTGAAGAGACTGTACTAAGGCTGAGCTTTCTTAGTGAGATGACGTAAAGAAGCATTTATTGAAGCAAAGTCCCCAGTACTACGGTAGCCGGCCATGCCTGGAAATTAACTGAGAGCTAAAATGTTTTCTGGAGTAGGCATCAAGGTGAGGGCTTCACCCTTGTTAGGGTGCTGAGCCGCGACGCTTCTATGGAAGGAGGTGTTTGCGCTCTACAAACGGCAATCCTTCATTCATTCAAAATGCCCCTAAGTGTGTCACTACTACTCGAAGGCAAGCGCACACTCGTGGTTGCAGCTGGGAGTTCCTGCCTTCATCGTGACAGTCAGTGGTGCCCCAGAAGGGACATCTTCACACTTCCGGCCCCAGGGTCAAGCACTAGTGCAGGGAGTTCACCACTGTCGTCATCATCATCATGAGACAGAAGACTGCCAGTTGACGAGAGCATTTCTATATGATTGACTCGACACAGGGCTGGTTTTAGGGCGGTGCGCCCGGTGCCACCGCACTGGGTGCTGACTTCGGGTGGGGGCGCCTTTTTTGCAAGCATATTATAGTTTTAACACTCCTGGTGCCACGTTCCTGGTTTCAGGCAACAATAAAAATGTCAAGATATTTCCGGTGATTAATGTTCTTCCTGGAGAGAGATTGGAGTAGTGTCCATTGATCATAATGTAGCGCAGAGGGTTAATGTGCCTGCTGCAAAGAGCATGTATCATTCAGATCACAAAGGGCATATAATGTAAATAGGTCAGTGGGTTACTGCTTTTGTCAGAGAGATCCTCTTGTTACTAGCAGTTTATAAGTTAAAATCCTAATGTAGAACCGTGAGCTATTAATGGTCATCAAAGAGCTGCATGAAAACTGCAAGATATAGATTAGAGCATTATGATTTTTTGAGCTTGTGCTTCTCCAGACCAAGCACTCTTAAAGTATACTGTCTCCCAGAATGGAAGACGTGACTCCTACACCTGGTAGTCCTCTTTCTTATGTAACATTTCCTATACACTGATTTACACACGTATGACTGATTGTCTCAGTGTAATGTGTGTGTGATGTAAAGTGCTCTGAAACCCTACACTGGTATGAGTGGCACTATAAAACTAAGTAAAAGCACCTGAGAGAGCGTGGTTATGGATACTTGAGGGGCACTGTTAAAGGGTGGTAATGAGAAAATCCATGTTAGTGGTGGTAATTGGGGGCGCCAACAAACACTGTCGCACTGGGCGCCACCAGCACTAAAGCCGGCCCTGACTTGACACACTCAGGGGATGAAGGCCTTTCTGATGAGCTGCTCTTGATAGATGGTTCTGTTGCCTTCTATTCTGGCTGTGATGTGTGTTTGGAGTTATCAGGTTTTGGACGTAACATTTTTTGTGAGGATGTACGCAGTGCTTTAAATGGGCCGTACTGCTTGCGGTACGGAGTACCGCACTTTTTATTTTGAGAGGGAGAGTACCGGCACTTCTCAAGAGAGATGTAATACTTTTAATTGGAGAGTACCGGCACTTCTCAAGAGAGATGTAATACTTTTAATTGGAGAGTACCGGCACTGCTCAAGAGAGATGTAATACTTTTAATTGGAGAGTACCGGCACTGCTCAAGAGAGATGTAATACTTTTAATTGGAGAGTACCGGCACTGCTCAAGAGAGATGTAATACTTTTAATTGGAGAGTACCGACACTTCTCAGAATCAAGCAGGTACTCTGCACTTCTATTTTTCCATTTCAAGCACTGGATGTGCAGTAGAGTCCGGACGTCTTTTTGTTGGCTGGCTTGCACGTGCTCTTGAAATGACACATTTTCCACATTCACAGTCACTTGGCGGGCGTGCGCCTGTGTGTGGGGGCTGTAAATGCAGCATTTGGCAGTGTGTGCTTCACCACATGTGCTAGGTGAGACATAGCCTGCCTGCTGCCTGCAGCTTCTTCCATCCTACCAGGCGCAGTGACTGCCTGGCAGGTCCCCCCATGTTGAGGGTCCCTTCCGGCTGGCACCGCTTCTGCAGACGTTTCTTCTTGTATGAGGACAACTCATAGTCAGTCAGTTACTTCTTTATTCGGTCGAAAATGACCATAGAAGCACACATAAAAAAAGCATCCACATAATACCAGAATAAAGTCATTATTGAAAAACAAGCATTTCATATTATAAGTTAAAAGCAACAGTTTTTAAGAACATAGTTAAAAAATAGTGGTGACCGTGTCTGAATACATAGGGCGAGCTCCCCAAACTTAATCCATTCCACAAAAAGCCTCAATTGTGGGCCCGCTATGTAAACAGAAAAGGTTTGAGCCTCCTCGTCACTGAGAAACTGTGGTGACACAAAAAGCCGCTAAAAGGACATAAATCGGAGCATCATATGAGAAACACCCATACTTAAAAAATAAATTATTAAAAACAAGATGATAAGAAGCTAGAGAGAAAAAGTGTGAGGTAGAAGGCCCAGCCAGTGAATCTAACTATTTGATCGAGATCAAAAGGAGAGGTATACTATCATGATAATGGTTTCAAGTAATATTATAATATTTGATACCGAGCAAGTAGCCTAATTGGTATTGTAGATATTAGCCTTCTCCTGAGGCGTACCTATTTCTGACCTTTAACGCACAACAGATGTAGCAAATAACTGAACAGCAAACCATCTGTGATTCTAGGCGCTGTAAGCAGTGCAAGTCTTCTTTGTGTGCAAAGGATTTCAGGGGGTGCAAATTTGGATGCAGGAAGCGTGATCTCGGAATGCTGACAGCTGTACAATGTGCAAAAAGCATAAAGTGAGTCGTGCATTGCTGTGAGATGGAATCGCAAGGGCAACAAGTGAGTGAGATAAACCAGGAGCCCGTTGACGGGGAGGCTGCTAAAAAGTGCGCCGTGCTTAGTCTCAAGCGTGTAAGGTAGAATCTGTGTTCCAGGTTGACCACCCATGATAGATATGGTTCTAGACCTTCAGTTGTCGAGATCGGCCCATGACGTAGGACGAAGTCTATTGCTAAGACTATCTATTCTGGCATCATTTCGGGATTTAAAGAACATGGATGTTACTGTCCCGTTTGTGTGAGCGTCAACTGCCTGGTGACTTAAAAAGATTAGGTCTACGAAGGTCCTGGAGCGCTTCCTTAACATAAGCAAGCCATGGAATTAAGGCTGTGTTATCTAATCTCAGGCAGTCCTTGGCGGGAAAACCTGGTCTCGGGTGAGGCAGATAGTTTAAATCACAGAACCAAAGGGGCAATCCTCACTTGGTCTTCCAGGTAGGGGAGGCCCAGTTCTAGATGTGCAATATAACTTGACATGGGTTTGGGGATAGCTAGCAGCCTACACAAAAACTTATTTTCAAGGGACTGCAGAGTTCCCGGAGTAGCATGGCCCCAGACTCCTGCACTGTATGCCCTGACTGCTTTTGTACAGTAGTATCATTTCTCTAATTGGCTTATTGCCTAACTTTTTTGCAAAGCCGAAGATCACCTTGCATGTCCCAGCAAACGTCTGGGCTCTTTGAGTGAGTAACTTGTCCCATTTCAAGTTCGCGTCCAAAGTATGCCTAAATAATTACAAGTTGGGACTTTAGCAATGGGTATCCTCCCTAGTGAATATTTTCTCATGCGAGTATTCTTGTAGGATTTCTGGTGGTTCATCTTTAAGTTAAGATTTCCCATAAAATCATTAGAAGAGTCTAGCAGTTTCTATAGGCCGTTTGCCGTGCATGCAATTAGGACCGTGTCTTCAGCATAAAGGAGGACGGGAAGTGGGCGAGATCCAACGTTAGGTACATCCTTTTCTATTTTGACTAGTGCTGAGTCAAGGGTGTTAACGTAAAATAAGAATAAAAAGGGGGCTAGGATACCTCCCTGCTTTACCCCTCGAATTGTCTGTATGGATTGGGTACATTCTTTGTTTTGGGCATAACGAACTTTGGTAGTTGTATCCCAATACAGACGCTTGAAAAGGTCTAACAGGGATGCCTCAATTCCGCTGTTTCCATCAAGACCCCAAGCCTCCCCTTGTCAACCAGGTCAAAAGCACAGGTGAGATCCATGAAGGCCATATGTGGAGAACCTCTCCTGGCTGTGACGGATTTCCCCATTAACATGGATAGATTAAGGGCTTGTTCAACTGTGCTGAGCCCTGACCGGAATCCATATTGCACATCCGAGAAAAAAGGGTTTGCTTCAGCCCAATCTTCCAACTTCCCTAAAATTACCTGCCCTATTATTTTATCAGATGAATCCAATAAGGAAATGGGGCAGTAGCAGACTAGAAGATTTCTCTCCACTTTTTCAAAAATTGGTACAATAATTGACTCCCTCCATGATTTAATTGGGCGACCTCTTATTCCAGCACGGAGTACATTTGTTATTAAGGGAGCCCAGAAGGTGGGGTTTTGCCTAAATAGATCAATAGGGACTCCATCAGGGCCTGGCGCTTTCCCAGCCGGGCATCTTAAAATGGACTTAGTAACATCTGCTACCTCGATGGAGTCGCTTAACTGGGACACGTCGAGTGGGAGAAGAAATGGAGGGTATGGGGCTAATGGCTGTTCAAGCGAGAGGTTGTCTGGATCAAGCATTTTGAGCAATGGCGTACCCAGTCTTTTGCCGGAATGTGATATACCAATCTCGAATTTGGGTGCTTCTAAAAAAAGAGACGATTTACAATTTCCCAAAATGCTCTATTATTTTTAATTGCGTGTCTGCTTCCAGATCTACCCAGGCTTTAATTCTTCTTTCTACCCTTCTTTTTCTAGGGCCATTTTATAATCATATGTAGCTTCTCTAAAGTCAATTATGGTGGGTGGTGTCATTTTGGTGGTTTGGCATGGTGCCTGTCACGTAGTACAGGAATATGTAAAACATCCCTTGTTTACATTGCGGCGGGTGCTGCAGCCAGCAGCACCCTCCGCAATGTAAAAGATGGGCAATGCGACTGCCACGGTGGCGGTTGCATCATTATTTGCCCTGTGGGACCGCCGACACTATGTCAGATGGTCCCCATCCCCGTTAGGGTACCGCCATCCTAATCAGCCCCATAGTTCTATCTATGAAGAGAATATAAAGCTGACAGTAACATGATTATGATCACTGAATATGGTTGAACATGTTTCATGGTAAACTGTTTTAGCCACGAGCTCTGGGGAAAGTAAGATAAAATCTATGGTGCTTCCTCTGTTCTTCCCAAAATATTTTGGTACATTATTTGCACCCTCTCCTTGCATATCTATTGAAAAATGTAAGCTATATGTCACAGTCATCTGATTTAGAGCTTCCCCGTACAGTGTGTGTGTGACATTTTCTCCCTGACAGTCCGTAACCCCACAGACATGTTCTCCACTAAGAGGACACCTAACAATATTGCAGTCCCCTGACCAAATGAGGGGCACATGGCCACCTTTACTGTGGGTGAAATCTGAAATGAAGCTTTCCAACTAGTCTATTATATTAACTAGTTGTTCAGAGAAAAAGTTAAAATTAAAATTAATTAACAGAACGTTTGCATAGACCGGCAGGGACAGTTTTAAAATCTGATAGCATGGGGTAGGGAAACTAAAATGGCTAGGCCCCCTTTCGCCCTGGCTGATGGGAAAGGGATAAATGGAGTACAGAATCATTGATAGTCATCAATATAAAATTGATCTGGTGCCCATGTCAATATGATGTCAAATTTCTTAATAATATGTAGCCAGTCATCACTTGTCAACTTCTGACGAACCCCCACGATGTTCCCAAAAAGTAATTGGAAGCTGTCAACTTGACAAACAAGCGCCCCATACTGAGCGTTCACTTTAATGGCGGCCGCACCCCTTTCCTCAGACGCGGCTCGTCTAAGGAAAGGGGTGCAGCCGACATGAAAGTGAAAGCGCGCATGGGGCACTTTTACAAACAAGCATTTGCTATGCAATAGGTATCGCATTTAAGAGAGTTTCGTAAATGCGAGACCTGTTGCATTGCAAATGCTTGTTAATTTGAGTTAGTGTTTTCTTCCCCATAGCTGGAGTAGTCGCGGGAAGCAGTCGGTTAGTTATTCTGTTAGAGTAGAACAAGTAATGAAGTACTTTTTAAGTTATAAATATTACCTTTGCGTTCCAGTCGTTCACATCTTTCAAATAGTGTTTCACCTTCTCTTGCCCCCAGGGCCAAGGAGGGTGGGCAGCCCAGTCTTTTCCAGCCACAGACGGGCACACATGGGCCCGCTCTTTGCCCGGGCGTGTCCCACGCAGCAAGCTGCTTGTGAGTACTTTGAAGCACGACTTCAGTTGCGGGCCCACCTCCTCACTGGGGGCTCTGGCCTCCTCAAAAGTGCTCCCTGGGACTCGTAGTCCCCTGCAGGCGTCTTTATTGTCCTCATCCTTTAATAACATAACATGTGTATTTGTAGCGTACGTTCACCCGTGGGCATCTTGGCGCTGAATAACCAATGTCTATTGTTACTGAACTTAATGGTACTCATGTTATCGACCTCAGAAGGATTAAAGGCTGAGTGGACCCACCAGGATTTGAACCTGTGACCATGAGGTTGAACACAGGACCCTACAGTGGACGCATTAGTCCACTAAGCCACCAGACCGACTAGCCACCAGTCTCACACTACAGTGATCTGAGATTTCAGAACCTCTCTGTGTTATATCTGTTCGTACTCTGGTATGTGTGACAAAAGTCAGTGGATTCACCTGAGTTTTGAAGAGTTAAACAAAACACACCACTGGCTCAGGAATCATTTTTAGAGAGGGTGGTGCTGGCCAATAAAATCACCTCCCTAAGTGCATAGCACAAGGAAGAAGCCAAAAAAATAAATTGCTTCCCACTTTCAACCATGTCTCTAACAGCTCTGAGCGAAGTGGGGAAGCAAGTGAATCCAGCAGTTGCTCACAAAATTGCTTCCCCGAATTTTTAAATTCCTAAATTTCCTTCCTTCACTGCGTTCTTCTTTCTGTCTTTTTCCGAATTGCATTTCTTCCTTTTTCCATCTTTCTGCACATTTTTCCATTCATCAATCCGACTGCTCATCCATTCATCCTTCTTTCTGCTTTTTCCATCCATCCATTCATCCTTCCTTCTTTCAATCTTTCTTTATCCATTCTTCCTTCTCTCCATCATTCTGTCTTTTTCCTTCCTTTATTTCCTTTTCTATCCAGCCATTCATCCATTATCCATCCATCCACCTGTCCACCAACCATTATATCTAACCTTTCTTTCCATGTATTCATCCTTCTCTCTCTCTCGGTCCATCATCTATCCTTCTCTCAGTGCATCTCTGCATCAATCCATCTCCTCATCCTTCTCTCATCCATCCATCATGTCCATCACTCCACCCCTTCCTCCCTTTCTCTTTCAACTTCAAGCCTCTGATCAAAATTAAGAACCCATAAAAAACACCTTAAATGTTTCGTATAACTCATAAGTGACACATACCCACTGAAGTTGGGGGCAGTTAATGATGCCCCTGTATAGGGGATGTATGTGACAGTCTTTTCTCTGAAGACAGAACAATGCTGTCCGAAGAAAATCATTTGTTGATTATTGTCTATTTAAACTCTTTCAAGTTTTATGGGGGTGCTGCAGCATCCCCAGCACTCCTGTAAATATACATAGTCAATATCTGTCTTGGACCTAAAGTATGCCATCTGGCAGCTCTTCAGTCCAGCATTTGTCTCTGTGACATCCTCCTCACATGCAAATATAATGTCTCATTCAGATCCTACTCAGTGCATTCACAGACCTTTTAGTTGTTTCTTGTCTCAGTGCCAAGGATATCAGTGTAGACTTCAGTGTCCTTTATCCAGTGGCACCAACATGGTCCCAGATTGTTGGATCTATCTCGGTTGAAAGGTGGTGGGACACACAGGGCCTAATTCACAAAGGACCCCCGCACTCGTGGCTGAGGCCCCGCACTCGTGGCTGAGGCCCCGCACTCATGGAGGAGGCCCACACTCGTGGAGGAGGCCCCGCACTCGTGGAGGAGGCCCCGCACTCGTGGAGGAGGCCCCGCACTCGTGGAGGAGGCCCGCACTCGTGGCTGAGGCCCCGCACTCGTGGACGAGGCCCGCACTCGTGGCTGAGGCCCCGCACTCGTGGCTGAGGCCCCGCACTCGAGGCCCCGCACTCGTGGCTGAAGCCCCGCACTCGTGGCTGAGGCCCCGCACTCGTGGCGGAGGCCCCGCACTCATGGCGGAGGCCCCGCACTCGTGGCTGAGGCCCCGCACTCGTGGAGGAGGCCCACACTCGTGGAGGAGGCCCCGCATCCGTGGAGGAGGCCCACACTCGTGGCTGAGGCCCAGCACTCGTGGCTGAGGCCCAGCACTCGTGGAGGAGGCCCACACTCGTGGGGGAGGCCCTGCTCTCGCGGCAGAGGCCCTGCTCTCGCGGCAGAGGCCCCGCACATGTAGCAGGACCTCCACATTGCAGTTTCTCATTGCAGAGGTCCCGCCAGGATTGCGGGACCTTCGCCATTAGTGCGGATGCCCTCAGAGTCACCAGTCAGAAGCAGCATGGGAACAGCAGAAACGGCATCAGTAGCCGTCATCTATAAACATTTCACTCCTGGCTGGGAGAAGCAGTGCAAAGAATCACCAAATACTGATATGGCAGTAGACCCATGGAAAAAGACCCGCTTCTTCAAAAGTGTGTATTGTTTTAGCCACTAAAAATGCAGATTGTAGGAACACAAACTTTATTCTTCTCTTATTCTTGTAACGACGTGAACATTAGGTACCATCCACGGCATAGCCACAGAATACAGGAAACCATACCTGCATGTAAGCTGCCTCATAGCAGTCACTGAATATAAAGGTGTGCTTGGCAAATGTGTCTCCACTCGGTCCACACCTGGCTTTCTGGTTACCGTTTGCGCGATCCAGGGACACATACAATGAAATGTTCACCTGAGTGCCTATGGAGTGATTGGCTGTCCAGGTGACACTACAATGCAGGGCTATTTCAGTGCTTAATTTGTGCAGGTGTTTACCGGTGCTCGGCACCGACTTTTAATTCTCAACACCAGCACTTATGACAGTTCACCACATGGTAGCGCTGCTTGTCTAATTTGAGGTGAGCACAACAACAAAGTGTTTTGTAAAGCCAAAAAACATTAAAAATGAATTATACCTGCTGCGTAGGCCGTTCTTACAGCTGGGTAGCCTGGAATAGTACAAATTGTCACAGTTGTAAGAGTGTGATGGTTAGAAGTTGTGTTTGTGCTGGTATTGGCACCGCTGGCAGGGGCAAAGGGTGATGCGAGCTGCAGTGGCCTGCTGATGAGGGCCCTGACATTTACTTTTTTACAAATTAAGCACTGGCGCGAATTAAAATACCCCCTGCACCTGCCAATGCATAGCAGCAGCATTTCTTATGCAATCTACACTATAGCATAGAATGCTAGCCGAAGACATGGGGCGAAAGGCGTAATTGCCATATACTGTTTGCAGGAACATTATTAGCCTCCCCTCTAGGGCACAACAACACCACCTTAATTTGTGATAGGACACTTCTCCCACGGGACTTCAGCAGCCAGCTGTGCTCTCTAAAGACCATGCCCGAGTGTTTTGTTACTCTTTGGTCTCATCATCAGGGACCTACACTGGCTGTCTGTGGGACAGAGAGTTCTATTCAGAGCAATGCTCATTACACATACATCATGGTTACAAGCAGGGCTGAGTTGAGTTCCTGGGTGAAATACTGTCCTGCACTATTAGCAGTGGCCCGGCGTTCCTGGATCGGGATTTGCAAGGAAGTGGGAACACCAGACCTGATTTTACTACCTGCGGAATCGCTCTGGAAAAATCACTTGTGGAAAAGGAATGCTACTCAGGAATCCGGCTGGTAATTCTGGGTCTGTGCAGTTATTCCCCATTCAAGGGTCTCATTCATAAATGAAGGAATTCTGGCAGGTATTGCTAATGTTGGTCACTGTGCACAGATTTCCCACAAAGGGGGGCATAGTGTTGTTCGTCACGGTTGCCCAGACTTGTTGGTTCCCAAATTCAAGGGATTTCATCTCCTGGGCACCCTCAGCTCCTCAATTCAGTGCACGGTGTTCATGCCTAAATCTTGCATGGCTATTTTTGGAGATTGCACCTTCTCCCCCACACCCCTCCTCACTCCTCAAAGTCTGGGCTACTCTCCAAGGCTGGAACCATGACAGTTCATATGATTTTAAATAAAGAGGCCGAACCGGAGTACTCCACCACATTTGTGGCGAAGTACGCTCTCCGCCAAACTTGAAGGCATACAAGGACTATAGCAGCCCCATGGTAATGATTTCATTACTAGCTTTGTGGAACTGTGGAATAGCTGTTTTGCTAATAACGTTGGCACCATTGGCTGAGTATCCACTAAACTTTCCAAAATAAAACTTCATCCAGCTTATCTCCTGGTGTGAGCCATCAAGCGCCAAGGAAAATGGGGTGTCCAAAACATTTTTTACCCACACATTTTTCATAGGAAAAATTAGACAATGATACAGCTATAACACCTGAAGAGAATTACACCAAATTTGGCAGAAATCTAGATCTTTACCCAGAAAGCAAGCTTTTTGGCATTTGGTATAAGTCTGTTCCATGATTTTTGAGAATTATGGTTCAAAATGTATAGATGTCTTGACAATTGATCCTGCGAGACTCCTGTGGGCTCCCATAGGAAGCAAATTCAAAAATTAGAGCGATCTAATTGGGTGTGAGTGCTTTTTTTCCAGTCGACCGGCTCACTCCCTCAGGACTCCCAGTTCGGCGAGAGTGAGTGATAAGATTGGCTGGTTGCAACAAGAGAGAAAATGTTGCGGCTAACACTACAAGACACAGGAACTTGGTCCCCATGTCATGAAAATGTAAAAAAAGAAGATATTAGGAGCCAAAAACACATTTTTTGTTTTTGGTCTTTTCGCAATCCCGCAGGACATCCACTGGAACCAGTGCGGCACCCCTTCTGCTCTCTTGGGACTACCGCGAAACTCCTGTGAGAGTCCTGTGGGACTAAAAACATTCTAAAAAAGAGGGGTGGGTTTCGAATGGCTGAAGGTCATGTATGACAGGGGGTTGAGCGCTCCTGGGGAGGGGGATGGAGCATGAATGACTGTAGGCAATGTTGAGCAGTGCAGGGGGGAAGACCATGTCCCCCGCCGCCCTGCCAGCACCCAACCAGGGTGTGGCGGGAGCCAGCAAATCTTTTTTTTTAAAGTGGGTCCCCTAGTCCCGCCCAGGGCACCCACCAGCTTTACTGCCATTAGGGCTGTCAGGAGAAGCCCATGGCTCTTGTGTCCCCGCCGGCACCCATCCAGGGTGCCCGTGGTGGGTGCCCGTGGAAGCAGCTTCAGCTGGATAGGAGCAATCTATTGTTTTGCTCCTTTCCGGCTGGGAGACGCTTTTCTTTCTTCTACCGCCGAAGAGGAGCAATATGCATGTCCCAGGGGATGGGGTCCTCGGGACACTGTAATTCATCGGGCCCCAAAGGATGGGGTACCTGTGGCCATTCTATGGCCTGGGGAATGGGGTCTCACATCCCCCTTCCAAAAAAATGACATTGTCCCCTGGGGATGGGGTCCACCAGAGCCTGCAAATGGCTGGGGGAGGGTGGCGCCATGCTCCCCTCCCCATAAAAATGACATTGGCCCTGGAGGATGGTGTCCCTGGGGCCTTCAAATAGCTCAGGGAGGGGGAGCACACAACCCCCCCTATAAAAATGACATTGACCCTCAGGGATGGGGTCCCCGTTACCTGCAAATGGCTCGGGGAAGTGGACCGTCATCCACATTCCCAAAACATTCAAGATTGTACCAACTCCCGGGCCTTGGCCCACCCTGGCGGGCTTCAAAATGAAAAAGGCGGGACCACCCAACCTGCGGGACTCCCCCACAAGGGTAAGGGGCAACGTATCCCTTCATTGCCCACTCATATCTTTTCAATTTTTTAAACTCAGGACAGGGGAGTAAGTCCCCCAATCTTGTAATGGCTGCCTGCAACATTTTTCCTCATGTTGCAGGCAGCCAATCAGAGTGCTTGCTCCAGCGGGAGCCTCACTCCTGTGGGAGCAAGTTGGCCCAAGGGAAAAACACCCTGGGCCAATCAGAATGCTCTATTTTGGGGGGTTTTAGGGACTCTGGCAAGACTCCCTCGAACCCAACTGTGAAGATATACAAATATTTTGAACCCTAATTTCTCAAAAAGTGCTGAGCGGGTTTCCACTAAATCACAGAAAGCATGCTTTCTGGACCAAGATCTAGCTACCTGCCAAATTTGGTGTAATTTCAATCAGATATTTTTGCCGTTCTGCAGTTTTTGCGGTAGTGGTGCTCAAAAAAATTCTACGAAAATGCATGGAGATTTTGCATTTTGGGACTGCCCCTTTTTCTTGGCCCCACAGACGGATCACCTCGAAATGTTTCATGCACAAACTAGGTAAAAAAGAGTACTTTTTTGTCAAGTTTTGTGAAGATTTGAAGAACAGCGCCAAAGTTATTAGCAAAACAAAAAAGGCATTTCCCATGGAAACGCGGACCTCATAGTAGCTAGTGGCAATATATATATGAACTATATGCTATAAACAATTGGCACTTATACTTTGGAGTCTGTGCCCCAGTGCCTCATTGATATAACAGGATTAGAATATATATATATGATCAAGTCCCCTGGGAGGGACGAAACGCGTTATGGCTGCTGCAATTGTTTGGGAGCAAGAATAAACATTGCAGTGACACTAATTTCAGTGGTTCGTGCTCGTTCTTTGCGCGTATGGAAATGGCGCTTTTGAGAAGGAGTATTTTGTGATATATATATATATATATATGCAAAAAAGAAGCAGAGACCTCTGGGTAGTTCTCGAGTTTAGGTGGAAAGCATCTCCTGTATATAGTCTGCTTTTCTATCAAAGTCTTTAAGCATAGGATTAGCACAGTGCCATCCACGCCGAGATAGAAAGGGACAAAGTTCTTTGCTTCTTTTTTGCATAATTTATGTGTCACTCTATGCCTGTAAGGGTATTGTTTTGACTTATACTGGGTGTACTTATACTGGGTGCTCCCTTGTGTCTGGACAAAGCTATACCTCTCTGAAGAGCTCTAAATTGAGCGAAACACTGTGTCAGGGGGTGCTTTTACTCATTTCAGGTGGGCTTGGTTGGTATTTTACTCATTCAAAGCTGTAATATTGGGCCTGGAGTGGTAATTGGCTTTTGTCATTTTACAGCTCGGCATGGACAGCACTGTGCTAGTCCTATGCTTAAAAGCTTTGCTGTAGAAATGGCAAAAGACTTTGTCCCTTTCTATCTCGGCGTGGATGGCACTGTGCTAATCCTATGCTTAAAGACTTTGATAGAAAAGCAGACTATATACAGGAGCTGCTTTCCACCTAAACTTGAGAACTACCCAGAGTTCTCTGCTTCTTTTTGCATAATTTATGCGTCACTGATAAATGTGTCAATATATATATATATATATATATATATATATATATATATATATAGTTAGTCCCACAGCCTTCTCCTCCCAAACCACCATACTGCTGCACACAGATTTCTCGGCAGCCAGGTATTGTGAATCCAATTTCATTAAGTGAATACCAATTTTCTTCTTGGCACAAAAACAATTTAAAAAGTAATGAAACGACCAACGCATTTCGGCTGACGCCTTTGGTTGGGTATATATATATATAAGTAGGCAGCGCACACAGAGGTCGATTCCTCAATTTCATTTATTCCATCAGTGCTGACATCACTGATGGAATAAATTAAATTGAGAAATTGACTCCTGTGTGCGCTGCCTACTTTGCGTTGGCAAAGGGATTGTCGTTTGGAATTCACAGTTTCACCACCGATATATATATATATTTATATATTTATATATTCACTGAAGAAACCAAAAGGTTACAGGGACGTTATAGTTAGGCTCAGATTTCACTCATACAAAACCAGTTAAAATTCAGGAGTTATAGTTATCTGAGCTACCTATAACATACGCCCCCCGCAATACATTGCTTATTATCTCACATATTACATCACTCATGACATGGTCAGTGAAATCACTGGTGACATGACTAATGACATCCTAAATGACATCACTGATGACATCATCAAGTGAGTGTAAGTGTTTATGGGTGTTAAACATATATACTCACCTACTACAACAGTTAAATTAATATACTAGGTGCGCTACTACTGAGTGATACTACATCTAACATATATTATGTGAGTGGGTGAGTGTCTGTATGTATCCTTGTGTGTATGGGAGAGTGAGTGGCTGTATGGGTGTATAAGTAGGTGTGAGTAGCTGTGTGGGTGAGTGAGATGCTGTGTGAGTGGCTGTATTGGTGAGTGAGTGGGTGTGTCAGTGGCTGTATGGGTGAGTGAGTGAGTGGCATTGTGAGTGGCTCTATGGGTGGGCAACTGGGTGTGTAGTGACTATGGGTGGCTGAGTGGGTGGCTGAATAGCTGTATGAGTGAGCGACTGTCTGTGTGAATGGCTGTATGGGTGAGTGAACAGATGTGTGAATGCTTATATGGATGTGTGAATGGGTATTTAAAGTGATTGTGTGGGTGTGTGAGAGAGTGTGTGTGAGTGCTTGTATGGGTGAGTGAGTGGCTGTGTTGAGAGGCTTTATGGGTGAGTGAGTGGGTGGCGGTGTGAGTGACTGTGTAGGTGAATAAGTGGGTGTGTGTGTAGCTGTATGGCTGAGTGTGTGGCTGTGTGAATGGTTGTGTGGGTGAGTGTTGGAAAACAAGGCAGTATCTGTGAGGCCAGCACAAATAACATGACTACAGTTGTCCTTCACTGGGAACCAAACACCCCATTGTAGCGCTTGACCCTCAGAGAGTAGCGTTGCAGAGCAGTCCAAGGCTTACTCAAGGGAGGTGGTGTGGGCTAGTAATCGCCATTTACCAGTACGCAGAAATAACACTCAATAATTGATTGTCCAGTCTGTACTTTGCTTTATAAAAGGAAGAGTACATTTATTAAACACACACACAACTCAATACTAGGCACCAATTTACAAATATACATAAGCTGTTGGAATTACTTTGTGACATTGCATAACATTCCCACCCCACTCGCAGGGGGGTGGGGTCTAGTACCACCACTCCCATGTATGCACATCATCTTGCCCCCAATGCAGTAGGTTGACCATAACCTGGGGTGAGGGCCTTGCTCACTGGCACCATCCCAGTGGCGACTCACCCCCTTTATCTCAAAAAGCATGTAAAATGGGCACACCTGCCCTGGTGACACATAACCCTGACTGAGCATCTCATACTGACCCTACAGTATACACCTCTACATCTTAGGGGCTAACAGTCTGGGTTGTTCCTCACCTAACGCAGCAGCAAGAATACATGTTTAAGCATCACTTAAAATGACAGTACTTATCATACCTGATAACCATTATAATGCATTGCATTAAAAGCCCCTAAAAGGCATCACAGTTATCATCACAGGATTAAGCATATACAGCCAGACACCATAGAAGGAATGTCCAGCAACATAACCCCACTTTGCTTCTGACTTCATATTACACGTGACTTTCAGTCCCTCAGTAGAATAACATTGGTAAATGCACTTCTCGTGCAATTGCACCTCTTCACCTCCAAGGGATGCCCTTCACCAGCCATCCCAGCACAGCCCTCCATACCTTGATGCAGTCCCTAACACACCCCCAGCTGTAGAACAAAAGGTCCAGCCCCAGGATGCTGATGACTGCTGGCTGAGCCCTTGAGGGGTTACTTCTATGGAGTCCCCAGAGACTTAGGGGGGGACTTAACATCTTCATGCTGGGGGAGACTGCGTTGCTTCTGCAGCTCCCCCTGCATCTTGGTAGGCACTTAGCGGTGACCCCGTCCTCCTGGGGCCACCCCATGCAGAGCACTATCCACTTTTCCTTGCAGGCCGGTCCGGGCCTGCAAGGCATTATGGGGCGATTCTCTTCCTGCCCATGCATTTTAGAGCAGCGGCTCTCCCGCTGCTCCGGGGAGAGCCGCGCTGCCCAGATGGTGGCCTCACGCCGCATCCAGACCTCGTTGGAGGGCCCGGTCCCACCCGGACCCCCAGGTGAGTTATGGCAGCTCGGAGAGCCCACCCCCAGCTGCTCCCATCGCCTCTCTCCTCTTCTCCGGGGGCCCGGTCCCACCCGGGTACCCCGCTCGTCTGGATCCTTGGGGAGCTGCTCGGGGAGCCCACCCCCGGCGGCTCCCGCTGGCTCCCCATCTGGCCAGCACCCTTGTGTGCTGCCGCGGGAGCCGTCACTCCATTGCAGGTCTGCCCGCTCCTGCGGGCAGACACGAGGCTGCCTCCGCTCCAGCGGGTCCTCGGGGGAGTGCAACGGCACTCCCCCCGCCTTCCCGCTGCCGAGTGCGACGGCACTCCCCCCTCCCCCGCCTTCACTTCGGGGCCTGGAGATGGGGTCCCGGGCCCCAGGGCAATCCTTCACGGGGAGCTCAACGGCGCTCCCTGACTTCCACTCTCTTCGGGGCCCAGAGTTGGGGGTCCCGGGCCCCTTCCACTTTTCCTAGGGAGGCGCAACGGTGCTCCCCTGCCTCTGTTCACGTCGGGGGCCAGGGTGGGCTCCTGGCACCCCGCGTGGCCAGTTTCACGGGGAGCGGAACAGCGCTCCCCGACATAGCTTTTTCCCAGGGGGGCGCGACGGCGCTCCTCTGTCTCCAGATCCGCCGGGGGCCAGGGTGGGCTCCTGGCACCTCTTTTGGGCCTCTTCACGGGGAGAGCGACGTCGCTCCCCGACTTTGCTTCTTGTGGGGGCAGCCCCCGGGACCTGACCCACCCCGTGGACCCATTCAAGACCGGCAGCGGAGCCCCACGTGCTTCGTCGTCGGTCAGGTCAAAGGTCACCTACCTTCTGGGTGGCATATCTCGACCCCCAGGTGGCCGATCTTCACCATTTTTAGTCTCCTTTTGCTCCTGGTGGTGCGCCCCAGCCACTGGGAGCACTTTCCTTCGCCCACCTGGTCTAAAGGAGGGTGAACTCAGCAGGGAGCTGTCTTCACTGGCTCCCTGCGCCAGTCTTTCACCTGGCTCTCCTCCTGGGCCTCTCTTCTCCTTGCGCAGAGGCCCAGGCTTTGGCTCCCTGGTCCTGGACTCCCCTCCTGGCGCAATTCAGGGTCCTGGGACAGTCAGGGGGTTCTTCCTTCCAACTGCCCATGGCGCCAGGCTCCAGCACCAGTCTTCCTCAGCAGACCACACCCCACCTCTTCCTGTGCAAGACCTTTTAAAAGAATTTGGAGGGGGCTTGCAGGGGGCTGGCAGGGGGCTCCGCTTGCCCTATCAGGCAGCGATACATCACCTCTCTGCCCCTGCTCCCTCCTTCCTGCCCAGGCCTCTGGGATAGTTCAAAATGGCGTCGTCCAGGGGTGTCATGCCACATGGTCTCTGAAAAGCCTCTTCCCCCCTTGCTGCCTTCTCTCTAGAGCAGCTTGGTGCCTGGCACCAGGTGACAGCTGCTGATGGATAACCTGTAGCTCCACCCACCATTTCTCCCTTTTGGAGAGGAGACCTTCGCCCTTGGAATGCTTGCCGTGAAGGGCTAGGCCTCTGATGCTTCAGTTTGGGGAGGAAGGTCATTAATCCAGCCTGGCAGGGTCACACCCAGCCAGGCTCTGGTTATGAGCTGACTCAGAGGAATATGACATTTCTGGATGACCCAAAAGAAGTACAGATATGACTTTGGACTCAGCAGAATACTTCTTCTCACCTAAGTTACAGTGGACTTTAGTGCGTGTCTGGAATTTGTAGGCCCTAGGGAAGTGAAACTATCCCATGTGATCCCCATCCTCATAGGAGAATAATGGAGTGGTCCTTCAGTGAAAACAGTAAAGCACACTTACATGTTTCTTCCCATTATATAAAGCCTATTCCATGTCACCACCCAGCTCTGCATAATTCCTGCCACACCATTCTATCTGTACCTGCTCCTGGGCTGCGCACGCCAGAAATCTCCCCTGCCAGCCCCTACACGTGTGCACACACATGTACACACGTGTCTGCATGTAACCAGCCCGGTGCCCCTTACTCCGGCTGCAGCGCAGCGGCCTACTCTCACCAGAGGGACACCTGTAAAATCCACATGCAGTCTCTTTCATCATGAGTTCACTGTGGGTGAGTCCCAACTTATGAGGCTCTCCCACAGTAAAAGCTCAACAAATAGGTGTTCAAAAGGCGAAAAATCCAGGCGGCTCTGATGGTCAGAACCACCTTCTAACAGTGAGTGACTGGTTGTATGAGTACCTGTATGGGTGAGTAAATGGTTGTGTGAGTGAGTATGTGTGTGAATGGCTCTATGGAGATGTGAGTGGGTGTGTAAGTACTGGTATGGGTCTGAAAGTGGTTGTGTGGGTGTGTGAACAGGCATACTAGAGGTTGTATGGGGGTGTGAGCGGTTACATGGAAGATGTCATCAATGATGTCATCAGTGATATCATTTGAGAGGTCATCAGCGATGTCACTGACCATGTCATGAGTAATGTAATATGTGAGGTCATAAGCCGTGCATTGCAGGGCGTAAGTTATAGTTAGCTCAGTTAACTATAACTGCTGAATTTCACTGGTTTTGTACGAGTGAAATCTGAGCCTTACTGTAATGTGCCTGTAACCTTTGTTTTTTTCAGTGAATTTCTAAGGTTTTCCAAATTCTATTTCCTATCTATAACATCCCTGTAGCCTTTGTTTTTTTAAGTGAATTTCGATGTTTTTTTAACCAGTAGTCAAGTTTGCAGAGTGGTGGAGAATGGGGACGGGGCTCCGACCAGCTCTCAGGAATCCTGTTGTGTCCGACTTACTGGAGGCAACAGGAGGGCTTCTGGGCCCCCAAGAATTCTCAGCATCCAAGAGGACTTCATCCCCCAACCAGCAGTATGTCAGGAGGCTCGTTTGCAGAGTGGTGGAGAAAGGGGGCCTGGCCTCCGAAGACCTATCAGCAATTCTGCTGTGTGGGACTTACTGGAGGTAACAGGAGGGCTTGTTGGCCAAAATGACACTCTAGAGCCAAGGGGACTTCATCCACCAACCAGCAGCGCCCCAGGAGGCGCGTTTACAGAGTGGTGGAAAAAGGGGGCGTGGCCTCTGAAGTCCTCTCAGCAATCGTGCTCTGTGGGACTTACTGGAGGTAACAGGAGGGCTTATTGGCCCCCAAGGATCCTCTACAGCTAATGGGAGTTGATCCCCCAACCAATTGTGCGCCACGAGGTGAGTTTTTAGATCGATGGTAAAAGAGGGTGGGGCCACCGGCGACTTCCCAGTAATTTTTTAAAAATTGTATTTATTAGGGGTGGGGGGCCTCCCCTTCCCTGTGCTAATTTTGGCCCCGGGGATCCCATCCCTCGGGCCAGGCCTCTATGGTGGGTGCCCTGGTCCCACCAAGGACACCCACTCACCACAAACGAACACCACGGGGGAGCCTGAAGGCCCCCACGGTCCCTGCCGGCTCCCCACTTCCTGTGGGAGCCGGCATCGCTTTTACACATAGGGAGCTGCTAAACTTGCAGCTCCCTCTGTGTAAAAGCAATTTTGCTCTGCTTCTAGCAAGCAAGAGCATTTTTAATGCTCTCGCTTGCTAGAAGCGGAGCACAGTTCGCTATGGGCTAGCGGGAGCGGTAAAGCTCCCACCATGCCATAGCAACCAGCTATATCCCAGGGGTTTGCACCCCGGGACATAGCAGGAGCCAGCTCTGGGAGGTGGCGGTCCCCAGGGCTATGTATAGCACCGAGAGGGCCCCTCCCTTCCTAGAATTTGTCCTAGGGAGGTGGTGGTCCCTGGGGCTGTGGGGGGGCTGCGTGGGCCCCCGCATTCAATTTGACAAAAGCCCTGGGGAGGTGGTGGTCCCCGGGGCTGCGGGTGGGTCCAAGCAGCTCTCCCACATTAATTACATTTAAAGCCCCGGGATGTGGTGGTCCCCTGCATTCTTTAAACATAAAGCCCCGGGAAGGTGGTGGTCCCCGGGGCATCAATAAGCCCTAGGAGAGGGGGTGCATCACCTTCCTTTATTTAAATGCTCCTGGGACCTAGCCCACCCGGGGGGTGATTAGTAACAAAGCGATGGGAGCCCAAGCTTTGTTTTTTTTTTTTTGTTTTTTGCTGGATCCAGGCTTTTCTACCCTGCCCCTTTTCTTTTTATGTTTTTTCTGTGACTAGTTTCAAGCCGAATCACAATATGGCTGTGAATACTTCCTGGTTTGAAGTGTTGGCAGCCAATCAGATCTCAGCACGAGATCGGGAGGGGTCGCGGATCCTCCGCGTCCCTATATATACAACTTGAAATTTCTTTAAATAACTCTACAACTACTAAACGGATTTACATCAATTTACATCAAGCATTGGCATAGCCAATAGGTCTCGCCTTTGGGACCTTATAAGTATTTAGTTATGCAGCAGGTCCCAAAGGCGAGACCTATTGGCTATGCTTGTTGTTATATCTGGGCATGTTGAGAGGCTAGGGGACTGGGTCTCGATGTCGGGTTGGGAGCACAGCAATGACCTACTCAATTTGAATGCGTAGGTAATACAACCGGAGGCGTGAAATGAAAGGTTCACTACCAGGAATAGCAGGAAGGTAGGAAGTTAGGCTGGTTAGAAAGGTAAGGAGGGGTAGAGGCAGGCATGGTGGTGAGGGGAGAAACAGATGCATGCTAGGAGAGCGCTGTGAGGGAAGGAGGCGAAATGGGAAGAGGCACTGAAAGGTGGGTCGGGTAAAGAAGTGAGGTGTAGAAGAAAAAGATTCAGGTGCAGAGACAGGTAAATGAAAGATGGATAGGGGAGAATAACGCAGTCGTAGAACCTGAGAGGGCCAGGTAGAGAGAGGGAGAGGTGTGTCAGAGACAGGTAGAGACAGCTGAGGAAGAGGGAATAATAAAGACTGAGGTAGACAGGTGAGGTAGAGGGGTGTGTTGATATAAAGGAAGTGCAGAGATGTGTCAGAGAGATGTTACTGAAGAGGAAAAGAAGTAGAGGTATTGAGAAAGGAGTAAGGTACTAAAAGAAGTAAGGGGTGAACAGAGGTAAAACGAGTGGAAGGGGAGAGAACACGTAGAAGATGAATGGCATGGTAAAGTGAGCGATCAGGCAGTGAGTGTGAGGAGTTGGATACAGAGGGATATGTGGCAGTGAGCGCGAGGTGTGGGGTACAGAGGGATATGTTGTGGCAGTGAGCGCGAGGTGTGGGGATACAGAGGGATATGTTGTGGCAGTGAGCGCGAGGTGTGGGGTACAGAGAGATATAAGGCAGTGAGCGAGAGGTGTGGGGTACAGAGGGATTTTAGGCAGTGAGCGCGGGGAGTGGGGTACAGAGGGATATAAGGCAGTGAGCGCCGGGAGTGGGGTACAGAGGGATATGAGGCAGTGTCAAAGCCTGATCCCCACTGTGATAAAAGGTTCCCTGTATTATACAGCAGTCCCAAACCTGACATGTCCGACGCCTTCAATGTCACAACCACCACCACATAACTGCTCTGTAATTGCCACCCAGCCAGAATTCTAGGCGAGAGAAAGAGGTATCCCTCTCTCTTGTCCCTTCTGAGACCATAATCTTCACTAGGTAGCATTCTTCCAGACTTTCAAATCCCACTGTTGCTTTATCAGTGTCCACCTTTTAAGAGAAAATATTGTTTTGTAAAAATGACACATTTAGAAATATCTCCTGTCATCTCACTTTAAAGGCAGATCCCTGCACCAGGTGAAATAACCCACCGAGCTATCTGCGTCGACGGCTGAATACTTTACAATGCAGGGGTAAGGAAGTGACTTTCCCCTGGCTACGAAAGAGGAGGAGGAAGACGACAAGCTGGCGCAGCAATGCATGAAAAAGTTTTCTCTTCAAGACAGGGTGGTGAGAGAGGGAGGGGTCGGGTGAGTCTCAGACAAACGCCACAGTTCAGGAAAGAAGACGGATTGGCGGGCGGAGAGACGGGAGGACGAGAGAACAGGGGAGGCAAGAGTAACGGAGGGTATACAAAGAGAGATAGAGAAGGGGCAGAGAGAGTAGAGGCGCAAAGAAAAATAAACAGGGGCGAAATTTAAATTGAAAGAGAAAGTAGGGCAGAACGAGAAAAAGAGAAAAGGGCGCGGACGCAAAAAGTAAGGCGAGAAAGAGACAAAAATTACAACATGAAAAAGAAAGTAAGAAGATAGCAGGGGAAGAAAGACTGAACCGAGAGAGGGAAAGACAAGAAGCGCGAGCAAAAAGGAGACGGAGAGGGCGGAGCGAGTGAGTGGCCGGGACGTGTGGGCGAGGAGAGAGGTGCGCGCGCGCTTGGGAGAGCAGTCTGCTCATTTTTAAGCACTGCACTCATGCTTGTGGCGCGCCGCTGCTCGCTCCCACAAGGTGGATGCCGCCACAAGCAGGAGTGTGTGCTTGAAAATGAGCAGAGCGACGGCTAAAGGCCCTCCTACGCAGCGCATGCGCCCTGCGTAGGAGAGACCTCAAAAGGGTGCTTTCAGGGCCAACAGCTATTTTTCTGCCAAATTTGGTGTAATTCCGTTCAGCAGTTCGGGCTGAAGCCATGTCTAACGTTACTATGGAAATTAAAATGGGGAAAACGCATTTTGGGACCCCCCCCCCTTTTTCTTGAACCCAACTTGACAGATCACCCCGAAACTTTCAAGAAAACAGCAGAATTGAGCATCGAACTAGTTTTGGAAATTTTATGAGGATTCAGTCAAACGACGCCAAAGTTATTGGCAAATGAAAAAACACTCTTTCTATGGAAACTACCTGCTAACTATAACTACCTACTGGTGACCGCCAGTAGGTAGGATATTTATGTTACCTACTGATGGTAGGGCAATGTTAGGAAAACCATTTTTTGACTTGCCTATAACTTTAGTGTGGTTTTCACGAATCTTCACGAAATTTTCCCAAAAAAGTTTCATGTTACGTCTTGTTGTGCATGGAAAGTTTCGGGGTGCTCCGCCTATTGGGGGCCGAGAAAAAGGGGGCATCACAAAAGTATGATTTACCATGTTAATTCCCATAGGTCCTTTGAGCACGATTACAGCCCCTACTGTTGGATTGAATTACACCGAATTTGGCAGAAAGATAGATTTTGTTCCGCAGATCACGCTTTCAGTTATTTGGTGTAAATCCATTCAGTAGTTGTTGAGAAATTAAAGGAAATCCAAATTTGTATATCTGTAGCCGCGACGACTTCATGACTATTTCATGACGAGTTGTGAATGCACGCACCAACAGAAAAGCCGTGTTTGGCTGCCCACAACCTGGGCCGTGAGTTGCAGCCGCCATTTTAGTTTATCGTAACAGTCCCTGGGGCTCAAATGAAATGGCAGAGACTGGCATAAGGGTTCAGGTTGGATGTACCCTGACCCCGTGGCTGGAATATAGGGGTCTTTGAAGGACCCCTGATGTGTATAATATGTTGAAAATGGTTTTTTTCACGTCCGATATTCGGGAATTCGCTGGGACCATCAGCGTGGCCCTCCGTGTAACGGCATGATGAATTCGCGAATATCGGTGAAAAAATACAAAAAAAGTACAATCACAGACTCATTCAGACACTAATGCATTCACTCAAGAGACTTATGCAGCCACTCTCAGACCCACTCAGAGACTCATACAACCACTGGCAGTCCCACTCAGAAACCCACGCACCCACTCACAGACCCACTCAAAGATGCAGGCGCCCACTCACACACCCAGTCACAGAATCATGCACCCACTCACAGACCCACTCAGACACTCATTCACCCACTCACAGACCCACTCAGACACTCATGCACCTAGTCACAGACCCCACTCAGACACTCATGCATCCACTCACAGACCCACTCAGAGACTCATGCAGCCACTCACACACCCACTCAGAGACACACGTGCCCACTGACAGACCCACTCTGTCAAGTACCTACACCAGGACTTTAGTTTTCCACAGGAGCAGATGATAGTTCCTCAATCCCCAACTCCACTACTGCGAACAGTTTAGCTCACATGCAGCAGAGAGGGGGAAAGGGGATTGGGAAGAAAAGAGAGACTGCCACTGCTTCACCTCTTCTGGACTGGAACCCGAGCTATGCTCCTTGTAGTCTCCTGTAACAAAGAACACCACTTTAACTGAACTCAGACCTTTCAATAAATACCTTCCTCTTGTTAGCTGTCCTCTTTCAGTGACTAGCTGCTCTCTTGTGTCTTTATTTAGTCTAATGTCTTGACCAGGTACTTCTCTCTACTGGTGTGATGTTTACTCCTGTAGGATTCTGTAATAGATAACACATGTAACTACTATGGCTAATAACCTGACATTGCTGTCTCTCTATAGCACCTCTGTTACCTGAATGTCAACTGTGTTCTGCTCGTAGAAAACTGTATATTAATATATATATATATATAACATATTCTTCTTTGCAGATTTATTTCAGTTCTTTCCTTATCTTCTTCTTGTATTTCAGAAGAACGAATTGTTGCTGCCGATGGTAAGTACAATTATATATATATAATTATATCTACATGAATCAACTTCCTTTGATAGAACTGTATTCTTTATGTACTGGATATAAATTGGTTGACTGAACTCCAGAATAAAGTCTCTAATCTTGTCCTTGTCTTTATTTATTTATTTAGAATCTTATATAGCGCACAGCTACCCCCAACGGGGGTGTCCCGGCGCTGCGAGCAGCAGAAAGTCATAAGTGACACTAAGCAACTAAAGGAAGGTAAACAGCCAGGTTTTTAAATTGCGTCGAAAAATGCATTCCGTTTCTGTCAAACGGAGAGACAGTGGCAGGTTGTTCCAAGCTTGGGCCGTGATAACCGCAAATGCTCTTCTCCCCATTCTTGAGCGACGAAAACGGGGAGTACGTATAAGGAAAAGATGGTTGGATCTAAGGGAGCGGGGCGCCTGAGCAAGCTTTAGTCTGGCTCTAAGGTAGGCCGGGCCCTGACCCTGCAATGCTCTATATGCCAGTACCAGGGATTTAAATCGAATGCGGCTAGTCACGGGCAGCCAATGTAATTTTTTTAGGTGCGGTGAAATTGAGTGACGATATGGAATGTTACAAATCATTCTTGCCGCCGCATTCTGCACTATCTGTAGCTGTTTGATCAGATAGGCTGGGGCACCGGCATACAGGCTGTTTGCGTAATCCAAATGAGATGTTATAAGGGCGTGGATGATGGTACGTCGAGCATCCACAGGAAGAAAAGGAAGAATTTTTCGGATCATGCGGAGTTTACTAAAACAAGCCGAGGTGACCTTATTAATTTGAGCCTTACAGGATAGCTCATTGTCGAATATGAATCCCAGGTTCCTGGCCGAAGCCACCGGAGCAAGAGGGGGATTCAATTCGGGGGCCACCAAAGTAGGGAAGGGGGGATTTTTGATTAAAAAACAAAACCTCAGTTTTGTCTGAGTTAAGCTTGAGGGTGTTGAGTGACATCCAGGCTGAGATGTCACTGAGACAGCAGCGGAAGTTCAGAAAGCTGGCGTCAGAGTGATCTCGAAATGAGAACACAAGTTGTGTGTCATCAGCGTAAGAGATCACTCTGACCCCACAAGATTCCGCCACTGCAGCCAGTGGTGAGACATAGACATTGAAAAACAGAGGGCTCAGGGCGGAGCCTTGAGGAACCCCACAACTGAGCGGTTTCTTCTCTGAGACAAAAGGTTGGAGGAAGACCTGTTGGGTACGATCACTTAAGAAAGATCTAATCCAAGCCAGAGGGGTGCCCTGAATTCTGATGTCATGCAGTCTCTCGATCAATATTTCATGAGAGACCGTATCGAATGCCGCGGACAGGTCGAGCAGCACTAACATTGCTGCCTCGCCTGCGTCCATGGATTCGCGAATGGTCTCTGAAACTTCCAGAAGTGCAGATTCGGTGCTGTACCCGGCTCTGAAACCGGACTGTGAGTCGTGGAGAAGTTGGCAGGACTCAATATAGCTGGAGAGTTGTTGCTGCACAACTTTCTCTAGGATTTTGGCTGGTTTAGGCAGGAGAGAAATGGGTCGATAATTACTAAATATCAAAGGATCGGCTTCAGGTTTTTTTAAGATGGGAATAAGCAAGGCCTGTTTCCAGGATACGGGGTAATAGCCAGTTTGTAAGGAAGTATTCCAGATCAGGTTCAGCGGGGCCATGATAAGAGGAGCAAGAGAGTTGAACAATTGTGCCGGACAGGGGTCAAGAGGAGAGCCTGATTTACAGTCTTTTATCCTGCAATCTCCTTCAAATAAACTAGTTATCACATACTAAATCTCGAGTAATGTCTCTCAATGTAACGTCCTCTTCTAAACATGCTGAAGGAAAGAGACGCTACCGGTAATGTCTATTCTTGCTTTCTTTCAAAATGTAGTTGCAGAATAATGGAAGTCTTAGTACAATTGAATATGGCAACTTACTTGAGGGTGAATATTTCTTTGAATAGAATCTTCTGCAGCTTCCCTGGCGATGCCTATTCTCGTACTGGAGCTGAATACTGCTTGGGAATCACTGACTAACTCACCAACTCGAAGAAATTGCTATCTGGATACCTTTGCTCTTTGAAAACTCCTCACACACTCGAAATTCGGATTCCTCTTGATACTGAGGGCAGCGAAAACCAGCAGCGCTACCGCTCATCAAAATACTTCAGTTGAAGTGCGCAACGCTCAACAAGAGCGAGCGCGAGCACAGCTGCAGTGGAAATCAGCCCAAACACTAGACCGGCAACCTGATCTACCATCTCGAGCGGCCATCTTGGAATTCCGCCGCTTTGGAGAAAGTAGGTATCGGAGCCAGAATGAAACGATCTTTAATTAAATTACTCTGCGAAGTCTTGAATAATAGTTCCTGCGCAGCTTACAGGACGCAGATTTTGGACTCTAGTGATTTTATCCTGGCCTTTCCTGACACACTCAGAGACTCACACACCCACTCACTGACCCATTCAGACACTCATGCACCCATTCACAGACCCTCATGCACCCAGTCACAGACCCCAATCAGACACTCATGCACCCACTCACAGACCCACTCAGAGACTAACACACCCACTCACAGTCCCACTCAGAGACTCATGCACCCACTCATAGACCCACTTAGAAACTCATGCACTCACTCACAGACCCACTCAGAGACTCATGCACCCACTCAGACACTCACATACCCACTCACAGAGTCATGCACCGACTCACAGATGGACTCAGAGTCTCATGCACCCACTCACCGTTCTACTCAAGGACACATACACTTGCTCATGGACCCACTCAGTTACTCATGCACCCACTCACAGACACAATCAGGGACTGACACACCCACTCACACGCCCACTCAGAGACTCACACACCCACTCACACACCCATTCAGAGACTCACACCCAATCACAGACCCACTCAGAGACTTATGCACCCATTCACAGATCCTCTCAGGCACTCATGCACCCACTCACAGACCCACTCAGAGACTCACGCACCAACTCAGAGATTTACATAGTCATGTACAGTCCCACTGAGACACTCACGCACCCACTCGGAGACCCACTCACAGACCCACTCACACACTTACGCACCCATTCTCAAAGTATACAGGTTACAGTTAGGAAATAAAACATTTAAAAAAATAGAAATTCACTGAAAAAAATAAAAGTTACAGGGACATTATAGTTATGAAATAGAATTTAAAAAACCTTAGAAATGCACTAAAAAAACAAAAGTTACAGGGATGTTATAGTTAAGAAATAGAATTTAAAAAACCTTAGAAATTCACTGAAAAAAACAAAGGTTACAGGGACGTTATAGTTAGACTAAGATTTTACTCATACAAAACCATAGAAATTCAGCAGTTATAGTTACTTGAGCGAACTATAACTTATGCCCCCGCAATGTACTGCTTATGACCTCACATATTACATCACTCGCAATCAACACCTGCACCTCCATAATTTTTGCAAGAACCTGGGCTTCCATGTATGGGGTGGAAGGACATATCCCCTCCTATAGCTTCCATATATCTTTCAAATGTTCTTCCACCCCATACATGGAAGCCATAGGAGGGGATATGTTCTTTGCTAAATGGAAATTAGCCATTTTGAAACACAGTTTGAGTGTGGAAGGCAGGGAAGTCCTCAGAACCCTTCCAAGAGCTATAGTGGAAGGTAGGAATGTAGATGTAGGGTCTGACGCTCAGGAGGATGATGAATATGAATTCGCTTTAAAGGCATTGAAAGAGAATTATGGTAGAAAAGTGAGCATTGTGATCAAAGGACACAAATTATTTTCTCGCACCCACATGCAAGGGGAGACAATTGAACAGTATGTTGCTGCGCTGAGGAGGTTAGCCATTTTGTGAAAATTCAGAGACCTACGTGATGAAATCTTAAGAGATCAACTGATCAATAAAACGAGTAATCTGAAAATCCAGGAGAATTTGTTAGGGCTGAAGGACCCCACATTAGAAAAAACTATATATGTTGCTAGACAAATGGAGAATATCTCATGCTATGTTAAAGAATTAGGCAGCACAACATCTACAGGTGGTGTGGAGCCAGAGAGTGTCTGTGATGTGAATGTTGTGAAGAAAACCACACGTAGAATAATGATGCAGACAAGGGGGTGAAAGCTCAAGACGTTGGGAGAAAGAAATTACAGGTGTGGTAGCGCAAAACACACCGCTGAAGCAACTATTTACCCTGCTGCCTAGAGCAAATGTTACAAGTGTAAGAAGATAGGGCATTCCTCAAGGGTGTTTAGGATGTCTGACAACTTAAGTTCTTAGAAAGCAGTCAACTTGTTAAATGAACAGGAAACATCATTGTACAATGAGGATTGGAGTATGAGTGATAAGGATGAAGTTGAAGTGTTAGTGGTGTGTGGGGTGGAGCCACAGCTTACGGTCAGTACTAATAGGATAGGTGATGCATATCGCCCTCAAAGTGCGCAGTCAGGGTGAATCGTAAAGAAGTACAAGTTTGGGCAGGTTTGTGTTCGCCATTCACGCTGATAAACAAATCCGTATGGAAAGGGTTGAATGAATGCAAATTATATCCCACAGATGTAGAGCCCGAAGGGTATTTTGGAAAAAAATTGCCAGTTTTGGGATATTTCTTGGCAGAGCTAGAATTTCAGGATAGGAAGGCAAACAGCAAAATGCATGTGGATGAGAAGGAGAGGACTCTACTAGGATGGATGGAGCAACGTGTGTTTAGGATGATCTTGGACCTAAATCACCCTAAGCAGGTATTGCTAACAGCATTCCATGGAAAAGATGAATTTCAGAAATGGGTAACGATGTTTTCAAATTTATTTGGAAAAAAATTAGGTTGTTTAAAGAAATTCGAACACCGAATTGTACTAAAGAGAGGTGTGGTGCCCAAGGTACACAAAGTGCTGAACATTCTGCTTGCCCTAAGAGCATTGTTAAGAGAGGAACTGTAACGTTTATGTAAGGAAGGTGTGATAGAACCGATAGATGACTCTGAAAGGTTTAGTCAAATTGACATCGCTAAGAAACCCAATTGCACCATACGCATGTGTGTTGACCTCAGGGATTTTGATGAATGCATATGGATAGATCGCCATCCTCTTTCCCGAATAAACAAAATGTTGATGAGTGTGACTGGTGGCAGATGTTTCACTACCCTATACTTGTCCAGTGCTTGCCATCAGGTATGGTTAAACTCTGAATCTAGGCATTTGGCGTCTTTCACAACACCCAAGGGGGCATACCAATTCATCTGCATGCCTTTTGGCCTGGCATCTGCGTCAGCTGTGTTCCAGAGGGTAATGCAGGGTGTTTTGCCAGGATTGTCAAATGTGCTGGTGTTCCAGGATGATGTGTTAGTCTGGGGAGTGAGCAAGGAACAACACATTGGCATATTAAGAGATGCGCTGCAAAGGTTGGAAAAGGCAGGGCTTACCATTGGTCTGCAGAAGTGCAAGTTTGGCATGGAGGAAGTGGAGTACTTGGGTCACACTTTCACTCATGAAGGTGTCAAACCCAAACTCAGCTTGGTGAAACAGATTGAAAAAGTCCCTTCTCCCCAGGATAAGGAACAGTTAAGGTCATTTTTGGATCTTGCAGAGTACTACTCCAAGTTTGTGCATCATTTCGCTGAGAGAGTTCATGTGCTACAGGCTTTAATGAAAAAAGATGTAAAGTTTCTTTGGACGACAGCATGTCAACAGGCATTTAAAGTCGTGAAGGATTCCATTGTTAAAGCTGTTGCTTTGAAGCCATTTGACCCAAATGATGAAACTATCATTGTAACGGACACCAGGAATTATGGGCTTGGAGCAGTGTTGGAGCAAGTGCACAAGGGGGGAGAGAGAGAGAGGCTGCATTTGCTTCGCGTATGCTGAGAGGAGCGGAAATCACGTACTCCAGTGTAGAAAAAGAGGTGTTGGCTTGCTGGTGGAGAGTACAGCATTTCCGAATTTTCATAAGGGGAGTAAAATTCGAGTTACACACTGATCATAGCCTGTTAGTGGACTTGTTCTCCACAGCGGGGCCAGTAAAGCTACACCAGGCATAGTTAAGTGGCTGTACCATCTCCTGGAGTACATGTTCTCAATCAAGTATGTACCTGACACAAGAAATATCAATACGGATTGCTTATCAAGATTGCCCCTGAATGTTGATACCAGTGTTGAGGAGTATGAATGGATGGTAGAGGATATCACTGAAGTATGTGAAGCTATTGGAGAAGATGAGTGGAGGGAAGCTATTTTGGAAGATCCTGTGTTAGTGAAGTTGAAAGAGGCATTTCTGTGTTTGAAGGGGTAGAAAGCATCAGAGGAGTTAGAGATGTTTAAGAGTATATGGGAAGAAATTACAGTAGTGGATGGCATTGTAAGAAGGAGTGAAAATTGGGTCGGCTAAGTAACTTGCAGCAAAAACGATTGAAGTTGCTACACGAAAGTCACAGGGGAATGTCGGCACTGAAGAGGAAGCCCCAAATTGACTTTTGGTGGCCTGGCACGGATAGACAAATAGAAAGATTTGTTCATGATGCAGTGATAAAGCGCATGTTTTGCTTAAACACCTGTATGCCCAGTGGCCTTACCAGAATGTGCATGGGAAAGGGTATCGATGGACATAGGTGGTCCGTTTGATTGTCTGGGTGTGAATGAGAGATTTGTGGTGGTAATGATGAATTACTTCTCAAAGTGGCTAGAAGTGGCATACATGAGAGAAGTAAAGGTAACCAATGTGACTATGTTCTGTGAGGACATTTTCCGAAGAGAGGGATGACCTGGTGTGATGCTAACTGACAATGGGCCACAATTTGTTTCAGAAGAGTTGAATCTTTTCTTAAAAAGTGGGGAATTAAACATTGCAAGACCGCAGTGTATCATCCCTGGGGAAATGGTTTAATTGAGCACTTTAACCGAGTGTTGGGGGAAAGTATACAGTTGGCAGTGTTTAGTAATGAGTGTTGGAGAAGTCAGGTTAAGGACATGCTATGAAATTATATGACTACACCATACTCAATGACAGAAGAAACGCCATTTTGTTTGTTGAAGGGAGGAGTAGTGTTCACTGTGGCAGTGCCAGCTTGGATGACGAAGTCAAATCATCAGAAGATTGATTATTATGTGTTGAGTAAGAAAGTGGAGAAATAACAAACTCGATACACGTAAAGACACAATGAGAAGGTAAAAAGAAATGCCAAGAAATTTGAAAAAGGGATGTTTGTAAGGGTGTGTCCGGGAACTGTGGGTAGGAAATGGGACTCCAAATTGTCTGAACCCAAAATGGTGTTGGAAGCTAAGGGTAATGAGGTGAAGTTGTCTGATGGCAAGTGGTGGAATGTGAGGAAAGTGGCTGTGTGCAGTGAAATAGAACAGTGAGAATAGTTTCATTTGAGAAATGTGTCTGCAGAGTTGGAAAATTCGAGAAAAATGTGCAAGGATGTACCGGTCACTCATGTAAGGGTGAAACCTTGAAAACTTGATGATTATATATGTACATAATATGTATTTAAATAGTTGACATTCATGAATTTTTGTTTAGTCTGTTTTCTAGTGTCATTATTTGGTTTTATTGTTCCTAAGGAAGGGGGATGTGTTTTGCTCTGTATCATGTTTCCCAGTAGCTGGGCTACTTCTAGAGTCTGGATGGTGGGATTCTGAGAAGGAGAGCTGGAGACAGTTGCTGAGGAGCAGGGACATGCCAGGGGTCACTGTATGGAGCTGAATAAACCTTTTTCAAATCTCATGTCCTGTGTGCTGTCATTTTAAATATGCCAGTCCCTCCACGCACTCTACTACGCACACCTGTCATCTGAGAGAGGGGTCTGAAAGGCCAGTCCCTCGCCACACACTACTACGCACACCCATTATTACATAGAGAGGTCTCAGCAGAGAGGCAAGTCCCTCTCCAGACCCTACTATGCACACCTATCATTGCAAGAGTAATGACACCTCAAAAAAAGAAAATTGCTTGTGACATTTTTTGATAACAGAGCTACAATAACTGAGCAAATAAACAATTTCTATTGAATATTTATCGGTCTAATACTTACACACATTTTACAGAGATTTTCAAAACTGTGAACTGTATCCTGTTTTGTTACAATAAAAAATCATTCTTTTACCAAAATGATATCAGACACAACATATATTATAAAGTCAGTCTACCATACATATATTCACATAAATAATTAATTAACTTTAAAAACAAACTAGACATTCACTGAAAAAACCAAAGGTTAAGGTAACGTTATAGTTAGGTGTAATAAAAATATCTATTTTCCTTTTTGTTTTTAAACTTTGAAATTCACTGAAACACCAAAGGGTAAGGTGATGTCATAGTAATTTAATTTCTCAGTGACAACGTTAACGTTTTAACCAAAAAAAACACAGAAATTCAGCAGTTATTGTTAACTTGCACCCCCGCCGTGCACTACTTATGACCTCACATATAACATCACTCATGACATGTTCTATGACATCCTTTATGACATCACTGATGACATCTCAAATGACATTATTGGTGACAACAATGATGATGACGCCCAAGTATCATTTTCTTGCATATTGCTGTATAAAGTGCTATGGCTTTACACGTAGCATAGTTCACATTAACAATCAACTACATATATATGTGAAACCTTCACTGAGTATGGTGTTAATCT
The DNA here is from genome assembly GCA_963921515.1 of Calotriton arnoldi. Classification (NCBI taxonomy): domain Eukaryota; kingdom Metazoa; phylum Chordata; class Amphibia; order Caudata; family Salamandridae; genus Calotriton; species Calotriton arnoldi. The sequence continues at coordinate 491,592 of CAWUFW010002697.1, read as the reverse complement.
GTATACAACTGTTCAGAGAAAGCCAAAATAGTGAATGCCAATTCCAAAACAAATGCCCTACTACGGACAGCTTTTATCTCTATCAAACTCCTGACACACACCAAACCTACATTAAGAAATGAAGTTGATATAAGTAGAGAACTGAGTACTATAAACAGTGCTTACTCTTTAGAGGGAGTTTACTTTATACCACACTGCTTTCAAACACTGACACTTTCATAAGAAATACACCACAGATTTTTTTTTAATATCTACTAAGAAAAGTGCACACTCCTTGTAACAGCTGTTAAAAAAGACACTATTCGCAAAAATAATCAAGATCTAAAGGTGCTAAACATTCTACTACCTGCTCTATTCATACTATGGTGAAAACTTTACAGCTAGCTCATCTTCTGAAACAAAACAAGCACACGTACATGGGTAAGTACCTGGTGCACGCAGTCTGCTATGTTAAGTATAATTGTCATGCTGACACCATTCTCTTCAATATGAACACAAGCCTACTGTCAGCTGTACACAGAGTTTCTCTTGAATACAAACATTTAAAACGTGTTGAATAGCTCTACTCAGCTATGGTGCATTAGGAGGAAATGTGTTTTCTAAATACTTACAACCATTAGTGGACCCAAACTGTACACAATTAAGTGAAAAAGTAATAGAATAGTTATCCGCCACAATCTAAAGTATAAAACAAACGGGCACACTCATTGGATGATGTCATCAGTGATAGCCTTCGGCAGCATAGTAAGATCCAAATTGTGGTCCACACTGACTGACCTGGGGGAGGATGCAGGGCTTGTTGCTTTTTTACCGGCCTTGCACTAAAACTGGTGTTATTTCTCAGGGATATCGGTATCCGAGAGAACTAGCTTTTGCACTGGCATAAACATGTTTCTACGGTGCCTCCTGTGCTTCTATTGTGTGTCAGATTTTATGATTTAATACACACAGCTGCTTCTGCAGATGAAAACGTTCTTGGATTCTTTGCCACTCCTGTCAACATCATAATATTTTATTAATTGGCCTACAGAGAGGCATCTAAAGTACATGGTTCTTTAGGTAATTAAAACGCAAGAAAATATTCTTGTTGGTTTTTCCTAAAACATATTAGGACAGTAGGAGTGCAGTCCTCAACAGGTAGCTTTGGAAACAGGGAGATAAGGTAGGTCCCTGCGGCACAGTGGGGCCTAATCCCTCAAGATATTCGATATGCGAGACTCGGGGTGGGGGTGCTAAGCACATTCTAAGGGGAGCATCATTTTGCTTTATGTCATTGGTCGGAGGGTGCTGGTTAAAAGTGCGAGCCTGGTGTTGCATACCTATTCAAGCCCGCCCCAAGAGCACCTCTTGTTAACGCAGTACTTTACATGGACATATAGAAGTGCAGGTACTCACTCTTTAGAGTACCTGTTTTCTCCTGAGAAGTGCTGGTACTCATCCCTTCCATGTACCGCGGTACCGGGCTGTTTTGGAATTAATTCTCTTGGGTGTGTGGTTGTTTGTAGTTTTTTGGTGTTGCATTTCTCATTGTTTTATCGGGTGATTGCATACACCGTTTTTGTTTTTACCCACAATGCTTTTATTGTTCGCAGCCCTGTGTTTGGTGGGGACGCCCTTACAAGTCTCAAAGTTGGGTGCCCAAGATCAGCCGACTAAAACTGAACACGGAGAAGACAGAGGTCCTCATCCTCGGCTCCAACCCCTCAGCCTGGGACGACTCCTGGTGGCCAACGACGCTGGGAGCAGCCCCGACACCCACCGACCACGCACGCAACCTGGGAGTCATCCTCGACTCAACGCTCTCCATGGCCAAGCAAGTCAACGCAGTCTCATCCTCCTGCTTCAACACCCTCCGCATGCTTCGCAAGATCTACAGGTGGATCCCGACAGACACGAGAAGAACAGTCACCCAGGCCCTCGTCAGCAGCAGACTCGACTATGGGAACGCCCTCTACGCGGGAGCCCCGGCCAAGCTCATCAAGCGACTGCAACGCATACAAAACGCCTCTGCACGCCTGATCCTCGATGTACCACGCCACAGCCACATCACCCCCCACCTGAGGAACCTGCACTGGCTCCCCGTCGACAGGAGAATCTCCTTCAAACTCCTCATCCACGCACACAAGGCACTCCACAAGACTAGCCCAGCCTACCTCAACACACGACTCCTCTTCTACGTCCCCAACCGCCAACTCCGCTCCGCCGACCTCTCCCTCACCACCGTCCCTCGCATTCGAAGAACCACCACCGGCGGCAGATCCTTCTCCCACCTCGCCGCCAAGACCTGGAACACCCTTCCACTAAGCCTACGACAGACCCAAGACCTGCTGACCTTCAGGAGGCTACTCAAGACCTGGTTGTTCGACCAGTAGCAGCAACCCCCCCCCTTTTTTTCTCCCCCAGCGCCTTGAGACCCTCGCGGGTAAGTAGTGCGCTTTACAAATTCTGTGATTGATTGATTGATTGATGTATCGCACAAGTGCCGAAAAGTACTCTTCCTTAAGAGTTAAAGAAGTGCAGGTACTCAGTACCCGCCCATTTAAAGCACTGCAATAATGGGATTATTGTCTACTTCAGGAAGCTTCAAGAGGCTGGGCAGAAACTTTTCCTAGTCCCACTACTAGCCTGGCCGTTCACCTGGAAGCATTCTCTCAAGTCTCCGCCCTGAATGGTGTTTGGTCCCCGGTCCAAGCCCCGCCTACCCTGGAGCCACCTGTAACATTCTCGGCCTCCTGGCTCCATGGGAACCTTCAGACCGCCCCACAGCTGCGCTCCTATTGGTGGAGTGAGGTTGACGTTGATGTAGGTGTGCAGCGGAGAGCTGCGGAGCCCTGGCTGTCAGAAAAGGTCGGGTCCCGGGAGACGCAGGAGCTGGGAGAGAGTGACGCAGGAGTAATCATCGGAGCACGTGACACGCACCTGGAGCCCAGCGCGCGTGGGAGCCCGGCACGCCCCGGGAAGGAATAAGTCACACACCGGGGCTGCAGCGCTCCGTCACCGGCTGCCACCTCCTCGAGGCGCCCGTACCTGTGCCATGGTTGTGCAGCGGCAGCACTGAGGGCTCCATGGAGAGGGGCTCACAGACCCGGCAACAGGTACCTGCCGCGCGTAGACATCCCCGGCAGCTGGAGGGGTCGGTGGTTCAGGGGGACAGCTTCTGCACGTGTTTGAGAGCTGCATGGCTCGTGTACAAGGGGAGGCACCCGTGCCGTGCACCGGGGGTGCCTGACCTCCCCACAGTGAGGGCAGAGGCCGTACGGCGCACACGGCGGAGTTTGCGTGCAGAGCACTGCGTGTATTTTGAAGAGAAAGGGCATCTTTGCACAAGTCTGACCACCTTGTGAAAAGGTGTCATTGGTGAACCGGAGGGCGCCCACGACGAGACTTCGGAAGACGTGGCACTGGCTTGTGAGCTGGAAAGTGACGGCTCGACTAAGAGTCCAAGAAGTGCCATAGGCGACCTTTGCTTGGGGTCCTCTGGTGACGTGGGAGCACCTCTCTCTCTCTCTCTCGAGTAGGTGGCTGTGGAGATGAGACCACAGACCCCGTCTGCTTCCGTGCGCCCGCAGTGCCCGATGTTTCTCCAAGTCGGGGCATTATTTTAGACCGCCCAGCCCGGAAACAGAAAGAGGCAACCAGTGCTCACTGTTTCCGAGCTGTGCTGTAGGGACAACATAAGGATTTTGGGGGTCCTGGGCCAAACGTATTTTGGGGGTCCCTGTTCGGGACACCCTTGAATATATGGTCTAATTCCAGCTCTTTCATGCTCTTTGGCCGGTTCACTGGCAGCACATTGGTTCTAATTCGAAATGTTTGCATCTAGCATTCAGGCATAGTGATGTGTTTCCAGTATTGTAATGCAGCAGCAGCGCACTAATATGAATGCAAACAATCTTTGTTACCACCTAACATTTTTCATGTATGGCGTCCTGGTTCGATTCAAAATAATTTTTCATGGATATTGCGTAGTTTTGAACAACATAAATCTATTTCTTTGCAAAATGTCTGTAACGACTTCAAAAATACATTGAATGAAAAAAGGTATTTAAAATGTGTTTTTACGGGTAAATTAATATTTATCAGGGCAGTGCTGTTTGCAGAACAGAGCTTGCTCAGACAAAGTTGATGAGACAATCAAGGGGCCCCCTGAAATGCTGGGGCCCTGGGCCAGAGCCCACTTTGCCTAAACCTTAAAAAAATCTCGGCTGTACAGTACTGTCTGAAAATGAAGCTCCTACTCAGAGAAATAGCGGGTAAAAGGATTGACTTTGCCAGTAGGCGCTGCACTCGGCATTCAGGCAGCGGGCCCATCAGGCGCCTGGGTTTGATTTAGTTTCAGGGTTTACATCTTTGAAATCACCTGTGTCTCCGCTGGGCGTGTGTGGGGTTTTAAAGCTTTGGGGGTCTGCTCGGCCTGCACACGAGTCTGTGCTGTGCGTCACGGTGTAGTGCTGCATTCTCTGTGCGGTCTGGGTGCAGAGGGAGGGGTGGGCGCAGGCAATGCCACTTGTACCCAATAGGATTTGGGGTTGCATTTCAGGTAGAGGGCTGCATCCCCAGTGCATCAGCATCGCCTGTGCACACGATGGTTCCGTCACATGTGCAGCGAGCCTCTTAGGGACTGCTCCTGTTAGGTCAGACAGTCAGTCGCATAAAATATTTTTTCATACACTCCATTTAACTGTAACTCACGCGGTTATCCTTAAAATCTCAGATGTATCTAGCCACCCTTGCCCTACGCTGGACACCCCTGGTTTTTATATACATAGTAGGTTGTGTGTTTTTTTTTTTTTCTCGTTAAATTTACGTGAACAGGAGTTGCCGGTCTTGTGGAATCATTGTGAGGCCATAGCTGATGCGGGTAATCTGCTGCTTGTGGTTCTCCAGGCAGCACCAGAGGGCGGGATTATGACCTTGTAACACCCCTACCCCGCCCCCCATCTTATGTTTATGCTGGGTCTGCTGGTTTAGTGGACTAATGCGGCCACTGTAGGGGCATATGTTTGACCTTGTGGTCACAGGTTCAAATCCTGGCGGGTCCTACTCAGCCTTTCATTCTTCCGAGGTCGATAAAATGAGTACCATTGAGGTGGGTAACAATAAACCTCTTATTCAGTGCCAAGGTACCCCTGAACGTGCGCTTTACAAATACAGTGTTAGGTCATGTTATGTTTCTCAATGATATCAGTGGGACAGGGTGGTTCGGGGTTTGGGCTGGTCCAACAGCTGACACTGGGAAAAGAGAATCTTAGCAGACCAAGTTACTGCTTCATGCAACAATCTAGCCTTTTACCCCCCCCTCGTGTCCCAGTTTGTGGGCCTTGCGGGAAAACCTTGTCATCAGCATCCGTTATCAGGCCTTTTCCGCTCCCTCTTTCACTCTCTCAGATGGCTTCCCAACGGTTCCCGACAACAAATTGATGAGAGCCAGTAGCCCCAACCACAGTGCTTTGCAAAAACCATGACAAGCAAGCATTGACAATGCCAAGAAGCGGGTGGTTAACACCGGCCATATTGGCTTTGCCGTTTTTTATTTGTTTTTGCAGTCTTAAACTTTTTTTTTAGCCAGTACTCAAAATGCAAATCAGACTTTTTAGCTTTGTGAATTAAAAAGAAAAATGTAGGTCTTCCTACAGAGTGCATGCATGCTTCTGCGCGACATATTGTTTACAATTTAGTGGGCTTACAACCCACCCACAGCATACTATTAGTTTTTTTTATTGTCACTCATTTGCAATCCTTCAATTGCTTAGCTCCCGTTGGCTCCCCTTCCTCTCTTGTGTTGGCTCCTCCCTGCCATATGGACCAAGTACATATGTTCTTCTACGTCTTTTTGAAATGCACTATTTTCTGAGCATTTCGGTATTATTCCTTGGCATGCATTGTGCTTTCCTCCTTTTAACACAGGCATACAGATTATTTATGTTGCTTTCGACCTATCGGGCCGGGGAAGTAAAACTTCCCTTGGTGAAATAACCCAAGTGCAGCAAAGGTTTTTCCCGGAAGCGGTTTTAAATCCCTGTATTCCTGACGGCCTCAGGATGAGGGCCATTGTTCCCAATATACTGATAAATAAAAGTAGGGACCCTCAACTCAATCATGTCTTCCCAATGCAGGATCTAGACAATCCAGGAATTCTGTTGGGAGCGAGTGCTTAAAGCAGTGGTCCCTCCATTTATTAAATCATATATGAATGTCCCTAATGGTGACCACCTCTCTCCAGGTCATTATCAACACTCTCCAGTCCTGGACTTTTGTGTGAAAGCCTAATGCATTCTGGGTGTTGTTTTGCTTTGGTTGCCTTATTTATACTAACACACCTGAATCTGTGGTTTGTAGGGGAAAAGTTTGGACCTCGAGATGGTGTCTGTAATGACCCGCAGCGGTCTTCCTGTTGTGCCGATATCACTTCTGCTCTCTTGTCCTGTTCCAAGCATATGGACTTGGGTAGTTTCGTCCAATCGCATTTCTCTGAGCTCCAGGATATGGTTTCATCAGCAGCCTGGTTGCATAGTGTCTTCTTTGATGAGTACATGGACATGCTACACCCTTGATCTCTTTTTCGGTGCTGAGAAGTTGCCGTTGCTCCTGCACACAAGCATGTTCTTCATGTAATGGCGGTGGTGAGAAGTGGACATATCGGTAATTCCACCTGCGTACGGCATACCTGTGTTGGTCTTCTCTCTACTCAGTATCCCTGTGTTTCTGAAGAATAGTTTGGGAGGACATTGGTGTTTGGGTGCTGGTGAGATGGATTTTATACCAGTGGCAGATGGCCCTTATTGAAGCATCTTTGTGGTAAAGTACCTCATGTCCCACATCTCCTGCTTCACGACCCCACCCACCCTTCTGTATTCACAAAGCAGAATTAGGCTGATGCCATGAATGCCCCGAGCACAATTATGGTGATCCACATTGCACACATAGGTCATGGCTAGTGGACTGATAAAGGTAGATGTGTGTAAGACATTGGGTGAAGGTGTCATCAGTTCACAATCCTGGGAGATCAGAATTCAGAATGTCACTTTGTGGCTTTTATACGTCAGATGCTGCAGGAGAGACAGACCTGCGATGAGGGACAGTAGCCTTTCCATTTGAAACTTTTCACTCTTCGGGGTGCGGTCCAGGTACTACACAACAGGTAGCATGGCTACATCTAAAACTATTTTATTTGCAGATAGAGCATTGGAATAATGTTTGTTTGTGTCGGAACCTTGCAGAAGGAGTCTCCGAAGCCTTCCCTCAAACGGGGCCGGATCTAGGGCAGTGCGACCGGTGCCACCGCTCCGGGCGCTAGCTTCGGGTGGGGGCGCCGCATATTATGGTTTTAAAAGCACCTGCTGATGTGTTCCTTACTTCCAGCAATTTTCTGGCAACAATAAAAATGTCAAGATAACTCCAGTGATTAATGTTATTCCTGGACAGCGCTAGAGTGTTGTCTAGTGGAAGTTTTGACTCCTGATACATTAGCACAGTGGGTTAATATGCATGTTGCTAAGAATGTGTACCATGCAGATCACAAAGTGCATATAATGTAAATAGGTCAGTGAATTACTGCTTTTGTCAGAGAGATCCTATTGTTACTTGCAGTTTATAAGTTAAAATCCTAACGTAGAAGAGTGAGCTATTAATGGTCACAAAGAGCTGCATGAAAACTGCAAGGTATAGGTTTAGCGTTATGATTTTTCCCCAGTCTTTCATTGTCATAATGTTGCAAAATGGGTTCATTTGGGTAGAAATCAATTCTCATTATTAAAGAGAACCCCCAACCATGGTGTTACGTTTTAAATTCTAAGTTTTTGCTTCTCCAGATCAAGCACTCTTAAACTATACTGTCTACCAGTGTGGATAACACCTTGTAGTCCTCTGGCTTGTTAAACGTTTCCTATACACTGATTTACTTGTATGATTGATTGTCTCTGTGTAATATGTGTGTGATGTAAAGTGCTCTGACACCCTACACTGGTAAGAGGGGCTCTATAAAACATTAAATCTGAGAGAGAGTAGTTATGGAGACTTGAGAGGCAGTGTTAGAGGGTGGTTGTGAGAGAATCTGTGGCGGAGGTGGTCTTTGGGGGGTGCCAACAAACATTGTCGCACCGGGTGCCACCAGCGCTAAAGCCGGCCCTGCCCTGCCCTCAAAGCAGGAAGTCTGTGTGAAGTAAATCACACCCTTGTAGAATTCCCCTTTTTATGGGCAATATTCCAGCGGGGCGACCTTGGCTGCTCTTGAAAGTAAGGCCTGGTGAGGCTGAATCCTGACGCACAGGGGTCAGCTTGATTATGTGTAGCACTGCCCCACGCCCTACATGGACGAAGCTGGCTGGATTCTGTGCTGCTCACCTTCCAGCAGCTTCTTCTGCGGGAGGAGGCGCCGGGGGAGTAAATGATTTGTGAGCCAGGAGGAGCTGTGTCAACAAGTCACAAACAGAAAGCTGCATGCAGTGCAGGTGTCCTACCTTGTGGCAACCTACTGGACTCCCCAAGACCACCAGACCATGTGGGTTTAAGGGGTGCCTCTTCATGAGGTTACACAGATGTGTGATGGAGCTTGGCATGCTGCTGCACCAGATCATGTGCCCTGGGGGTAGGCATGCATGGTGGAATACTTAATACAGCCTGCTGCCGAGGGCTATACCGGTTGCTAAAGGCTCTGAACCAGCAAAGGCCTATAATGAGGGAGAGGGCCTTTAACAACTAGTATAGCCTGAGGCAGAAGGGCTATAAGGCTATTAGAACATTCCACCAACTAAGGGTAGAATGTTCTAAATTAAAAAGGGAGAAACATAAAGACAGACATTGGAATGTTGGAGCTCCGGGCTTCTTACAGCCATTAAAATCCCAGAGCTACTCCATAGTCTTCAATGGAGCTCTCAACATTCCAATGTTCTAATGTCATTCACAGGAGGTTTTCAATCCCTTTAACACTCGCCCAAGCCAGGATCGGAACAAAATTGATATTTAAGAGCGAATTCTAGGATATCCCGCAGCCTGTTTCCACATGTTGGACTTGCCCAATTGGTTTCACAAATGATCAAGCGGTGATGTGAACTGAGGGTGCTATTTGTAAATTCTTTCTGATTTGTGAAGGTCACTGTGCACGCCCTTTGTGCAGCATTGGCAGCCTGTCTGTCCACAGAGCTGCCCTGCTTGCCAACATCCTTGTGAGCTCTTTCGCAAGAACCAGACACCTGCATATCTTTGAAAAAAAATGCTGTTGGTTGAAGTTTAAACTGTCTCCTATCTGTCTAGTTTAATGTGTCACTGTTAGGCCGGGCTTCCTTGGCATGTTTTTCCCCTGTATTTTTTCTTCTGACCTCCTGTTTTTGACTGCTGCATTTTGTTTTTGCTGGGTTTAGAGCTCTGGGCACTTTACCACTGCTGATCAGTGCTAAAGTGCAAGTGCTCCCTGTGTAAATTGTGTTTATGAACTGGTGATTCCATGATTGGCATATTTGGTTTACTGGTCAGTCCCTCGTAAAGTGCAGTGTGTGTGCCCAGGGCCTGTAAATCGAATGCTACTAGTGGTCCGGCAGCACTAATTGTGCCACCCACATGAGTAGCCCTATAAACATGTCTCAGGCCTGCCACTTCAGTGTCTCTGAGTGCAATTGTAAACTGCCCTGTCGACCTTGCAAGCGCACCCACTTGCCAGGCCCAAACCTTCCCTTTTCTACATGGTAGGCCCAAGGTAGCCCCATGGGCAGGGTGCAGTGTATGTGAAAGGTAGGACATGTAATGATGTGTTATACATGTCCTGATAGTAGAATACTTCCATTTTGTTTATCACTATTGCAAGGGCTAGCTCTCCCATAGGCTATCATTGGAGCTGCCTTGTAGCATTTTACAAGTGTAACTTTCAATATGGAAAAGCTAGAGATTTAGCGTTTGGGCTCTTTGAGCTCATAAATCAAAAACACATCTTTTAGGAAAGGTGGTTTTGAAAATGTCACTTTTAGAAAGCAGACATTTTCTTGCTTTGCCATCCTGTGACTCTTCCTGGCTGTGTAATCAACATCTGGTTTAGACTGACATTTGGGCTGTTTGTGCATTCACTCTAGACTGTCACACAAAGGCAGCTGAGGTGTGACCTGCATATCCTGATTGCCCATCACCAGGCTGATGTGTCTTCCTGGGCTAGAGGGTGGGAGGAGTTGCCACTGATACCTGAATAGGGCTGTGCCTGGCCTCTCAACGCTGTCTCCACCCCAGTGTAGTTTGTCTGGAGACAGGGCATGGCAGAATCTGTGCACTACATAGACTATCCTTTGAAGTATGCCTACTTCAAAGGCCAACATGGGTGTAAGTATTAGACCTATAACTCCAGACTTTAGAACACTTCTGGAGTAAGAGGAGATTCTGTCAAGAAGAGCTGGAGGAGCTGTAAGAGGGGATCTGCCACTCTGCTTGTTGCTGTGTTGTGGTGGCCGACTGCTACCGGACAGGAGTGGTGGGGTGGGGACAGGGGTGGTTAATTAAGAAAAAAAACAACATACCTTCGAGCAGCTGTCCGCTGCATCCCCTTGCTTCCTTTCTCCAGTCCGGCCGGCAGCAGGAAGCACCAGGCACACAGGCTCCCCTGAGCCAATCACAACGCTGCAATGCAGCGTTGTGATTGGTCTGAGCGCCGTGGTTCGGCGCTCGGGTGGGAACAGGGAGCCTATGCATGTTCCTCACTAGGCTATGTAATGCAGCCTGGTAGTGAACATGCAAAGTACGCATGAACTGTTTGGTCGGCCCAAGAGGGCCGACCAAACGGTTTATGCACACTTTGGGAGTGCAAACCACTCCTCCCCTGCTATGGCCAGCCCCTCCACGCCCAACACAGCACACAGGTTACTGACTGCATGCAATAGGAAAAATAAAATGATAACAGTACGTTATTGTCATTTTATTCTTTTTTTCGCAGTGGGGCAACGCTCCTCCGCCTTAGCGGAGGAGCCGCCACTGTCTGTATCTAAAACCACATAAATATTATCAAAGACACTAGACCACAGCTTTTGCTTGAAAATACCAGTTCTAAAAGTATCTGTTCCTCAACCTATGCAGCTGATCTGGAGCAGTGATCAATATCGGAAGCTCACCGTGTGCCCACTTCCTTTTTCTGTTCGGTCAGTCGCTCCTGTTCGCGATAAGGCTTCGGGTGCCATATTTAAATGATGGATAATTCTACAAATAGCCATGTTCATTTAGGACTGGATAAGGTAAAGGCCATGTTTCAGGGCTACAATAGGCCACTGGAGCACACCTGCTCTAAACGTCTAGGGGAAGAAAACCCCACGAGATAAACAAAACTGCCTGGAATTCATAATTCGCTATATGATTGCCTTTTTGAAATCAAGAGAAATAAAGCTAGGATTGACAATGGGAAACACTGTCTGCTAGGAAGGAAGTGTTGTTGGGGGAGAGGGGTTAATGATTCTCCAGTACATTTATTGCTGCTCTACACCAGGGGACGAACAGATATTAAATAAGTCATTTGATTGCTCGGAATCCTCTGTAAATAAGAAATGGAAGTGATTGACTGAGTTATCACCACGGCAAGTTTGCAAATAGATTTCTGTGTATAATTAAAGATAAGCGTTTAAAACGGATGCTATAGTTCCTAAAGCAAAGGGAGGGGTTCAAGATGCCCCTGCACCTAGGCAATGTGAAAACTTGGAAGTCATGAGTTATGCATGATGCACAGTGCCAGGACGTGAGGTGACTGATATGGTGTTGTTTCCAGGGCTTTAAGTGAATGACAAAACTGGGGGGGTCTCTCCAAAGGGGGTGTTCGATGTAATTAATGGCATGGCTTAAACCACCTAAGCTAAAAATCTGTGCTTAGCAGTGTGCTGCCCGACTGGTATTTTGCTGCTTCTGTCATTGCATTTAGATATATAATACAACAAGTAATGTTATACCTACAACAAGCCAGAACTATTGGCTTTGTCAATGGTTGTTAGTTGCATAAAATAAAAAATCAGCAACCATGGCTTCGTTGAATATAATATTGAAAATGCTTCAGTTCTAAAATGATGACTGTGAAAGAACTCTAACCCCTTCTTTTTAACTTCTTTCGCCGCCTTCTTTTCATGAACTGGATTCTCACGTAGAAGCATTGGCGTTTTTGTACATTTCTTCCATCTGACAGGATGCCCCGCCCTAGACCGAGGCTGGAGGAGGCCCATCACATGCTTTAACAACCCAGACTGGCCCATTGTCATTCTGTATGTGACAGTCAGCTGCAGACACAATGACAATGGGCGGGGTGGGGCTGCTCTTGTGCTCAGAGGAGCGGGAGGCGGCCCCATCAGGGAGTTGAGGATTCTCACAGGGGAACAGTGCTGTTCCCCCCCCCCCCCCCAAAAAAGCCCATAATTACGGACAAAAGGCATCCGTAAAAGGGATCATCACGGACACTGGACGTGAGATTCAAATTACGGACGGTCCGTGAAATTTATGGACGGTTGGTCATCCTATGCTGCATTCACCTGGTACCTCCGAGTTACTTGTCAAATCTAAATTGAGAGTTAATTACCTTTTTGATACAGGCCCTTCCCTCTTACTGGCGCTGAGCTTCAGCCGAGTTTTACTCCCATCAGGCAGGCGACAAGAGCGCCCCGAAGCTCTGGTGGGAGCAGGGTCCGCTATGTGCAGGGCCGCAGGAAAAAAAGATTGTGTGGCAGTGGTGTTTTTTTTGCACAATTGTAGATGTATCACATTTGCCACATAATCCCATCATCTGCTGCATCATCTGCAGATTTTAACCCAATTTTTTTTTTTTAGCTCAAACGGTTCAAAAGTTACTTAAAACAGAGGTGTGGCTGCGCTGTTGAAGACCTTATACAAAGGTTGACTGGCTGCCTTTGTGTTGCTTATTTCTATATTTGGCTCTTAAACTGGTACTAATGAGCTGCAACCAATGCTCAGACGGAGTTAACAAGTGTGAAAATGTCAAACTAATGAAGTAATACTATCTCAAAATGTACCGCATAATTTGCCTTTTCTAGACACATAATTTACTCAACCTTGAAGCCGAATTTGTCCCTTCCCTGCTGCATAATTCCAGTTGCCCTGGTTGTGTCATTAGCATATGGCACCAGATCTACCCTAAAAGATCTGATGATGTCGGACAGTTTTATTTTAGAATTTAATTGTTGCATTTATGACCTTGTCAACACTGACGGTAAACATACATACAGCAGGAAAAAACAATTGTAACCAGAGAAAACAGCCATCAGAACAATGTCTCAGGTGGATGAAGCATGTACATAAAAGGCAAATCAGTCACTCATTATGAAGAAACCCCAAATACTTTTTCACATGTGTAAACGGTGGTAGCAATACACAGGGTCAGGAACGTAACAGGTCAACGTAGTCTGAGTCATTCATTTCCATCAACACCCAGTTCCTCCCCCTCAGAGGAGGCCGAGCGGAAGCCCCCAGGATCTGTGAACCCGGTGAGTGGACCCGCCCACACCCCCGGACCCTCTTCAGCTTTATCGTCTCGCCTACAACGCCTCAGTGGAATTGTAATTGCATTTATATAGTGCTTACTACTCCAGACGAGGCGTTGAAGCGCTTTTTTCAGCAAGCCGTACGCTACTCTGGAACCCGAAAAGGATTTGCGGTGAATTAGTATAGGGAAATATGAAATTAATTTGTGCGGTTGACATGTTAGTCTGATGTTGGCTTCAACCCATCCAGGGGATTGCGACCTGCCGTTTTGCAAGAAGCATCAATAAGTGTTGGAGTTTGTAGGTCACATTACTGCCCTCTATCGGGGGGACATCCCCAACAGGCACAGCACAGGATCCATGACTACAATCACACACATCATCTAGCTCACCCTTGTCTTCACCTGCAACCAGAATGTGTGGACCTCCGGGCATTCCCACACTAGATGTAGAAATGTAGCCACAGCGGCAGAGCACCCGGGGCAGGCCAGAGGCCTGCTGGGGTCCATTCTGTTTAGTGGCGAACCCACAATGCACACTGTTCGTGTGACACCCCATTTACTCACTCACCGGCTCAGCGCTGCGGGCTCGTAGTGGAGACGGTGGAGTTAGGAGACAATGTCAGCTGGCGTCTGTTGGCTGCTGGCTGCCAGAAATGGCAATGCGTCGGATCTGCACCTGGTGACACCTGGTTGTGGGGCAAGGGCGGGCCACCAAATGGTGTGGACAGCAGGCAGTGAATCGACGGTCGAGGCGTCTGTTAAGCATTGCAGGCATAACACGGGTGCAGTGTAACAATCTAAAATGGATACGTTTTGAATTTGGCGCTACTAGACACCGCCTTCACCAGAGAACACAGCCTCAACTACTTAAGTATCTTCTAGCTGGAGTCCGGGTGCACCACTCCAAGCCTCCCTCGGCGGAAAGGGTACGGATCGTCGGTCTGCGGTCATAGCTTTGTATAAGAGGGAGACCAGATGGTGACCCCCCTCCTAACTCTAAGAAGCACCTAAAAGTCTGCGATAAGTCCGCCGCCGGGAATGTACGCCACAATTGCCGCACAATAGTGGAAATACTGGCATAATGAAGGAACTGACCCGGACCCACATGAAAAGGGCCCCGGGCAGCCTCAATGGTATTACATTCATCATTGGGGAAGAGGTCCCCTAATGTTTCTGACCGCCTCCCCCAGCCCCCCGTGTCAGTCCTAGCGCTGGGATGCTCCCGGGTAGCCATGCGCTTTATAAATGTTTTTTTCATTTCTCCCGCCCCCCTTCCTCTTATCCCCCCCTTCCTCTTCTCCTCCCCCCCCCCCCCCTCCTCCAGCCCGAAATGCCTACTGAACATGCCAATCCTCGTAATGCCGGCAAGTCCCAAAATACAAAGTCCTGGGCGAAGGGGGCTTTCCCCAGGACCACCCAGACAGCATTTTCCCACATGGATGCTGTATTATGTATGGACAGTGGCGGCTCCTCCGCTAAGTCAGAGGAGCGTCTCCCCACTGCTCGCAGAGCAGTGTAAAATAAAATTATAACTGATGTAGCATATTTGCCTGCATTTACCAATGCTTGTTCCTCGTCTGCTTCTCCTTTCAGTTTCCAGCCGCCAAAATACTGTTAATATCCGTTTTGGTGGAACTATATTTTCATAAAGTTATGCCTTTTAAGATTGCAGCATATTTATATAACAATTTATCACCTGGAGAGGTTACATTTTTTGCATAGACTCACAAGATGTTGCGCTGCGGAGACTCGAACCGGGATCCCCAGCTCTCGAGTCAGCAGCTCTGGTTGCTGCACCACATCGTTTCCACTCCCGTGTTATCTGTCATGGAGCTCTTTCCAACGATGATTGATGAAAACAGCTCTATTCATTAAATAGGCGAAACCGATGCATGACCAATGCTTGTTAAACTTGGTAAAGCTGTCAAGGAATTGGTTGCCCCTCTTTAGTACTAGTTTAATACCCAAATATAGCAATAAGCAACAGAAAGATGACCAGTCCAGCTTTGTAAAGGGCCTTGCCACAGAATCCATCATCTGCCGCATAATTTGCAGATTTTAACAAAAAAAGTTTTTGTAGCTCAAACGGTTCAAAAGTTACTAAACATGCAGTGATGAGTGTGAGTGTCACTGCATCTTTAGTAACTTATGAACCATTTGAGCTAGAAGCTAGATTATGCAGCACATGATGGATTATTTATGTGGCAAAAATGCGGCAAATCTATAATTATGTGAAAATAGCCGCACAGTTGCATAATTCCAATGGTTTTGCCTTTAATTAGCCTCCACATTCACATGGAGGCTGCGCCTGTTTGGTAGTGGTTTAATAACCCCTTATGACTAGCGATGGAGACCACTCCCCGTAGAAAAGAGCATTTAACCCGTATGGAAACATGGGCTAGCCACTGTGCTGTCAGATGAGTAAAAATGGGCAAGGATGGGAGTTCTTAAACTAGCCATGCAGCTTTTTTCAAAGGAAGGATCCTGCCCAGGGCTGTACAAATACACTTCATGACCAAGGAAGACGAACCAAGGAGGCAACCTAAGCAGAAACATTCTTTAAAAGACCCACATTTCCCCTACTCCTTTAATGACTCAGGAAAAAATGTTGAGCAGGGCTGAACACCCAAGCCCTCTTACGTGCCAGAAGACAGACCAGTCCTATTTGGTTGGGATCTGAGCCATGATTGTTATATTCTAGTTTTACATGAGGATGCATGTACTTCTGCCCTTCTAGAATTTCTCCCAGACAGCTTCCACTTTCAGTATTAGTAGGGAATGAGGTTTCAGGGTAAAAATGAGGTATTGTGGCAAAGAGTCTACCCACCTCCAATTGTTTCACACAGTGCTTAATTTGTAAAAGAACAAGTGCTGGTGCCCAAAGCTGCTGGTCAGAAGTCCGCAGCCGGTCCAATTAAATGTCAGTGTGCCAAATACCAGTGCTGATAGTCTAGAATCCACCTCGCACCACATACCGCCTCTTCAATCCTCTACCAGACTCTCCCTTCGCTTTTATCTCACTCGTTCACATTCCTACTTTCTCTCTTTCTAACAGTCTTTGATTTTGTCCATCTTTCCGATTTGTGCGTTTTTCCCTCTCTTCCTTTCTGGAAGTATCTTACGCAGAAAAAAAGGTGCTGATCCCCAAAAATAAGTACCGGTGGGCCCCATCGGCTCAAATTAAGCACTGGTTTCACCTAGGAGAGCTGCCTGAGAGCAGTCAATTCCCACTTATCCAAATGGCTCCAAGGTCGGCAGAGGCACAACCCCATGTTCTCTGTGTATCACCAAGGCCTAAAGGATGCCCACACTTGGGTTGAAAAGGGGTGACGAGGGCAGTTAGTAACAGCAGGGGTGGGGTAGAGTGTAGTCTGAAGGAAAGATGGGTTGGTAACCCATGTAATTCTTATTTATATGGCATGGAATGCAAACAATATTGTTTTGGCACTTTTTATTCACAGTACCAAACCAGTGGCATTCGTTTCACACGGTTGTGTGATGGAACAACGCATGCCTGAACCACGCAATCTTAACCACAACCGCGTCTTGACCATGCATGCCTTTACCACGCAATTTAGTGGTAAAGACTTGATTGGTAAAGGGACGTGCGGTAAAGATCACACCCCTGCCATGAGTCCTAAAATTCAGCCCTCCTGCGGTCTATTCTACCCCTCCCCCCCTAACCTGAGCCTTAAAACCTGACCCCGCCCTCCCCAGCCCCAAAAAACGACTCCGACCCCAGCCTCCCTCCCTGAGCCCTAAAACCAGCCCCCACCCTCTAAAACCTACCCCCACCTCCCCAGACCAACTTACCCAGCCCTGTCCCGGTCCGTCCTTCCTGCTGCATGCCTTCCAGTTCCTGTCCCATCCGCTCCCACAGCTAGAATGCCGACTGTGATTAAGGCATATGCATGGTAAGCATTGTTCAGCTTGCCAGGAAATGGCACGCGTGCTTAAAGCCGTGTTAAGAAGGCCATTTCACACATGTATGAAGGCTGGAGCCTGGCAAGAATTCAAACTTATGCCACACAGATCACTTGTAAATGTATGCAGCTTGCACTCAACCACTGAACTATTTCTATGGATTAGAACTTGTGCAGCTGGTTACATAGAGGTTTCTGTAACAACTTGAACTAACCAACTACGTTATCTTGTTAGGGTTTTAATCTGTGACTTGCTGGTCAGGGCAGAGCTGTGCAGAAGGCACCTTGACATTAAACTGAAAGACTGCGGTAACAAGTTGCGTGTAAAATTAAAGTGCTCTTGTGATGCACATACGTATGAGTTGTGTGCCATTGAACTGGATTTTGCTTAAAGCTATGGTGGTATCCTACAAGCTGCAGAGTTGTCAAGTTCTTGGCTGTAATGTGAAAGTGGGGGTGCATAGGGGCTCAGTAGTCCATGGAACTCTGTGTGCACTGGCAGGGTGTTGTATATAGGGTGAGGGCCTGGAATGGGGCTCTGAGGCTGCAGTAGGGTATGTAAAGGTCATTTAAGGCCACAGAGTGGTCCTGTAGGCCACATTGTGGGTCTCAGGAATGTGCCTGAATATCCTGTAGTCAGCACAGGTGCTCCCCTGGCTGGCTTCAGTGTCCTTTAGGCCTGGGAGCTTGGGTGTAATAGTCAGAGGAGAATCTCAGGAGCTTTGGTCAGGGTTGGACTGGAACAGATAATAGTGGTGGGCACCAGATTAAGTGGCCACCAGTAGCAAATCAGATAGCTAAACAAAAAGGGGCTTACATTTGCAAACTGAACCAGTTTTGAACTTGTAAACATGTACTGTGTAGGTGTTTTGCAAGGTGTGCGAGGCCTCGTGCATTTGTACCTGCTGCAGGCAATGTTTGTGGTAATATCAGGAAATGTACTTATAAACCTCCTCACACGACCATAAATCGGTCTCACACAGCCAAAACATGGCCCACACACTGACTTGTCAGACAAGCCCTTCTGGCGCTGCCAGATTGTCCTGTAGGCCAGCCTGACATTGACGGTGTGAGGGGGGGGGGGGGCCTTCTGTGGGAGATGGCTCGGTTCTGTTATTGGATGCTGATGGTCTGAGGCTGCCTTTTGGAATGCGAGTAAGCAAAGGGCTTTTCAAGGCGGGTGTGGGTCTCTCGGATCATCTTATCGTCTCGGGAGTCCTCTGATGGCAATCTGTTAGTAGCATATGGTGGGCAAAGGCAGTGTAGGGTGTCTGTGCGAAAGAAAATCAATATATTTGTGTCGTGTGAAGTCTAAAATGTTTAATGGAGCAACATTTCTGAAATCACTCAATAACACACAACATTACCTCCTGGTACCATGACAAATGTAATGCTAACCGCTCCCACAATTCAACACTTTCTGTGCATTCTGGTCCCATAGACCGCAATGTAAGGGGTATATGCGGCAGAAACTGGAACTCGGACAGTAGGGGTTTCGGCAGGTGTCGGGCTTTCTCATAAGGATCGCGAGGATCTTGAAAAGATACAGATAATATACAGTTCTCCGATGCTAAGCTAATCAGTCCGTTTTACAGAGCGCTGCTCCTCCCCCCCCCACCCCCCCCACGGGGGTATATTGGTGCTGAGGGATCGCTGGTTTTAGTCGAAGAGCCAGGTCTTTAGTTCTTGTCTTTTTTTTCTGCCAGGGAGGTTGATGCCCGTAGGTGGAGAGGCAGGTTGTCCCAAGCCTTTGCGGCGAGGTAGGAGAATGCGCGGCCTCCGCTGTGGCTGCGCCGGATGCAGGGGGTGCGAGCGAGGGCCAGAGAGGAGGAGCGCAGGTGTCTGGCGGGTTGGTGGAAGTTCACGCGGTGGTTGACGGATGCTGGTACCTAATCGTGCAGGGCTCTACAGGCGTGTCAGAAGCTTGAACTGGCCTCTCTTCTGGTCATGTGTGAAGCTTTCCAAGTATAGAACTATTGACCTGAACACACTGCAAAAGAAGAAACTTAACTCCTTGATAGTTGGCACCTGTGAGAAGCCGGTGCCACGGGGGCAACTTGATCTTACTCTCGCACGGGAAACGAAACACCAGGTCCCAAGGTTGCTTTTGGTCTCTTTGATCTAGATCAGCCTGCTATTTTTCCCACACTTCTAAGAGTCGCTTGTGCCCATCCTCTGCTGATGTCCGGCCTTCACCTTCGAGAGGAAGAGAATTCTTCACCCAAAGTTTCTGGAAATGAACATGAGCAGTTGCTGTGTTACCAGTACAGATGTCAGTTTAATTAGTAGGCTTGTAAAATTTATGCCGAGGTTCTAGACTCTACGGACACATTATGCGATGCGCAATGACGCAGCGTTCATGACTCGCATGGCATGAAACCCTGAACAGGATTGTCACTGCCCATGCTAGTGCACTCAGTGGGTTTCGATCAGGTTTTAGAACGCATGTTCAAATTTTATATTTCTCCATCCGTAAGCAATTGAAAACCTGGCTCTTTTCTCTTCCATGATGGCAGCTCTTTTTGATTTAGCGATGGCTCCTTTCTTTTGCGATTTAGCGCTTTAACGCCTTGGCATAATGCGCTTTATAAGTTTCCGTCTATTCCTTCCATCCGGCTCGGTGTAGCCAATTTTCAATGAACAATACGATGCTATTAGAAGTTCGCCTAGGATGAAATAATTGAAAGCTTTAAGTATGGCTGACCGAGTTAACAAGCATCTTATGGTTAGGTTTGTAAACTGATAGAAGGAGCAAATGGCGAAAGTTCACGAATACGGTTTAGTGCATATATAGTTCTGATAGTTTTAACTAACTATTCAGTAGAGTACATTACACATCGTAGGTGCCTGTAGGAAAGAGGCTGAGCACCTCCAGAAGCACGACTAGAGAGTTAGGCCTAAGCATAGCAAGAGTAAACCAAATGGCTACAATTAAACAAAATGGTGTTCTCATTAAATGCAGTATA
The DNA here is from genome assembly GCA_963921515.1 of Calotriton arnoldi. Lineage (NCBI taxonomy): Eukaryota > Metazoa > Chordata > Amphibia > Caudata > Salamandridae > Calotriton > Calotriton arnoldi. The sequence goes on along the minus strand of CAWUFW010002697.1, from coordinate 471,259 downwards.
AATCTACAAAATGGTTAACAGGTAACACTAGTTCACCTGCGGAAAGGTAGAGGACGCGTTCGACAGGGTCTGAGCACTTGGGGAGGTCGCAAGGTCAGTTGCAGGAGACTGAGGCCAGTGAAGGCTGAGAGCCCGCTGAGGGTCTCTGGTGGGTGGTTGCTGGTCCCAGAGGAATGTTCAGCACCTGGCTGAGAGTCTTGGGACTCCCAGAGCATCTCGAACAGTTGCTGAGGGCGAGCTTGGGATATCTTCAATTGGCTGAGGGTCTTTATGTACTCATGAGGGTCTGGGAGCATCTTGTAAGTGTCCGAGGGCTGGTGAAAGATGTGGATGGAGGCTCTGCGGCCATGCTGGTGCTTCTCGACCTGTCGGCGGCGTTTGACACTGTGTCCCATTCCATCTTACTGGATCGACTTAAACGGATTGGCATCCAGGGGACAGTGCTGAACTGGATCGCGTCTTACCTGCATGACCGAGAGCAACAGGTCTCGATCCACCCTTTCACCTCCCCCGCTAAACCACTATTATAGGGGGTGCCGCAGGGTTCGGCCCTGAGCCCGCTACTTTTTAATGTCTATCTGACACTACTGGCGGAGCTCATCGCCAAAACTGGGATCAAGGTGACATCCTACGCGGATGATACTCAACTGATGTTCACCTTTAGCGGGGTGTCGACATCCACCTTTGACCCACTAAAAGAGTGCCTTAAAAGCATCTCTTCCTGGATGAGCAGCAACTTCTTAAAGCTTAACGCCGACAAGACGGAGGTCTTGTTTTTTTAACCAAGCTGTACCTCCCCCGACGGCCTCATGGTGGCCAGCTGAACTGGGATCTGCCCCCACACCTAAGGACTCGGTCAAGAACTTAGGAGTCAGGTGGGACAAAGACCTGTCCCTCGCTACCCATGTTCAACTGGTATCTGCGGCCTGCTTTGGCAAAATGAAAACCATCAGAAAATGTATTGATTTTCTTGCCAGTCAGCTCGCAAAACCGTTGTCCATGCATTAGTCACCTCCCTCCTCGATTATGCTAATGGACTTTACATGGGTCTGCCGACTGGCCTGATCCGTAGGCTCCAGATAATACAAAACGCGGCAGCTAGACTGGTCTGCAAGGTCCCGCTCCGCCAACATATTTCTCCTCATCTTGGACAACTCCATTGGCTCCCGCTAGCCAAACTCATCGAATTTAAACCCCTTACGTTTGCCTTTCGAGCGTATCAAGGTAGAGGGCCCAACTACCTGAGGAAGAGACTTCGTCCCTACCAGCAGGACAGATCCCTAAGGTCCAACCACAAACGATACCTCACCACCCCCCGTTTCGCGAAGGCAAGAATGGGGGGGGGGGGGGAAGGACATTCGAGGTGGGTACCACTAAGTGCTGAAACAACCTACCTGCTCAATTACGCACGATGCATTCTGAACAGGGATTTAGAAAGGCCTTGAAGACCTGGCTCTTTAGTCACAATGACTAGATGTGTACATACCGCTACCTTTGTTGCTGTCCGTGTAAGCGCCGGGACACCCCATTTGGGGTAGCTGCGCGCTTTATAAATATCTTTTATTATTATTAAAGACGATATGTCATTGCAATTGAGGGTCCATAACAGCACTGAGAAGTGGGTGAGTCGAGGCCATGGGTCGGCAGACGGTGAATGGGGCTGCATTACCTCCAGAGGTGTTCTCTGGGATGTCAGAGGCCCGAACCTCCCTCTAGCATACATTGCAGAAGGACCTCTAAGCAGACCCTTGCTGCTACCTTCCCCTCTGTTGCACAATGTTGGGGACAGAAGGGACCCCCAGTACGAGGGCCCTGTGAACCCCCGCTCCCCGTTTTAGCAACTACGGCAGTATTCCTCCTTGGACTCATCCAAGACTTCATTTACTACTATGATCTCCTCCCTAATCCATTTCTAGAGACTCTTCCTTCCTCCAACTTTCGTTTACTCATCCCAAACCTCCTCCTACTGCTACTATGATCTCCCAATAAATACTTTCTAGACTCTTCCCTTTTCTATCCCCCATTATCCTTTTCATCCAACTAACACTCGCATGTCCACTGATCAAATGGATTCATATTTCCCTATACTAATTCACCACTAATCCTTTTGGGTTCCAGAGTAGCGTGCTACTAGCTGAACAGCGCTTCGATGCCTCGTCAGGGGTAGTAAGCGCTATATAAATAGTCACAGCGGGGTGGAGTTATTGATGGGCCTCTTTTGTCTGCAGCTTGGCAGACAAAAGTTCATATAAATGACGTGAAAGGGTGGGTGAATGAGTGAGTGAAAAGGTGAATGGATGGCTGAGTGAGAGAATGGATATGAGTGAAAGGGAGGATGCGTAGATGGATAGATGGATGAGTGAAAGGGGGCTGGATGGATGGAAGGGTGAATGGATGGATTTGTGAAAGAATGGATGGGTGAGCAAAAGAAAAGGGTGGGCGAACGAATGGACAGATGAGTGAAAGCGTGGATGAATGAGTGAAATGGTAGATGTATGGGTGGATGGATGGATGGAGGGATGGCTGGATGGAGTGGATGGATGGATGAAGGAAGGTATGATGGTGGATGAATGACAAAGGATGGATGACCGAAAGGGTGGACGAAGGATGGATGAGTTAAAGGATGGATGAGTTAAAGGATGGATGAGTTAAAGGATGGATGAGTTAAAGGATGGATGAGTTAAAGGATGGATGAGTTAAAGGATGGATGAGTTAAAGGATGGATGAGTTAAAGGATGGATGAGTTAAAGGATGGATGAGTTAAAGGATGGATGAGTTAAAGGATGGATGAGTTAAAGGATGGATGAATGGATGGATGGATGGATGGATGGATGGATGGATAGGTTTGGAGATGATTGGGTAGGTTTGGATATGGATGGGTGGACGGATGGAATGGTAAAAGACTGAATGATGGATGACAGAATGTAAGGGTGAAATGGTGGCTATCAGCAGGCAGATGGAAGGATGAAAGGATGGTCTGATAGATGCTTGGATAGGTGCTTTTCTGTGGAGGGTCATGATGACTTGCTTAATTTGCTTGGTGCCATAAGAGCTTTGGTTCGAAGTGGGGGCTATTTGCATTTTCTGGCTACTCCCTTGCCCTAGCAGGTCCCTGTCCCTATATCTGCTTGCATATACTGTAGCCTAGGAACGCCCCTCCCCTCAACGCTCTGCTGAAGGCCATGCCATACCTGGATTTTCTCACGTTTCTCAGTCCCCGTCAATGGCTCCGCCATTAGGTCGCCCATTTCCGCTCCCTTGTGGGTGCTGTTCACCTCTCCCAATCCAGGCGCAGCTTCCCGCCCTCTCTGACCTGCCGCCTTTACAAGAGCCCTAAGTGGCAGTCATTAGAGCCAGGGGTGGAGGCGAGCGTGTGGGCGCTATGCTGTCAGGAGACTGGCTTCTCTGGAAGGCCTCCCGTTGCCATGGGCCCCGGGCACCTGTGACGCGCCGAGTGGGTCTGTCCGCGGCCTCCTAGCGCTCAGCCAGGGTACCCCTATCTGTCCCGGGTTGGCACCCCCGCTCATCCACTGGCAGCTTAGCTCACCGGTTTAGAGCTTTCGAAACCCAGCGCTACATACACTCTTGCCCTTGCATAATGCGGCTGCCCGCGGCTCACGGAGTGAGCCACCTAAAAGGGCGGCCACCTTAGTGCCACTTGGGCACACCAACACCCCCTCTAGTTTTGGGACCCAGGGAAGGAGTCCCACAGCCCAACGCGCGGGCTGCGTCATTTCCGGCACACAGAGGGTTCAGGGAAGGTAGTTATACCTGCCCCCGCCTTTCAGGCGCCCTCTTTGCTGCCGGACACGCCGTCTCCCGCCCTACCGCATACTCGGCGTGTTGGCTAGGGAGCACGGTTAGGTAGGACTATTTAATGTTCTTGTTTGTGTTGCAGGCGGAGTAACTGGGCGATCTGGAGGTGGAAGGGTACAGAAGGGTACCTCTTCAGGAGCACAATAGGGGTGCCTGTGCCAAACCCCAGGAGTCTTTACGGCAAGTCCCAGGAGAAAGAATAGTCGGCGCCCCGCTAGTCCTTCGGGCGGTTGGAAGCCTGAGCAACCGGGGGCTTTCCTTGGAACGCTCCGCCCTAAAAAGGGCGTGAGTAAAATGGTGGACCAGTGGTTCACGGTATTAAAGGGGGGAATCCCCTCATAACTGGTAGCACCGATTGGATTGGCCACGGTGCAATTTGGCTCTTCAGGCGGGCAGGGCAGCGTAGGTCAGTCACCGCTGCCTGCCCTTGGATCTCCCGTCAGTTAACCCACCATGTTGCATACTTTTGTATGGAATAAACCTGAGGCAATCTTTTCCCAACAGAGAATTGTGTTGTGTATTTATTCATTCCATTGTGCATGCTAACCTTGCAAGGGTGGGGAGTGTTGCCTATAAAGGCACTAAGTGCTCCTTGCGCACAGTTGGTGTTTTAGTGAATGAGTCTTATTATAGCGCTTCAACGCCTCATCAGGGTAGTAAGCGCTATGTCATTTGCTGCCACAGTTTTCAGCTTCCAGGCGCTGTAAAAAACATGTTATAAAATAAAGCTCAGTAGCGCCTGGTCTATCCACCCCAGAAGGATGAAAGGCGGCGTGAATCTCTGGCATTCAAACCTCTAACTGGCAGGTTGCAAACACGCCTCCGTACCAGACGTTCACCAGTCTTTGAAGATGGACCATTTTTCACAATTCATGGGCGGTCACTTGTGTAGCGCTAAAATTATAAGGCGGTCACTTAAGGGCTGCCACTTGAGCGCTTGTGGAAGTACAGCTGAAGCCGACCCAGTGTTAGGGTATTGGACCGCAAGTCCTTGCTCACCCTGCCTGACAAACAGTGCGAATTGTGAGCTGTGCGTGTCATCGAAGGCCAGATACAAAGGTCAGCGGAAATGACATCACTGGGAGGTAGAAGTGACCGGGAACGGAGTTCCTTCACTTTTTACTGTTTTTGTTCAACGACCCCTTTACGTTAGTCCCACAAATGATTCATTTTTTGTAGTAAAAGCGTGCCGTTTTTTCACATGTACTTTCAAACTGCTCCACGTGTGCTCCGAAGTACTCACCAACACCCTGAGATCCAAAAGAGGTTCGATATTTCAATTTTAAAACTTGTTAATATAATGATGGCGTCCCCAGGAATAGCGTCACAACTTTTAGCCTCCTGATGACATAACGATAAATTGCATTATGTGATATGTGACCCGAATCCGGGAGCAAGACGATGCGGTTTCTGGGCCAAATGCCATGGTAAAATATAACTACCATGATTAAATGAGCGACCCGTGCGTCCTGTGTCCAGCTACCTCTGCTGTGCAGTAATGTCCCTCTGTAACTTCAGCAGCCCGCAAGACATACATGTCGGAACACTGCGCTGCTTTGTTACCAATTCTCTTCCTGCTCAGGGTGCCGATTTCACCCTTAACAGACTTCTTCTAAACTCTGCAGCTTTCACAAACTTTAGTGCTTACTACTCCTATTTGGGGTCCTGAAGTGCTTTTCCACATGGATAGCACGCTACACTTTGAGGGTGTGTGGTTGGAAGTGTGTTGTCTTTGATTTGAACCTTTGCAGGAAGCATTTCCGTGTCATATGTGATGACCACCAAGGTGCAGGTATCGCCAGTCAATCAATCAGTGCTTGTTCAGCCCGGCTACTCACCCGTGAGGATCTCGAGGCCCTGTGGAGGAGGGGTGGTGCGGGGTTCGCAGGTCCGACTGGGCACTGTGGTTTATTTGAAGAGCCAGGTCCTGAGATCCTTCCTGAATTGTATCAGAGACGGGGATGGCCTGAGGTGGAGAGGCATGGCGTTCCAGGATTTGGCAGCGAGGTAGGAGAAGGACCTTCCCTCTGTCCTGGTCTTGTGGATCCGAGGGATGGTAGCAAAGGCCAGTTGGGTGGAGCGGAGGTGGCTGGAGGGTGTGTGGAATGAGGTGGTGGTTCAGGTATGCTGGTCCGGCGTTGTGGACGGCTTTGTAGGCGTGTGTGAGGAGCTTGAAGGTGGCTCTTCTGTTGACTGGCAGCCAGTGGAGTTCTCGTAGGTGTTCGGAGATGTGGCTGCGGCGGGGGATGTTGATGACCAGTTTGGCTGCGGTGTTCCGTACGTTCTGAAGTTTCCTGAGGAGTTTCTGGGTGGCACCTGCTTAGAGTGCGTTGCCATAGCAGAGTCTGCTGCTGAGGGCGTGGGCCTCAGTGGGGATCCATCTGAAGGTCTCCTGTAACAGGCGAAGAGTGTAGAAGCATGATGAGGTAACAGCGTTGATCTGGTGGTTCATGGTGAGTGAAGAGTCCAGTATGATGCCGAGGTTTCATGCATGTGTTCTTGCTCGGCGGGCCACCTGGAGTCTTCCCAAGCAGAGGTGTTGTACCCCAGGATGAGGACTTTGGTCTTGTCTGAGTTGAGCTTAAGGCAGCTCTCTCATCCCATTGTGAAAGTTGTTTCTGGCGATGGTGGGCTCGTTGGTGAGGGAGAGAATCAGCTGGGTGCTATCGGCGTAGGAAACAATGTTAAGTCCGTGGCTTCTGACAATGGCTACAAGCGGGCCCATGAAGAGGTTGAAAACCGTGGGGCTCAAGGAGGAGCCCCGAGGCACTCCGCAGCTGATCTGTGGGTTCCGAGAGGAACGGAAGAAGTCTGATTCGCTGTGTTCTACCGGTGAGGAAGGAACAGATCCAGTCCAGGGCTTTGTCATGGATGCCGGCGTCGTGGAGTCTCGTGATTAGGGTTTGGTGAGAGACTGTGTCGAAGGTGGGCGAGAGGTCGAGGAGGATGAGGGCTGCTGTTTCTCCCCAGTCGAGGAGGGAGCGGATGTCGTCGGTGACGGAGAGGAGGGCGTCTCTGTGCTGTGGTTGCTTCGGAAGCCGATTGAGAGGAGTCCATTACGTGGTTGGCTTAGATGAACTCGGAGAGTTGGGCATTGATGACCTTCTCGATGACCTTGTCTGGGAAGGGGAGTAGGGAGATGGGTCTGAAGTTCTTGAGGTCTGTCAGGTCGGCGGACGGTTTCTATAGCAGGGGGTTTATCTCTGCGTGTTTCCAGTCGAGGAAGGTGGCGTCTCGATGGAGCAGTTGATGGTACTGCGTACTTCAGGGGCAATGTTGGAGGCGGCTTTGTGGAAGATGTGGTTGCTGGCAGGGGTCCGAAGGGGCTTCAGAGTGAATGCTCTTCATGGACCCCAGGGTGTCGTCTGTGGTGAGTGAGGTCCAGTTGAGCAGGATGGGCGTCGTCTCGTGAGGTGGTGGCGGGAGTGATGGGCGGGTCTTGGGTGTCAAAGCTGTCATAGGTCTGCTTGATCTTGTGGTGGAAGTAGGTGCCAAGTTGCAAAGGTCTTGGGATGGTGGGACTTCTGTGGTCTCGCTTCGGGTTTGGCGAACTCCTTGACAATGGTGAAGAGTTCTTTGCTGTTTGCGTTAGCTTTGATTCTGACTTGAAAGGCCGTTTTCTTTGCGGTTTTGAGGAGGGTGTGGTGTGCGGAGGTGGCTGCTTTGCCGGCTGTGTGGGTTTCCGTTTTTTTTTTTGTTCCTACATCTTTTCTCAAGCAGTCTACAGGTGCGTCTGGACGCTTGGAGGGCGGCAGTGAACCAGCTGGCTTTCTTGAAGTGTTGCTTGCTGGGTGCTATCTTGAGGGGCACCAGCGCTTTGGAGCAGTTGGAGATCCATCAGGGGAGGGTGCTTGCTGGGGTATTGGCCTCTATGGATGTCAGCGGTATGGTTGTGCTCAGGGAGGCGGTCAGATGTTCTTCAGTGACCTTGTTCCAGTTGCAGCAGGGGGGGCAGGGGGCAGTGGGTGCATTGGTGTATGGTGGATTTGGTGAAGGCGAAATGAACGCAGCGGTGGTCGGTCCAGAGTAGTTCGTAGGTGTGGCTGTAGGTGATGTTGTTGTGTTATGGGCGAATATATTTGAGAAATAGATGCCTCTTTTTTTTATAATGTGTACTATTCTGGCAGCTGGGATCATCTCTGCAGATCCTTTTATTGTGTTGATAACATTTCCTTACGTTCTGAATCTCATTTCCTATGTTTGCTGAGCTAGGAAGATGTCCACTCTGATCTTGTAGATCTGGGGCAGGTTACTGTTGTGGAGGCGGAGCGAGCGGGCACTGGATGTGCCCAGATAGACTGCATTACCGTCTGCCTTTGTGATTGCTATTCTGGAGTGTCAGCTACGGAGAGCTACCAAGATGCATTGTGCTTTAAGCATCCTTTTGTTCAAGTAGTGTTGGTGCTCAGAGTATGTAACTATTCGGGACGTGTTTGGTGGAAGAAGGATTCTCCAGTGACCAGCAATGTGTGACTGATCTCTCCAGGCTTCACAGATCTGTCTGTTTAGTATGGAATGGGTAGTTAGGTGGGCTGGTATAATCTCTAACTGCACACTCCATGTGCCTGCAGGGCTCTACAGGACCTCTCATACAGTATATTCCTGTCCCGTGGAAACTGGGGGGCGCGGGGGGGTCGGGTGGTGAATTGGCCACTGGAAGTATGTGATTGTGCGGCTATTTTCGCATAATTATAGATTTTCCACATTTGCCACATAGTCCATCATCTGCAGCATAATCTGCAGATTGTAGCACCAGAAAGTTCTTGTTTCTAGCTCCAATGGTTAAAAAGTTACTAAAATTGCAGCAACACGTGTTGCCGTGCAGTGGAAGGCCCTTTGCAAGGGTTGACTGGTCACATTTCTGTTGCTTATCGCTATATTTGGAATTTTAACTGGAACTAATGAGTTGCAACCAATACCCAGACAATGTTAGCAAGTTTAAAAATGACAAAAAATGAAGTTATACCATCACAAAATGTGCCGCATTATGCTGCATAATTTACCTTATCTTGCTGCATAATTTACTCAACCCTGCTGCATAATTTGGCCCCCCACTGCCCCAAAATTCCAGTGACCCTGGATATATGGTATCATATGATGAAACACCTTGTATAAGACTGAGACTCAGAAGACTATCAGAAAAATTGACTTGTGGTTAGAGGTAGAAGGAAGGGCAGATTGTTTATTATACTCTGGAGCCCAGTAACAGCAGCCCTCACCCTGCGGTTGTGTATGGAGGGGTTCTACACAGACATGTTAATTTCCAATCGTAGTTGCCCCTTGTAGCGGTGATTGGCTGCTTGCTTGTTGGTCAAGAGCTAGAGAGGTGGAGTTTGTCTCTAGCCCATTTCCAGGCCAAACTGGTAGCACACTTAACCTTTCCCCTTTCCTGGGCACCCAATCTGGATGTCCTAAGAGCCTTGGATGAATAAAAGTTAACGCCCTAGTTTTCAGATCTATATTATAATGGGAACACCAGACCTACCAATCCGGTGAATCATGTCCAATGGGGGTCCTAGAACTAACAATCAGGTGAACCATGTCCAATTGGGGTCCTAGAACTAACAATCAGGTGACCCATGTCCAATGAGAGCCCTAGAACTAACAATCTGGTAACCTGTGTCCAGTGGGAGCCTTAGCACTAACAACCTGGTGATCTACATCCAGTCGGAGCCCAAGAGTCAGATTGGGAGGGCTAATCTAATTTACCCCCTGGCCCCCTTGAGAGCCACGGACCGAAAAGTTATTTCTTTTTATCCAAGATCTTTTCACTGGAGCCGGAGATTGAGAGACACCATCAAGCCACTTGGTGTACTGAGAGACTGCTGTCTCTGGATTGTCAGAGACAATAGGGCGAGAGTTATTTAACCGTAATATAAACGCTTCGGCTTGGATTTTATGCCATGCACGAGAGGTCGTCCATACTGGACGACCTGGGGGGGATTCACATGTGTATCCTGGTTACTAGGGAAGCAGTTGGTTTCAAACCTGTAATTTACTAATGGATTTAGTTTCATCACATAGGAAATAAAGTTATGGTGATATTGTCTACTAAAGGGGGCTATTACATTTGTTAAAGGCCCTCTTCCTGAGTTCTAGGCCGAAGTCTTTGACGAGGCTTCCAATTCATTGTGTATTTTAGTCGCTGTGCTACTTCACACATAGATGAGCCATATGAGAAAGCCTACTCGGTCCTGCTCCTCTAGGCCTTGTGGTTTGGAGTAACACTTTACCTTTTGAGTTCACTGGACTTCTTGCCACTGTAGTCTCTGGCACTGACATGGGCGTTTTTAGGTCTGCAGCGCGCATGCGCTGCTCGCTCTGCGAGGCTTTTTGTAATAGAGTAGATTTCAGAAGGGGACTTGAAGCCCCGCCCATCATTCCTATTGGCTGGCGTCACCGTTTATGCTAAACGTTGGCTTCCCATTGAAAACAAGGCTTCTTTGTTACCGCCCTGTCTCCTTCTCGGACGGCCCATCCGGACTGGATCGTGTACTTGCGGCGTGACCTGGTGGGCTTTATCTGGTGGGCGAGCACTATTTAGTGTATTGACAATGGCGGCTGTATTTTAACAAAGAACAAGCTATTTTTTAAGGGAAAGCGCGCATGGCGCGCTACAAATACAAACGAGCGGCTGCCCTTGCTGAAACCGGCCTCCCGCTGGCTTAACTGACAGGAAGCGCAAAATAGAAGACCAGCTTCTGCAATGGCGGCCGCATGTTGAAATAGCTTTGTTTCACCGCTTCCAAAGGCTCAGAAGAAGCGGTATGCTGCGAGGAGCCATCGTTTAAGTAGAACGTTTTTTTTTGTATCCCCGTGGCCATTTATTTATTTAATACAGCCTTGGTAATGCTTGCCTACAGAGCGAGAGACACGCAGCAGACCACGTGAGTCTTACTGGTTTTTAACCTGCCGGGCACGACACACATTGTTTTTACGTATTTCCGCTGTATCTTTAAAGATGTGAGTGCTGCACTTTAACATATAGCATGGTCTAGCGCCTTCATTTGTATATGAACGGCACCACATTCACTTTAAGCGCGCCTTTAATTGTTTAAGTATGGCGCCGCTTTTATTTTCATTTTTCACATTGGCAGAGCAATTTATTGCCTTCCCGAACGCACACACCAGCCTGTTCTTCTCCCCCTCCCTCTGTTCACGGTTGAGAGATCTCGCTGTCCTGTCGGACCCTCATCTACCCACCTCTCCTCGACTCTTAACCATTTCCCTTGCTGCTGTGCCCTGAGCGCCGCTCGCTTGTCACAACAGACAATCTCTCAGACATGTAACCTTTTAAAACCAGCATCTGCAATGCAATAGGTCTCCCATTACTGAAAGTTTGAGCTATTGGTTTAGCAGTATTATTTGCAACGCCAGTAGCTCAAACATTCAGTAATGCGAGACCTATTGCATTGCAAATGCTTTTTTTAAATTGTAAATGGGTAATGTCCGCTCTATATAACAAGCATTTGCAATGCAATAGGTCTCGCATTTACGCGAGTTTGAGCTATTGGCATTGTAAATGACAATGCCTTTTATTTAGGTTTTGGTTTTTAAAACGTAAATATAAGGCATTGTCATTGACAATGCCAATAGCTTAAACTTGCGTAAATGCGAGACCTATTGCATTGCAAATGCTTGTTTATGTGAGGATGTGTTCCTTGTGAAAGGGTAAAATTCTGTCCCTCTTAGTGAAGTTAGCCAGTGGCCCCTTGCCCCATTGTCCCATATGGTAGTCAGGGGGCGGAAGAAAAATATGATTGACACAATAACTGATCAATTGATGAAGGCTGGCTGAATGCCTCTTTAAGTAAGAAGTATGGTATGCATATCGTTTTAGTAAAGTTCAAAGGTCTTGGCTGTCGCTAGATCTAATAAATTGTAACTTGCAAAATGGCATTACTTCCCAGTTTGCCTGTGTAATTTAGCTTATTTTCTGTATTTTGCATTCACTCACTCAGCACACAGGTGGTGGTAACAGCCCATGCAAAACTCCAATGAGCCCAATGTACTTCACTCTAAATCGGTGGCAGTCCAAAAATTGGAGTACATACAATGTTCGCCCACTTTTGCGATTTTTATATAGGGTCTAAATCGCCCTTTTGCAAACTTTCTGGGGTCAGTGGATAGTGTAAAGTTTTTTAGCAGATGAAAAATGCCTGCTAGGTTGATCATGCAGGCAAACAATTTGTAGTCATTTTCTTTTTTTAATGAAATGCCAAATTAATCTTGTTTGTCGTAAGATGACCTTATGATCAGTGTGCTGCATTGCAGCAGCCGTTAGTCGGTGTGGGTAAGAGCGGCAAAACTGGCATTAAAAAAATGTATGGTGCATACCCTGAAGCATCAGAGTATTCGGTGGTGGGGAAAACTGAAATAAGGCATGAGATGAAAAATTTGGCCAATGGAAGTAGAGGGGGCAGATGAATAAAAAAAAAAATATATATATATATATACATACATACATACATACACACACCTCTAGTGCTCCATATATAAACATTATTTAAAGAAGTGCAGTTGACATTTGCTCAGGGGTCCCTGTGACGACTATTTTTCTGTAGCAATACGTAGAAGGGATCACAATCATCTACATTATTTTACTGTTGGTGCTTTGGGCCAGTCCTACATTGGAGTAAGTATTCGAAATCGTGTAGTGTGTTCCCATAAACCAAGAGGTGGAAGTGAGCAGTAGAAAATTGAAACTGAGTTTATTTTATTTTTAATTGTTAAATACCTTGACTGCTATTTTCATACTTTGGCTTTGTTTCTTGCGGGCTAAGTACACCTTTTTTTTATTTTACAATTGTTCTACATCTACATGCATGTAGTGGCTAATTACTTCCTTGCTGCTACTGATGAGCACCGTGGCACCTTCCCTACTCCTTCCTTCCTCCTCCCTGTCAGTCATAAGTCCAGTGTTTGTTGCAGCTTGCACTCCTGCATGTATGCACATGGCTGATTGATGGGGGCGGGGTGGCTGTTTTCACTGTTAATTTCCCAGCCCTTCTGCTTGTTGGCTGAGGGGTTTATAACTGGATTGGTCCCCTGGTCCCTGCTCTGTGCACAGCTGAGGACCGCTGATGGTACATTCGGAAATAATTACAGTGATGATGAGACGCTTAGCGGTGGTGTTTTATGTACATTGAGAAACAGGAGGGGCGGGGGAGGTGGGGGGGGGGGGTTGCCTAGGGAATCTGTCTCCCCAGAGAATGGGGAATTAAATTAGAGGTGGAGCTTCTGTGGAGTATTTCCATTTAAGTTTGTCCTTTGTTGATTTGGTGGAAAAATAAAGGTTTAAATGGTGCCCTGAATCATGAGTTTTCGGTTTCAGAAAGTTCTGATTAAGAAATGTTGATTGGCAATGGATATGGATCTAAGAGGAGCCTCCTATATAAACACATATTGACCCCCTCATCCTCTCAGGCTCGAGCCATATAGTAGTCAGCAGAAAACTAACAAATGTTATTGGCCAGTTGCTTATTTTTGAACTAGACAAACATTATTACTTTATATTGAATCATGAAAAATTAGAGGACATTTCAGTCTGTGGTATGTGCATGTAATCAGTAATTACGTCTGCCATAGTGTAACCAGTGCAAAAAAAAAAAGGTTTTTTAATTTTTTTTAGTTTTTTTTTTTAAAGGTTTTTTTTGTAAAGAAAAAGGAAGCAAAATAGTATCCACAATCCCACTGATTCACTTGGGATAGTCTGTTTCAACCCAGTAGGCTTATCGTCCACTGCTCATTTTTGGGAGAAGAACAGAGTTCATGTTTGGGAGGCATGGTGAAAGCTGCCAGTATATGTCTAAAGAATAAAGTCAGTCAACCATGTCAGCCACAAAGTACCTAATTAGGTATAGTGAAACATTTCAGCAAAATATGACCACTGATTAATTAGCGTTATTTATCAAGCTGTGTCCAAAAACGTTGTGTAAATGGGCTTATCTGTCTATAATCTTGCATCATGTTGATCTGATAAATAAAAAAAGGTAGGAGAGCGGTAAAATACTCACAGGGTACCTGCTTACAACTGGAGTTCTGCAGAAATTGAAAGTCCACATAACAAAGGAAAGTCGCATTTGTGCCTCATCGAAGTTAATTGAAAAGAATTTGCTTCAACCTCATGTAAGAGTAACTAAGTTTATTTTAAATAAGGGATGCCAAAAAAGTCCTTATGAAACCCACACAGGGAAACCAGCGAAAGAGGAGCATGTTGATACATACCCAGTAGTACACTGAGTGAGTCACCCGTACTCAAAAGAAGCAGTGCAGCCGCCATGATAGTATTGAAGCACAGCGTGGCAGACCCATTTAAAGATGGCGGCCGGCACGAGATTTGCACCAAAATCTCATCAGTTAGAAAATTCACACAAACTGGTCAGAAACCTATTTTGACAGGAACTAAAATTATGCAGAGGGCCAAGAACGATTGCCTATAATCGCATAATCGGTATAAATAAAGTACGTTTAGGAGACGTCTGTGTATTGCACCATCGAAAAGGGAATCCAGTCTTCCGTCGGAAAGGAGTGGGTGTTCGGATACATCGCTCGGCCTTTTGCTGCTGCGATTCCTACCAAGCAGACACAATAGGTGTACATACATATTTACAGGTACAGAAGGAATCCTAAAATGAAGAAACTGGAGCGATGACGATGCTGAATAAATTACGCTGCGAGGCTCTCCAGCTGTTACCTTAATTGTTCCTAAATATCAGTGTTCTGTGCCATACTGCTTGTAACAACTCATTGCACCAATAAAAGATATTTTTTTTAAAAGTGATATGCAGCTCCTTCCATGCGCCCAAATTAGCATAATGAATGATAGTGGCTTCACATGGCTACATGGGCTCTTACACTCACCCTGACAAAAAACCTTGAACCGACCAAATCGACCAGACGACCCACGATACAACTCATGGACATCCACCATCACGAACTATAATCTTACTACCCCTATCATCACACTCTGCCGGCAAACACCCACTACAATGACTGCTGACACTGACCCCCCTCAAACTGTGGCACACTCAAACCCCCCCCTGACCCACCACCTCAGGCACAAACCACCCCCACTTCCAATCCTACTGCCAATCCCTTGGACACGGACTTCCCCCTAAACATAGCACATTCCTCTCCCTTGGACCCAAGACCCACTACACCTAGACCCAACCTCTTGACTAGAAACAACAACGACCCCTCCCCTCACGTCCAATCTATCCCTACTCCTAATCCTAATGCTACCTTAGGGACTCCATTTCCTTTGCTTTCCTCCTCTAACTCTTTTCTCATTGCTCAGGACGCTACCTTAGGGCCACCCTCTCCTCTGAACTCCCCTAAACCTACTGCTTCCTCTTGCTCTACGCCCAGGCCACAGGATACTACCTGTGGACCCCCCCCCCTTTTTACATACTCAAAGGTATACCCCTCAACCGCCGCTTATAAGCCCTGACGCCATCCTTACCATTCACACTACTCCTTTGAAGCCCATAACTGAGCTAAAGCAGGGGTCCATCTCCCCTTGCAAAAGTGGTATGGAGAAGGGGCATCTCTCTGCACCCTATCCTGGACGGTCACCTGATGGTGACTGTCTTCGGCGGATTGAGGAACAACTGGCCGAACTGAAGCGGGACCTCCTTACTGTAAATGACAACCTCCAGATCCTCCTACAATGCTCAATAAAGAATGAAAAGCTCCTCACACCATATCCGCCCGCGAGATCGGATCTGCCCTCGCACCCTGCAACTATTTTAAATGGTGGAATGGAAAGGTCCTCTGTTACCTGCCCGAGTTACCCTCGTGGGACCGCTCCCCCTCCTCCCTACCTCCATTCCAGTCCCTGTAGTTTACAGCCGCAGTGGTCTGAGGTTGACGCGCACGCACTCTCACTATCTTATAAGGACTACGCAGTCTTGCCTAGCTCCATACCTACTATCTCCTCTGATCCTGATAGAGAACCGAGTGCTAACTTGAGATCCTTGAATAAGGATAACTTACTTCAGGTAGTCACTTCGCACCTAGTGGAAGCAACTACAGATTCTCATATCAAATCGATGCTTCTCAACTGCAGATCAGCAGTGAAGCACGGAGCAGATATCTCCGAACTCATCTTATCACAAGAATTAGACCTCCTGATTCTTACGGAAACGTGGCTCAATGACTCTTCCTCCCCAATACTTGACATTTTAATTCCTCCTGGCTATGACATTGTCAGATGTGATGGGGCTATTAAGCGGGGGGGGGTGGGATTGCCTGCATCCATCGGTCCAGCCTCGTTTTGAAGCAGACTCATAAGGACTTTATGTCCTCCTGTGAGCTACTTGTCGCTGAAATTTGGAACAAGGGCAAGATTGTCTGTGTGCTTCACTCGATCTACCATCCTCCTGGGGACAACAACTTACTCTTCGTAGAACAATTAATGGAATCCATCTCTGCCAGCTCAGCCCTCCATCCTAATCACATCTTCCTCGGTGACTTCAACCTTCACTGGAATGATTCTAATGATCCAGTAGTCTGCTCTCTTAAGACTTTCCTCTCCGACCTCAACTATATACAGGCCTGCAACGGTCCTACCCACTACATGGGCGCTACCCTTGACCTCATAGCTAGAGAGCACATTATCCAGCTAGATGACATAGTACCATGTGATTGGTCGGATCATCTCCAAATCTCCTTTCGCATTCAGGAGAAGGTATTGCTTAGACAAGGGCAACCACTCAAAAACAAGCAATTGTCTCGTAATCTGAGATATCAACATCTGTGACCTTTCCATCTTGAGCAAGAATCTGCTTGAACCTCCAACTACCATGAATAATTTGGAAGAGTTGACGGATCATTACTTCAACACAATGTCTAATATTCTCGACTCTGCAGCCCCGAAGCTACTTAAAAGGATTCCCTGCAAACAATCCAAACCTTGGTTCAGTGGTACCCTTAATGACCAACGTCGCAATCTGAGGCTCTCTGAGAGACGTTGGAGAAATGCCCCCTCCACTTCTAGCCTCGAACAGTTAAGAAAGATGAGTAGCTCTAACAACAAACACATTCGCATCGCTAAATCAGAACATTTCAGAGATCAGCTTGACAGCGCTAGAAACCGTCCCAGGAAACTGTTTGATAATAATCATCAAGCAACAGGCTAATCCTATTCCAGCAATCAAAATCGCTGGACCCAGTGAGGAGGACTTCTCAGCGCACTTCGCTGAAAAGTCTAGAAGTATTGAGCGGGAACTGCAACGGGCCGCTGAGAATTTGTTGTCTGAGTTCCGAGGGTTTGCCTGTTCACACGGCAGTATGTGCCCCGCTTTACCTCACAGACTACACACCCAAAAACAATGCCTGCTGGAATACCTTCCGAACTCCGGACTTGGAAGAGCTGTCACTTTCCCTGGCTTCTCTGAAACCTTCCAACCATTTCAAGGACCCACTCGCCGCCAAACTGCTCAAAGACCTCAACTTGGCAGTTCTGCCTCTCTGGTCCAGGATCATCCAACAATCTCTCTTACAGGGGAGGATTCCCGACTGCCTTAAAATGGGGCAAGTCACACCCATCCCCAAGAAGCCCAATGCAGACCTAACAGATCCCAGTAACTTCCGGCCGATCACCAACATCATGTCTTTAGCGAAATTGCTCGAGAAATCTGTTCACACACAGCTCTGCGACCACATTGAGAAATTTCAGCTCCTAGACCAACATCAATCAGGCTTTAGATCAGGTCATAGCACAGAAACAGCGCTAACTCACATTGTTGATGATGCATTGAGAGCTCTGGACCAAGATACACCCTGTCTGCTAATCCTGCTGGACTTGTCCTCTGCTTTTGACACTATCAAACATGATAACCTGATTAATCTTCTTCAATACAGGATGGGGCTATCGGGCCCTGTCCTAAATTGGTTCTCCTCTTTCCTGCATAACCGAACACAAAGAATCAAAGTCAACCAATCTTTGGCGGCCAGCACTTCAGTCTCTATTGGGGTGCCTCAAGGTTCTGCACTTTCGCCCACGCTCTTCAACCTATGCATGGAACCTCTAACTGCCATTCTAAATGACTCAAACATTCAGTACCACATGTACGCGGATGACACTCAACTGTATTTGAAGATCTCCTCTCCAGATGACATTAAAACTCTTAATGGAGCGCTTCAAAAAACTCAACAATGGCTAACACATAACCACCTATTACTTAATTCTCTCAAAACTTAATTTCTCCTGATTTCCCCACGCAACCACGAGGCTCCCACGCAAAACTGGATCAAAAAAATCTCAGCACTCAACTGCACACCGCATTTGGTGGACTCCGCCTGCTCTTTAGGGGTCACCCTAGACAAATTTCTAAACATGCAAGGTCACAGTGCAACCATTAAGAGTGCCAACCATCAGCTCAACACTCTTAGGAAAATCAAACCGTTCCTACCTCCCGAAGACATGCAATCAGCAGTCCAATCCTTAGTTATCTCACGTGTAGAATATGGATTGGTGACCCTAGCTGGTCTTCCTAAATCTAGGTTAGCGCCGATAAGAGCTACTCTGAACGCCTCTGCCAGACTAATCACAGGTTCAAGAAAGCATGATCATATCACCTGACTTAATCCAGCTTAACTGGCTCCCCATTGAAGCTAGGATCCGTTTCAAGATAGCCTGCCTGACACATAAAGCTATACATTTCAATAGCCCCGTTTACCTGGCAAAAAAACTGGAGCTCTCCGGAGCCAGAATAAATTTAAGAAGCTCCAATACCCTACTACTGAAACCACCGAAATTCAATAAAAAAAGAACTTACAATCGCACCTTCTCAGGGCTGGCTCCAAGAATTTGGAATGCCCTACCGACGGAGATCAGAGCCAACCCTTCGACTGCCTCATTCAAAAAACAGGTCAAATGGCTACTATTGGAAGAACTGCATCCGCAATAGCCTCCATGTCATTTGCTAGTCAATTACCATACATTTCCGACAAGCTTTTTTTACTTTGTTGTGTTGAAATATATGACAATTTACTTTCACTTTATGTTTGAAACTAGTGCTTGACAATCATTTCTACTGGAGGTTTAAAACGTATCTCGTTTGTCTTTGAAGTAAGTCGATGATGAAACTGCTCGGCCTCATCTAGGTGGGCTGTTACCTGTTTGTTCACTTGCTTTTTTGTAAGTGTATTTATATTGTCTCTGTACGTATACGTCAGCTTTCCTCTTTGTACAGTGCTCGGATACCCGGTTGGGTCTTGTTCGCGCTTTATAAAACTTTTCAAATAAAAAATAAAATACTCTGGCAAGGTGGCAATTTCTGGTCCTTTGGCACAGATTGTATCCCGGGCCACTAAGTTATTTGCCACTCTTTCACATTGCAGCTTTCTATACTGTACTGGCCGCAGTGCTTAATTTGTGAAAGAGAGTGCCGGTGCCAGAAACTCTACTCAGAAGCCCGCGGCCGGTGCAATTAAACGTCGATGTGCTGTATGCCAAGGCTGGTAGTCTTAAATCCACCTAATGCCTCTCTTATCTACTTCTAGTCACTCCCTGCCCCTCTATCTCTCTTGCAGGTTGCTGGGTTCTTTTTGTGATGTTTTTTCCGTCTTGACCTGTCTCTTTCCCCCCCCCCCCTGTTATGAGCCCCAATGTACCCCAATATAGGCCTAGGTACCTGCACAACCTTTTACCTACATTTGTCCTACCTTGCCCTACATAACGTTTCTGGCGCTGACCTTTTACCTAGTTATGTGCTGAATAAGTGTTGTGTGGTTTTCTTTGAAAACTAGCCTAATTTATTATGCATGAGGATTCTTAGTTTCCTATCTTAATCCCCTGCTTAGGACATGCACAGCAGGATTACCATCTTCTGTATAATAACTCTGTACAAATGTCACCGCTATCGTCATCCTTGAACGACAGACCAACAGTACCATTACACATCTAGGTAGAACACCTGAGGGTACCTTTCGGGTATAAAAGAACCACATCTTCACAGGGCAACAAGAGGAGAAACTTTCACGCAGACACGAGACGCTGAAGTCCCTGCACGCAGAAACTCCAGCATGTAGCCCTTTGTTCTCTCCCATCAGGTAATGAGGTTGGCTCTTTCCTAGGGGGTTCTTGGCTTTACACCGATATACATGCTAGGTACACTTAGGTACACTTAGATAGGGTTTGCATCTTGGGAGTACGCTCGATTACTGCCATTTATCGATATCCCTGCATATATTTACTGTTTTAGCACCATGGTAGAATTCTAACGTTTTATCTTGTATATCTGTTTCTGTCTAATGATTGTCGCAGCAAACATGTTTTATACTAGAATGACGTTGGTTCAATAAATGCTTATTGAAAACATCCCCATCATTTATTCTGTGTATTTCTCTGAGACCGAGTGACTGAGCGAAAAGTACTGTACTGTTTCCACGGTCCGAGGCTCTGGCCACCTCAACATGCCACAAGCCCCTTTTGGCCTCCCTCGTCCATATTCGTCCTTCACAAACCGCCCATTTTGGGAGTTCTTTTCTCCAGGCGATCATATTAGGGCCTCTTGAGGCATTCCAGTTCCTAGTTATCTTGCGCTTTGCCTGCACGAAGGCCAGGTCCTGGAACTTACTGGTAACTTTTGTTTTAGCCGTATGGGGAAACCATCCTAATAGGCAGCGTGCAGGGGATCTCTCTATCGATGACCTCACTCACAAGCTGTACCACCCCCTCCTAGTATCCTCGCAAATGGGTGCAGGACCAAAACATATTATGTATATGGGCTAGTGCTTCGCCGCATCACGGACAGGCTGCCTCCTCTGCTTGGAAGTATCAATGTATTCGCTCCGGCGTCGGGCTCTGTGGAAGACAAAGTAATTAATCAGTTTGAATTGCGTGCTTCTGGATATCTTGGGTATTCTAGCTAAGATAGTGTCCCAGTCCTTTGCAGGGATTGGGGTATCTAAGTTCTCTTCCCACTGGAGGCAGAGTGCCTCCAGCGGGCGCAGCCTATCTGCCTGGAGCGCTCTGTATAGGCAGAATACTGCTTTGACGACTCCCGCTGACAGGCCCATATAGTAACAGCTGCTGCGGTGGGGGCTCTGTGGATCCCGTCCTCCAGTGTTTGCGGATGTCCCCGTGACGGCGCTGTGTAGCAAAAAATGTCCCCAGGGCAGATCAAACTCCGCTTGGAACTCGTCGAACGGCAGTAATTCCTTGACCCTGTATATGTCGCCCATTTTGGTCGCCCTGGCATCCATCCATACCCCCAAATCTTGCCAGTTACCTCCATGTGGGAGGGCTTTTAGCATGTCCATTGGGATGTCTGGCGAATAAATTGAATTTTCTTTTACATGACTTAATAAACAGTCACAGAACAAAGACCCAGAAAGAGACTCTAGCATAATATTTTCTTATACATCATACTATTATCGCTCGCATACCCACCCGATCTCCCCCACCATATACATACATATTGTTACGGTTCAGTAAGTCGCTTTAGTCCACAGTGCAGGATAATAGGACACATATGGGCCCCAAAAGTTTTTGGATCGTGAGGGTGGGGGTAATTCTTCGGCATATGTTTCAAGCTGGGTCTTACAATATGCTAAGTCTTGAAGCCAATCGGCGTGTTTTGGTGCCCTCTTCCCACCCCCAACACATCGACGCTCTGCGTTTAGCTAACAGCAATGATATTGCTACCAGTTTGCGATTCGTGGACTGAAGTGATTTGACAAATCCCAATAGGCACACCTTGGGGGAGCAGTCTATGCGTTCCTCCACCATCTTCAATAAGGTTTGTGTAACATGTACCCAAAATTGGCCCACTGGGCCACATATCCACGCCAAATGAAGAAAATCTGCCTCTGCCGACTTACAGCGCAGACAGGATGAATCCGCTCAAAGCACGAACTTGCAAAGTTGAAGGGGGGAGTAGTAGGCCTGCTGTAGGTATTTGAAGTGTATAATCCTGAGATTAAAATTGGATGTGAGCTTGCCCAAGAGGGTACAACAGAATTCCCACTCTGCCTGCGTTAATGGGTTGCCTAATGACTCATCCCATTTGTCTCTGGCTGTGCTCGTACACCCACCCTGTTCTGTCTGGGAGGAGTTATACAGTCTGGTGATCAGGCTTTTGCAATCTGCGCTCGTGAGTAGAATCTGCAAAGAGTGGAGTGCAGGTGGTTCCTGTGGAAAGGAAGGGTATAAGGTTCTCAAAGCTGCTTTTTAGTCTATAATACACAAACATTTGTAGGGGGTACAACCATGCCACCCCCCATACTCTGTAATCGTAATCAAGAATCCATCAGGAAAGGGGTCTCCCTTCACACACAGCCCCGCCTTCCTCCGTGTTGTGAGTGCCCCTGGTTCTCTCGTGACTGATGGGGATGGGTGGGTGTAGCAGAGGCAACGACTAAGCATGCAGTGGGGTCTTTCCTGCACATGTAGCTAGTGTCTGCCATGCTCTGGTCATGCTATTTAATGGGCCGACTGTCTGGAGTGTAGCTGCCGGTTGTACATATGGAAGGACTTCCATGAGGGGATTTGGGTAGGCTTTGTTGTTTTCGATAGCAGTATGAGGCATATAGCATTGGAGGTGGAACCAGTAATGGGCAAAGTGGCCTTTAGCGCATAAGTAATATAGCCGAAACTCCGCGTTAAATCCTCTGTGGGCTTATGTACGTGTAAGTGTCTGTCTTTTTTTTTTTTTTTTTTTCTTTCTCTCACTAGAGAAACCCTGTAGGATCATTACTTCCAGGCAGGGCTCACCCATTTTTAGCTAGGCTAGTACACCCTCAGAATAAAAGCATTTTTTAGGACAGCACTAGACCTATTTTAATTCACATCACTCGCTCACTACCCTGACCACAAACCCTCACACACCCAACGGCTTCATCAGAAAAGATCTCCGGCAAAGAGCCCCTTCGCGGGTGCCCGTCGGGCATTGCAGCGCCGGCCCGATGAGGAGCATAAGCCCTATGATGAAGCATGACATCCTCCGGGGTGTGTGAGGGCAATCTGTAAGAGACCTGAACTCTCCTCAATTCTCCTTCACTTTAGGAACTGCACATTCATTCATTTTCGTGTAAGTGTCTGCCAGCTGATCCTAGATTGCTTGCCCGCCCATATAAAAGGTCGCTAGGCAGTATTGCAGCGATTTTAAAAAAAAAATCTGCGTCAGTGGGATGGGGATGTTTATGAATAGGTAGAGAAACTTGAGTAGCACGACCGTTTTGCCAATCTGTCCGCCAGCGGCAAAGGGAGGTGCGTCCATTGGGTCACATAAACTTGCAGGTGCGACATGGCCGTGCCATAGTTTTGGCGGATCGATACTTCGGGGTTATGATGTATCCATACTCCTAAGTATTTCAGAGGGTCCATGCACCACTCTAGGGGGTATTCCGGCACATGGGGCACAGTGGCAGGAGTCAGTGGGAAAATGACTGATTTGGACCAGTTAATGCACAGGCCAGAGTACCATTCATATCTAAAGTATTTATGCACTGATTTATTGTATTGTATACAGCATTTATATAGCGCACTGTCACCCAATGGGTATCCTGGCGCTGAAAGTGTACATAGATGTAATGTGTCATACTGTATTTGAAAGAGAAAAAGGGAGTTATAGATAATAGAGTCCTAAGGGGAGAGAAGGCCATCAGGAGGAGCACTAGAGAATTCAGGAATTACATCCAAGTGTTCCTTTCCCTTGGGAATAACCAGGTCTTTAGTTTCTTCCTGAATTGCATTATGTCTCTGCTCCTCCTGATGTCAGATGGAAGTTCATTCCATAATCGCGAGGCTGCAGAGCTAAAAGCTCTCCCACCTGTTCTAACCCTCTTAAATTTAGGGACATTGACCAGATTTGCTGTGGCCGAACGAAGGTTTCTTGTGGGCGTACACCACGTGAACTTACTCTGCAGAGGCCTAGGACCCAGACCATTTGCTGCCTTAAAAACTATGCAGAGAGATTTAAAAAATATTCTCTGCTGAATCGGTAACCAGTGAAGATCCCGTAGAGCCTGAGATGCTGAGGATCTGCGCTGCCAATTTAGGGCCAACTTTGCTGCAATTGTCTGGATCCTCTGCAGCTTCATTATCTAGGAGCTCCAAGACACAAGGAGTTGCAGTAGTCCAGCCTGCTCAAAATAGCGCTCCTCACTACCTGTATTCTGGTAGTAGTGGGAGAATCTTTCTAAGGGCTCTGATCAGTGAGAGACAAGTACCCACTGTTTTATTTATTTGTGAATCCACTTGGAGATTATTATCCATCATCACTCCCAGATTGCGCACTGTTTTGGTAGGTATTAGCACGCCATCTGTGGGGGTGAGCCGGAAGTCACCAGGGAGGGGACGGCCAACTTTGCTTGTCACGCAGTATATGACTTCAGTTTTTTCTCCATTAAATTGGAGGAAGTTGTGTCTAAGCCAGTGTGAGGTGATAGTCATACATTCATGAAATCTATCCATAGATATTTTTTGATCTCCCTCCAGAGAAAACATGAGCTGTGTCATCAGCATAGTTGACCAAATCCACTCCAAAGGATTTAATGATGGAAATAAGTGGGCGTAGATATATATTAAATAAAATTGGGCTGATTGCTGAGCCCTGCGGGACCCCATGTTGAATAGCTGTCTTCGGAGATGTAAAAGGTCGAATGCTTACTAACTGTGATCTATCAGTTAGATAAGACTGAAGCCATCTTAAGGCCTGACCCTTAACTCCGATGCTTTCTAGTCTCTTCAACAGAATACTATGGTTAACCGTGTCGAATGCCGCTAACATGTCCAGCAGCACCAGCACAGCTGCTTGGCCATTGTCAGCGTGCATTCTTAAATCATCGAACATAGTTACCAAGGCTGTTTCGGTACCGTGTTCAGGGCGGAATCCGAATTACAGCTCGTCCAGTAGCCGGTTTTCCTCTAGATATTGAGACAGAGATTTACTCACTATTCGTTCGAGAATTTTTACTGGGTAGGGCAGCAATGAAATCTGTCTATAGCTGGACATCTGAGCTGGATCGAGCGTTGGTTTTTTAAGTAGTGGGGTAACTATTGCCTGTTTCCAACAGTCTGGGACTTCTCCGATAGTTACTGATTGACAGCATATCTGATGCAGCCGGGGAAAGAGTTCCGTCTTATATTCCTTCCATATTCTCTGAGGGAGGGGGTCCAGTGGAGACCCGGAGGAGACTGTCATAGCTATATTCTGGGGGTACTTGGAAGCGTTCCAAGGTAGGCTGGCTAGTTCTCTCTAGACGCTCATCTTTCATCTTCCGGGCAGTAAATTCATTCCCCACCTTCAGGGGTAAGTTGTGGTCATCTTCCGCTCCAGTCTGATCCTTCAAGCTGAGGCCGTTGATAATTTTATTGATCTTTTCATTAAAATAAGTTGCTAGATCATCACATAGCTTTTGTGTAGCTATGATCTTATTACCTGTACACGTAGGCTTGGAGAGGCCCTTAGCTATGCTGAAGATAGCTCTGGTCTTGTTTGGTGCTAGCAAGATGGTTTCTGCAAAGTAATCTGCTTTTGAACTAGCAATTGCCTCCTTATATTTATTTAGTTGCGTCTTATAACTTTTTCTGTCTATTTCAGCATATAGCCGCCTCAATTTCCTTTCGGCCAGTTTACATTCCTTACGCTGAAGCCTCAAGTCCTCCTTATACCAGGGGGCAGATGGCTTATCTCTATTTTTCAGCCTCTTTACTGGAATTCTTTGATTCAACGTTTCCACTATTTGATCATGGAGAGTGAGGTAGTTCTCTCCCACCGATTTTTTTTTTTTTTTTTTTTTTTTTTTTAATGCGCAAATAAGTTTGTCCCTGTTATTAGTGGGAGTTGTTTGTTTTTTAGCAACTTGGGCCATTCCCTACCCTGTCGATAATTCTCAATATGGGTCCTTTTGCTAGTTGCTCTGGGTAGTGTTAGTAAAAAATGTACAAGCGAGTGGTCAGTCCAGCATAGTGGAAGGGTTTCAACCATTCTGGCTTCTGTAGGGTTAGCGAATATAAGTCCAGGATGTGGCCTTTTTGGTGTGTGGGTTCGCAAATTAGTTGTT
This sequence comes from Calotriton arnoldi, assembly GCA_963921515.1. NCBI lineage: Eukaryota > Metazoa > Chordata > Amphibia > Caudata > Salamandridae > Calotriton > Calotriton arnoldi. Next base: position 445,426 of record CAWUFW010002697.1, on the reverse strand, counting down.
TCAAATTAAGACTCTCACAGGCTTTCATTAATTCCCTTAGAGGTGTTTTGGATTCTCCCTTGTCCCAAAGGTTGAAATCACCTAATAAAATCAACCTTGAGTGAGAGAGTGACATATTGTATATAGAATCAATCAATGCCTGACATTGAAAGCCCTGTCCTGTAGGCGGTCTGTAGCACACGATGCCAGTGAGCACCTGCCCCATAGCCTCCTTAAGAGAAAACCCTAGAAGTTCTATACCATCAACCTCATCCATTTGTACTGGCGAAAAATTCCATTCCTCTTTGAATATCACTCCAACCCCCCCTCCTCTTCCATATGTTCGTGGTTTATGGAAGGCTTTATATCCTGGGGGGCAGGCTAAACCTAGTTCTACTGTAGAATCATCCCGAGTCCAAGTTTCCGAGATGAACAGGGCATCAAAAGCATAGCATTCCAACATAGTGAAGATCTCATGATGGTGTTTAACTAAGGATCTAGCATTTATAAGCCCACATTTTAGGCTGTCTACATGTTGTTTTCTCAAAGGAGTGATTACCGAAGCATGATTAGGTTCTGAACATTTTTCAATATCTAGCTTACCTATTTGTAATAGTCGTGCCCTTGAGTAGAGGAGTCTGGAGTTGTTGTCGGATACAAGGGGTTCGTAGCCGGCAGCCTGACCGGCAACGTGGCTGGCGCTGTGCGTGGTCAGTGCGCGGACGGGCGCAGACGGGCTTGCCTCTGGCGCGCCAACGGCACGCCCGCTGCGCGCTTGCATTTCCCTGCCTTAAGTAGAGGGGGGAGCGTCCTCAGGGAAACTAGACTGCCAACCAAGATGGCGTGCTTCGGGTGTCCCATTCAAACTATGCGGAAGCACACCACTCACAACCAATGATGGCACTAATCCCAGCCCACTAGTACAATAAATTTTCAGTTTTTAAAACGAAAGAAAACCGTAAAACAGGTAAAAATATCTGGTCCAGCAGCAGTTGATTTCAATTATTTAAAAATTACAAACGTGAATGATAAAAAAACGGGTCTAGCAGCAGTTCCTTTCAGTTATTTAAAAAGTGCAAACATGAATGATAAAAAAACTGGTCTAGCAGCAGTTCCTTTCAGGGTCAAAGTCCGCTCCTGGGTCTCTTGCATACACCACCATATCGTCGGCGTATAGTGAGATTGCCAGGGGGTGCTGACAAAAGCGTTGGGCAGCTGCAGAGTGTTTTGTCTGATAATGCAGGCGTGGGGCTATAGTGCTAGGGCAAAGAGGATTTGGGATAGTGGACACCCCTGCTGTATACCTCTACAAATCCGCATGGGGCCAGAAATTATGCCGTTCACCTGGACTCGGGCTACCAAGTCAGTGTATGATAAACGGATCAAGCGCAAAAAAGTCGGCGGAATCCCCATACAGGCCAATACAGTAAACATATGTGGCCATTGAATAGAGTCAAACGCCTTTGTGGCATCAAGGAAGACCTCTGCAGCTGGCAATGATGGGTTCAATTGATGCCAAACTGCAAAAAGCATGCAAAGGTTATGGGTGGTGAGGGCACAAATCCCGGTTGGTCTGGCAGGACCATAACCAGCAACAGGGGCTGTAGCCGGGATGCAATTTTCGCCATGATTTTTACATCTGTATTAAATAATGATAATGGGCGATAGGAATCGACCTTCTCAGGTGCCTTCCCTGGCTTCAGTAGTGTGATTAGTAGTGCCTCCTGCAGAGTAGGGGGCAACGAGCGGTTGTCATACGCCTCTTGTAACATCTTCATGAGGTAGGGGATTAGGATTCCTGAGAACATCTTATAGAATTCACCAGGGAGGCCAGCACCTCCCGACGTCTTTCCGTTTGGCAATGTGCGAATGGCGTCGCCAACTTCCTCTTCAGATATTGGCTGGGTCAAAAACTCCTGTTGCCCTGCCGACAGCCACGCCAGCGCTATTTCATCTAGATACAGAGCAGTTTCACCCTCATCCACCGAGGGGCGCGCGCTGTATAGGTTTGTGTAAAACTCAACAAAGTTATTTAAAAAAGCCATCCCCAAACTTTTTGCCTTCACCCTCCTGATTTCTAAATGCCTTTTGTTGGCATTTAGGACTCTGTGCACTTTACCACTGCTAAAGTGATTGTGCTCTTTCACTTAAACATGCTAAAATAGTCTTACACCCGATTGGCACACATACTTTACTTGTAAGTCCCTAGTAAAGTGGTACTACATGTACCCAGGCCCTGTAAATTAAATGGTACTAATGGGCCTGCAGTACTCGTTCAGAAACCCACTTAAGTAGCCTTTTTACACATGTCTCGGGCCTGCTATTGCAGCCTGTATGTGCAATTTTAAACTGCCATTTTGACCTGGCAAAATAAACCTTTTGTCAGGCCTAAACCTCCGTTTTTAATACATGCAAGTCCCCACTAGGGTAAGCCTTAAACAGTCCGTAGGGCAGGGTGCAGTATATTTAAAAGTTGGACATCTCCTGGTAATGAAAAACTGTTAAATTCGTTTTTCACAGTTGCAAAGCCTACCTCTCCTATAGGATAACATTGGGTTACCGTATTACACTTAATAAGTAATATCTTTCAATTGAGAGCAGGTAGGGATGTCAAGTTTGTTGTCTAAAGAACTGTAATTTAAAACCCTCTTTAATGCTAAAGTTGGACTTTAAGTCACAATTCTGAAAATGCAACTTTTAGAAAGTTGGTATTGTCTTATCATTTGGTGCCTGTATCCTGGGTCACATGACTAGGGGTACCTGGCAGTTGGTCTTTGTGTATTACTTGCAGACAGTGAGACCAAGGGGGATTAGGTGGTGGCAGGATGGGCCATCTCTGACTTGATAGGGGGGCAAGCTGTCATCTATCACACTTGCACATCACAAAGACTCTGCCTCAGCACACTTGCAAAGGGTTTCAGACTAGGCTTTTGTGACCCCCAAAGAAGCTGGACCAGGGCATGGAGGCAGGAAATTCCAAACACCTCTGAGGGTGGAACCCTTAGAAGATTATCCAGCTGCCTGATAGTGGAGGACTGGACCTGTGTTTTGAACCAGGTCCACAGGAGTGACTAGTTGGCTGGCCTCCTGATCAGAGCCTTATGGACGGAAAAGGCTCCAACCAACTTGAACCCAGCACCTGAACTCTTCCTGCTGTGAGTCTTGCCCTCCAAGTGGTGCCACCCCAGTCCTGGAACCTTGGAAGTGGGCCTGAAGGTGCTTTGCTAGTCCAGCTGCGATCTGTTGGGCAGAACCAACGCAGCGCGAAGCCTCTCCTGCATGACGCATCCCTGATGCAGGACCTCGCATCAACTTCTTGTAACTGGCTCTGCGCAATGCATCTTCGACACAAGACTTCGCATCGCAAGCCTTTGTCGACCGCATCCTCTGCGACGTCGCAGGACCTCTCATCTCAAGCCCCCATTGACCGCTTCATCAGAAACGCCGCTGAGCGATGCATCTCTGATGCAGGACGTTGCATGGCCGCCTGCAGCTCCTCGGAACTGCCGCTGCATGATGTGTCTATGGCGCAGGATCTCACAACGCTCCGCAACCAAGATTTAAGGTACTTTGTTCAGTGGGCCTAACATGGTCCCTGCATCCGGGCCACACTACATCGCAGTTGGCCTGAATTTGTGACCATAACATAACTTGTGTATTTGTAATGTGCACGTTCACCCATGGGTATCTTGGCACTGAATAACAGATGTTTATTGTTACCCAACTCAATGATACTCATTTTATCGTCATCAGAGGTCGAACACAGGCCCCTACAATGGACATAATAGTCCACTGGGCCACCAGAACTGGCTATGTTCCAATGTGGTGCAACAAGATAACCACAGCTGGCGCTGTGTGTTTCTATGCAATTTTTTCACTTTAATCTTTAAGTTTCATATCTCTGTTTCTACTGATTGTGTTTTTTTTGTCGTTTTGGAATGTCGAAAATAATTTATTAAAATAAACTGTATTTTTCTAAATTGGTGTGGGATTTTCCTTGTGGTGTTTTCACTTTATTATTGTTTGTGTGCTGCATATATACTTTAAACATTGCCTCTCACTTAAGCTTGACCTGAATGCTTTGTGTCATGCTACCAGAGGGTTGAGACCTGGTAAATTCGGGGTTTGCATGTGTTTCACCCTGACGAGAATTGTCGTTTCTGCTTGAGGTGCCCCCCCCCAAATCCCCCACCCCCAACTCCCTCCTCCAACCAGTAACCCAGTTTCCTACACGGGTCTTACTTTTTACTGGAGGTTTCCAAGCACTTGTAAAATGTACTTGTGTACGCATTTGAAACGGATTAACGACCATTGCACAGTTTGTTTTTAATTTATATAGTCATTGGCTGTGTTTAAAAAAAAAAAAAAAAAAAAAATTTTTAACATGTACCTAGACAGAAGGGCAGGCTCCTGTTAACTAAATGCATGCAATGACAAATTATATGAAAGCGATTTGCATTCCAGACGTGTTGGGTGTAAATAACCTAGACTGCAAGGAATGCAGTTTTTTCAGTTTGTTGTCCTTAGAGGCACACACATAACTTGGAAATATGATTTTACTTGGACACCTGCTCCCTTCCTTCCTCCTTAGCCACTTTTAGTTTCACAAATAATAAGTTATTGTCACGCACTCAGTCTCGACGTCAAAACGCCCCTACTCAAGGAGCTTTTCTTTAACTGGTAACTGACGTCAATGCTGAGCGCCCCCCACTCCTAGTGGGCGGTGTTGTGGAAATGAGCACCTGCATAGGAGGACTTGCTATTGTGATGTGATTATGATGACTCGCAATCTCCTGGTTTTACTCAGTGTGGTGTTAGTCACAGACCTTTCGAAATGCACAGCATGGTTAGGCTCTTAAACATTTGGCAATAAACTCGTGGGCTAGTAGACAATCAGAAGGCTGATAGCTTTCTGGGTTGTGTGACAACAATGCACAATTTGGCAATAAATCCAAATGGTTGGTGAGTGGTCTGTTATTGCGGAGAACTGGGGCTTATTGGACGCAATCGTGACAACAGTGGTGTCCGCCTATATTTGATCTATATATTTTTTAAATTATTTTCTTTATTGATTTTCAATCAGCACAAAACAATTATACATCGTCAAGGTATGGGTACAGTTCAAGTTATATTGACCAAGCACACAGTGACAAGCATATCTAGACCACATTAAAATAGATTTCGACCATAAGTATTCCTCCAACATTTCCCAACGGGTTGTACATGACCATAGCAATGTTCAGCCACCAGCAATTTTGCGATTAAGACAGCGTTGCTACCCCGTCCACACCTTCTGCTCGGCCGGTGAGCACATCCCCCATCTCCCGCACCCTCAGGTTCCCCTGTTTCTTTACCTATCGGGTATTGTTGGAATAGACTCCAGTAAGCTCTTGGTCTGGCCTGCAGGGGTAGAAGTTCAATGTATGTATCCGTCTGAGTGTTGCAGTATATCATATCTTTAGTCCATTCATCTGCTGTTGGAGTCGGGCCCCTGGCCCAGCGCATCACCACCCGCCTTTTAGCAAGCAGCAAGCCACCAGCCGCCGAGCATCCTTATTGATTCCCTTCTCGTACCCCAGCAACGCGAGGAAAGGGTCTGGGGCAAGCGTATTTAATCTATAGTTTTTATGCTATTTTTGCCACCCATACTAACTCTTTGAACGATTATTTGGAAAGATGTTTTTGGAGAGCACGATGAACCAATGTTTCCCTTTGTTTCTGTTGTAGTTTTGGTTTGGATAAACAGCAGCACGAAAAGACAATAATAAATTAAAAAAGGTATGCACTTTTGGAGAAAACGTAATTAAGCAAACAGGTGCTGATATGCCTGAAACTTTGCCATCTTTTCGATGCTTAAGATCGACTTTAGCAAGTTTTAAATATACAAGTAAATACCATAAAGGCTGAGATTTAGCTTTTTTAGTGACTTTCTTTTCCACTTAATTTATTTTAGTAATTTTATAAAGTGCTACTTTTAAGTAATTGTATGCTGGTGATCTTGGAAACCATGCAGAATCCCAAAGAAAAATGTATCCTAACTATTTAATTTTACGATATGTCCCAATACTCTATTCCAGCGATTCTTAACCTATTGTCTGGAGACCTATGGGGTTCTGCGACGTCGAATCATGGGGTTCACGCCTGCTTAGAAAATTAAATCATTAACATTTATAAAGTTTATGTAAATTAATAAGCAAAATGTAAAAATTTAAAACATTAGGTAAATGTGAAGGAACTTGCAGTTGTAGGCTAAAATAAGTTGATTTCCTCCGATTGATTCGCGGGAGGTGTGCAAATCAAAACATAATATAGTATAGATGATGAGTGACCTCAGTTGGATTTAGAAGAGACCCAACCATCCCATTAAAATTTTGATAGTTTTTTATATTTATTTGTACATTTAAATAAAATATGTAATTTTTTTTATGTATTTGTATAACAAATGTTTTTTTGGTATTTTGTGTATAGTTTTTCAGGTTCAAATCGTCCAAATTGCTTCAGCCGGGATCCCTGGCGTCCAGTAATGACTCGGTGGGGGTCCCTAGATTTCAATAATGATTTTGTGGATGTCCACAGATGTCAAAAGGTTGAGAACCACTGCTCTCTTCTTTCCAATATGTTGAGACTAGATCTTCATTACTGGTAAAGCTTTAATAGGCCTACTGCTGCAAAAATTAAAAGTTTCCATCAACTATATTATAGCTTTTGAATGTAATTTGTTTTTAAGGTAAATCATTTTTAAAAGAAATCATATTTGTTTAGAATATCAAATCTGGGGATATTGCAATCTACAGCAGATGGGGACAGAGGGGCTCACTTTCTGTGATAGTTAGTGGCTTGTCTGGTTGCCATTGAATAATGCAGGGTGACCACTGAGCCTCATTAGCGGCATATGCAGTGGGGCGTTTGCAGAGCTCCCCTTGTGGTACTTCATTACGGCAAGCAGGAAATCCCACCCAATCAAAATCAGTTCTTTCACATAGACTTTTTATTTTTTTTATTAAGTCTTGTACAGACTCTTCAAACGGCACCAAAGTTATTAGCATAACAAAACACGCTCTTCCTGTGGAAACTCTGACCTAACTATAACTACACAGTGGTGCAGTGCCTCTTCCTCCCCACTCAGCAGAGGCATTACACAATGTGCAGGGTATTAGTTGGCCCATCTTAGGTCCATCATCCCCTGGTAATGTATCTTCTGTGTTATGCAGACACTGCGGTACGCTCCCCGTCACCAGTAAGCTGCTCTGCTCGCTGGTCCCTCCACAAATGACCTTGTTCTTAATGGAAGTTAGACAAATATTTTAAATAGATTTCAGCCTGTTAGAGATGTTTGGTAATCCTTAAAGCATCAACTTTAATTGTATTTCATCCACACTGATATTCAGCTCTACTTTAGTTTAATATAACCCCTTTGTTTGGCTAATTTATTGAACATTATCTCTCCGCATTTACAAGTTTTGCTGTTCTCCACACTCCATTATTGATATTTTAGGCAGATGCCTGGTTGTTTGGTTTTCAGTTATACCACATGCTCATTACTGTACATTAAAGAACAAAATAATGCCACTGCTGAAGGTAAAATAGTGTTTAAAACGACACAACCGAGGGGTTGTGGCCAGGTGCTGAACATAGCAGATGTCTGAATCCGCCACTCCAGGGCCCAAAATCCCCTATTATCCTCTGGCAGGATGAAGGATTAGCCTTCAGTTATGAGCCCCGGACCTGTGGGACCGACCAGTAAGCATGGAGAAGCCAAGCTCCCCTCTCCCAACCAGCTGCAGTACCGATGGGGTCTGGTGCGGCCCGGCAATACATCTCCTAGCCCAACAAAATCACAGAGATCATGTAATCAGCCTGGACCTATTCTGTTATGTGTTGTATAGCGCACTAATCACACGTGAGGGTTTGCAGGCTCTTGGGCGGATGTGTAGGTGTGTGGTCCCCTCTGTATTTAATCAGAAAGCCAGGTTTTTAGCTTGTTGCAGAACTCAAGTTTGGAGGAGGCCTTGATATGTTGAGGGAGGTTGTTCCATGTTTTGGGTGCAATGTAGGAGAAAGAACAACCTCCTGCTTTGCATTTGCCGATGCTGGGAGTGTGTGAGTGAGGCAGAGTGTAGGTGTTTGGCAGACTTGTGGCTGTCTGAGTGCAGGTTGGTGGGATCTGCAGATGTCGGGGAACTGAAAGTAGGACAGCCCAGAGGGCGTGCGCAAGCACATAGGCAGCAATGACTGTGCCAGAATAACCTAGACGCGATCCAGATAAGCCAGCCAGTAACCCATCATGGTGGCAGCCGTGTTGAGAATTCAGAAACGCAGGTGCTGCCATTTCTTTTTTTTCTCTGCTTGTGACTCCTGTAACAATCTGGTGGGTTCTCCAGGCATGCATGCCTCCCGGAGGTGGCAGAGTGACTCCAAACAAAGTGTGGTCATGCCGGGAGGCGCAGTTCCTTCTGCCTGAGCAGTCAACCAATTGATCCTTGCCCTCTTCCCCTGTCATTGAGGTGGACTTTGTGCACAGTCGCATCCATTCTGTTCCTTTGCTGCTGCCTTAAGTGACTGCTTGGTGGGCCCACTGAACCGGCGCCTTACCTACCAGCAGCAATAAGTATACAAAACAGTGATGGATGAAATGCTTAAATTAATCTCAGCCACTGGTAATCACTCGGACTGCATCCCAATCCATCGTTATTTTGCACACCAATCCACCTCAGTTAAAACACAGCTATATACAAATCAGTCTTGACCCTGCTCCAGTAGGGACAGTCAAGTCCAAACTGCCTAGCCAGGTCCTCCCTGAACCAGAACACATGCAACCCAGGACTACTTTCACCCTAGTTAGGGGCTCATCAACTTGGTTCCAGTGACAGTGTGCACGGGGCCCACATCTGTAGACTTGCCATTACCAAAGACTTCCTACCTGCAGGACAAAATCTTCTCTAAAAGCAGACATGCCCAGCGACCTTCAAGAGGTGCAAAAAGATGTATCTGACCTGGGGTTTCGAGTCGAAATGGAGAAGGGTCTCCAAGCAGATGGATGACTGCGTACATCTCCAACAGCCGATGCTCTTCTTTGAAGAGAAACACATCCTCCTGCAAGATAAATGCGAAGACCTCGAGAATCGGTCCTGCTGAAACAAAATGCCTATCATAAGACCCTCATCTGAAATCCGTGTTGGAACTCCCAAATTATGTACTCCACAGAACCATGAAATAGAACTGGAATCTACGCAACTTTAAACTGATTGACCAGATATTAGCCCCTGCTGAGACATTTAATCTTGGCCTTCCTTCCCCTAGAGACTGGGCTGGAAACTATGCCATCTACGCCTGTAATAACCGGCATATCCGGTTCACTCTTATTGCTTCTCCCCCTCTTGGTTGAGCTGGGTGTACCAACCTTATGTTTTGTATGACTAAAAAACATTATTGGACGCCATTAAAAGGTAATCTGAGCCAACCAGCGCCATAATGGGTGCAGAGAAATCGAGATAAATATAATAAAGAACAGCGTTCCTGTTTAAGCCTGTCTAAAGCCACTCCGAGGTGAAACAACTACCCCTGGACTTCATTCCTTCACAGCTTGGCATGTGACCGATTCAAAGGCAAACAGAGCATGTGACCAACTCTGCCACTGACCCACCAGCGTATCATAGAGGCACCCAAATTAACCAAACTTGCATCCTTTATCTCCCACATTTTCCTGTGCATTTGTTTGCATAACCTTTCTTTGAAAGATTTTTGTTAATCCATGCGTGTATATTGTACAAGGAAAACTAAGCAATGCTGTGAATAAGCTTTTTTTCTTCTCAGTGTTCTTAGACTGGTATGTGAGTTACAAAGGGGAAAGTATAACTACACAGTACAAAATTAAACCAAGCCTGGCTGGCATCCTTCAACATAAACTGCAAAGGCTGGGTAAGCTAAAATAAAAACTTTTTGAAGCTAAACCTTTGCACCCTTTTTCAAAGCCTTACTCGCACACAACTGATAAAGGGATATTTTATCACAAAGCTTGCAAGCAAATGATTTTGGTAGATTAATTAAGGCACTAATGAGTGGATATATTTAACTTTCTTTTATTTATGAAAATACAACAGTGCTCAATTTATTTAAAAAACCTACTAAGACCATGTCTTTCTAAGGAAGCTGCAGACCCCTGCCCCCGCTGGCCCCGACCCCTGCCACCACTGGCCCCTCCCATTACCAGCCATGCCTAGCAGAGCTTTCGGCGAAGCCTCGCACTCTTGTGCAGGTGGTCGAATTGGGAGTAGAGATGTGAAGTGGTGCTTTATATTTTTTTCCTGCGCTACTGGCATAGTTCATCAGTGGCGGCTGGCATCTACAAGGAGGGGGGGAGCGGGCACGTGCAAATAATAAAAACAAAACTTACCTGAACCGACGTCCTCCGCTCCGGACCTCTTCAAAGGAACTGGATGCTGCAGTGCGGGCACCAATCCTGGCGCTGATCTCATGCTCCAGATTGGAGGGAGTGGCCTCGCTCAGCGCTCCCCAGCGCTCTGGAGGCCTGCACTTATTCTAACCCAGCTGTCTTAAGACAGCTGGGTAAGAGGTTTCAAATTGTGTATGTCTGGCTGGCCGTCGCAAGACAGCTGGCCAAAGGGACATGCGCACTTTGAAAAGTGCACAAACGGCCTACCCTCCTCCCTGCTGCTGTCATTCAGGAGCGGCCCACCCCCAGCCTGACACTTGGTTCAGGACGGGAAGATGAAAAATAAAATGGAATGAATTACCATTTTATTTTTAATCTTTGGGGGTAATTTAAGTGAGGCGACGCTACTCCGCTCCAAAGGAAGAGCCGCCCCTGTACATTTGACAGATTGGTAGGAAATATTTGTTAATCACCTAAGAAAGACATATGTTTTATTTTTTTTATTTTAATAAATTCAGGCACTGGGTAGTAATGAACACAATAATTCCTCCAGAAAAAGACTTCACATTTACATCTCCAAGAGTAGGCGCTGGGGTGAGAAGGCACTAAGAGCTGAGCAGTTATTGGTGGTTGCACTTAGTTGTGTTGAGTAATGAACATTTAACACATCATTGAGGCAGCTATGTCTTGGTCCCCTAGGTGTGGTCTTTTTGTATGCTGTAGAATTCAGTGTTTGCTTAATGTGGACATCTTTCCCACTTGTATCCTTGCAGAAAAGGCTAAATATCATTATACAGGAGAATTGATCAGCGGTATTTACTGTGGCATTGATTTGTGGTTAACCCTGTAGTAACTGAGTTTTCATCAAGTGCCTACCGTGACTGGCTGGTTTTGAGTGCTTGTGACAGTTCGAATGTGCTGTTGCTTACCCGGCACAATTTGAGAAGTCACATGTTGAGAACCTTTACCGGTCTGGTGTCTTCCCCCTGGCTCATTGAAAACCTAGAAGCGCTAAACTGTCTAGACACTGGCTGGCTTCGGGGCTTAGGCAGTGAAAGCTCATCCGTTCTGGTCGAGCATTCACTCTTCAGATCTACTGTGCGCTGTCTCACTTGGTTCACCTAGCTGGCCCACAGCCCTGTGCTGTAGGTCCAGCAAGCTAGGACCGAACACTGCCCTGCAAGGTCCTTCCCTAGTGATGGGTCACAAGTAATGCCAAACCCAGACACATGGGCAGAGAACTCCAGGATTCCTCTGCATGTTACATTTGTGGTACACACAGAAACAAGTGAAGGCGCACTCCTGAACTATATCCTTTAAGCGTTCTTAAGTTATTTAAAAAAAAAAAAAAAAAAAGTGTAGGGTGCAAGTGGGTATCGCCCTCTGATCTAAGGGTGTGGGTGTATATATGCAGTATCAGCGTTATTCTAAAGAATAGCGTCCCCACATTGCACTCCAATTCGATCCTAGAATTTCTTTTTCTTTCACGAAAAATTTATCATAAATTGTAGAATAATCAATTCTTTATTGATTTTCAACATCTATATGGCTTATGTAGCAATTCATTTGTAGTGTTTAACTTCACACTACAGTGAAATTCATATGCAGTCATTTAGAATCCTATATGCATTCGTTTATAATCCCAATGCATTTCGGGACGGACCCTCCATCAGGGGAATATCTTCTGTAAATTAATAATCTATTGTCACCGCTCAATGAATGACACAGTAAATCACACTATGAAAAATACATATATAGTTTGGATGGTGAAAATATTTCCAACGAAATAAGTGAAGTTTATACCATGCAAATGCCATAAATTGTGACTAATAATTTGTGCTGTCCTGTCTCTTCAAGTAATGGCAAAGATATGAGAAATTCAAACGAAGCATCAACACCCCAAGAAGATGAAAAAGATTTTATCCTGTGAAACTGTCCTGTGAAAGTTAGTTTAGAAAACCATCAAAAAACCGTGCTAGTTGTTCTACAATCGCGTGCGACGCGTGCTGCGAAAACATCAATGCCCCATAAAAATGTAAAGGACGGTATGTCCTGAAACTGTCCTGTGAAAGTTGGTTTAAAAACGATAAAAGAACCGTGCTCGTTGCGTTCGTGTGTAAAGCATGCTCATTCACAAAGAAGTTCTAGTCGCATGTAACGCGTACTCGTTGATACAAATGAAGAGAACTGTGCATAGTGAAGCTATCCAGTGAAAGTTAGTTGAAAAACTAAGAACCGTGCCAGTTACTCTACGTGCATGCGCAAGAATGTGCTCCTTCACAAATATTAACTTAAACTTGCGTATCAGCAAGTACAAAACAACTTAATTCTTCATGTGCAAACACGTACCTTCTAGTTCTCAAAATTTAATCGTGGTCCGAACGACAAGTGAACACCGTGAACCAAAGAAATAGACGTCAGCTGTTTAGAAACTGACAGTAAAAGAGGAAAAGCAGAAAAAGTGTGGGCGCCATCTTGTAATGGCAATAGTGAAACGTGAATAGCGGTGAGCGTCATATGGAAATTACGCGAGGTTTTTTATCCAAAATGCTTCTCTCTGAAGTAAGTGTTTTCTGTTGTCTCTGCCTTCTTGGATCGGTGTAATTTCCAAGACAAGGAATCTGAGTTGGCTAACATTGTGGTTATGTTTGTTAAAATGGACTGCCACTGTGGATTTCTCATTTCTGTTTTGCATGTAACTTTTATGTTCAATAAGGTTCGTTTTGATTTTTCTTTCAGTTTTACCCACGTATACAAGCCCACATGGACATTTTAACATGTACACTAGGTTTTTAGAGTCACACGTGGCCGTGGTGTTTAACTTGATGGGAGTTCCTCTTATGGGATGGGAAATAGTGATCCCTTTTATGATGCTGTTGCAATTGCCACAGTTGTGGCAAGGTGTAGTCCCTTTGTGAACCTGCTCAGTTTCTGGGGTAGATGGTCTGTCTGGTCAAGATTTCTTTTAAGTTTTTAGTTCTCTGGTATGCAAAAAGGGGTGGAAGGCGAAAGATGCCTTTGAAATCCTCTTCCGTTTGTAGCATAGACCAATGCTTTAACATGATCCTTTTGATGGTCTGGCTTTTGGTAGAAAATTTAGAAACCAAGATTGATCTGCCGCTGGTAGATGTGGATTTAGTACTTGTTAATAATTGATCTGTCTTAAGCATCTGCTCTTTCAATTGCAGTGGTTATGGTGTTATCAGGGTACCCTGTTTGTCTGAATTTGATGGTTAAAGTTTCGCGATTTCTCTTATATTTCTCTGTCAGAAGTGATTATGTTTATTCTCAGCAGCTGGGTGTAAGGGAGGTGTTTCAGGGCCCTTTGATGACAACTGTGATAGTGCAGTAAATTGTTTCTGTCCGTTGATTTAGTAAAGACATTTGTTTCAAAATTTCGGCCTTGGATTGTAACTTCCACGTCCAGAAATGTGATTCTGTCTTTGCTCATGGCATGAGTGAAGCTGGTGCGTTCATTTTTTGTGTTTAATTCCTCTATTGCTGAAAGCAGTTGTTTCTTGACCTTTCCATATAAGAAATATGTTGTCAATGTATCTCCAAAAAGAAATCAAATTGTCTAACCACTCTTGTTTCTGGGATATGTTGTCTAGTTCAAAACGATGCATATAGAGATTCGCATAGCAAGGAGCTTGACTATTTCCCATGGATGTTCCTGAGAGTTGGAGATGGTAATCTTTATCCCATGTAAAATAGCTGTGGTACAGCGTGAAATGAAGTAATTCTAATAAAAGAATTTTCAAATTTTCTTCCATAGTAGCATTAATTAGAAAAGATTCAATAGCTTGTAATCCTTGATCATGTGGGATCAAGGTGTACAAAGACCTCACATCAATGGTGCATAGAATGGGAATGATATCTTGTAATTTAATCGACCTTATTTTGTTTAGAAAATCTGTTGTGTCCTTTAAATAGGTAATCATTTGCTGCACAATGGGTTGAAAGTGTCGATCCAAATACCTTCCGATGGGTTCATATATCGAATTTCTTGTCGAAACGATGAGTCTAAAAGGCGGTGTCTGTAAGTTTTTGTGGATCTTTGGCAACATGTATAGATAAGGTGTGCTTGGATGAGCCTGTATAAGGTAATGTTTATCAGCTTCTGTGATGGTTCCCATTGAACATGCTTTATGTAGAATAGTAGATAGTATCTTTGAAAATTCTTCAGTGGGGTTGAAGTTCAGTTTCATATATGTGGTTTCATCATGGACATGTTCATGCACACTATTGAATTAAAATTCAGTGTCCATCACAACCAAAGCTCCTCCTTTATCCGCCTTGCAGCATGTGATTTTTCATTTTTAGCAATTTGGAAAATTGCTCCCCTTTCTTTTTGCGTTAAATTAGGCCTTTTGGAAGTTTTAGTTTTGAACACTTCCTGAAGTTCTTTTGAACCACTGTTTCAAAAGAGTCCAGAATTTTATGACTACTGGGCGCCATGAATGTGCTCTTTTTTTTTTAAACCCCGTAAAGTACTTTCTTCTTTGTTGGTGCGAGGTTCAACCACTGTTTCAAAAAAATGTCTGAGTCTTAAGTTCCCAATCAGAAAAAGGGGGAGGAGGAGGATTGGGCTAGGTTCACCCTCCTGTGTGATCAGAATACATCAAAAAGAATCCGTAGGTGACGGATCAAAAGAACCTAGCCAAGAAACAAGGGCGGGTTCACCAATTGGGGTGAAGGCCACCTCTACTGGTAGAAAAGAAAAATTTCTTTTCTTGTGTCCCCTCACTCACCCAGGGTTGCCCCTAGGTGACATGCTTCATCATTGGGGCCATCCCAAACATCTACTGATTGGGGCGTGCTGCACTTGTGGATTTACGTAGGAGCACTTACCTTGTGAGGCTATGTGTCGTGCAGTGTAGGGGAGTGGTGTAAGTGATGTTTTAAAAATTACCTAACTAGTGAGCTATTGTTTTATTCCTGCTCCTAGTTGGTAGGGATAAAAAGGGGTTAATAAAAGGAAATGTAACTGTTATGTAATTATAATCCCTTGTATTATGTCAACATGTTTCAAGGTATCCCCTAAACCTTTTCTTCAGGACAACAAAGGGACCAGCCCTTTGTGTACCACTCCATGCCGGACCTATAATAAAGTGAAGTGAAAAATTATTAATGCACACCTATTGTGTGAGCATTGGGAAAATATATACATACGGTTGCTTCTGAACACGTAGTAACTGTCATTGGGAAGAAAAAGCAAAATGCAAATTAATACATACTGCCTGCCCACCGTTCTTGTGGGCAGGTAAAGGCATACGCTGCGCGTAAAAGAAGGTACTTCATACTATGGTGTAAGTGCCCTTGAAAGCAAACTTAGTTAGTGCTCAGATCTTGTGTGGGTACTACTACACATGATACCTTAATTGTGAGCAGGCAAGGTTGAAAAGACAGAATTTAAAAACACTTGTAGTCAAGGACAAAAAACAGGACACACACAACATGTAACATAAAATCAATTTCTTTTGAAACATACTTATTTTTTGGCAAAAGTGCGCCTCATCGTCTGTCTGGGTGGAGGGGCCTGTAGAAACCCTATATTATAATAATAGACAAAGGAATGAGATAATGAGGATTTGTTATAAGCCACTCATTGCTTGTGCCTTCCTATGACTGGTTTAGAAAGAGCAAATGGAATTTAGTGAAAAAGCAAGTAAAGTTATGTAAATTCCTGTAGAGAGAAAAAATTGATGATGTCCTGTAGGGAGAAAAAGTCTTACTTTGCTCAGCAACCCTCCGTCAATACGACCTATTCAGTCCCAAGGCAGACCGCATCTTAGCGTGTCTTTGCCTTAGTGCCGGTATAAGTAGTCTGAAAAACAGCCAAGTCATTCCCTCGTGCTGTTAGAGACTAGAGCGTGTAAAGCGTAGTCTCGTATTGTGGTGTAAACGGTCCACCATGTTGTTGGTATTTTATGAAATGGGGTGTGATTTTGAAAGTCTAAATTACTAATTAGAGTGCAGGAGTACCTTATACGAAAAAGGACGCCGGTATTTTGTCAAAATAGGTTGGGGTCAGTATCGAACCCTGGTCACAGGGAGACTGTGTTTCTTAAATGGCGGCCATATTGGAATGGTCAAAAAACAATAAACAGAAAAAGAAAAGGAAAAGGCTAGGGATGTTTTGTCATACTGCCTTCAATTTTATCAAAAAACGAGGTAGAGGATTTCATTGCCTTTGTTCTTGATTTAGATTTTCATAAAATGCCGTTAAGAAACATGGCAGGCGGTTTTTTATTTATTTATTCTCAGATATCGGGGTCAATTTATCTAGTGAAATGGCCCGATGGTATATTCTCGTTCGAACCTCTAATTTGATGAAAAAGGGTTGTGATTTTAGAAAGTCTAAATTAATAATTTGAGTGCAAGAGTACCTCGTACTAGAATAAGAGGACGCCCGGTATTTTGTCAAAAATAGGTTGGGTCAGTATCGAACCCTGTTCAAAGGGACACCATGAGTTTCTTAAATGGCGGCCATATTGGAATGGTAAAAAAACAATAAACAGAAAGGAAAAAGTGAAAAGGCTAGGGATGTTTCTTGTCATACTGCCTTCAATTTTATCAAAAACACGGGTAGAGTATTTCAGTGCCTTTGTTCTTGATTTTGATTTTCATAACATGCCGTTAAAAACATGCCAGGTGGGGTTTCCAGATATCAGGGTTAATTTATCTAGTGAATTGGCCCCATGGTATATTCTCGTTCAAACCTCTAATATCCGTGCGTAATTTGAAAACCCATCTTTGCCTCTCTAGTAGTATCTGTTCTAAATTTTCACAGGGTTTTATATGTTCCAACACTACCCACCGCATGTCATTTGGGGTGTGTTGTTTCTCGTTGAAGTGTGCCGTCATTCTGGTACTTGCTCTGTGGCATCGGATGTTGCTCCGATGTTCGCAGATTCTTGTGCTCACCTTCCTGGTGGTCATACCCACATAATGTAGGTCACAGTGGCACGTAATTAGATTACACAACTCCTATAGTGTTGCAAGTGGTGAATTTCGCAAATCCCATGATTTTCCTGTATTGAAAATGACCCTTTGGTGGTTGTTGTGAGATGGCACACACTGCAGTTACCACACGGGTGGTAGCCCGTTGGTAAAGTACTGAGTATTTGTTGGCTACTTTTGTCTTGGGGCTTCGAGCGGTGTGTACCAGTATATCCTTCAATTTTTACCCTCTTATGTGAGAACATCGGTGTTGGTATGTTCAAGGTACCACTGTTTAAAATCCGCCAATGTTTCTTCACTACCTTTGCGACTTTGTCTGATGCTACACTGAAAGTTGTAATACAGATGGGTCTTTTCTCTTTCTCATTCTCCTGTCTTTCATACGTTTCTAGAAGGGCATCTCTATGATTATTTCGTGCTCTTTTCTTTGCCTTTGCAATGATTTTAGAAGGGTATTTCCGTTTTTCAGTTTCTCTGCTAGGTCTTTTGCCTGCTTGTCATAATCCGATGTTTCCGTGCAGTTTCTCCTAAGTCTAAGAAACTGTCCAAATGGTAAATTTTCTTTCAGATGTCGTGGGTGGAAACTATCGTACAGTAAGAGGCAGTTTTTTGCAGTTGGTTTAAAATGTGTTGTGGTTTTGAGTGTGCCATCTACTGCATAGATGTTGAGGTCAAGGAAGACTAACTCGGCGCCGAGTGTGGCAGGTTTGTACGTTCATCATTTAGAGGAACAAAAGATCCTATCAGACCAAAACCCACATCGCCAAAAGATTGTGATATGGAAGAGATACATCGACGATATCTTGGTGATATGGAAAGGTGACGAAACGGAGGCTAACATCTTCCTGGAATGGCTCAACCTACAGGACCCTTTCCTTAAATTCACCCACACAATGAGCAGGTCTGAGTTAGTCTTCCTTGACCTCAACATCTATGCAGTAGATGGCACACTCAAAACCACAACACATTTTAAACCAACTGCAAAAAACTGCCTCTTACTGTACGATAGTTTCCACCCACGACATCTGAAAGAAAATTTACCATTTGGACAGTTTCTTAGACTTAGGAGAAACTGCACGGAAACATCGGATTATGACAAGCAGGCAAAAGACCTAGCGGAGAAACTGAAAAAACGGAAATACCCTTCTAAAATCATTGCAAAGGCAAAGAAAAGAGCACGAAATAATCATAGAGATGCCCTTCTAGAAACGTATGAAAGACAGGAGAATGAGAAAGAGAAAAGACCCATCTGTATTACAACTTTCAGTGTAGCATCAGACAAAGTCGCAAAGGTAGTGAAGAAACATTGGCGGATTTTAAACAGTGGTACCTTGAACATACCAACACCGATGTTCTCACATAAGAGGGGTAAAAATTTGAAGGATATACTGGTACACACCCGCCCGAAGCCCCAAGACAAAAGTAGCCAACAAATACTCAGTACTTTACCAACGGGCTACCACCCGTGTGGTAACTGCAGTGTGTGCCATCTCACAACAACCACCAAAAGGGTCATTTTCAATACAGGAAAATCATGGGATTTGCGGAAATTCACCACTTGCAACACTATAGGAGTTGTGTATCTAATTACGTGCCACTGTGACCTACATTATGTGGGTATGACCACCAGGAAGGTGAGCACAAGAATCTGCGAACATCGGAGCAACATCCGATGCCACAGAGCAAGTACCAGAATGACTGCACACTTCAACGAGAAACAACACACCCCAAATGACATGCCGTGGGTAGTGTTGGAACATATAAAACCCTGTGAAAATTTAGAACAGATACTAGAGAGAGCAAAGATGGGTTTTCAAATTACGCACGGATATTAGAGGTTTGAACGAGAATATACCATGGGGCCAATTCACTAGATAAATTAACCCTGAAATCTGGAAACCCCACCTGGCATGTTTTTTAACGGCATGTTATAAAAATCAAGAACAAAGGCACTGAAATCCTCTACCCCGTGTTTTTTTGATAAAATTGAAGGCATTATGACAAACATCCCTAGCCTTTCCACTTTTTCCTTTTCTGTTTATTGTTTTTTTTGACCATTCCGATATGGCCGCCATTTAAGAAACTCATGGTGTCCCTTTGAACAGGGTTCGATACTGACCCTATTTTTGACAAAATACCGGGCGTCCTCTTATTCTAGTACGAGGTACTCTTGCACTCAAATTATTAATTTAGACTTTCTAAAATCACAACCCCTTCATCAAATTAGAGGTTCGAACGAGAATATACCATCAGGCCATTTCACTAGATAAATTAACCCCGATATCTGAGAATAAATAAATAAATAAAAAACCACCTGCCATGTTTCTTAACGGCATTTTATGAAAATCTAAATCAAGAACAAAGGCAATGAAATCCTCTACCTCGTTTTTTGATAAAATTGAAGGCAGTATGACAAAACATCCCTAGCCTTTTTCCTTTTCTTTTTCTGTTTATTGTTTTTTTGACCATTCCAATATGGCCGCCATTTAAGAAACTCAGTCTCCCTGTGACCAGGGTTCGATACTGATCCCAACCTATTTTGACAAAATACCGGGCATCCTTCTTTTTTCGTATAAGGTACTCCTGCACTCTAATTAGTAATTTAGACTTTCAAAAATCACATCCACATTTCATAAAATACCAACAACATGGTGGACCGTTTACACCACAATACGAGACTACGCTTTACACGCTCTAGTCTCTAACAGCACGAGGGAATGACTCGGCTGTTTTTCAGACTACTTATACCGGCACTAAGGCAAAGACACGCTAAGATGCGGTCTGCCTTGGGACTGAATAGGTCGTATTGACGGAGGGTTGCTGAGCAAAGTAATACTTTTTTCTCCCTACAGGACATCATCAATTTTTTTCTCTCTACAGGAATTTACATAACTTTACTTGCCTTTTTCACTAAATTCCATTTGCTCTTTCTAAACCAGTCATAGGAAGGCACAAGCAATGAGTGGCTTATAACAAATCCTCATTATCTCATGCCTTTGTCTATTATTATAATATAGGGTTTCTACAGGCCCCTCCACCCAGACAGACCATGAGGCGCACTTTTGCCAAAAAATAAGTATGTTTCAAAAAGAAATTGATTTTATGTTACATGTTGTGTGTCCTGTTTTTTTGTCCTTGACTACAAGTGTTTTTAAATTCTGTCTTTTCAACCTTGCCTGCTCACAATTAAGGTATCATGTGTAGTAGTACCCACACAAGATCTGAGCACTAACTAAGTTTGCTTTCAAGGGCACTTACACCATAGTATGAAGTACCTTCTTTTACGCGCAGCGTAACACCTTTACCTGCCCACAAGAACGGTGGGCAGGCAGTATGTATTAATTTGCATTTTGCTTTTTCTTCCCAATGACAGTTACTACGTGTTCAGAAGCAACCGTATGTATATATTTTCCCCAATGCTCACACAATAGGTGTGCATTAATAATTTTTCACTTCACTTTATTATAGGTCCGGCACAGAGTGGTACACGAAGGGCTGGTCCCTTTGTTGTCCTGAAGAAAAGGTTTAGGGGATACCTTGAAACATGTTGACATAATACAAGGGATTATAATTACATAAGTTACATTTCCCTTTTATTAACCCCTTTTTATCCCTACCAACTAGGAGCAGGAATAAAACAATAGCTCACTAGTTAGGTAATTTTTAAAACATCACTTACACCACTCCCCCTACACTGCACGACACATAGCCTCACAAGGTAAGTGCTCCTACGTAAATCCGCAAGTCGCAGCACGCCCCAATCAGTAGATGTTTGGGATGGCCCCAATGATGAAGCATGTCACCTAGGGGCAACCCTGGGTGAGTGAGGGGACACAAGAAAAGAAATTTTTCTTTTCTACCAGTAGAGGTGGCCTTCACCCCAATTGGTGAACCCGCCCTTGTTTCTTGGCTAGGTTCTTTTGATCCGTCACCTACGGATTCTTTTTGATGTATTCTGAGTCTTAAGTTCATCATAAATCTAAATAGACTTATTTGAGTTTCAAATTCGTTGGAGTGGTGTCGGGACAAATGATGTTCCTTTCTGTAAAGTTTTCAATTGCAGCTGTGTCAACTGACTGCTAGAAATATTTGACATAGTTTTCTGACTCCTGGTAGACTTTGCTATGGGCTGTTCCTTTGTTTTTAGGTCTCGCCTGAGCCAGCGCGCATGCTCTGCGAGGCTTTTAGTAAGGACTTTAAACTGGGAATACAAGCTTGTGCGTGTGCTTTTTTTTCATCACCCGCTATTGGCCTTTGCATGCGTCTTTCTAAGAAAGACGTACAAAAGGGGATGATGGACGGAACGCTTGAGCCAATCAAACACTCACCCCCAGTCAACTGATCTGGGTTTAATCCATCATTCTTTAGCTCACTCCACCACCCCAGTTCAGACATGGCCATATGCAAATCAGTCTGACCCTGTGCCTCATGGGAACAGTCCAGCCCGAACTGCCAAGCCATGTCTTCCCTGGACCGGAAACCAGCATCCTAGGACCGGTTTCTGGCATTTCAGCCGTCCCTTGCTCACTTTGCCACTGGATTCAAGCAAGCCTGGCTGATGACGGCTGGAATGCCAGAAACCGGTCCTAGGATGCTTGTTTCCGGTCCAGGGAAGACATGGCTTGGCAGTTCGGGCTGGACTGTTCCCATGAGGCACAGGGTCAGACTGATTTGCATATGGCCATGTCTGAACTGGGGTGGTGGAGTGAGCTAAAGAATGATGATGGATTAAACCCAGATCAGTTGACTGGGGGTGAGTGTTTGATTGGCTCAAACGTTCCGTCCATCATCCCCTTTTGTATCGCTTTCTAAGAAAGACAGCACGTAATTGGCCAAAGGCGGTGCATGTCCCGCCTTCTCTCTCCCCTGGCCTAGGGTGCTCGGGAGCGAGCAGCAGCGCGGCCGTGTGCCATCTGTTTTTAATTAGCAGCAGCGGCGCGCAGAGTGCCAGATGGAGGGCAGGCTGCATTCCATTCTCAGGTTACTAGTTTTTTTTATGCAATCATTGGCAGGGCACTGGCTGAGCAGTATTAGAAATGTCCCCAGGAAGGCACTACACCCTGTTGATTCCCTTGTCGATTACGGTGAGTTAAATTCCATTTAATTTACAAGAGCGGATTGCATGCGGCGTGTAGATTGGCTTTAGCGCGTTAGGCATAATACTTGAAAAGCCTTATAGTGGCGCGCAGTGAGCAAAGCTTGAGACAGCCTCGTTCTAGTGTAGCACTGGCCTCTAATGTGAAATACAGGCATCGTAATCCAGTTTACGCCACCGTCCAACCCACCAGTGCAGGTGTAAAACCGCTGCAACACGTAAAGTGACTTCCCTCTACCTAGCGCTTGATCCCGCACCCCTGCCTTTTCTAGACGCTATCAATCAGACGTTACTGTTAACCAACTCAATCGTCGGTCTGTGTCGGCACTGCTTGGGTACTACGGGGAAACCTTGCCTGGTTAATCTTTACTGTGCGGTCATTAGGCACCAGGACACCTTGATTCTGTTCCCTATAGCCTGGTGCGCTACCCTCCGGCCTTGTAATCTTGCTGCAGTCCCCTCCTTGCGGGCTGTTGGCTTATCCTGCAGTGCCCTCTGCTTGCTCCTCTTGGAGGCGGCGTGACTCTGCCTGTCCTCATGTAGTAAGTGATTGGCGGGGCTGCGGGAGACCCGGGCCCCGGTGCTTCAGCTTTCCCATACTGTTGACCCTGTGGCTTCAGGGCACCGACTGTTTCTGTAGGCCTCGCACTTCTTCCTCGAGTTTGGCAACCTGCTGATCTTGTGTGCAATGGGTAATGTTACTGGAGGCCTGACACACTTACCCAGCGATGGGAGTTTCATTACCCCTCGACCCGTTTGGCAGCTGAAATACATCGTTCACAGCAACTTGTTTGCTTTTCACCACAGGATACAAAGGAGGCTCACTTTAAATTCAACAACCTAGGCCTTGTGGTGCGGGTGAGTCCAGCATGAACCTTACACACTATGAGCACACCGCATGCTTTGAAGTCATGCAAGATTTAAGTATTTCAACTCATTGCTTACTGTCAATGGTCTGATTTTATTTTCTACATCACCTATTTTGGTCTGTCAGTGATTGGTCTTGCAAGTTAATGATAGAGGCTGCCACTTCTGTGTCTGCAAGCTTTCCTTGGCTGCCCCTACACCACTTCAAGGTAACATACTGTTTCCAGTGCCGCGAGCTAAGGCATGTTCCCCACTTTTGCAAGCTTCCCTCAGCTGCCCCTACACTACTGAAAGCACCGGCACTCTGGTCTCTGTTTGCCCTCCCACCTGTGAGATGAAGGAAAAACTGCAGCAGACGTCAATGGTAACTGGGTAACCACCATATCATGAGCCCTCCTTAAGAGTAAACAAATGCGAATGGTAAGGTACATGTTGTCTTCATTGAGCGGGCTGCGAGAGAGTGGTAGGGAGCGCTGTGCTACCACTTTCCAGACACTGCACCTGGGATGTCTCAGACAATGCTGGCGCTCCCTGACTTAATTAGCCTGGGGTGATAGCTTCCATTGTAAACTCCTGTCTCATGAGAGGAGTTCGGCTTGCAAGTCAGTTTTACCAGTGTCTGAAAATGCTGTGGTTCTCCTCTCTCTTTCTCGCATCCATCCAATACCCACCCATCCATCCATCACTTCTGTCCTTTTCTCATCCATCCAATGTCCTACTACTCATCCATCCTTCCCTTCTGTCTTACTTTCATCCATTCAACATCCTCCTCCTCTCCATTGATCCATACATCACCTCGTCTCCTCCCATCTAGCCAATGGCAAATCATCCATCCCTTGTGTCCTTCTCTTGTCCATTCAACATCCTCCTCATCTCCATCTATGCATCACCTCTCTCCTCATCCACCCATCTGATACATCCATCCTCTTCTGTCTGCTCAGTACATCCATCCACCCATTCCATCCGATCCATCATCCATCACCTGTCCTCTCATCCATTCAGCGTCCACCTCCTCTCCATCCACCCATTCATCCCCTCGTCTCTCCTCTCATCCATCCAGCGTCCGTTCGCCCGTCCAACCATTGTCGTCCTCTCTTCTCTCATCCATCATCTGTTCTCTTCCCCTCATCGAAAACCCGATGTGCACTATTACATTGTTCAGCCGTGCTTGTTTCAATGCGTGTCCCATAAGTGTTTGTGAGTTACAGAGCTGTTGAAATCAGAGTGATGGTTCCCAGTGGAAAAAATGTACACTGTTAATAGTTTGTATTATAGCAGAGATTACAAGACAACTGTGTTGTGAGCTGCGACCACCCAAATATTCCACATCCCTGCCAAATAAGGGGCAATTCAGGAATGTTAACACTGCGACCCTGAAGTGGCCCACCCACTGTTTGGACTAGTAAAGATGGTTCTTGAGTGTGTCTGTGCAGCAGGAACAGAAATATTTATATATAGGTTCACATGGTGATGAAGCATGGACTAAATTCTTTTCACTAACAGTTTTAAATAGATAAACCCATTTTAAATCAAAGTATCCACTGGTAGGCTGCTAACGAGGATGTTTTCCTTTTGTAGTACGTTGTGAACTGAATCACCTTCCTACATTTCTAAAGCTATACCAAACAATCATTAGAACAGGCAGGAAGAAGGTGCCAGCATTGCAAGGACAAAAAACTAAAAGACCTTTTTGTATGTTAATTATTTTTTAAATACTGTTGTTCAGTTGTACATAATGTGTTCTTGGTTAAATAAAGGGTAACAAAAATGCTAATACTATTTTATGATTACTATTCAACATGCGGCACAGCTGTTGCAATGCTCTACAGCATAGTTTAAAGACATTGGCAAAGTCAATATCTCTGGCTAAACTCTTATAAGATCCAAAAGGCGAGACCTATTGGCTATGCCAATGCTTGTTGTAACCTTGTCCTCTCCGGGTTCGATTGCGACGTCTCGGCCTCTCCCTAAAGAAGGAGCATCTGACGTAGATTGGTTTAAAGATGATTGACCAGCATTCTCGGAGTGTGATACCTCTTGGTTAGATCTATCTTGTGTATGTTTGTCCACAGACTTATTGGATGTTGAGCTTTCGCCATCAGATATTGTAGAGAAGTTTTTGTTGGCGACGTCGAGCGTAAATGTCCGCCCAATTATATACTTCTCACATTTTGTAGTCTATGGTATCACGCTTGAATTTGCGAATTTTTATTTCGTTGATTTCTTTAGTATATTGGTCCAATTGTGTATTAATGTCAGAGTTTTGTCCCATTCGTCTTTTGTCATGTTATTGGATAGTTCCTGTTTTAATTGACTGATTTCTTTATTCAATTCATCTAACATTTTGGATAATTCCTCTAAGATCAATAGTATTAGATCAAGTGAGCATTTGTTTAAGATGGCTTACCACCGTTCTGTAAATTTTGGATTGTTTTTGCATAATGTTGATTTCAGTGAAATGCGTAGACCTCTTGGAATATGTTGAACTCTGATAGTTGATTAAAATGCTTGCATGGAGACATTGGTTTACTTCTCTTTTCGTAATATACAGTAGTTTGATATTGCTTTGTATGGATCCAGTGCTGGCTGTAACTGTATCAACTTCATTGAACAATGAGTAGATTCGTTATGCTTCATCTAAGGTGAAACCAAATGTATCCGCTCTGTTATCAGTGATGTTGGAAATTTCCTCAAATGACATCTTGAAAGTTGGGTGCATCCTGCTTTACATCAGAAAATTGTAAACACACAAACAAGTGAAGGCGCACTCCTGAATTATATCCTTTAAGCGTTAAGTTATTTTCAAAAAAGTGTAGGGTGCAAGTGGGTATCACCCTCTGATCTAAGGGTGTGGGTGTATATATGCAGTATCAGCATTATTCTAAAGAGCATAGCGTCCCCACATTGCACTCCAATTCGATCCTTGAATTTCTTTTTTAGGGGTGGCAGTCGAAGTGAAGCGGTGGGCCCCCAGATGCCCTGTGGACAGGAAACTGATTGAGTAGCTGTAGTGTTCCTGCTACTACACAGTACTGCGGTGTAGCACTGAGAGGACGGGACGTTGCTTCAAGAGAGGTGAGCAGGGAAAGAGTGCTAGTGCACGTCTAGGGCACCTGACTCAAATCAGGCAATAGGTGGCATGCCAGCACTACCTCTCTGTAGCCTAACCTGCTTGATAGTGCATCTCTGGGCCGATAATGCTATCCTGGGGACACCCCCATCCCACAACAGTTCCCTCGTTATCGCGTCCACTTCCCTAAAGAATCCATCTGGGGCTCAAATGGGGTGTTCTGCAGGACCTATAAGAATTTAGTTAAGTGGATCATCTTATTCAGGGCCACCCTACCCAACATCGTTTGGGTGGGAGGGGGGGAGGGAGCCGTCGCCAGTGTTTGACGCCATTGTGATAATTCTAGAGGACCCTACCAAGATTGTTTGGTATAAAACCTGTCCTGGTCTGTTGTCACAAAGATCCCTCAATATCTGAACCCCGAGGCACCCATATCGGTGGGAAATCTCATTCGCCTCCCGGTCCCCGTTTTGTCTGGAATAGTTTACAGATTTGGTCCAGTTTGAGGATTCCAGCTCCATTAAACCAAAGCCATTCCAGAAATTCTCTATACAGTAACTCTATCCAAGCCATGAAAGACTGGCCAAGCCCAGCTTAAACATGACGCCCACAAGTATGGCCACGCCACAGAATCCAAGGCATTTTCAGTGTCTAGGGAAAGGAGAATGGCCAGCTCCCGCACCTGCTTTAGATGCACCAGACAACCAAAGAGCCTCCTCAGATTATACCTTGTTGCTCTGTATGGCATAAAGCTGGATTGATCCAGAGCTATCAGCGTGTCCACCACCCCTATCAGACAATTGGCCAGTACTTTAGTTTTGATATTCAGCAACAAGATCAGCCTATACGGGGCACACTCCTCTCTTGGTTTCCTGTCTTTATGGATAAACATTATCGTAGCCTGATGCCAGCCAATCCCTGTGGAGCACTCGTTTGCTGCATCCAGTGTGGCCTTGAGTGGTTCTAGATTTCACACATTTATAATATTAGACTAGAAATCTGTTAGGACCCAGAACTTTCTGAGTATGCATCTGGGTTATCACCTCTGAAATCTCCATTTCTGTGATTTCTGCCTCCATGGCAAGTCTCTGCTCTGCTTCCAGGTGGGGCTCCGGGCGGTACCTCACTAAATCGGCCTGAACCCCACTGGCTCGCTTTATCTTCGTTTGGTACAGTCTTTTCAAATGGGCAACAAATGCGCGAGCTATGCCTGCCGCTGTGGTTTCCAGGGTCCAATCCTGGCCCTATACTCTATGTATCCATCTCTGTTTCTCCTCCCTTGGGCCAACCAAGCCATTAACTTCCAGGCACACTGGTATAGGCAAGCCTCCTTACTTCAAAAGAGAGCCCTTGCCCGTGAGTGGCCAGGGCCTTACGTTCCTGCCTGAACGCCTCGATATGTCTAGCTGCCACCTCAGTGGGAGCAGCAATATAATCAGCCTCCCCATGCGTCCATTGCTGTTCTAATTCCCCTCACTACTTTTTCATGATCCTTTAATTTTCCAGATATATGGGCTATAAACGGGCCCCTCTTACTGATTTTTAGGCCTCCCATAGAGCTGTGTTGGAGCTAACGAACCCCAAATTTTCCCGGAGACAATTCTCAGTTTCATGAAGAATAAGCTTCTACGTATTCCAGTCGGTCAGCTCCTAAGGGTCCAATCTCCACCCCCCTCCCCGACTGTGTAGGAGGGACCAAAGTGTGGTCACAATGGGAGAATGATCTGAAATACCCCTTGGAAGGTAGCGTGTTTTCCCAAATATCCCTTGCTGGTGCGTGGGTCAAGCAAATAATCTATTCTGGACAAGGAGCACATTAGGTTTGATGCGTATTAGTACTGACGCTGTGTTGGGTGGGTTTCCCTCCATATATTCACCAGGTCTGTCACCGCTAAGGTGGTGTGCAGGCGTTTATCCGGCCTGGGTGGTCTGCCGAACTTGGTCACTCTGTCTGGGTCCATGTTAAGGGTGAGCCTGAGTTTCCCTCCCACTTCTAGGACCCCATCAGGCATCTTATTTCTCTAATCTCTTTATCCCCTTTAATTGCAGACCTGGTGGGTAATATCAGGAAGCCACCGCTCTGTCTATGCCATTCCAGTGACCTCTAACTCCAGCATAGTATCCCTGCCGATCCACCCAGCTATTGGTGATTTGTAACGCTAGGGATCTGTGGGCCATCATCGCTGTCCCTCTTGACCCTGTTGTGAAACCCACGTGAACCGGCACCCGATACCTCCCCCTTCCCAAGAACCCAGAGGTTTTTTCTGCCAGGTGTCTGCAGCAGTATAATGTCTGGGTCTTGCCTGTTCAAAAAGTATGCTGCCCAGGCCATCCATGTTCCAGGACAATAGTTTAAGGGTCCGCCTGTCTGTGGGGTAATGCTCCCTGGATGTTGGCAAAGTTTCCATTTCCATATGATGGCATGCTCCTTGAGTGGTGCTATTGTGCCCAGGTACAGTATTCTGTGGACCACCATTTCCCCCCCCGTCCCCCAACTCTCCCTTTGCACATCCTTGTGCTGCAGTTTCCAAACACCCCCCCCCCCCAAATGCCCAAGGTGTCTGTGGCCTCCCACATCTAACATTCCTAATCTGAACAAAGAATACAGAACTAGTACTGAAAGGGGTGAGTCGTGACCCACAGAATAGTCTTAGCACCCTGGCACTATCTCCCCCTTGGGGTCGGGGGTCCTTCTCCATTCAGCATGGACCGCCACTCTCCGAGGTCACTAGCTCTGTTTTTGGGGGCGGCGGAGGTAAGCAAGTCATGTATGTCAACTACCACCATCCCCCCACGAACAAGTCTGCCGCCAGACCCCCACCTCCCCTTCCCCCTAACTAACAAAACGGCCATCGGCAGACATCCCCTCCCGGCCCCCTCGCTCTTACCTGCACCGGGCGTCAAACTTAGGGTCCACCCCGGGTGGCAGTAGGTATAGCTACGCCAATGCTCCAGTGGCTGCTCATGATACCACCACGATCCCCATACTCTTCACCCCCCACCCTCCCCGACAGCAACCGGGGAACTATAGTTTTTCAGGCCTTAGTTAGTGGGTTAGAATGCTTGTTTCCATGAGCCCGGATTGCCGGAGCTCACTTCAGGCGTCGAACTCCATGCAACCTCAGGCCATGTCCTCCAGTTTAATTTTTTTTTAATTATTATATTTTTTAGATGCCATCAGCAAAGTCGTGCACTGAGCATTGCTAGCAGCATGAGTTATGGTATTGAATACCATAACTGGAAAGTGTCCGTGTTTTTTCAGCTTTGTGTTTGCTAACTTTTAACTTTTTTTCTGTAAATTTCAGGTTTTTTTTTATGCTTTGCTGCAAAACCTGCCAATTGCATATATTGCTCTGCAGGCACAGCATAGGTAGGCCACAGAAGCCCTACACCTGCTCACCTGTGCACCCAACGAATGCCTTCAGCCAACCATAGCCTTGATTGTTTTATCATTTTTTATTAGAAATTACGATCTAAAATTGTGCTTTTTTGAAGTACAGTATGATACTGTGTAATTGCAATTTTACCTTGGCAGATTTACTTTTTCTGTTTTTTACTCCCATTTCTTTCACCCGAGTCCGACCAAACCCCCCCCCCGTCCACTGGTAGAAAATTTGACAGAAATCAGAGTTCTTGGAAATCGCAATTTTAAACGGCTAAAGTATGCCCACAAAGTACTTTTTAAAATGATAACCAAAAAAACTACAGAATGGATTTACACCAAACCATCAACTGCACACTTTCGGAATAAGGTTCTCCCTATATTGCAGGTTTGGCTTATATCCGTTCAGCCTTTTTTGCTATAACTGGGAGCGATATTTCCCAAAGGAACTAGAATGGGAAAACACATCTTTGTGAGCTCCTCGCTTAACTTTTCGACGTAGCACAAAATTGCATGAAAGTTGACAAACTGGACCTTAGGGGCTTATGCCTATAAGTGCCAAATTTGGTACAGATCCAACCATGGGGTTTAAAGTTATAAGCAAACCAAAAATTTTACTTTTTATGGGAGCTGTGGCTGAACCACAACTACACCACTGTATTAATGTATATTTGAACAACACAACATCGATAAATTACACATGCAAACAAAGAAATGATACTGTGTCCGTAAAGATGCTATCCATACTGTCAAAGTTGAGGTGATCTGTGATGTCCCCACTGCTGTCATTGATACTCTGTGATGTCATCTCTCCCATCGTGGGTGAGGTCATGAGGAATACATTTGGCGTGGGAGTGATGATTTGCTCAATTAACCATAATAAGCCAATTTCGGGTGTGTGTTTAGTAACCATAACCACTTTAACTGTTTTTATGGGAATTTGAGTTTTTTAAACGTATATTAATATAATGTAAGCAGAAGAAAGTAGAACTCATTGTGTCACACACACTCACAGATCTCTCTCTGACAGTACCTCTTTGGGGCCTTCTCATGCTTTTTGATCAAACCCTTTGGTCCAAACTCTAGGGCTGGTTCAAGTGTTTCAATTTATTATCGCCTGTTACCTGCAATACAACAAGTTTGACTTGTAGTTTAAAATTGTGAAAGGCATTATGTGCTGCACCTTTGG
The DNA here is from genome assembly GCA_963921515.1 of Calotriton arnoldi. NCBI lineage: Eukaryota > Metazoa > Chordata > Amphibia > Caudata > Salamandridae > Calotriton > Calotriton arnoldi. The sequence goes on along the minus strand of CAWUFW010002697.1, from coordinate 414,488 downwards.
AATCACATGTTTGGTGTTGTAATGGTAGGATACTATTATCTTACAATACAATCCAGGTTTATTGGCTTTAACTTTGAGGATTACAGAGCTCCACGTATTCATAGGTGTCGTAACACTTTTACGTAGGGGTGTTTGTGTGTCAAACGGTGTTGCAAGCCCATGTCCTCCTGCCCTCTCTGAGGTTTCCTCCAGTAGGAGGTCTCTCTTGGACAGCTCTTCAAGCCTTGTGAAGCCTGAGATGTGCACCTCGTTTTACTCCAGGTGCAGGTCACACTGTTCAGTAATCGGTGCGACTCTGCTCTCCAGACTTGTCTGTCACCCTGTCTCAACCTGAAGTCTGTGCTCCTGTTGCTCTCCTAGGTCACCCTTTTCCTATGTTTCAATGCTCCACTGTGATTAAGTATTCTACTGTTGTGTAGTTCCTTTAAGCAGTCTGTCACATTACAATTTGTTATGTGCTGTGTCTGTAGTGGAGTGTCAATCTTTGGTTCAGCTTCATTTGCTAGCGGGTTCAAGTAGGGTGACCGAGTGAATGTCTGAACCTCTGGTGCGTTGGGCTCTTCTCCAGATACCGAGAAGAGCCTTCATGGCCGAGGCCTTTAGTCCAGGCTGGCAAAGCAATCTAAATCCAAAAGAAAGAAATACACAACTATACCACTTATTGTTGTGAATGAACTTTGTGTCTTTAGTGCTGTGGTTCACTGGGAGCTGTGACTGCCCTCCCGCGCCATCCAAAATAAATAAAAATCCATGGAGAGAAACCGGTTTCAAATAGTATATTTTGTTTACCAACTGTTTAAAAAAAAAAATAAAAATAAAATAATAATAATTTTATTGGCATGTTGTGTACAAACATACAAATGTGCATAGAGCATGACGCCATCATAGACCGGTTACTTCCCGTTGCAAGTAGCGTGGTCTGGGCAAAAATACACTTGTTTGTAGCTAATAACCAGTAAACCACAACAGTTCCAGAAATAAATGAAGTCTAGGTCTACACCAGTAGTTCTTAAGCTGTAACGTGTTCACACGGCTGAGTCACTACTGAAAGCCAGGGAACCTCGGAACACTTAAACACAGAAACAGGTAAGACATCAAATACAAAAATTATGACCTATTTAATTTATAGGCTAAAAATAGAAATTTTAACGGAAAGGCTGGAACTTTTTAAAATTTTAGTTTTATTTCTAAAAGATACCATGTAGTTTTATTTTTAAAAGATGAAGCGATAAGCTAGTCACTAGTTTTTGCACCTACAGCATGCTCTTTTATGTCGGCATGGACCAGTGCTTCATGTGAGGCCACCAATCACGTGACTTTTAGCTAACAATTTTAAATCCTTTCACGTTTACAGAGCGTTTTAAATTTTTACATTTTGCCTTTTTTATGCATATATGCTTAATTTATCTGCTGATATTAGTGTGGAAACAGTTGCCCAAACCCTCAGAAGACATCACTGACCACAGGTAAAGAACCGTTGGTCTACACTATATTTCAGTAAAAAGAGAAAATAGAAGTATAAAAAAAGGAGAAAATAATTTGATAAGAATGACCAGAAACCCCCACAGGAGAGGGTTGCGCCTGGCAACTAGCTTTAAAGGCCGTTTTCCTTTATGCTCCTGGTTTTGCCCTGGCCAGCTTCCTGTTTCACATGCATGCTGGGCTTGGAGTGGGCAACGGAGGACAGCAGAGCACTGGCAGATATTGCCAGAAAGGATTTAGGCACCATGGAACGCAGCGCAGGCGCGAAAGAAGCAGTCTCTAAACGTTATTTCCAGATACAAGATGGTGAATGCTCCATAGATGGTGAGTTCCTTGGGCCTGCGACTAGGCGTGAGCCTTGGATAGAGTCCCTGGGGCATTGCGGATTGACGTAGAGAAGCCACTAAATGGCATCGATGGTCTCTTCTTGACAAAGCATTTTGAGTTTTGGTATAACCAGAGCCACCATAAGAAACCTTTTTAGCGGTGGTGGTTGCAGAGGGCAGGGCCACAGGGGGAGTCTTTTTGAATTCGAGTGGGCCCGACTATGGTGTAATGGTGGTATGTGTTGGAGTTGGAGAGTAACAGCCAAAAAGGCAAGGATGGGTGAACAGGATTTTCTGCAGCCCACACTTGGAAGAAAAAAATGTTAGTGCCAGCCTGCGAGTTGCAGGCGGGTGCTAAAGAACAGATTGTGGGTTTGGACTCCATTAGGAGGAAGTAGGACAAGGTGGTAATATCAGTGCAAGCATTGGAAACACAATTTGAGAAGAGTTATGCATGCCATGGGTTGAATCTGTAATAGATTATAGGTCTTGATGACTTGGCTGCTGAATGCAATCTTTGGTTGAAAATAACCCCAAAGTTTGTGATTGTCTTAAATGGAGTTGGGAGATTCCCCTAGGTGCAGAATGAAAGTGGTTGTAGAACATAGGAAGGAACCCACCAATAGGGTTCACGTTCTATCCCCATTCGAGGGCATCCATTGTTCTCTGCCTAAGTATGGGATGGTCTGGAGGCGCACTGGGTGAGGTGCCTGCACTCTTTCTTTACTCCACTCCAAGGTCAGCTGAGTTTTGGCTGCCAGCATGCTATTGTGGTAATACAGGACCGAGCTGAAACATCAACAGTTGATACAACCGGTTATGATGTTGCCTGTCCGAAAAAAAAGTAACATTTCAAAGGAACTTCCTCTTGGACCTTTATGAAGACTTCTAGAACTCTTTCACCCACTCCTCTACAAATAATGAAACCTAAAAATCGCACCTAGGATGTTATGCCTCAATGTTCTTTTTTCAGCCCTTGCAGACTAGTGGCTTCTGGGTGTGTCATCTTACCTGTGTTGATTTCCTCTTTGTGTCTTTATAATTTTGTGTAGAAAATTAGCATTGTTAAATTATGGAATATGTTTTGACAACTAATGTCTTTGCTGATGCATTGATTTTATCTTTTAATCTTACAGAATTAAATTAAATTTCCAAAGAAAAATAAAATATATGGTTAAGGTGTCTCTGTGAGGGATATCACAGAGCTTTGCCAATATTTTGTAAGAATATTGGTAATTGTGTGGAGATTAATGGAAGCAATGTAAATTCGTTGAGAGGGAAAGTAATTTAGCTGCGGAGTAACCCCCTAAAAATTCCCATCAATGAACTTCCAAGGAGACATCTGCATCGTAAACTGGTCTAAGAAGCGGTATTAGAGATGTCATCAATCCTATAGGAATACATCTTCGATTTGTTCTGTAGTAGTCTTTTTTTTTTTTCTTTTTTTTTCTTTTTTTAACTGCAACAAACAAAATGTAAGATGATTTTTGTAAATGTATTTATAAAAAACAGATGGTGGCAAATAAGCCCTCTTTTCAGCATACTCTTGTTAAAAGTGAGCCATGGAGAAATCCTAATTTTCTATACAAACTATTCCCTTTGTAAGAAATCACTGTAGTCTGTCTCTCCTCCAGACTAGGTGATTATCCTTACGAGAAAGGGCTGGAGTGATTGTCTCAACCAAAATAGCTAACGTGCAAGAGGACCGAGCAGTAGTAGTGTCTTCTCCACATGATATGATGATCTGTTATAGGAGAGGGCTGGAGAATGACTCCTCTTGATTGAATGGTGGTCTCCAAGGGAGGTGTTGCCCTCCTGCATAAAGAGGTAATGTATTAACTAGTTGCCACCAAAGATTCAAGGATGTAAATAGGAAAAAATCATACTAACAGATGCATTTGTTTTATCAAACAATTTGTGAATAAATGGGTGAATATCTAAAAAGTAACAATCATTCCCAGTGGGATAAAAAATATATCTTGACTGCATAATTGACAAGTTTAAAGTCTACAAATTGGCAACCTCGTGATGACATGAATAGTCTAAAAGCTATGAATATCAGCAAGCTGTGATCCTCTTCACGCTGGCTGAAAGGTAGGCATAGAGGTAGTTAAGGCTGCTGACGGGATTTACCTTGGAATTGGAGGATGTTGGTGCTCAGTGTTTGTTGGGACACAATGTGGATGGTGAATAGGATGAAACACTTTCTTTTTAACATTGGGCTCTGCTGAAAATTCTTTGGCTGCTTATGCATTGATTATTTGTCCTAAATTAACAAAACCAAAACTGGGTTTGTACTCCAGTTCTTTCTAATGGGAGGGAGGTCTCCTGGTCCTTTGTTTTTGAGTGATGATAAAAAAGACATATCTGGTGTTGCTGAATTTTCCATCTGCAAGTCTGGCTTTGGCAGACTGATTCTCTCGGATCTTGGTACAAAGAGTTAGGCTTTCGGCATGTCCAGTGCCAGAGCCCAGTGCTTTTTCTGGCATCCGCACACCAAGGGTTGCAATCCTGGGATGTAATGACGCACTTTGTAAATACCTACACGGTTAAGTTCAGTATTTTACCAGGTGTAATATTATTTCCACATTCCAATCTATGCACCTCCAAATAACGTGGTGAAAACATGTTTTCTCCTCCCTGAATCTGCAGTGCATGTCTGCATGAATTGCGCCAGGTTTTGACAAAAATAGTGTGAGGAAAAACATGGAGTGCGCTACTATCGCACCAGCTGGAAGCCTGATTTGGACATATTTGGTGGCCCCTTGGCCACCTTCCTTGACCAGACGCACCTCCTGCACACCAATCTTGTGTCTGGCAAGTCTGTGTAGTGTGCTGCATTCTGGTCGGATTCACACCTCTGCAGTAGCTTGCGACCTGATAATCACTGTGGAGTATTATGACCTGACCCCCAAATAGAAATGCATTGTACGGAACCCATCTGGCATTACAGCTGTAAACTTAATCTTCCGAAAACTGACAAACTGCACGAGTTCCATCTCTCTGAGAATGAATCCAGCAAAAACTGAATTCCTCTTACTCTGCTCCATGGAAAAAACCCACCAGTGCAAAAATGACCAAGTCTCAAACTCCAGCATCACTCCAAAACTGGTGCCTCCTGACAAATCATTGGGTTTCACTGTCGCCTGAAGTCCCACTATAGGACCTCACGTTGAGCAACCTACTAGATCACCTCTTGCCAACTGTTCCTACTAAAGATACTACAACCAGACATCCCTGAGACTGACTTCAGAGCCGCGGTACAGGCTCTAGTTGTGTTGCAGGGATTCTGCACATACACAGAACTATGCGCAGGATTATGAGACCTCGGTGCATAGGGGCTGTGCCTTGCTACCACCTTAGTGCCCACGAGCCCAGGACCGACTAGCTATAGTGCCTCACTTGCTGTCCTACTCACAAACAGAGAAACAAATGATTAGACACCCCAGAACACAACACTCCCAGATCTCTCAGGAATCGCGGTAACAAGACACACCTATTTGCTCACACTCTCGTACTTGTCCACAATAAAATCTGACAGAGACACGAAGATAGTTTAAATTATTTATTTTAACTAACGTGCTCTAAAATGCAGTATACGTGCCACAACAAACAAAGATCCATAACACCAATATTGTTAGCATTGCAGTAAGGCCATATATCATAAAGGAGACGTCATTATACAAAGACTATGGAGAAAGGACTACAGTGCCTATGCTCCCTCCCCTTGGCAAGAAGAAGTATTATATAATAGAAGATCTCTGGGCTTTGTCAGCAGACCCCCCCATACCTCGGGCCATAGATCGTATTTCTACATCACAGGTGCAGGTTGCTCTTCTCCCTGGAAATGTCCCTCTCCAAGTGTGTGTTTCCTAAGCATGCATCCCCATAATATCAAAGTACGAGTCTCCAGCAGAAACAGCTGCATTGGTATGTTTTGTCTAGGTGCTAGGGCCTGACCAGAACAGAATAACCAGGGGCAGTGTTTATTGACCTTGCTCACAATGTTCAGACTGAACTCCAGGAACAGGCAGAGAACGAGCACAGCCGAGAGTTCTCATGTGAAAGGCATAAACAGTGTCTTGCAAAAATAAAGGCATGTAGTAACGTGCGCAAAAGCAGCATCATGGCTTCAGGGCTCATGCTAACTTAAAGATGTCGACAATGTCCCTAGCGACCACGCGACACCCTCCCCTTGTCCAGGTTGTAGTGCATAGACAAACAGAATTCAATGATCAGCAGAGCCAAAAAAACGAAATATTCGAAATTGAAAAAGAAAAATCCCCAAATTTTCTAAAAAAAAAAAAAATTATTTATATATATATATATATATATATATATATATATATATATATATATATATACACTTATACGTGCTAGTTAGAAAAATTCAAAAGATCACGTGCACCGTGGAATGCAAGTTGTTCCAAAAAGGCATCATTGTCGTTCATAAAAAAGAGGGATGCCATCCAATTCAGTAGAGTGAAGGAACAATCGTGTTCTTCGTAATCCAGAGCATCCAGTAGCAGAATAGTGCAACTTGCGTGATGTTCAATGAAACTCTCCTGTAAGAGGCGCTTGGCAGCCTCACAGGTATCCCAACAAGCCAATTATCCAAGTGCAGCCGCACGCATCATACGGGCGTCACCAGAACAGTCCTGGTCATGGGCCAGCAAGGGACCCACCAACAGATCATAATCCGGGTCAGCACCCGGATTATGATCTGCAGTGTCAATAACAGATGAAACAATATTGTCCAAAGTGTAAATACGAGAAGACAAAGTATTAATGCTGTTGTCGAACACATCTAAAACTTTACGCAAGTTGTCTTGATCTAGTTGTCGCAATCTGAAAGCTGCCTCTATTTGGGACAGTTTCCAGATTTCATTATATGCTGCATATGCAAAACGTTTGGACGAGGGGACCTTGGACCCAAAGGTAAATCTGTCAGATCAATGTCTCCAGATAAACGTGAGAGATGTTGTTTCACAGACGACAAAGATGACTGTCCCAACCATTGTTGACATAATTTACCCACAGAATATGTGGTAACTGTATGTGTTTGTGGAAAATGAGGATCTGGTCTACTGAGAGTAAATCCATTAGATGAATTCGAGAAACTCAACTGGCAAGCATTAGTACTGAGGGGCCGTATTAACCAGCCAAAGGGATGAATAGTGGACGAATTAAGGGTACAATTGTGGACCATACCGTGTAAGTCCTCTAGAGAATAATTTGTATATTGCTGCCAGTCGTCATAAGCTGCTAATGACAGGAACGAGGGAGAATTCAAATTTTTAGCAGTAGCTAAACCAAAACATGTAGTTTGTTGCACAGTCTGATTCAGAAATATCAGCTGTGATGGTATCAAACACGCACGATGCAATGATTAAGTTCCCTGCACCTGCCAATCTTTGGTACCCCATATTGATTTCAAATCAATAGTGTCTTTCCAATAATCATAACCTTTTAAGGATAAATCGGTTATGAAAGTCGAATATACCAATTTAGTATGGATCAGCATGAATTTCGTGTGTTTGTGCACTCAATTTATAACAATAGGATCTTGATAGATTTTAGCTTGAAAAGTAGGCAAACTTATTTTTCTGTGTTTGCTAACTACCTTGAAATGGAGCAGGACAATGTTCCCATTGCGTATAATTAACCTGATTTCGGACTGTATTTGACTTGTGTAAAAAAATGATTACATAACGTTGGAAACAGAACAAATCAGCATAATTTGCAGAATTCAAATACAAATCCTCAGCTTAAAAAGCAGTGTAATATCTTAAATCTGAAAACAACAAATGTACAGCATCAACATCCCAGTCGGAATGCATCCCAGGTGTGATGACGTCACCTAATGAGACACAAAAGACTTATGGCATTTGAATCGTTTGTCGGGCCGTAGATTTCATATGGAACTTTATGCCAGACAATGCCATCAACCGCAGGAAACGCTGAAACATTAACAAGCGTTTGAACCCTCTTCTTTACATGAGATGACGTGTGTGGGGCCAACACACCATCAACCAAATGTACATCAGAGCGTTCAGGCAAACAATGACCATTAATTAAAAGAAAAAATACAGTCACAAATCCAATCCACATGAAGAGCAATACCATTGCAAGCACCATCCAAACGTAGGTCCTAGGAACAGGCAGAGAATGAGCACAGCAGAGAGTTCTCATATGAAAGGCATAAACCGAGTCTTGCAAAAATAAAGGCATGTTGTAACGTGCGCAAAAGCAGCATCATGGCTTCTGGGCTCATGCTAACTTAAAGATGTCGACAATGTCCCTAGCGACCACGTGACCGTTCTCTCCTGGAGAGCAGCAATGCTCTACACTAGGTCTCCTGAAATCCATCCAGCATTCCTCAAAGCCACTCTCCATGCAGCAACTCAACCGTGTCAAAATGCACAAAAATCAGATCTAATAACCTACATTTGTAGGACTCTACCTTTGTTTCACCTTAAAATAATCTGTATCATTACACACAGTGCTACAGCCAGGCCTCCCCAGATATCTAAAATGCAGGCTATGCACCTCCGGAGGTCAGAGGAACACTGAAAGCAAATCGAGCATTCTAGGAGAGATCCCAAAACAAAAAAGAGAAAGAAAATAAAAGATATCTTCATGTCAAACTCCAGGTTTTGGAGCCAGCCCTTAAAGAAAATCCAGTCCGCGTCCCCATGCAGAGGGTCTAGAAACCCAACTTTTCAACTTACACTCAGCAATCTAGACACTGCTGATTGAAGTATCACCGTTGCTGGCCATTATCAAGGTCACTGTTCATTGTTATCGGTTACACGTAAAGCGCTCCGTTCCCTTGTGCCTAGGTGTGCGCTAAATAAGTACCTTCTATGTAAAAACATTTATTTACTTATTGGTCTCCCTATGCTGTACAAAGTACCTTATTCAGAGCTGCTACAAAGAATACATAAAAAAGCTTGGGGTTCATTACTCGGTGGTCAGATGTCCCACTTGATGGCAGCACTGTGAGAATCCCCCCTCCTTCTGTTACACTTTTAAGTGGCATCCCGTGGCTGGCTTAAGTTGGCTGCCCATATTACGCAATCAAAGTTTACTGTGGGTCAAGTCGAAACACACATTGATAAAAACATTTTAAACTGAATAAACGCATTAATGAAAACTGGATTACACAAGGAAACCATAAAACAAAACGGGGAGGGCCCCATCCCACCGCCTGCTCTTAGCCCCAGCATATCACCCAGATCTGATTTCTAGTTTAGCAATGATCTTTGCAAGAGGAGCCTTCCCATGATGACGTAAATGAAGTGTCCGTTGCAGAGAATGGGTTGGCACAGTCAATCGGGTAAGGTAGAACTGGAGTGAGGGCACGTGCGCCCAACTCTTTTATTGACGGGGTCACCTGACTAGTGATGCCTTTGAGTGGCTGTAGGCAGAGTGGGAGGGACAGTGCTGCTGGAACAATGTTCAGAGCAGGACTGCTGCCATCAATGTTACATCACTGAAGTCCAATGAATTGTGAAGAATCCAAGCGTCGCATAAAGAACAAGTGTAGCAAATGAGCCACGCCCATTCAGCAGGACCGTGGTAAGGGTGTAGTAAGTAACTGGGGGTGCATTTTGGAGCTCACTGTCACAAATATAACATAACGTGTATTTGTAAAGCGCATGTTCACCCTTGGGTATCTTGGCGCTGAATAACAGATGTTTGTTGTTACCCAACTCAATGGTACTCATTTTATCGACGGATGAAAGGCTGAGTGGACCCGCTGGGATTTGAACCTGTGGCATGAGGTCGAATACAGGCCCCTGCAGTGGATGCAATAGTTCACAGAGCCACCAGAGCCAGCCCATATATTACTAAAATATGGTGTGGTCGCACACTCATTTACAGGCAGCACACTTTCCATTGATTTAGCCACTAAATTTGCACAAACGTACAGTTGTACTGATAAATGACAAAGCACACAAAAATTGTGTGGGAATAGGGTTTCAGCGTGCATCGCCAAGTGTATTGTCTTGATTTGTTTTGATCCTATCAATATCTTTGTTTTCATCATACTTCAGAATTACAAAATAATGTGCTTCGTTTGTACTTTCCTGACTGATATAGTTTAAAATGTGTAATGCAGTCACCACTGCTACTAAACAATGACTCCAGCAGAACCAATCTTTCCCTGTTGACAAATCCTTTGGTGCTACAGCAAGACCATCTTTCCCTGTTACACTTCCAGGATAAAAGGTTTTGCCACCCATCCAGAGCACCAGTGAAATCGAAGACCTCTTGGAGACCTGCTCACTCCATGTCAGTCTTTAAGAACCTCATTTCCACACAATCACATTAAGGGACAAGCTTGAGGAGAACCTGTTAAACTAAGAGCTCCCCTTCTTGATACAGGATTACAGACTTGGTAGTATTAATCAGTAGCTTCTTATGAGTGCAATAAATTTCAAGTGCACCTAGTGACCATATTGAATGATAATCATTAGTTGGGATGTCATCGAAAATGTATTTTACATGCGATCAAGTGCCCATTACTAAATATTATTGGGATACTGCAAGTCATCAAAGAGTTATGTGACCAAACAAGAGACTGGCTTGAGTTCCTTTGTAAGGTCACAGAATTTGCAATATTCTTTTAATGTATGTTAAGAGGTATTTTATTGCTTATAATACATGATTGTTCTATTTGACTTCTATATCCCTATTAAATCTTTGGTTTCAGTCTTCATTGAGTGAGTGTTCTTCTGTTTGCAGCTATCTAGTATAAATATAGACTCCGTACTGTAAAAATAGCATAGCGATTATATAATGTCTAGCATACCTATTTTAAGCATTTTGATGCATAACTAAGTAAACCTGTTTTACTTGTTACAATATTCTAAGACTGGTAGCTGTGCAGGAAATACACATGCAACCATGTCTCGTGTTCAGGCACTGATAGAACTTCTGTGGAAAGTAAGAAGAAATCGAGCTTATAAGCTATTCCTTCTTTAAGTAATGTTCTACTCCGAAAGCTTCTCATCACACTGTCTACTGGCAGGAGGCATTGATGCCCTACAACTGTTATAATCCCTTGTTACAGTAAAGTAGTGATATCTTATTATAGCTGAGTAGTGAGTTCACAACTATTCTAAGAAAATTAGGTATGTTTTTACATGGGGATTTGGATGTTTACGTATTAGAAGTTGTTGGACTTTTTACGTTGCAAGTTTTTTAGTTGCTGTGAGACTGAGAAAAGCCCGGTTCCCCTCTATCTTACTGAGCATCTATTTTGTATTTTTACCTTGTACTATTTCCACTGTCGGTTCTTTGATATGCTCTTTTATGGTATCCTTGACTTGTATGTAATTTAATGAATTCTGATTTTATGTGATTCTCCCTTTATACCAGATTGTCTATATTTATTGATGAATTGGATATTTGTTTATATGTATGATGTATTGTGTTGTGTTGTACTTTTATGGTTTTTATTAACCGAAATAAAGTGGTTTGACTGACGGACTGTTGGACTTGGCCCTTTTTGCAGTGTCATAAGGTTTCTGCACATACACAGAGCTATGCACAGGAAAATGGGACCCCGGAATACAGTGGTTTGCCACCATATACCGTAGCACCCAAAAACCCCAACCCAACTAGCTTAGCATCCCATTAGCACCCAAGTACTAATGTTTGGACAACCCAGAACACGGTATCTTTATCTCAGGACTCGCAGAAACAAGAACACTCTTTCGTCACTCACTCGTACTTGTCCACAAGGTGCGTAGGAAGAGACACTGGATAGTTTAAAATGTTTATTCCAACTTACGTGCTCTAATGTACAGTACACGTGTCAGTACTAATAGCATAATGCATATGACTAATATAAGCAGCATGGTTACAATTCCATAGAATACAAACGGGGAAAGCATCTCAGAGCTCAGTGGATAAACGTATAAATAACATTACCACCCTCCCTTGCAGTAAGATAGTTTATTATAATAATAGAAGACCTCTGGGCTTTGACTAGCGAACCCCCATACCTCAGTCTCTAGATGCAGAGTTACATCAGCAGGACATCATAGCTCTTCTCACTGAAAGGGATTTCTCCAAGTGTGATAAGCGCTAGTAAACCACAGTATTAAAAGCATACCAAATTCTTCATGGCAATTGCACCTAATGTTATGTCTGGGTGCGCGAGACTGGCCATATCGGGAAGAACCAAAATACATTGTTATGCGACCTTGTACATGTTTGTGCAGACTGAGCCCAAAAAGGTGAACAACAGAAAATGCAGACAGTGCAAAAGAACTTGGCACGAGCAAAGGGCGAGGAGGCCCGGCTCAGTGTAACGTGCGCAAAGAAAAGCAGCATGGCAGCCAGGCCTAGGCCAACATAACAAGGCAGGTAACAATCCACAAGACACCCTCCCTGGACAGTCCGGCGGCCAGGACAGAGGCCCATCAGAGGAAAACACAGCTGTTGGAGCACAGGGAGCGCCCAAACGGCGAAGGGCAGGTCAATCCATGAAAGTGTAAGTGCAGAAAAAAGCCATACCCTCCAAGAGTTCATCATTGGAATCGTCAAAAACATAGATGCCATCCAATCCATGAGATCAAAGAGCAGGAATGCTCCTCAGCAAAGGGAGCATCCAGAAGCAATGCGGGACAGCTTGCGTGATAATTGAAACAGCTTCGTTGTAGGAGATCCTGGGCAGCCGCCCAGATATCCCATTGCGCCAAAATCCCCAGTGCAGCCGCACGCGCCATACAGCCAGCAACGGAACAGTCCTGCTCATGGGCCTCTAAGGGACCCATCAACTGAACAAAATCCGGAACAGACAATGACGAATTGGAGAGGCAATAATCCAGAGTCCAGGTGAAAGGACAGCGGACACAAGTCATTACAGGTTGCACGCAAGTGAAATACGCAAAGCGAAATGAAAGAGTATATGACACACTCAGTGTCGCCAATGGCAAGACACCAAAACCGGCCAAAAGTCGCTCACGGAGCAGCTGGAGGCGTTCTGGATCGAGCAGGTCCCATCGGGGAGCAGCCATTGCGCAGAAAGCAAATTAAGAGCAAGACACCAGCCGCTAAAGCGAGGATCAATGGGAAACCGCCAAAGACACTGGAAAAAATAGAATGTATGAAAGCCGGGATGGCACCAAAAATAGTTTGGAAGGAGGACACCAAGCCCGACCCAACGACCTTAAAAAAGTGTACTAGGCCTTCAGTGTTAGATGCGTTAAAAATACGATGTATTAACTCCCCAAAATGTTGGGGGAGATTAGTGTTTAAAAGGGCCTGTATTTCACTGTGGGTACTCGCCACCTGGAGAATGAATGTCTCCCGGGCGGACGTGAGCATAACTTCCTCGTTTAATAATAGTGCCTTTATTCTGCTCAGTCTATTGAAATCTGCTTCCATGGTAGGGATGGAAGGCCAAATAGAGATATCAACCTTGCCATGTGGGGAGGATAAAGCACATTTTTGCAGCAGACAACTCTGTGCGAAACTGTTACAATGTAAGGAATGCCAGCCTGCAGGCCACAACAGTTTTCGTTATTTAAAAGTAAATAACTACCATTGGAAAGGAGAGTGAAAGTAGGAGAAATAACAGGAGCAGGAATACCTTTCAGCACACAAGCAAGATTAGGAGCGGAAACGCTACATGAGCCATGCAATTTAATGTGTTTACAAATAAGCTGAATGACCCATAGTCGAGTCGCAGTACTCCCCGTGAGAGACTTCCTTGCCGTCCCGAAGGCATTTATACATGAAAGGCCAGGACCAGAGTTCATGCAGGAAAGCACTGCCCAAGGGCCGGTAACGGCCCACAGGATAATGTTTCATGCACGAGTCAAATTCAAATAAGGAAAAAGGTAAAGCGATAACCCCATGAACTAGCCACACAGCAGAATCGAGTTCTGCTACAGAGAACGGCAAAGGATCCATCTTTTCGATATGTAATAAAGTGTAAGTTGCATCTTTCATGGACGTGAATTGCTGATTGTCAGTTAAGTTAAAAGGTAGAAACAAGGCAGAGGTGTTCAAAAAATGCCAAGGAACTTTACCTAACTTAAGCGTTTGTAAAGTCCATGCAAACTGCATAACTGAGCGCAATTGATTCTGACCATGATATAACACAGAAACATCATCTTGTACAATATCGACAACAGAGGACACAATATTCTCTAAAGTGTAAATGCGAGAAGACAGGGTATTAATACTATTGTCAACAACAGCAAGCACCTTTTCCAAATTTGCTTGATCTATTTCCCGAAGACGGGAAGCAGCTTCCATTTGTGATAGCTTCCAGAGTTCATTATATGTTTCATAAATGAATCTCTTAGGTCGGGGACCACGAGGTCCCAAAACAAAGTCTGACAGATCAATATTGCCTGAAAGGAGGGACAAATGTTGCAGCCATTGTTTGCATAATTTACCAACAGAATATGTAGTGACAGTACGGGAATCAGTAAATCTCGGATCAGGCCTTCCCTGTGTGTAGCCGGTACCTGAGTCATGAAAACGCATTTGACATGCATTAGATGATATAGGCCACACTAACCAGGGTGACTGATCCAGTTCAGAAACATTAAATGAATTATTCTGTAATAGAGCCTGTAGGGTCGTCAGGGACAGGTTAAAACGTGAGCTATCATTGGGAAAACTCGACAGGGATGGAATTGAGGGCGAGTTTAATTGTTTAGTGGTAGCTAAGCCCCAACATGTAGTTTGATAGATGGAAGCATTTAGGAACATAATTTGGGTAGGGATGAGGCAAGCACGATGCAACGCCTCGGTTCCCAGTACCTGCCATGGCTTGGAGCCCCAAATGGATTTCAAATCTATTGTATCCTCCCAGTACTCATAACCACCCACTGCTAGGGCACTCAAAAAGGAACCCGAATAAAGCAATTTGGTGTGTGTTAACATAATTTTCTGAGTTGATGTGGTATTAAGTCTAAAATAATAGGATGCAGGGTTCGACCGATTAAAATCAGTAAAATAGGTAAACTTATTTCGAAGAGTCTGTGAGCTACCTGGCAAGGGGTTTGGACAATGTTCCCATTGGGTGTAGTTAACAGAACTTCGCAGGGCACTTGGCTTATGGAGAAAATGATTACCCCAATGTTGGTAACAATACAAATCGGCATAATTCGCAGAATTCATATATAAATCCTCAGCATTAAAAGATGCATAATATTTTAAATCGGCAAACAATGCTTCAACGGCATGCACATCCCAATCAACAGAATGAATATTATTTTGTACTACATCACCCATTGAAACACGAAGGACATTAGGTACATTAATAATTTCCGTCGGACCATGGATTTGATAGTTCACCGCATCCCATACGATGCCATCAGCAACTGGGAAAGCTGAAATGTTCACAAATGTGTGGTCACGCTTGATGATGTGAGACGAGGAATGAGGAGCCAAAGTTCCAGAAACATAGTCTACAGCAGAGCGTTCAGGTAAATAGTGACCATTAATTAATAGAAAAAACACTGTGACAAAGCCAATGGACATGAACAAAAATATCAAGAAAAGTACCAACCAGATGTATGTCCAGGGTGGAATCAAAAATTGTCTCTAAACCAGGATATAAAAATACTGAACTTTGATGGAACTTTTGAAGATGTGGAATCCGAATCAAAGGAATAACGAGTCGGGCCAAGTGGCGTTGTTGGTTGATGCGCCACCGATTCAGATGCAGGATAGGTATACTCGCCCTCGTCGATGTTGGTGGAGAGTTGGGGATCAATTATAGTTTCAGGCAAAGGAGAGGATTCAGGCAAATCAACCATCTCGATTACAGCATCAGCGACCGTTCGTGTAGATGGGCCACGAACATATGTCCGATAAATGGCAGGGCAAGAGACCGCTGGTGTGACACTATTCAGGATCGGCCAGGCGCTGTAGCTTGACATTCTCAACTGAGATGTATCTGTTCTCTTTGCGACCAGGAAGCGGTGGTAAAATGACTGTACGTGTTCCCTTCAGGCCAAGAACTGGAACCGGTGCACGAAAAGAGGGGCCAAATTCTTTTGTTTTCAACCTTCTCTCGAACCAGTTCTCCAACTTTCGGAAGCCAGCCGGCTACCGGAATCTGCAACGCAGGATCTGTGGCTGAAGGCAAATGTGTAGTTGCAAGTTTGTCTCGGGCTTCTTGTAAGTCCTGTAACATAGCAGAATGGTTATCTACATCAAACTTGGCGGATTGCGCCGCGATGTCTGGACCCTCAAGGTCAGGCACAAACATTCTTATGCCAAAGAGCATTTCGTATGGGGTCCGCCCACCCAGAGGTCTTCTAGGGAGATTATTAAGTGCACGCTGAACGGTATACAAATGGGCCAGCCAGTTCCTGCCAGTACCTATAACCCTAGCTGTTAAGGATTGCTTTAAGTCACGGTTCATTCGTTCAACGATAGAGTTGCCCTCAGGCCTATACGGAGACGAAAATTTCACCCGCACCCCAAGCGAAGCCATTGCATCCTTGTAAGCCCTAGAGGCAAACGCTGGACCTTGGTCCGAATGGAAGGTGCCGCATGCGAAAATTCCCACAAAGACACGCAAATCCCTGATTACATTTCGGGCGTCAGCACTCCGTTGTGGCCAGACCCAGAGAAACCGTGTGCACGAGTCCACTGCCACTAAGATGTATTTATAGGCAGTGTCTGATGAGAATGGACCGCAGTGATCCAAGTAAACACACCCAAAGGGTCTGTTAGCAATGCAGAGCGGGGTTTGTGGTGGACGTGTTACCGTTGAAGGCTTAATCTGTTGACAAACGTCGCAAGAAAGCACAAAAGCACGGGTGTCTTTATATAACCCACGCCACCAATAACGCTGCTGCAAGATGGAAACCGTAGCTGACACACCTGCATGAGCAGAAGCCATGCCTTCGTGTGCAGCTGATATCAAGGCACTCCTGCGGTCCGCGTTGGGGATCAGCCGATCTCCAACGTCAGGTATCGTTACATAAGGAACCTGATCGGGACTTAATGTGTAAGAATACTTGGAAGGGAAACCTGTAGGGTAATTATTACCTTCCTTGGTTGCAGCAATAGCTGCTAATATAACAGGGTCTATTTTAGACATGGACCTGGTAACCGCTGCTACTGAACACGTGACTACTGCTGAACGGGCAGCTTCATCTGCCAGATCGTTACCAATAGCGTGTGCGCCCACCCGCTGATGGCCTAAGGTGTGTACCACCTGTGTGAGGGGCAGACGTTGTTGCAATTCTGCCACTCGAACCCAAAGCATTTTATGCTTAATTGTGCTCCCTTTTGCGTCCTTGTAGTCGTTTTTCGACCAGAAAAACAGATTGTCATTATAAGATTGTACACAGTAAAAAGAATCACATACAATAAGAGTGGTCTCATCCTGAGAAGCGAACTCAAGCGCAAGTAGCAATGCATGCAGCTCGGCCAATTGTGCGGTACTATCTCCAAGTGTGCGAGTATGCACTGCAGAGGATTTGAACTTTCCATCTACAAAGGAACCCGCAACAATAGCACATGCAGCTGAATAAGCGTGCTTGGACCCAGTGGCGGCTGCGCCGAACCATCGGTGTAGATAACACATTTGTAATCCTCAAGCGGTAGTAAAAACAAAGGAGGAGGATGAACGAATTCATACTGCAAAAACTCCTGAGTCTGAAGAGAAGAATCAAAAACAAAAGTGACGTCCGAAGACGTCAAGGATGTAGCCCATTGTATCCAACGGGGATGCATTGCTTTTGAGTTCGGTACACTTGCCTTTGTTACTGCCTCTAGGGCAGGACCGGGTGTTACCACCAGAATTTGCTTTCCCTGTGCCAGTGCGCGTTCCTTTAGAATCGCCATTTGCACTGCAGTTAGAACTTTTTCAACAGATGTAAAGCGCAATTCAGCGGAAGTGTACAGATGTGACTTGTATGCGATGGGTACTGTATCACCTTCATTAAAGGTTAAGTATGTGAATCCCACCGCCCCCGGAATTATTCTATCACCAGGTTTGTGTGGTTATCACGAGTCAAAAGATATTTAGACTCCAATAGGTCTGTCTGCAAAGACTGCAGAATTGAGGTATGCTCAGGCAGCCAGCAAGACCTTGAATAAGTAGGTTGTATCAAAGCATACAAAGGCTTGATACGCTGGGCATATTCGGGAATGTAAGTACGCTCGAAATTCAAGAAACCCAGCAAAGACTGAAGTTTCTTCAGAGTATTTGGGGGCACAAATGTGCACATTTTTCCAAGAAATGGGGGCTAAGCCCTTACCTTCGTTATTGAGCTCATAGCCCAGGAACAGAACGGTAAATTCAGCAATGTGTGACTTAGCAAAGTTAAATTTGTAACCCTGCTCCGCAAATTCAAGAATAATGCGGTCCACACGGGACAAATGCTGAAATAATTCGTCGTCCGTCAGATAGATGTCATCTACGTACGAACATGCGTCTTGATCAATGTCATTTAACAAAGAAACAACACGGGCGGCGAATATACCCGGACTATTTTTGTAGCCCATGGGTAAACGCCGGAACTGGAATAATTTACCACCGGAAGTGAATGCGGTCCATTGACCACTCTCCGGGGCTAGGTTGTGCGTGTAGAAACCGTTTGAAAGGTCAAGTGTCGTTTTATATTTTTTACGAACAAGACTGTCTACAAGCGCAGAACTATGTGTATTCTGTACCGCAAAGTTCCGACAATGGGAGTTTAAATGCCGGTAATCCAAAACTAAGCGGTACGATCCATCGGGTTTAGAAACCACGAATAGGGGATTGTTCATAGGTGATACGCATGGTTCAATTACTCCCTGATATTCCAACTGTCAGAATTTCGGAGACGGGGCCTTTGCCTGCCGTTTGATGGGATATTGGGGTTGTGGCTGCGTGTAGTGACCGCAAAGGTATTGCATGAGGAGGTGATTCTTCATCCCATCCCACATGGTTGCGGTATAACGCTGGTGCCAGGTACACAGCCCACTCAGCTGCAAGTGCTTCAGCTTTGTCTTTTGGGACATGCCGTGAAAAGCTTGGAAGGATTACCTCCTCTCCTTTATGTGCAGCTAAAACGAATGGGGTGGCCAATCCACCTCTGCTAACAAAATGTCATATGAAGAGGTTAGATTTTCCCAAAAATCCCTTTTATTTCACGCGGTATGTCACCTTCAATTTGTATGACTATATTATATAGTCTATCAGGGGTGCCACTCTCGTGTCAGCTGTCTCTACAGTAACGAATGTTTCAGTTGCTGTCGCCTCCATATGAGGACGTAGCGCCTCCCGCACTATGGTAACTTCTCGCGGCGCTGTCTAGGAGGGTCACTGCCCACGTCCAATTCTGGAGTCTCGTTCTCACGGTCTGAGGCATATTTCGCTGTGACAGCGGCAACTTTTTTCTTCTGAAATTGCGGTCGAGGAAGATGAAAGTCTTCTGCTTTCCCTCTGACTTGTTGTCGAGGTTGGTCTCGCTCCTGGGGAGCCTCTCGGCCCCTTCCTCTATCTTGCCGTCCTCCTCCACCAGCCTGTGACGACGTCTGGGCCTGTGAAGAACGAGGAGAACGCGTATCAGAGCTCTGAAACCTTTCTGGTGATTTAATCCTTGACCTATCACGTAAATCATAAGTACGTTCAGAAGAAACCGAAACTGGGGAATCGCCTCGACCCCGGCTTCTTTTGCTGCTTACCCTGTTTTTTCTGTCTCCAACTCTTTTTAGTGAAGACCGGTTTATCATCTTTCTCAGATGCACTTTTGCTTGGGTAACTTGCGTTTGCGATTGAGTTTGCATTTTTACAAAAGGCTTGTTGCCCAGGCTATTTCTTCCAATTGTTTTATAAGCCCGGGCAATGATTTTCGGTAATTCGCGGGGCCTGTCCAACTCTGGGACCAAAGCCAAAGCATTCGCTACTTGAAAGTTCATAGCATCGCCCTTGACATTTCCAAGGATCAGCTCAGCTACTACATCAAACACTCCCACTAGTCTCATCCCTAATTCCACAGCCGCTTCAGGGCCATGTTCATCCTGTACTTTTTAATTACAGAGGGTAGAACCGTCATGGAAGGAGTTCCAAAACATTTTGAATAAACTGCTGCGAATACCTTACCCCAGTTTTCACATGATGTCAAATCGGGATTATGTCTTTTGGCAAACTTATCGTGAGGATGCGATGTTTATCTACTGGGGATGTATGGGGAAACACTGCTTCTATCTGATCGAACTTTTCTGCAAGCCAGTAAGGATAGTCGTCCTTATTTTGTGGACGTTTGCCCATCACAGAATTTACCATGACAGGACTTATAGTCACTCCAGCGGCTATAGCTGGTTGGCCTGCGACTACAGGAGCAGCTCCATGTAGACTACCTGTAACGTATGTCACTAGGGCTCGATGCACTCGTACCAATCCGGTATGCATAGTGCGCAGTTCTGCAAGCGGTAATGCCAGATAATTTGGATGCGGGGTATACCCGGCCAATACAGGCCAAGTGGCCCCTGAATTGACAAGGGGCCTAAACGAACTGCGGTAGTTGGTTGTGGTAGGGCGCCATTAAACCAAACACGGTGCTGCCAAGCCGTGAGAGGTACTTCAAGAGTGGTATAGGGTCGATATGCAGCAGGAATAACGGTGGGTTTATATTCATGAAACAGCTTATCACCTGCATCCACCGCCTCAAAAGTGATCCAAGTGTAAAACACTTCAAAGTGATAAGCCGCATCGGCTTGAACCACAAAGACCAACTCGACCGCAGTATCGGGCACTCCATACACAGCTAAGTGGTCTCGGAGTGCTCTCGACTATGTGCAGCAATCGCCACACCAGCCATGACTAAACAGTTATATTTGACAACCTAACAGGGAGCACAAAATGGGTTTTTAACTAACCTTTTTAATAACATCAAGCTTGAAAGAACCTATAAAACATTCAATATAGGAGGTATCACCGTCACATACGCCTCCGGAAGCGTACGCGAGGGGTTTGTGGACAAGCACAAGTACTACTCAAGCGTCTCGCAGATAAGCCGCCCCACGGTGGTCGCGCCATGTCATAAGGTTTCTGCACATACACAGAGCTATGCACAGGAAAATGGGACCCCGGAATACAGTGGTTTGCCACCATATACCGTAGCACCCAAAAACCCCAACCCAACTAGCTTAGCATCCCATTAGCACCCAAGTACTAATGTTTGGACAACCCAGAACACGGTATCTTTATCTCAGGACTCGCAGAAACAAGAACACTCTTTCGTCACTCACTCGTACTTGTCCACAAGGTGCGTAGGAAGAGACACTGGATAGTTTAAAATGTTTATTCCAACTTACGTGCTCTAATGTACAGTACACGTGTCAGTACTAATAGCATAATGCATATGACTAATATAAGCAGCATGGTTACAATTCCATAGAATACAAACGGGGAAAGCATCTCAGAGCTCAGTGGATAAACGTATAAATAACATTACCACCCTCCCTTGCAGTAAGATAGTTTATTATAATAATAGAAGACCTCTGGGCTTTGACTAGCGAACCCCCATACCTCAGTCTCTAGATGCAGAGTTACATCAGCAGGACATCATAGCTCTTCTCACTGAAAGGGATTTCTCCAAGTGTGATAAGCGCTAGTAAACCACAGTATTAAAAGCATACCAAATTCTTCATGGCAATTGCACCTAATGTTATGTCTGGGTGCGCGAGACTGGCCATATCAGGAAGAACCAAAATACATTGTTATGCGACCTTGTACATGTTTGTGCAGACTGAGCCCAAAAAGGTGAACAACAGAAAATGCAGACAGTGCAAAAGAACTTGGCACGAGCAAAGGGCGAGGGAGGCCCGGCTCAGTGTAACGTGCGCAAAGAAAAGCAGCATGGCAGCCAGGCCTAGGCCAACATAACAAGGCAGGTAACAATCCACAAGACAGCAGGGTCATCTCGGAACATTTTTTCTTCCTCCTGTATTTTTTCTGACTTGGTGGTGGTTTTATGACTCTGGGCACTTCACCACTGCTGATCAGTGCTTAAGTGCATATGCTCTCCCTGTAAATTGTTGTTATGAATTGGTGTTTCCATGATTGGCATATTTGATTTACTAGTCAGACCCTAGTACAGTGCACTGTGTGCCCAGGGCCTGTAAATCAAATGCTGCTAGTGGGCTGCAGCACTGATTGTGCCACCCACAGAAGCAGCCTGTAAATGTAACTCTGGCCTGCCATTGCAGAGCCTGTGTGCAGTCTGGTACTGCCATGTTGACCTGGCAAGTGCACCCACTTGCCAGGCCCTAACCTTCCCTTTTCTTACATGTCAGTCACCCCTAAGGTAGGCCCAAGGTACCCCTGTGGGCAGGGTGCAGTGTATGTGAAAGGTAGGACATGCCCTGGTGTGTGTGGCATGTCCTGATAGTGAAAAACGAAATTGGCAGTAATTCACTATTGCAAGGCTACCTGTTCCCATAGGACAGAATGGGGAGTTTGTTTATCATCTTATAAACAGAACTACCCCTGGGAACAAGGTAGGAAAATAAAGTTTGATATGCCTGAACTCAGAATGTTACAATGCATCTTTTAGTGAGGGCGATTTTTACATTGTGTTTGAAAATACCACTTTTAGAAAGTAGGTATTTTCTTGCTTAGCCATCCAGTATGCCTCTGCTAGGTTTGTGTATTGCATGACTGGCTTTGGAGTGTCAGGGGCTGGGGAGGAGCAGTGGCTCCAGAGAGCCTGATGAGTCAGGGCTAGGCTGAATAGGCCTGGTCTACATTTAGAGTGGTGGGAGGAGTAGCACCTCCACCTGAATAGGCCTGTGCCTGCCTTCCAAAATGATGGCTCCGCCCCCCCCCCCCCCCCCATAGTTCCCCACAGAACTGGTTTTGGTTGGGTACAGACACCCTCTGCCTTCAGAGAACAAAGGATTTTTGTGTATAAAAAGAGGGGCTCAGACCCCAGACTTTTAGATCACTTCTGGGAAATCAAGAGGAACTTTTGCCAAGGAGAAGAGCTGGAGAAGCTGAGGAATACTGCCCCCGTGCTGTTTGCTGTCTGGGGTTGGCCTGCAGTGGCTACTTGCTGCCAAGGAAAGGAGAAAAGGACTTTGCTGTTTGCTGTGTCCCCTGCTTGAGGAAGATCTCCAAGGGCTTGAAACAGAGCTTGCCTCCTGTTCTGCAGTCTCAGGGACGCAAAGAATTCACTACCAGCTCCCCTGAACTTCCTTGCTGGGAGTTCTGACCTACAAAGAGGTGCCTGCTGTTGTTTTGGACCTCTAGAGACTGTTTTCCACTGGGAGCTGGAAGAATCCACGCATCGTCCCGGATCGTCTCATCGAGGCGCCAAGTTTGTCGCATCTAACAGAAGTCATTCTATTCAATATGTTTATAATTCAGCAAAAGGTATTATAGTTGTTATGCATATATCCTTGTTGGGCTGTACCCCAAGCCAAAATTCTCATTTACAATAACCTGCCAGTCAAGTACCCTCGTTTGATTGCTCTGCCCGGAGAAACCTTCTAGCCCGCCACTGATATTTATTTGACACCACTACTGATTCAGGGGATACGTTACTGCTTTATTTAGGAAGCAGATTGGTGCTTTTTTTAGCAAATGTACAGTCTACAGGTGTCCCAGTCTTTTGGGGGAGCTGTAGAAGAACCTGCTGAGGGTTGAAACTTGGCTCCATCAGGAAGAGATTTACCAACAAGTCTCTAAAATGTGCGCCTCACAGCTTCGTGGCTGCGGAGTGACTGCCATTGCTGCCTCGCGCAGGTATGATGCTGATGAAGAGATGTTAGGGAGGTTAAAACTGGCCATGCTGCACCAAAGTCATTAATTTGTCATGACATTTATATCTTATGATTTGTTTCTGATGAGCTTTATACTGTACTATGTGTAGCCTTTTGGCTAAATCAGAGCACCCAATAGGATGTTACCCAGTCTCATGAAAGAGCGATGTGAGGATTTATTCAGCCGGGTATGGTGGAGCTTATAGCAGTTCGTTTTTGTTTATATATCTACTTAATAATATGACAGGAATGAAGAATAGGAGATTACAGGACAAAGGTCCTTCTTAAGACTATTAATAGGAGATCGTTACCTTCAAAATGTAATGCTAACCTATGTCTGCAATTATTGTGGTCAATGGACTGATGGTGGGGATTCAATCTGTTAAAGTTTTCTAACCCGTTAGGATCAACCTAATGCATGGTTGTTGGGGTCCATGCAACGGATGAAAATGTTCTACTAAACCAGATGCTTGTATAAAAAGTCGGGATATTATCCTGTTCTAACAATAAACGGGGCCCCATGGAAGGTGGGGCATGGGCATCCCACAGTGCATGAACTTTATGAAGAGGCTGCCCCTAGGGGTTACCTACAGTAAGCGACATGCTGTCTGCCAAATGTTGCATACAAAGGGTTGAGAAGTGGGTGGTTTGTTAGGGATCCTGGTCCTGATGAAGGCCACAGACCCGGTTGGGGCTCTGGTGTGGTGACCGAAACAAATGATCCCCTAGTATAAGAGAGATGACTACAACCCTCATTATCTATTACTGCAGGAGATCTAAATGATTGTTCATCTACCCTAAGGTAACTTTAACCAATTCTGGGTCCCACCACTAGTCCCTTTGACCACAGTAATTTAAGACCGGAGGTGAGCATTAAATTTTCATGGAAAAGATCTCCTATTAAGAGGTTCTACATAGAAGCTGACCTGAGCAGTGGTAAGTATAGAGCTGGGTAATGAGCATACCTGACGATGAAGCCTGGCAGTTCGGTGGGTGAAGGTCCAATATCCTAGTAACAAATTCCAATTAGCAGAATTTAAATTGTTCATAAATAAGATCCTCATTCTGTGCTGTCCTATTTTTCGCTCCCGTCATATTTACTTAGTACATATATGTAGTCTGGGTTTTGGGAGGACCTATGTAAAAGCTTATCCCTCCTTTGTTTTCATGGTGCTATTAGGTCAAGCCTGAAGACAGCGTGCAAGTGCTTTGCATCTAAAAAAAATACAAAAAAAACATCTAAAAAGGGGCTTTAAACCCGCCTATTATCATTCGTTGGCATTCTTAACACTCTTCTTTGCTGCCTTCTAATTCATCAGGACTTGCGAGGCATCACTTACTGCGTGACTTCCTTGTGTTTGTGTGGAACGTGGACGAAGTACAGACTGATTTAACTTAGTGTCCGTCTGCTGCTCCCGCTGTAAATGGAGGTACTATTTATTTTATTTTTTCACATTTTTATATAGCGCGAAATTGACCTGGCTGCAAAGTATTGGCGCTTTGCATGAGCACCAGTTACATTACACAAGTTCACATTCATGTTTTTTATGCCGGAAGATTAAGGGATTTGCCCAGAATCACAGGATGTTGAGGCAACCCCACTTGTATGTTTTTTCAGTCAAAGCCCGCCATTGTTGCAATTGTTGAGCCATGTGGGTGGGCTTCAGGTAGTGCTGTTTTCAGTCAGCAGCAGTACCCAGGATATCTGTATATTTTAACTGTTTCCATTACAAATCCCGACATGGAGACTGCGTTGCACTGGCTGAATAAACCGGGTCGCTGGCAGGCACCCTGTTGGTTGGACCAGCTACATCTTTGTAACCTGGTGATTTCATGCAGTTAAAAGCAGCGGCAGCCGCTCCATTAGAGCGGAAGTGTGCCGCCCCCCTACCACCACCAGCAAATAAAACGATAAAACTAGTTTTAAACCCGTTTTATAATTGTTTTATTTTAATCCCCTGGACCCACCCCCAGGACTCCAAGTCTTGGGGGCGGGTCCAGGGAATGACCCTGCTGGTGGGGAGTGGTGAGCACTCCCTTCACTGTGCATGAATGAGGGTTTGGCCGGCCGTCTCAGGCCGGGCAAACCCTCATGCGCAGTGAAGCTCTATTGCTGGGGCTGGAGAGACCAGGCACAGGTTCCGAGCCTGCCCGGGAACGCAAGTTGCCTGCACTCAGGCCAATCCCGACGCTGCTTTCATGCAACGTCCAGATTGGCCGCAGGGCATTCTGGGAGCCTGTGCCCAGAAGCAGGAAGAGCGCGATGCGGAGGGAGATGGCGGTGGCGTAAAGGTAAGTTTTTTTTATTTGTTGTTGTTGTCCCTGAACCCTCCCCTCCTCCTCACCTCCCACCTACCCTCCACCGGCCAAGCCCACCCCCCACTTTGGCAGGGGACTGGCCGCTACTGGTTAAAAGAATGCAGCCCATTTGCATGTTCCACTGTGAGCGCTACTGCTTTGTAATCTACTCCACTACAGTCTACTCTGCCCAACTCTAATCTACCCCACCCCAATTTACCCCACGATGCTCTACCCCAGCCAATCCCACTCGACCCTACCCCACCCCAATTTATCCCACTCTATCCTACCCACCATACTCGCACTCTACTGCACCCCATTTTACTCTACCCCACTCTCTCCAATTTAGCCCACTCTGCCCTACCTCCATTTAGCTCTCTATCCCAATCTACCCTACTTCAAATTACCCTACCCACCCCACTCCAATGGACCCCACTCCAATTGACGCCACCCTAATCCACCCCACTCTACCCTCTCCAATCTACTCCACTCTATTCCGCTCCACCCCAACCTATCCCACTCCACTCTACCCCAACCTATCCCACTCAGTCTACCCCAAACTACCCCACTCCAAACTCCCCCACTTCACTCTAACCCATTTTACCCCACTCTACCCCACTCTACCCAGTCTACCACTCCACCCCACAACAATCTATACCACTACAATCTACCCCACTTCCTTCAATGTACCCCACCACATCTACTCCATTTCAATCTATCCCACTCTACTACACTCCACTCTACCATAATCTACTCTGCCACAATCTACCCCACTCCACTCTTCCCCAACCTATCCCACTGCACTCTACCCCGCTCTAACACATCCCATTCTACTCCTCTCTACTCCACTTTACCTCATTTTACCCCATTCCACCCATTGTACCCCAGTCTACCCCACCCCAATCTACCCCCTCTCCAATCTGCCCCACTTGCTACAATCTTCCCTGCTCTACCCCGCCCTACTCCTATATACCCCACTCTACCCCACTCTACCCAACTCCACGCCACCAAGTTTTAGGCATGCTGAACAGCAGCCAAACTGGTGTACAACATGGCAAAACACATTGCCGAAGACAATAGCTCTTGCATAGGCGAGACCTATTGGCTTTGCCAATGCTTTTTATTTTTTCCATTTCCTATGGGTTAAGTTCAGGTGTCTCCTAAAACGAAAGTGGCGGGGCTCTGATCTCAAGGAGGGGCTGGGGTGTTCCATAGTCTTGGCCTTGAACTACCTGGGATCCACCTCCATGCTTGAACATCCGTTTTTGGATCAGATGAGCAAGGCTCTCTGGTTGGAGCGCAGGGTGGAGCAAGGTTTTCTAAGCGTATTCCAGCCGTCACAGGTGGTCCAGGCGACCTACTGTCCAGACGATTTACTGTTATTAGATAGATAGATGGATATAGATTTAGCTCCGCCCTGAGATGCATCTTTCTTTCACCTCATCCTGTTGGCTGTCATGGTGTATCTTGCCACCTTCCAGGAAGGACTTCCATTGGAAAGTATGAAGGACTATTTTCCATCTTAAATGTGCACTCAGTCATAGTCATGACCTGGTTGCAAACAATTCTTTATGTGCTGAATGCATTTTATACAGAGCTGTCATTTTTTTGCTCCGTTTCCCCAAGCTTTGTCAAATTTAACAGGTCTGGCTTAATATGAGAAGCAGAATTTGTTTGTATAGGACCTGTTTACATGCATTACGTCATTAAAGCTTGGACTTTGACAATACTCATTTTGAATAGACTTGTGAATTGCAGAAATCTTTTCATTTAATCTCTGCTTTGACTAGTAGGCATCTGGGCCATAAGCCACAGTGGCCTTTCTCAGTGCCTCGTAATGTGATTTCCTCATCTTGCAATGTCGTGTGATGTCGCTTCCAGTGATGTCATCGCTATGTTAATTAGTGGGTTTTAAACTCGATAACCCCTGCCTCCTTTGGTCATAGAATGCTGTTGTGCAGACCGTGACGCCTCTTTAAGCTGCCTGCTTCCAGTCGGGTCTGTTTGGTGTACTTTCCCCCCCAGGTAAACATTAACATTATCTCGGCTGGGAAGGAACACGGCGTCCCGAGGCCCTGGCCCGGCTCTGCGCATGCCCGGCTGGGTCTCGAGGCTTGGAAAGGTCACGGATTCGGAAGTTTCTCTTTTGCACATAGCGGGTGGGGCGATTGCTTTTATTCATATCTGCCTGAGCGGGTGGGGTGATTGCTTTTATTCGTTTCTGCTCACAGTTCACCTAAGTGACCTTTAATTGTGGTCTGATCGATTAATATAATGTTACTTTACAGGGCTCCTCCTGAAATGAAGAGAAACTGACCCCCCGCCCCCCGAAAATGCTCACCTTGCTGCCCAGGAAGAAGGGATACCGGTCTGTGAAGGTAATACTACACTTTTAAATTATTTGTTTTTACATAAGAAATATCAGAAATACAGAGCATACTAGAAACAGGAACTGAGCAGCACAGTTTCAAATGTCCCGTGAAATTAATGAGGAAAACCTACCAGAAAAAAACCATCACTCAACACTACACTAGGAGCAGCCTACAGTAGAGGTGTGCTGGGCAGCCGCCCCAGGGCGCCACCTCGAGGGGCGCCATATCACAACTGAACACCTCAGATAGATCCTTGGTGCTAGAAGGATTGGGACCTTCCTAAGAGAAAATACTGCCATTTGCTCCTGTTTTCAGATTCTGGCACAGCCAGGACCTGGAACATAAATAAGAATGTATGGAAAATGCTCTGTATTCATTTTTACGTGGCAATGCTGCCTCTTTTTAATTAATCAGCCATAGGCAGCTTTTGAATACTTTTCAAGTGATTTCTTCTTGTGTTTTCTAGTTTTTCCAAGCTTGACATAAAAGTACTAGTCTTGCTGGTAAAACATTAGCCAAGGGGCAGTCCTAGTCACTAGCAGGAGGGTGAGGGCAACATTTTTTTGTTGCTGCAGTTTTATATAGTGCGAACACCACCAAAGGTATTTGAGCGCTTTACATGAGCACCAGTTACTTTACACAAGGAGACGTTCATTTTTGGTAGGCATTGGAAGGTTAAGTGATTTGCCCAGAATCACAGAATGTTGAGCTGACGCCGAGACTCTAACCCAGTTTCCCAGCTCGGTTGTCGGCAGCTCTGGCCTTTTCGACTCCTCGATCTCCTCATCTCCTTTTGCCTGTGGCTCCAAAATCCTTGCATGAGAGCTGAGCCAAACTTCTTACCTGTGCACTGCTTGACACACACCTATCCCTCTAGCTTGTAAAAGCCTACAGGCATTTATGTGACACACTTTATGTATGAATTGTGTTCTGTACATGTGTTCATGTGTATATATGCGTATTTGTATAGCACTAACCTAGCTATAAAGTAATGGATCTCTCTAATGTCTATCCGCATGCCATTGCTATGTTTTCTATCTCCCTCATTGCATGAAAGTAGGCATTGGTAAAGCCAAGGAATTTGTAGGTCTGAGCTGATGTCATTGAGACCGTTTGGAGGTGCTCCGTTTGTATTGCAAGTTGGTATACCAGTGTTGCACATATATAGGTAAGCGTTCTATGCCTCTCGAGCCATTCCTCGGATACGAATGAGATGAATTTACAAGAAATGGGAGGAAGAGTGCGTGCTATCTTTCTTATGATTAAGCATACACCAGATATTGCGCACACATATGAGCAAGTGCTAACATATTCTTTTGATGGATGCTTCGAACCACAGATTCCTTACCTTGTGAATTTCCTCAGGTGCCAGACTGGACATGGAAACTCTTGCAACAGCTCCTGTGTGTCACATGTAACGCCATTGATTTTCGTTGCAAGTCCATTCTGCATTAGGACTTGATGACACAGCTATATAAAGCTGGCTCACGTTCGTCTTTTACCCACCTGACTCCAAGCTGCACTCCAGTGATTTTAGTTTTCCCTGTAAGATCTAGGCTGCTTTGGCCCCAGAGCTTGATTTATCTGTATCTTAATGCTGTTTTTATTCCTTTTTAAATCTTTTAAACTGATACATGAATGTATTTATGGTTTTATGTTCTTTTATGATTGTACTTACAATCGAATAAAGATTTTCATGATGATGATGAACTGCTGATGATGGGGTCACCATGGCTGGTTACGGACCACCGAGGGATGACTGTACCATATCTGTCCATCCTGGGTTTCTCCATTAAAAAGCCCAAATGTCGTCATTACATGGTGTAGAGGATTCCCTTCCGTGTACATTTTCAACAGCAGCAACACTGAAGCTCGGATTGTACAGTGTCAGATGCATCGTTGTGCAAAACGTTTTAGAAGATGGCATGTATGTGCATGTCTAGAGCATAGTTACTTCGGCTAGTGCTCGGCTGCTCCAAATAACACTGACCTGCTATGTTAGGGCTGCTTCTCCATACGTGGAAAACCAAAGTATCAACACAAACTCCAGCAGTTTGTAAATTGCCCAATACCTTCATTTAGCTCCGTTTTTACAACTACATATCCATGCTTCTTCTTTAAATCATCACTGCATTAATTGTACTCTGCAGTCCTGCGTAGGATTTTCTCTTCAGACCTGTCAATAGTACCTAATTGTGTAACGTAACTTTTGCTTTCACTAACTTAATTTAAAAAAATGTCACCTTTTGCACTTGTGATAGAAAGCATGAAAACAGCCTCCCTTGAGTGTGCATCTATGTGCGGGAGTGATTGAAAAGTGAAACTGTTGGTGAAAAAGAGAGATGTGAGCAAAAGAAGGCACAATGTAAGGAAAGTTAAATGTGTTAGAAGGGCAATGTAATGCGTGCATATGTGTTTATGAAAGGAGCATTTCTTCGAGATGTGTGTGTGTGTGTGTGTGTGTGTGTGTGTTTAAATATATATATTTTCACTGAAAAAGCCAAAGGTTGCAGGGACGTTATAGTTGGGAAATGGAATAAAAGAACTTTAGAAATTAACTGAAAAAAACAAAGGTTCCAGGGACATTATAGTTAGGCTCAGGTTTCACTCGTGCCCCCGCAATGCACTGCTTATGACCTCACATACTACATCACTAAAAAGTTTGTGTGTTAAATATATATACCAAGGTGTATTGGTGAATCAGTGGGTGTATGAGTGCCTGTATGGATGATTCAGTGGGTTAGTGACTGTATAAGTGACTGATTAGGTGTCTCAGTGAATGTATCAGTGAGTGTCTGGTTGTGTGAATGTTTGTATCAGTCTGTCAGTTGGTGCCTAAGTGGCTGTATGGGTGTGTGAGTGGGTACGTGACGACTGTATGAGTGATAGATTGGTTGTCTGAGTACATGTATGGGTGACTGAGTGGGTGGGTGACATTGTGTGTGACTGCCTGTATGGATGAGTGAGTGGGTGAGTCAGTCGCTGGATGGGTTAGTGAGTGTGTGTGGGTCTGTATGGGTGAGTGAGTCTTTTTATGCCTCTGTGGGTGAGTGGATGTGTCAGTGGTATGTGGGTGAGTAACTGGCTATGTGAAAGGCAGTATAGGTGAGTGATGGTATATATGAGTGACTGTATGGATGACTGAGTGAATGTAAGAGTGGCTGTATGGGTGGGTGTGTGCTTGTGTCAGTGACAGTATAGGTGGATGAGTACATGTTAGTATCTGTATAAGTAAGTGTGTGTGTGTGTGTGTGTGTGTGTGTGTGTGTGTAACTGTATGGGTGAGTAAGTGGCTGTGTGATTGATTATGGGTGAGTGAGTAGGTGTGTGAGTAGCTCTATGGGTGACTGAGTGGATATGTCAGTGGTTGTGTGTGAGTGGATGTGTGTATAAATCTATGAATCAGGGAGTGGGTGTGTAAATGCTGTATGGGTCTGTGAATGGGTTTGTGAATGGTTTTATGGGAGTGGGTATATGAAAGGTTCATGGGGGTGTGAGTGGGTGCGTTAGTGAATTTGTGGATGTTCTCAATGATTTCATCAGTGATGTCACTGACCATGTCATGAGTGATGTAATATGTGAGGTCATAAGCAGTACATTGCAGGGGCACGAGTTATAGTTAGTTCAGCTAACTATAACTGCTGAATTTCTCTGGTTTTGTATGAGTGAAACCTGAGCCTAATTATAACATCCCTATAACTTTTGGTTTTTTCATTATGGCATGGCCCCCCTTCCCTGGGATGTATTGGGCCCCGGGGACCCCATCCCCAGGGCCTGGCATTTTTAGAATAAGAGGGCCTCGATTATGGCCCCTGGGACCCCATCCCCCGGAGACCGCCGGTCCTTTATTTTTTTTAAATAGTTTCAAATTAAAGGAAGGGGGGCTGGGTGCCCCCCCCCCCCCCTTCCCTGGGCTAATTTTGGCCCCAGAGGCGCCATCCCCCGGGGCCTGCCTTTTTAGTAGTTTTTACATTAACATTTTATAAAGCAAGGGAGTGGGTCCCTGGCCACAATATGTGCCTCCCCCGCATTAATATTTAAAGAAGCCCCGGGGAGGTTGTCCCCAGGGCATTATAAGCCCCAGTATGGGGGCCCATGAGCCCCCCTCCTATAATTAGAAATGCCCCCTGGACCTGGCTTACCCGGGGGCCGTCAATGAACAAAGCGTGGCAGTCCGCGCTTCGTTTTTTGTTTTAATTTTCTGACTGATCTGCGGGTCCCCCAATTAATTTTTTTAAATCGGCTTTTTTTGGGCCTGCAAGGATGGTAGCTGTGTAGGTAAAGCAAGGGCCCAGTTTTTGAGATCTAGCGTTCATTGACAAATATGCATGTGAATGGCAGTGGTCGAATCAGCAAATGCGGCAGCAAGGCTGCAGTTATAGCAGTGACTGGAAGTCTCGGAGTCACAGCAGCAGGACTTGCAGGAAGCTGACGTGGAATATTACATAATGAGAACTTGTCAGAATTTGCATATTCACTCACCAGCCTGAGACTACATTCCTCTCAAAGAGATTAAGGTCACACACCAGAGATTTGTTGCTAACCTGCATGTCACTCATGCCTTAACTATGCGTGTTCTGTGAGTAATGAAAGTTGGTACTGATCTGCCCTGCAGCATCAAGTCCGCAGGCAGCGAAAGCTTGGACTAATCTGTCCTGCTGCATCTGGTCTACCGCCAATAAAAGCTTGTACTGTTCTGCCCTGCAGCATTCGGTCTGCAGACAGTAAAGGATTGCACTGATCTGCCCTGCAACAACTAGTCTGCAGGCAGTGAATGCTTGTACTAATCTGCCCTACTGCAACCGGTGTGCAATCATTGAACGCTCGTACTAATCTGCCCTGCAGCATCCAGTCTGCAGGCAGTGAACGCTTGTACTAATCTGTCTTGCTGTATCTGGTCTGCCACCAATGAAAGGCTAGTACTAATCTGTCTTGCTGTATCTGGTCTGCTGCCAAAGAAAGGCTTGTACTAATCTTCCCTGCAGCATCTGGTTCAGGCAATGAAAGCCTGTACTAATCTGCCCTGCTGCATCCAGTCTGCAGGCAGTGAAAGCTTGACCTAATCTGCCCTAATGCATCTGGTCTGCCGCCAGTGAAAGCTTGTACTAATCTGCCCTGCAGCATCTGGTCTGCCGCCAATGAAAGCTTGTACTAATCTGCCCTGCTGCATCCAGTCTGCAGGCAGTGAAAGCTTGTACTAATCTGCCATGCTGCATCTGGTTCAGGGAGCGAAAGCTTGTACTGGTCTACCCTGCATCATCCAGTCTGCAGGCAGTGAAAGCTTGTACTAATCTGCCCTGCAGCATCTGGTCTGCCGCCAATGAAAGCTTGTACTAATCTGCCCTGCAGCATCCGGTCTGCAGGCAGTGAAAGCTTGTACTGATCTACCCTGCAACATCCAGTCTGCCGCCAGTGAAAGCTTGTACTGATCTACCCTGCAACATCCAGTCTGCCGCCAGTGAAAGCTTGTACTAATCTGCCCTGCAGCATCTGGTCTGCCGCCAGTGAAAGCTTGTGCTAATCTGCCCTGCTGCCTCTGGTCTGCAGGCAGAGAAAGCTTGTACTAATCTGCCCTGCAGCATCCGGTCTGCAGGCAGTGAAAGCTTGTACTGATCTACCCTGCAACATCCAGTCTGCCGCCAGTGAAAGCTTGTACTAATCTGCCCTGCAGCATCTGGTCTGCCGCCAGTGAAAGTTTGTGCTAATCTGCCCTGCAGCATCCGGTCTGCAGGCAGTGAACGCTTGTACTGATCTACCCTGCAACATCCAGTCTGCCGCCAGTGAAAGCTTGTACTAATCTGCCCTGCAGCATCTGGTCTGCCGCCAGTGAAAGCTTGTACTAATCTGCCCTGCAGCATCTGGTCTGCCGCCAGTGAAAGCTTGTACTAATCTGCCCTGCAGCATCCGGTCTGCAGGCAGAGAAAGCTTGTACTAATCTGCCCTGCAGCATCCGGTCTGCAGGCAGCGGAAGATTGTGCTTGCTGCCTTCTGTGAGGGAAGCTTGCTTTGCTGCTTCCATGATTTGCCTGTACTGTGAGGAAGCAAAGCTTTCACTGCTGCTGACTGATTTGTACCTCTCCTGTGATGGAGAAAGCTTGGGCCACTGCTGTGTAGCTGTGCTCATCTTCTGAAGGAGAGAAGAATGCTGCGTTTCTTCCGAAGGTGTATCTATTCTATAAACAAGGGGGGGATTCAACGGCTGTGGCCCAGTCTTAAAACAAAGAATATATTGAATGCACTTGCAAAACATGCCCTATGGACCAGATGCAGTTTTACAATATTTGATGTGGGATACAGAAGCCTGTAGCCCCGATGAAGGTGTCCGACATCGTAGCGGCAAACTTCGAGCACCAAAGCATCTCGATGGAAGAGAGAAGCAGGACCCGTTGCTCGACCCTCCTGACTTTACTCTTGTGGCAGCGAGAAAGCATTTTTGCTCACCCACTGCTACTTTAATATAGGTCTAACAGTTTATCAAAGAGATCTATAATATTGACTTAAGTGACATAACCTCACCCAAACTAGGGAACCCATAATTAGATGACTATACAACTAGTGAACAGAAGTACTCCTGATTGCTTCCCGGTGTTGTTGTGAAGCGCGTAATACATCTTTCAACTAAACAAAGGTCCAAGCAGTTTACATGGACCAATGCTCGTTCTAAGGCTTGATGTGAATGAACAAGTGAATCCTCCCAAAGATGGGAGCAGAGTTTCATTTTGGTTTTATTTGTGGAGCAAGCAGTTTTCTAAGTGGACTAGGCTACTTTTTAGCATTTTAAATTCTAGCTGACTTTGGTGGATGTCGGACACCGATCTGACTTGCGGCCAATTTCCTGACCCCCTTCTAGAGCCCATAGTATCGACAGCTGTATCATCTCTGGGCCGGGGAAGTCACTGGACAAGATGGAGATCAGAGGCCGTTGGTCTCAGATTGAGCAGCACCTCCATATAAATCTTCGAAGCTGAAAGCCATCCGTAAGGTGCTAAAGGCCTTTCTGCCTTCCAACACGGGTAGGTCGAATCAAGTGCTGATAGACAGCGCGAATACCATGGGATACTGCAAAAAGCAGGAGGGAGTGTGAACTTGTGCCCTTATTCTGGAGGCTCTGAGGCTTGGCGATGCTGGCACTTCGTTGTATTTCCCTGACAGTCAACTAGTGGGACCCCTCAACATCACAGCAGACAAATTAATTAGGCATCATATTGCCAATCACAAATGGCGTCTCCACTGGGAGGTGACACTGGTTATTGCTACCTAGTGGGGTGTGCACTCTGTAGAGCATTTTACTACCTCCAAAAACATTCATTGGCCAGCCTTTTTCCCCTTGAAGCTCCCTCCTCAGGATAGGGGTTCTGACCTAGGGAGAACTCCAGGCTTCTATACTCATTTCTGTGTCTGCTGGTGATCCTGCTGGTATTTAAGTGTCAGGTCGGACCGAGCATACCGGATTATGGTGACCTTGGTTTAGGCAAGAAGGGTCTGGTACCCTGAAATGCTGATCCTGAATATCTACCATTCACTTCAGCTTCCTCTTTTGGGGACCTGTTTCCCAGCAATAAGGCAGGGTGCGGTAGCAAACCCCCATGGTGTCCACCATACTTGGTAATTGAGCAGGACCAACTGGAAAGCACTGATCTACCATCTGAGGCAGTTTGTGGTTAAGATAATTTTGGCTCACGTTATTTAGGCCACTGGTCCTAGTTTGTCCTCTGGTACAAGCCAAAGTACATTGACCATTTACAGACCAGATTGTCAGACTTTCGTTTGTGTTATCTTTGACCTGGCAAGGTTTTGCTTCGGATACTGTTAAGGGTTGCAGATAATTACTTTTGACCTTTCACCTGCCTGATCAACCCTCCTTAATCAAATCACTCATTGTAATGTTTTTTCTAAAAGGACTTTCACATGTTTCCTCCTACCTCGTTCATTGTTCCACAGTGGAAGCTCAATTTAGTTCTAATGTTCTTGGTGTGTACCTCTTTTGAACTTCTTCACAATTGTGTTCTGAGATGCTTAACTCCCGAGACCATGTTTCACACTGTTATCACCTCTGCACATCGCGTTGGTTAGCTTGAGGCAGTGCAGCTTCCATATAATACCTTTTTTTCCATGAACAACCGGTGCTTAGGATCCTCTTTCCCAAAAGTGGTGTCTTTCCACATGGGGCAGTCTATCTTGATTCTTACTTTCTTTTCTCTGACACATCCATCTACAGAAGAGGGGAGGCTATACCAGTTAAATCCAAAGCATGCCATTAGTGTCTACATTGATGGAACTAAGGAGTACCGGGTGGATGCTCAGCAGTTTGTTGTTGGTGTGAACAAAGGAAATGCATCCAGGAATGGGGTTTGCCATCTCATAGGCTGCCCTCTGCTGCATTGCTGAATTAGCTTGAGTGTTTGAGTTTTCAACATCTGGCAGGCAGCCAAGAGGGCATCTGTTCACACTTTCACTAGGCACTATACTGCATCGATTCACAAGTCCGCATGGAGGGTCATTTTGCCTGCTCAGTTCTGCTGGGCTCTCTGGTCTAAAGTCCACTCTCCAGATCCACCACCTTGGATGGGGCATTGCTTCGCAATAGATTCACAAGGTGAGGAATTTGTGGTTAGAAGTATCTATCAGAAGAAAGTTACTTTACTTGAGTAATGGTCTTTCTGGTGGATATGCTGTTGGCAGTGAAAGATCAGTTCTGTTAGCCATGTTCTGTGTTCTTTGGTGTGGAATATATGATTAGGTTGACAGTGCGCAGGGGTGGCGCCTTCATTCTTTTTTTTTTATTTTTGAGTCCACTATATATATATATATATATATATATATATATATATATATATATATATATATATATATATATATATATATATATAATAAATAAAAAGAATGTAAGAACGTATGTAAATCGTAACATGTTGATTGCTGTATTTTATTTATATATATATATATATAATCATACAGCAATCAACATGTTACGATTTACATACGTGGACTTCCCTGGGCTTGTGCATATTACACCAAATTACAGATAATCTAATAATCTTCCTAGAGTCCTGACTTGTGCCTTTACAATAGCTGTGATAACCTCAAATTTTAAACATGAACAAGATGCATCCTAACATTGATATAACAATAAAACAGTGCATGTACCCTCCCTCCCATATTTGCGTGATCTAGAGAACACTCTATTTCAATGAAGGTGTTACGCCAATGTAATTCGCCCACGCTGCCTTCACTTACACATTCTTATTACTACCAACTGCTGTTTATTGCATATGCATATCGCCACATTTGTTTTCTGAATAGTCCACTTGTAGCTAGGATATGTGTAAGGGGGCACAACACAACTACGGCCTTGCGCATATTGCCTGTTAGTTGCTGCTAGTGCTCCTGTGCTCTCCATGCTCTACCTCCGGTGGCAATACTTTTACTACTTCACGAGCAGGTGTTTTATCTAGTGTTTCAGAATAGCCTTGCCAGGAGGCGCAAAAGTCTGACAGCATCGCATCCCATGCTGTCGCCAGCGGTATTTTCCGTATCCCCATTGCGTCCTCACGAAGGAGCGCTATACTTTCCGCCTGCGCCCAGCAGAGCAGTGATTGAAACCAGGCCTTCGCTACTGGGGGCTCAGGAGATTTCCAGAGGTGTGCGAGTAGTCGATTTGCAGCTATAAGTCCTAGGTCTATGTAGCGAGTCGTCACGCTATGTTTTTTGGGCCTTTGATATAGTCCTAGTATACATGTCTCCCATGACCAGTCTAATGTAGGCTCCGTGTATTGGGCTAGATGTGTAGTGACTATTTCCCAGTATGATTGTATAGCCGTGCACGACCACAACATGTGTATGATGTCACCTCCTACTGTGTTGCATCTCGGGCAACTGGCATCGTCCCGATTGAAATACTGGTTTATTTTGGCTGATGTCAAATAAGCTCTGTGCGTTATATAATAATGAATAAGTCTAAATCGGGCATTTCGAGGGATGTGTGGGGCTCTTCAGAATATTTTCCCGCTCTGTGCTGGGGCGCTGGAGGTCTGTGTCCCAGTGAGTACGGAGGGACTGCAGTGGCGGAGCTGTGTGCAGTCTCAGAGAGTCCGCTAACCATCTGGTAAGATGTCGGCCCGTACCCAATTCATGCAGGTATTGTTAAGTGGGTGGCGTGTTCTTGCATTGTCTCCCCATAGCGTGCATAGCGTGCAAATTACTGCAGCATGCAGCAAGAACTGGCCTTGCAGCAGGTTTGATTCTTCAGTGAGCCCCTCAAATGGCATCAGTTGACCATCTCTGTATAAGTCGCCTAGAGTATTTACTCGCGCCAGTGATTGCGCCAGTGATTGCTTGGCGCTGTCTAGGTGTACCAAGTACAGGGAGAGATCAGTTGTGTGACTCGTAAGCTGCGGCGGAAACAATTATAAGCCACCCTTACTAACAATTGAGTAGGTAATTTGCCCTTTCTGCCAGGATGAAATAGCGCTACTATCTGGGGATGGGTGAGTCCTAGTGTTTGCGTGGCAGTGTCCTCCAAATATCGTGTGCTTAGCCATCTGGCCACCCATTGGAGCTGTGCAGCCAAGTAATATTGCTCCATATTGGGTACAGAGGGCCCCCCCCTTGATCGGTCGGAGGGTATAACTTGGCTAGCGCCACCCGACTGCGCCACCCGTGCCAAATAAATTGCAGCATTTCTCGTTCGAACCCTTTGAAGAATGCTGGCTTAACATATAATGGTAAATTCGTGAAGTGGTAGAGGAGTCGTGGGAGCACCACCATTTTCAGGAGCGCAATACGCCCCATGACGGTGAGGGGTAATGAGCCCCAGAATGTCATCTGTGATCTTACTGCTGTGACAGCTCGTGTGAGATTACCCTCGAGCAGGTCTGCTGGGTCCCTGTACACAAGTATACCGGAACGCTGTCAGTTGCTACTGAACTGGCGTACTGTTAATGTGCAGGTGCGGGTCTGGGGTGGACTCGAGAAAGGATATAGGCACAACTTCTCCATTTCACCCCAAGACCTGACACAGAGGCAAAGTCCAGCAGTGTTCTTTCTATTATCCCACATGGCAGTCTGACATCGCTAAGATATATTAGCAGATCTGCATATAGTGAGACCGCGTGTGTGCCGTTACCTAAAGGAATACCCCATTCCTCCTGCGTCTTGCGTAGTGACTCAGCCAGTGGCTCGATGGCTAACGCGAATAGTAGTGGGTAGAGAGGACAGCCCTGCCGCGTGCCTCGCTCAATTGGGATCGGTTTTGACAAATACGGGCCTGTCTTGACCCTAGCCACGGGTTGTGTATAAAGTAATTTAACGAGTCCTAGGAAGTTGTCCCCCAGATCGTATTTACGGAGTGTGGCAAATAAAAATCCCCATTCCAGGGTATCGAATGCTTTTTCTAAGTCTAGCACTAAGCGCCCTGAGTGTGTCCATTGCTTCCTTGCATAATATGCCAAGTCAGTTTCTAATTTGGCTAGGCTGTCTTCAATAATCTTCACTTCGCTGTCAAGTTGTCGCCTGACACTCCAACTTAGTCCCAGGCATTGCCCTATGATCACGGCCTTGCCTACATCCCACAACACGCCCACATCAGGGACCGACCCAGTGTTATTTTGGAAGTGCGTGTCTATCGCTGCCCCTACTGTCTCTCTGAATGGGGGGGTCCTCCAGTGCTAACGTCTGTAGTCTCCACAGGTGTGTGGTGCATGCCGTATCGCCTCCCCCTTAGTTGTAATATGTGGGGGTTGTGGTCAGAATGCGTCTTACAAGGTCCCAGAATGCTTGTTTCCGGTCCAGGGAAGACATGGCTTGGCAGTTCAGGCTGGACTGTTCCCATGAGGCACAGTGTCAAGACTGATTTGCATGTAGCTGGGTCTGAACTGGGGTGGCGAAGTGAGCTAAAGAACGATGATGGATTCAACCCAGATCTGTGACTGGGGGTGAGTTTCTGAAAAGTTTCAGCGCCCCGTCCATCATCTCCTTGTGTTTAAAATAACCTTTTCTTACAGGTAATAAACTCCCTTTTAAATATCAGTAGATCACCCCTATTTAAGCCTTGTGGCCCACAAGGTAGGGTGCATGGTATTTAACATTGGGACATGTAGAAAATTGTTACCATGTCCCTACATTAACAAGACCCCAAAAGCTTTTTTCGCCGTGGAAAGCCTAACTGTCTTATTTAGAAAACCAGAGTACAGATTAAAATACTAAATAGGAATGGAACCAGGCCAAAAATAATTAGAATATATATATATATATATATATATATATATATATATATATATATATATATATATATATATATATATATATATATATATATATTATTATTTTTTTAAACAAATGTTAAGCAAAATTGACATTTAGAAAGTTAATCTTTACCTGCCTGATATTCCTGGAGGTGAATTTGCATTAGCTCTTCAGCTTCTCCCAGCCTGTACTTGGTCTGAATGAGGTGTGAAATGCCTCCCAAGAGCAAACCATAGCCTGACGTGACTAGGCAGAGATGACTTCTCTGAACTCCACAGAATATGCAGGTGGGGGGTGTGGGCATCCTGTGACAACATGGTGGCAAGTCCTGTTTGACCGGCATGTGGAGTCCGGTGTAACACCTCGGGCACACTTAAAGGCGAGAACAGGATGTAAAGATAATTCTTGTGTATCCACTTTCTGTTTGTTGAAGGTCCCTGTTTTTTTTCCTACCAAACATCTGTCTCTGAAGCAAACATTTTACTCTCAACAAGCCCGAACTGGATTTTAGTGTTAAATGTGGGAGGACACTGCTGATTTCCCTATGAGAGAGAGAGAGAGACACTCGCACTCTCACCCCACGTTTAGTGTGTCCGAAGACTTTTACTATCTTGAAAATGCCTTGTCACATGACATTTTGTGCTTGTTTGCAATAAGGTAAACAGGAACTATTACAAAAGTATGTAGGTCCCGGCCTGGGAACATTTACTCCATTGGCCATAGAGGAACAAGTAGTGTCTTAGGGTGACTCCCCAGCCACTCTCCATGGGCTGATGAAACCTAAAGCTGAACTCACCCAGCCTTCCTCAGAACACTGCTGGGCTTGCGATAGGATACCAGGTGGACTGAACATGCTGCACTTGGCATCTTTGACCTGTAAGAAGGACTTTAGGAGAATGAACCCCTTTTTACTTGAAATCCAAAGACCGGAAGCTCTCCAAGGATAATTAGACTGATCCCGTGGGTGGCCCCAGGAACATAAAGCTGAAGAGGACATTTCTGTGAAGAATCCCAGTTGACCAGTGACAACTGGACTTTGGTTTTGTCCTCTGTATGACACCCTGATACTGTCTATGCACTCCCCCTAAGATACTGGGGGTGATGGAAGTGGACTGTAGTTGTGTGGGCATCAAAAGGTTTTGTACATTTTTCTAAACCTTTGCTCCATAGCTGCAAGGGGACTGACTGGGGAAAAGTATCCGACTGACAGTTCCATAGCAATGTATTGGATTTCCGATTTGTCCCGCATGAAGAAAAAATTCTCAGAAAAATGACCAAGTCCCTTTCCAGAGAGAGACTTAGAAACTTTTTGACTTTGCCTACTACCAGGCCCTAGCAGGGCCAATCTACTTGGTATATCCGAACCAAGCTCCATTGCGGTCGCCCTAAAATTGCGGGTAAGTCC
This sequence comes from Calotriton arnoldi, assembly GCA_963921515.1. Taxonomy (NCBI): domain Eukaryota; kingdom Metazoa; phylum Chordata; class Amphibia; order Caudata; family Salamandridae; genus Calotriton; species Calotriton arnoldi. The sequence continues at coordinate 372,618 of CAWUFW010002697.1, read as the reverse complement.
CGGTCTACTGTGTCCAGATTTTGTCCTTTATAGCATTTCTTTTGGACCATCATCAAAACTGAAGTGCTCATTCAAATCCATAATGCCTCTTTGCTACAAAACAGAAATAATTGTATTAACAAACAGTACTCCAAGGGCATTAATATCAAAACCAAAAGCAGCCTGCATATGCTGTTGTATTTCATTCAGTTTTAAATAGGACATGGAAGACGATCATACAGTACTGCATAACAAACCTGATATTTTTTATGCCGTGTTCTCCCGTTTAATTTCAAGGTGTTGAATTGCGAACAGTTAATCAAAATCTAACGACAATCAATAACTTGTCATAGACACTACCCTACACACATTAAATCCAATTATCCCCTTTAAAGGTCCATGGTTCATCCAGTTGTAAATCAGTTATACAATAATTCAAATGAATCTCATATCTATGATACACATAAAAAAAACAAATTCTGAAAATCGGTGTTGAAATCAAGCCTTGCTAGTAACCTTAACTAAGGAGACCAGCTTCTATTGAGAAAATGGGTATCATCACTACAGATAGTAGTCCTAAAGTCATCGGTTGTGCCATCCGCTACCTCGGAGTGTAAAACCGCAGCACAATGCATGTTAGTTTCAATCTGTGACATCAAATACAAAGAAGGGGTGCACATATATGTACGTTGTCCAGAGCATCCTCTGCTGATCTATATTCAAACAACTAACTTAATGTAAAGTAAGCGGAAGAGTCACATGCACGACCATGTTGCAAAAAGTGGCCCCATTAAAAGAGATATATATTTCACCTAAAAAACCATAGGTTTAAGGCACGTTAGTTAGTTGCACATTTTACTCATGCAAAACCAAAGAAATTCGGCCGTTATAGTTAGTTAAGCTAACTATAACTCGCGCCCCCGCAATGCACTGCTGATGACGTCACATATTGCATCATTCATCACATGGTCAGTGACATCACTGATGACCTCACTAATGACATCTGAAATGACATCACTGATTACATCACTAATCACATCATCCAGTGACTGTTTCTGTAAAGTTTAAATGTTTTATATATATATGCCAAGCTGTATTGAAGAATGAGTGGGTGTATAAGTGTCTGAATGGATGATTTAGTAGGTGCGTGACTGACTGTATAAGTGAGTGATTAAACGTGTCTTACTGAATGCATGGGTTAGTAACTAATGTGTGTGAATGTCTATCAGTTTGTCAGTTGGTGTGTAAGCGGCTGCATGGGTTGGTGAATAGCTATGAGTGTGTATATGGGTTATTGATTGGTTGTGTGAGTATGTGTATGGGTGCCTGAGTTTTTGTGGGTGGGGGTGTGATTTTGTGTATGGGTGCCTGAGTAGGTGATTCAGTGGGTGTATAGGTTGAAGAGTGCATCTGTGAAGGGCTGTATGGGTGGGTGAGTGTGTATGGGTGTGTTGGGTAGTGAATGGATGTCTCAGTGGTACATGTGCGAGTAACTACATATGTGAAATGCAGTATATGTGTTGGAGTATATAAATGACTATATGTGAGTGATTGTGAGTGTCTGTATGGATGAGTGTGCTTGTGTTAGTGATTGTAGAAGAGTAAGTATGTGTTAATATCTATATGAATAAGTGCAGTGGTGTGTGTAACTGTATAGGTGAGTAAATGGGAGTGTGATTGTTTGCATGTTTGACTAGGTGTGTGAGTAATTGTATGGGTGAATGGTGGTGTGTGGGTGTGTATAGGTGTATGAGTGCATATGATAGTGCTGTACTGATGAGTGACTGCATGTATGAGTGACTGTATGGGTGAATGAGTGGATGTGTGTAGACCTAGGAATCAGTGAGTGGGTATGTAGTAACTAGTATTGGTGTGTCTATGGTTTTGAAAATGGTAGTTTGCATTTTAGAGTGGGTGTATGAAAGGTTATATTAGGGTGTGAGGAGGTGCATCAGATTATCACGTGGATGTGATTAGTGATGTCATTTGAGATGTCATCCGTGATGTCATCAGTGATGTCACTGACCATGTGATGAATGATGTAATGTGACGTCATCAGCAGTGCATTGCGGGGGCGCGGTTATAGTTAGCTTATCTAACTATAACGGCCGAATTTCTCTGGTTTTGTATGAGTAAAATGTGCAACTAACTAAAGTGCCTGAAACCTATGGTTTTTTCGGTGAATTTCTAAGGTTTTTTAAATGCTAATTTCCAACTACAACGTCTCTGAAACCTATGGTTTTTTGAGTGAATTTGTAAAGTTTTTTTAAATGCTAATTTCTAACTATAACGTCTCTGAAACGTATGGTTTTTTTGAGTGAATTTCTAAGGTTTTTAAATGCTAATTTATAACTATAACGTCTCTGAAACCTATGGTTTTGTTAGTGAATTTTAAAGGTTTTTTAAAATGCTAATTTGTAACTACAAAGTCCCTGAAAAGTATGCTTTTTTTTTTAGTGAAAATATATATTATATTGTGTTATGTGTTGTGTTTTTTATGTTATGTTACAAAAGCCACGGTCAGCGCAGCAACTGAGGAAAATTAAGAACCGGCATGTCACTTTGGAGCCCACCGGAGGGAGAAGAATGCTCCTTAATTTTAGCAGCGCACGGATCTCACTGTGAGGAACAATAATCTCCAATAGGGACTCAAGGTCCCAGCATGCGTTGTACTACACAGACGCACTGCGCATGACCCACTGGGGGTCCAGCATGTATTTAAAATTAATGATTGGAGACATCTGTGTGTTGCTAGAGCTGCCCATGAAGAAGAGGCTGTGTCGTTGAAACGCGTCGGCATGAACTGTTATCTGGAGTGAAGATGCCGGTTTTTTCCAATAATAAAGCTTGTGCTTCAGTTGCTGTGAGTGCGTCCTTTGAAGCTTTCGGGCGATTAAATAATAAAAAAAAATAATATATATATATATATATATATATATATATATATATATATATATATATATATTCACTGAAAAAACCATAGGTTTTAGGGACAGTTATAGTTAGTTGGACATTGCACTCGTACAAAACCCGTGAAATTCCCCCGGTATAGTTAGTTCAGGTAACTATAACTCGCGCCCCCGCAATGCACTGCTGATGACGCCACATATTACATCACTCATGACATGGTCAGTGACATCACTGATGACATCTCAGATGACATCACTGATATCACTGATGACATCATCCATGTGATAATTTGATGCATCTTTTCACACCCTTATATAACTTTTGATACACCCACTGTAAATTACAGACTGCCATTGTCAAAACCATAGACACTCCAACACCAATTACTATATACACTCACTGATTTTTAGGTCTACACACACATCTACTCACTCACCCGTACAGTCACTCATACTTATAGTCACTCAGTACAGGGCTATTATATGCACTCATACACCTATATAAACACTCACACACCGCCACTCATCCATAGAGGTACTCACACACCTAGTCAGTCATGCCAAAAATTAAGCACACACCCATTTACTCACCTATACAGTTATACACACACCAACTCACACACTCATACAAATACTAGCACATTCTTCAGTGATGTCACTGACCATGTCATGAGTGATGTAATATGTGACGTCATCAGCAGTGCATTGTGGGGCGCGAGTTATAGTTACCTGAACTAACTATAACGGGGGAATTTCACGGGTTTTGTACGAGTGCAATGTCCAACTAACTATAACTGTCCCTAAAACCTATGGTTTTTTCAGTGAATTTCAAAGGTTTTTAAATGCTAATTTCGAACTATAACGTGTCTGAAACCTATGGTTTTTTCAGTGAATTTCAAAGGTTTTTTAAATGCTAATTTCTAACTATAACGTGCCTGAAACCTATGGTTTTTTAAGTGAATTTCAAAGGTTTTTTAAATGCTAATTTCTAACAATAACATGCCCCGCCCCTCCCTTCACCACTGTGCAAACGCGCCCCGTGGCGCGTTTTAAGTTGGGGATTAAGTTCCCTTGAATAATGAGGGTCCCTGGGTCCAACTAGCCCATCCTGTACCTCCAGTATGCGCCAGGAGCTGCGTTGCAGAGAGGTGTTCAGAGGCCACACCCCTTTTTGCACCTCTCTGCAACGCAGCTCTGTGGTGCTTTCTGGACGTACCTGGTGGGCTAGTTGGCCCCCAGGGACCCTCGGGATTGAAGGGGATTTAATTCCCCATCTTAAAATGCGCCATGGGGCCTGTTTGCACACATGTCACCTGAAGCCCCGCCCCCTCCCTTCACCACTGTGCAAACGCGCCCCGTGGCACGTTTTAAGTTGAGCCCTGGGGACCCCATCCCCCGGGGCCTGACCCCCTTTTATTTATTTTTTTAAAAAGGACCGGGAAGGGGACCGCGTGGGCCCCCCTCCCGTGGCCAATTTCGACCCGGGGACCCCATCCCCGGGCCATTGCCACCTTATTTTATTTTTTAAATTTTCATGGAGGGGGCTGCGTGGCCCCCTCCTACGGCCTCCTTAGGCCCCGGGGCCGGCCTTTATTTATTTATTTTTTTAATTATTTTTGGGGAGGGGGGCTGCGTGGCCCCCTTCCCGGGCCACTACCTGCCCCGGGGACCCCATCCCCCGGGGCTGGCCCTATCCTTTGGGGTCCGTGGGGGGACCCCAACTCCCCCACGGACCATGCCGGCTCCCCGCGTCCTGCGGGAGCCGGCATTGCTTTTCCACATGGGGAGCTGCTAACATGCAGCTCCCCATGTGGAAAAGCAATCTGCTTTGCATTTTGGAAGCGAGAGCAGGTTTCCCTGCTCTCGCTTCCAAAATTCAAAGCAGTTTGCTATGACAGGACGGGAGCCGCTGAGCAGACCTAGGGGGTCAGGGTGTTTCTACCCTGCCCCCTTTTTGCGCTTTACGCACTGGTTTCTGGACAAAATGGCTGCCAACACTTCCTGATTTGGAGTGTTGACAGCCAATTAGCATGCAGCTCGTGATCGGGAGGGTACGCGGACCCTACTCGGCCATAGATATATATGTGACTTTACTTTTGATTTTCTCAGGAACTACTGAACGGATTTACACCATTTAACAAAAAGGGTTCTTTCTGAACCAAGAACTACCTCTTTGCCAAATTTGCCATAATTCCGTTCAGCAGTTCGGGCTGTAGCCGTGGCTAAAGTTTCCTATGGGAAAATGAATGGGGAAAACACGTTTTGGGACCCCCCTTTTTTCTCGGCCCCTGCTTGACGAATCACCCCGAAACTTTCAGGGTAGGAGCGGACCGGAGCGGGCCATAAAGTTTGAAAATTTTGCGAAGATTCGTCAACCGACGCAAGAGTTATTAGGTCCTAACTATAACTATCTACTGGCGACCGCCAGTAGATAATATATATATCTAGCTATAGTTAGAACTATATTTGGATAGGAAATTGATTTTTGTTTTTAAATTTGCTAATAACTTTTTGGCGCGTTTTGGCAAATCTTCACGAGAAAAAAAGTTTTAGCACCTGTGCTCCTTCCTAGGGGCCAAAAAAAGGGGGTCCTAAACTTAAATTTCCCTATGGAATTTCTATAGGCATTTTTGTAACGCTCTAGAGGTAAAATGGATGAATAGAATTTTCACCAAATTTAGCAGGAAGCTAGATGTTGGTACAGAAAGTGTTTTTTGTAAATGTTGCGAGAGTCCTGCAGCTATGAATAATGAAAAATAGAGCCGTGTGATTGATAGCACTTTTTTCCCCACTGACTTATGCTAGTAGGTAATCTGAGTTGGGTAAAAGGATATAAGCACTAAGCATAATGAGACATCTAAGTTTGTTGTGTGCACTATATATATGGTCCCTGTTTTAAATGAATGCGGTAAGGTGCACAATATAGACCGCATAAAGGGTTGTCACTAAATGCTGTTATTATGAGCAATGTAATGGGTCCTATGTTGATTTTCCTGGCTTTAGGGCCAAAATTGTGTTTTTGTTAGTGCATTTGTTTAGATGTGGCATATGTTTTGAAATGTATTGGAGAATGTTAGTTTTTTGGGAAACGCAGAAGTAGAAAGATTAGTACTGATATTAAATTTCATTTAGAGCCGATGTTGAAGTGAATAGCACATATGGATGCAAATTTGTGCAACGATGCAGTGGTATTTAGTGACAATGCTGCTGCATGTTTGAGCTGTTTTGTGTCTTAACAACATGATTTCCTGGCTGGAAAGAGGAAAAGGAAGCCTTGATGTGATGTTATTTGAAACAGGTCTGATTTTTATTGGGAGTTTAATATCTATGATGAAATAGGTTTGTGCCTCACATGTGACAAGTTAATGGTGTTTTGTGTTAGTTTGGAAGATACTGAATGAACAACTAAATGAATAGCGTTTTTGTAACCGCAAGCACAATTGTGACAATAGCAGTGCATGTATACTTTATTAACACACAACCACAGTGACGCACAGATTTTTACACCGAAGTAACTTTTGTGTTTTGAACTGTTCCCTCTTTTGTCCTTATTTTTCTCTTTGTGTATTGTTTTCTGCCTTTTGTCCGCCCCCTCCCACGTCATTTATTTAAATATTGCGAAACCCAACTCAAGTTGTTACCTTGGGCGCGAACCTAAGAAGAGCAGGCCCTTAGACATCAACCCCTGCCTGTTCTGTAATATAACAGCAATTGCTTGAACACTGCAGAGAAACAGCGAGCAGGACACTGGGGGTCGATTACAGACTCTCAGCTCAGGACACATTGGCCTCAACAGAGAAATGCAAATCTGCCTTATTCTTAAGGTTGTGAAGCAATAAGAGGTGTATGTGTGGTGTGGTGGGGGAGTGAGACACCAGAGAAAAGCAGAGACAGGGAGGAAGAGAAGAGAAATTGTATGACACAAGCCAGAGAATGTAAAACAATTATGTAATTACCGTTGTTTGTGGTTAGTCTTTTATTTGCAGTCCTGGTACATGCTTGACGCACTGTGTGATTTTGTGCAGATAGCACTGTGGAAACGATTGTCACTATTTGCTTTTTACTTAAATAGTGCTGCTGTGTACGGAAATAGGTTTTTGTGTAGACAGCGGCACTATTGAAGTAAAAAACATAAATGGTGACAATTGTTTCTATAGTGCTATATGCACAGGATCACACAGTGCGTTAAGCATAAACCGGGACTGCAAATAAAAAACTAACCACAAACACCAGTAATTACATATTTGTTTTGCATTCTCTCCTTTGTGTTATACAATTTACAGTTTGAAGGTGTGTGGTAACCGGTGCACTGACATCTGGCGCTCTGCGGTGCTTACAAACCACACATTGCTATACACAGGGGGCACTTTCCTTCTCAGTCTTGTTCTCGGTTTTTGTTTTCAGTCATCCATTATGAACTCCTGGATGAGCTACTCCTGATTTTGTGGATACATATCACTAAAGTGAAGTCTTCTACAATAGGTTTTGTGGAAGACTTCATTTTAGTGATATGGATTTCACAAAATCACAAAATAACGAGCAGCTCACCCGGGAGTTCATAATGGATGACTGAAAACAGAAACCGATAGCGAGACTGAGAAAGAAAGTGCCCCCTGTGTATAGCAATGTGTGGTTTGTAAGCACCGCACAGCGCCAGATGTCTGTGCACCGGTTCCCACACATCTTGAAAGTGTGCACCCCCGAGCGCATGACGGACCGTATTAATGGTGGCTGCGGGCTGGGAAGGGAGCGTTGGGCGAACTCGCCTGGTTCCGTTCGGTGTTTGGTCCTGGCGGAGGAATGCTGGCGAACGGGTATGTTTAGTTTTGTTGGCGTCGCCGCTTCAGTTTGGAGGCTGGTTCGCGAGGAGCTCAAGTTTCACCTCCTCTCGGACCTTTTTTGAGCTTTGAAAACACAACCTCTTTCCCACTGCTTGTGACCTCGGCAGAGACCTCGGCATAAGTAGCAGTCCGGGAGGAAAGACGAAGACGCGTAGTTATGCCGATTAGGAGCGGAAGTGTACGCGGTATAATTTTTATATATATATATATATATATATATATATATATATATATATATAATTGCCCCCGGGACCTCTGTTTTATTTTCACTCGATGCGAGGCACAAGATGGCTGCTAACACTTCCTGGTTTGAAATGTTAGCAGCCAATCCGAGGCAAGCTCGTGCGTTAGGCTTCGCCCAGATATATATATATTTTTTTCCTTTAATATCTCAAACTACTGAACGGATTTACACCATTTAAACAAAAGCTTGCTTTCTGGACCAAGACCTTTCTCCCTGCCAAATTTGGCGTAATTCCGTTAAGCAGTTTGACCTGTAGCCTTGTCTAAAGTTTCCTATGGAAATTGCATGGAGAAAACATGTTTTGGGACCCCCCTTTTTTTTTTATCACCCCCAAACTTTCAAGATAGGAGCTGATCTGAAAAGAGGAACTTCTTGGAAAATTTCGTAAAGATTCGTCAAACGACGCCAAAGTTATAGGCACATCAAAAAATGCTTTTCCTGTGGAAACTAGGTTCTAACTATAACCATCTACTGGCGACCGCCAGTAGATTATGTATGTGTATATGTATCTGTGTGTAATGTATGTGTGTGCGTGTGTGTATATTATCTACTGGCGGTCGCCAGTAGATAGTTATAGTTAGGACCTATTTTCCATAGGAAATCCGCAACATTCTATTTGAAATAACTTTGGCGCCGGTTGACGAATCTTCGCGAAATATTCAAAACTCGTGGGGCGCTCCGGTCCGCTCCGGTCCGCTCCTATCCTGAAAGTCTCGGGGTGATTCGTCAAGTGGGGGCTGAGAAAAAAGGGGGGTCCCAAAACGTGTTTTCCCCATGCAATTTTCCATAGGAACCTTTAGTCGCAGCTACAGCCCGAACTGCTGAACGGAATTACACCAAATTTGGCAAAAAGGTAGCCCTTGGTTCAGTGTCGTGCCTTTTGGTTAAATGGTGTAAATCCGTTCAGTAGTTCCTGAGAAAATCAAAAGTAAAATCACATATATATCTATGGCCGCGGAGGGTCCGCGCACCCTCCCGATCACGAGCTGTATGCTAATTGGCTGTCAACACTCCAAACCAGGAAGTGTTGGCAGCCATCTTGTTCCTCGGTAGAACCGAGGCACTAGAAACAAGTGCGCAAAACGCAAAAAGGGGCAGGGTAGAAACACCCTGACCCCTAGGCCTGCTTAGGGGTCCCACAAGGACCCCCGGGCTAATTTTTTTTTTTCTTTAAAAAAAAAAAAAAAAAAACGGCGGGATGCGTGCAGGGTGCGTGGATCCCGCTGTAAAAAAAAAAAAAAAAAAAGCGCGGACTCCCGCGCTTTGTTGTTATTTGGCCCCCGGGTGGGCCAAGTCCCGGGAGCATGCGGGGGTTTATAAAAACATTTGATGGGGGGGGGGGGGCTCTAAGGCCCCCCAAGCCCCGGGGACCGCCACCCCCTGGGGCTTTCAATAAAAAATGGTGCAGTAGGGCACTCGGCTCTCCCGCAGCCCCGGGGACCGCCACCCCCTGGGGCTTCTTTAAAAAAAAAAAAAAAAAAAATAAAATAAAAAAAATTAAATAAAAATTACCTGTGTGGAGGGGGTTCTAGCCCCCCCACACGCCCCGGGGACCGCCACCTCCCCGGGGCACTAAGAATTTGAATGTGGGGGTCCGTTTCGGGCCCCCGGGACCACCACCTCCCGGGGGCTGTGCATGTGAAGGGAGGGGGGCCGTGCGGCCCCCCTCCTGGAGCCTGTGATGCCCTAGGGACCGCCACCCCCCAGGGCCGGCTCCTGCAGTGTCCCGGGGTGCCCACCCCCGGGACACTGTAGTTTGCTATGGCAGGGCGGGAGCCTCGCGGCTCCCATCCTGCCATAGCAAACTGCTTTGGTTTTTGGAAGAGAGAGCAGGAAACCTGCTCTCTCTCTTCCAAAAACCAAAGACGATTGTTTTTCCACACGGGGAGCTGCATCTCAGCAGCTCCCCGTGTGGAAAAGCAATGCCGGCTCCCGAGGGACGCGGGGAGCCGACGGGACCGTGGGGGGATTGGGGACCCCCCCACGGTCCCCAACTGAGAGGGCCAGCCCTGGGGGATGGGGTCCCCGGGGCCATAAGTGGCCTGAGGAGGGGGGCAACGCAGCCCCCCTCCAAAACATTAAATAAAAAAAGGCCATACCCCGGGGATGGGGTCCCCGGGGCAGATTTAAGGCCTCGAGAGGGGGGCCACGCGGCCCCCTTCCAAATTCTTTTTTTATTTTTAAAAATATTAGGGGGCAGGCCCTGGGGGATGGGGTCCCCAGGGCCAATAAATTAGAAAAAGGGGGGCCACACAGCCCCCCTTAAAAAAAAAAAAAACGGCATTGCACCGGAGGCCACGCCCCCTCCTTGGCAACACCCTGGCGCGTTTGCAGAGGGGGAACGAATTCCCCTTGAATACTGGGGGGTCCCTGGGGGCCAACTAGCCCACCAGGAACCTCCAGTATGCGCCAGTGGACTGCGTTGCAGAGAGGTGTTCTGAGGCCACGCCCCTTTTTACACCACTCTGCAACGCAGCTCTGTGGCGCTTAATGGAGGTAGCTGGTGGGCTAGTTGCACCCCAGGGACCCTCAGGATTCAAGGGGAGTTAATCCCCCAACTTAAAACGCGCCACGGGGCGCGTTTGCACAGTGGTGAAGGGAGGGGGCGGGGCCTGAGGTGACATGTGTGCAAACACGCCCTGTGGCACGTTTTAAGTTGGGGGATTAACTCCCCTTGAAGCCTGAGGGTCCCTGGGGTGCAACTTGCCCACCAGCTACCTCCATTAAGCGCCACAGAGCTGCGTTGCAGAGAGGTGTAAAAGGGGCGTGGCCTCTGACCACCTCTCTGCAACGCAGGCCTGTGGCGCTACTGGAAGTACCTGGTGGGCTAGTTGGGCCCTAGGGAACCTCAGGATTCAAGGTGACCTAATACCCCAACTTAAATCGCGCCACAGGGCGCGTTTGCACAGTGGTGAAGGGAGGGGCGGGGCCTCAGGTGACATGTGTGCAAACACACCCTGTGGCGCGTTTTAAGTTGGGAATTAATTCCCTTGAATCCTGAGGGACCCTGGGGGCCAACTAGCCCACCAGGTACCTCCAGTGCGCGCCACAGGGTTGCGTTGCAGAGAGGTGGTCCAGGCCACGCCCCTTTTACACCTCTGTGCAACGCAGCTCTGTGGCTCTTACTGGAGGTACCTGGTGGGCTAGTTGGACCCCAGGGACCCTTAGAGATTCAAGGGGACTTTATCCCCCAACTCAAAACGGCCAGAGGGCGTGTTTGCACACATGTAACCTCAGGCCCCCCTCCCTACACCAGTGTGCAAACGTGCCCCATGGCGCGTTTTAAGAGGAAGTTTTAATCCCCTGCCCTATTATGTACTAGGGCCTTACAGAGGAGGTCATGCTAATCACAGGGGTACCCCAACGCATAGTGTTCCCTAGTGTATGTAGGTGTTTTCACTGTATTCTAAATGTCTTTTAGCATAGCACTGGCTCTAGGCCTGGTTAGTCAGTCAGTTACCACCAGTACCCGTCTGAAAAAGATGTGGGCACAGGATGATTTTGCAACAAGGCCTCTTTCTGCTCCTCTGTTGGTTCTTTCTGCACATGTCTTGCTTCTTCCTGGATTTTTCTTCGTGTTTGTGGACTTCTGTTTCTTTCGACATTTCTTTTGCTGCTTTCTGTGCGTTTTTCTTCTTTTTCACATGTCCTACTTCTGGAGGCATAGTTACAAACTAGCATTTGAAAAACCTTTGAAACTCACTGAAAAAACCATAGGTTTCAGACACGTTATAGTTAGGAATTAGCATTTAAAAAACCTTACAAATTCACTGAAAAAACCATAGGTTTTAGGGACAGTTATAGTTAGTTGGACATTGCACTCGTACAAAACCCGTGAAATTCCCCGTTATAGTTAGTTCAGGTAACTATAACTCGCGCCTCGCAATGCACTGCTGATGACGTCACATATTACATCACTCATGACATGGTCAGTGACATCACTGATGACATCTCAAATGACATCACTGATGACATCATCCATATGATAATTTGATGCATCTTCTCACACCCTAATATAACCTTTGATACACCCACTCTAAATTACAGACTGCTATTCTCAAAACCATACACTCCAACACCAATAACTACATACCCACTCACTGATTCTTAGGTCTACACACACATCCACTCACTCACCCGTACAGTCACTCATACTTACGGTCTCTCAGTACTGGACTATCATATGCACTCATACACCTACATAGACACTCACACACCGCCACTCATCCATAGAGGTACTCACACACCTAGTCAGTCATGCAAATAATTAATCACACTGCCATTTACTCACCTATACAGTTATACACACACCAGCTCACTTACTCATACAAATACTAGCACATTCTTACGCTCTTATACAATCACTGATACAAGTACACACTCATCCATTCAGCCACTCTCACAATCACACACTCTCACTTATAGCCATTTATATACTCCAACACACATATATACTGCCTTTCACCTATGTAGTTACTCCCACATATACCACTGAGATATACATTCACTCACTAACACACCCATACACACACTCACCCACACAGTCCTTCACAGATGCACTCTTGAAACCATGCACCCAGTGAATCACCCACCCACTCACACATCTATGCACAGTCACACACACCACCCACACAAACACTCAGGCACCCATACAGATACTCAGACAACCAATCAATAACTCATATAGACACTCATGTAGCTATTCACAAACCCATGCAGCCGCTTACACAGCAACAGACAGACGGATACAGACATTCACACAGTTTAGTCACTAACCCATGCATTCAGTAAGATACGTTTAATCACTCACTTAGTCAGTCACGCACCTACTAAATCATCCATTCAGACACTTATGCACCCACTCATTCTTCGATACGCCTTTCCCTATATATATTAAACATATTTAAACTTTACAGAAACAGTCACTGGATGATGTCATCAGTGATGTCATTTGAGATGTCATCAGTGATGTCATCAGTGATGTCACTGACCATGTCATGAGTGATGTAATATGTGACGTCATCAGCAGTGCATTGCGGGGGCGCGAGTTATAGTTAGCTGAACTAACTATAACCGGGGAATTTCACGGGTTTTGTACGAGTGCAATGTCTAACTAACTATAACTGTCCCTGAAACCTATGGTTTTTTCAGTGAATATATATATATATATATATGTGTGTGTGTGTGTGTGTGTGTGTGTGTGTGTGTGTGTGTGTGTGTGTGTGTGTGTGTGTGTGTGTGTGTGTGTGTGTATGTATATATATATGTGTATATATATGTATATATATATGTGTGTGTGTGTGTGTATTCAAATACAGCTGTTATATATCTGTAATGAGGAGATGAAAACCACTTTCCAAAGTAAAACCACAGTATATGAACCACCACCTCAAATCTAACTTCTATTTCTTTCCGGACTGCATTAGATACATCATCACCACACAATTATTTAGGCACAATCTCCCCCTGACCATGATTTACTTTATGCCAAATGTACACTCTTTAAAAGAAAACAGCAGTTGGTCCTGCACAGACTATATTATCATATTCGACCTCTTATTAACGCCACTTCCCTATTCTTTTCGTGGGAATGTCCAACTTCACTCTTATATATTGAGCATCATATATGACCACAAACATTCGGCGCACAAGAGATGGAAACCAGGCCAGTGTATATCTGTTCTCTGAACCTATGAAGTTCATCCATTTAATGGTGCTACGATTACTGATTACCTATTACTTTAAAACTATTAAAGCTATTATGAGCATCTTGTACAGCAGCAAAATGTCAGGCATGTCTCTACAAGAAAGGAGACGACAACCCATATGTAGTTATCAAACTTTGTGGAAAATAAATTCACTTACACCATTTCTAACGCGGCCCACCTCACGCCAGAGAACCAAATGGAGGAGCTATACAACATACGTGGGCAGCAAAAAGAGCCCCCTTTTTAATTATTAAAGCCTTTAATGGCGTCGTACCGCCAAATGACGTTGTGTGGCATCTATACCGTTGACTTGCAAAACTGTATGACGCCTTGCGTCTACCAAAGTAGTACTCAAAAAATTAAATATTCAAGTCTCGCATTCATATTTGTGCAGTGGATATGCAGTAGAATAACATTAAATCAAAATAACCAAACTCACGAATTACAAATTCAGAAAACCAATTATCAACTGCTCTATAGCCGAACTACTTGATACATAATTTGTCTGAATATTATGTCTCGAACACAGAAAGACCGTCACTCACGCCCTGGTCCCCAGCAGACTCTACTACGGCAACGCACTCTACGCCAGAATAAACAAAAACCTCACACGCAAGCTACAGAACATCCAGAACGCCACCGCAAGACTGGTCCTCAACCTGCCAAGACACTGCCACATCTCCCAGCACCTGCGCACACTCCACTGGCTCCCCATCGAAGCTAGAGTCACCTTCAAGATGCTCACCCACGCTCACAAGGCCCTCCACGACACCGGGCCAGCATACCTGAACAGCTGACTCAAATTCCACGCACCCCAAAGGACCCTACGATCAGCCCAGCTCTCCTACGCTGTGTTTCCCCGCACCAGAAAGACCAGATCAGGCGGCCGCTCCTTCTCCTTCCTCGCGGCCAGAGCCTGGAACGCCCTCCCTCTCCACCTCAGACAACATCTCTCCCCCATCTTCACAAGAAACCTCAACCTGGCTCTTCGACAGACCCCCTCCTTGATGGACTGGAACCTGCGAAACCCCCCTCCCCCAGCGCCTTGAGACCCTCACGGGTGAGTAGTAGCGTTTAACAAACGCTTGATTTGATTTATTGAATATAAATATCACTTTTTCAAACCATGCCGACCGCTTCCAGCATTAATGTACATCAAAATTGGCATCAGAAATAATGCCAGTTCCACTATGCATCAATGGAATTTCTATGTAAATCAGTTAACTCCAGGACATACTCCCAGGACATACTCCCAATTTCCATATATCAGCTCACCTCTAACTCCAAAAATTGAATTAATCGAAGTACTACCACAATAAATTAGATGACCTAAAAATGTGGGAATACACATCTATCCCTCATTTCTACTGGCATTGGGAATCCCTTATTTAACACAACACAGCCACCAACAAGCAAAAGCATTTCAATCTGTTAGCCAAGGATGGTATTGACCGGTTTCTCCAGCCTAACCCCGTTTACATCAAAATACAAAGAATAAATAGTTCAATTTCATTGGAATTTCAAGCTCACAGAACAGCTACAGTACACCATTAACTGCATCATAAAGTCCACATTCACCTGTATCCAGGTTCCGTATTAATTTATTCTTCCTCATTGACAGAATCTTGTATTAGAAGCTCTTTTTGAGGCACTGGCACTATTGATGACAAATCAAAATATCTGTTTCCTTGAGCTTCTTTTTTGATCATTTTCCACCCTAGGGTCCTTCATCTCACCACACCTAGTCCCCAGAAGGGGACAACTCACTTTTTGAGTGGCTTCTCTTGTATAGAGTAGGCACCAGGGACACACGATACAGTGAATTAGTTTCTTACTGCTACAGTTTGAATGTGTCATAAGTGTCAGTTTCTTCTTATTGATCCAAAATATTTTAGGTTTACCAGTTGTTTTACAAGCAGCACAATGTCCACATTTAAAGTGACTTGTAACAGGGCTTAAAACCCGACCTTCAGTAAAGGTGGTCTGGACTCTGCCCTCCTCTCTGCTGGACACACACAGGGTGTGTCTGGGCTCTGCCATCCTCTCTGCTGGATACACACAGGGTGTGTCTGGACTCTGCCCTCCTCTCTGCTGGACACACACCGGGTATGTCTGGGCTCTGCCCTCCTCTATGCTGGACACACACAGGGTGTGTCTGGGCTCTGCCCTCCTCTCTTCTGGACACACACACTGGGTATGTCTGGGCTCTGCCCTCTTCTCTGCTGGACGCACACACTGGGTATGTCTGGGCTCTGCCCTCTTCTCTGCTGGACGCACACACAGGGCATGTCTGGGGTCTGCCCTCCTCTCTACTGGACACACACAGGGTGTGTCTGGGCTCTTCCCTCCTCTCTGCTGGACACACGCAGGGCATGTCTGGGCTCTTCCCTCCTCTCTACTGGACACACACAGGGTGTGTCTGGGCTCTTCCCTCCTCTCTACTGGATACACACAGGGCATGTCTGGGCTCTGTCCACACACACTAACCCCAGCAATGTTGCTGAGGGTGGGAACCAGAGGCACGGGGCCAAAGGGCGAGCCAGCCTCCACTATCTCATGAATACACAAAAGTGGGCTGCCCCTTGAATCAATTCCTATGTTTATCTACAGAGTTCTATAGAGATGCACTACCAGTGGGGGCATCTCATAAAAAGTTACGGACTGGCCTCACACACCGCCCGGTGTCATGCTTCATCATCGGCTGTCCTCGCCCTCTAAAAACTTAGTTTGATAGAGGGCGGGCATACACCTGGAGACAGGGATGCACTTCTAAATCTAAGTGAGGGCCGTGGGGGAGTGATAAGCGATTTAAAAACCATTACATTAGTCCATGTGCTATGCTTTATTCAAATGCTAAATGTATGGTGGTTAAAAACGAAGTGAACGGTGGTATGGGATATTATTCTCCCTTCACCGTATGAAATGCGGTCGACATGTTTCTGCTGAGGTGTCCCCGAAGGGTACGTAGCATTCTTCAGGACCTAAAAAAGGGGGGTTATATACCCTATGTGTTCACTTCCTTTTAACTAGTGAAAAATGGTAGGAAAATCCTGTCGCTAGATCAGGGGAGGGGTTAAAAAACACTATGTAGGTGGATACTTCCCTCTTGGTATAGTACCACTGAGAGTAACTCTGTAGAGAAAGGAAAAACAAAACATACAAACCAAACCGTGTGAGTATGTAAACAAATAGTTTATAAATATCATCCATCCCGCGTCATACCTATAGCGCGTGGTGGTGTGAAGTGGTATTTATGAGACACGTGGCAGGTGCAACGTGTACTCACACCGTTAAAAAGTGGTTGTAAACCAACTCTTACCCTGTATTTCTACCCTAAACGCTCCATGGGAGGGCTGAGGTGGAAGGACCTACTTAGACTTTCTGTAGGGGAAAAAACACATAAAATCACTACTGGTAGTTAAGGGTTAGTCACCAGTATTCAGAAAGAACCAGGACCAAGGTTCCTAGTTAAAGCAAACATAACAAGGTGAAATCCAGAGCTAATGGACCACCTATTCATTCAAGTTCACACCAGCATTCCTTCAGGCATACTCTTACTGTCTAGTTTCAGTGCTTCCAGCCGTTCTTCCCGGAGGCGTCCTCTGTCTCCCCGCTGATGGTAAATGGTGAGATTCAGAGGGTTTTTATTCTAAAGAGCTGTGACTAATTAGTGAGCTAATCAGTGTTAATTGGGCCAGTTAAGTGAGTTTCCTGTGTCCCTCTACGGGACTGCCTGACAGCGTGGTGGGAGGCGTAACTGTAAATCGCCCCACCCGATTGGTCAAAACATACCTCCAACACTCCCAAGGCCATTAAGATAGTAAACAATGGGCTTGTGAGGTTTGTTTCCTGTGTCCCTCTTGCGTGAGCCTAACCGCCTGGTTGAGGGTGTGTATTCAATGAAGGTTTCGTTCGGCATTGGTCAAAACATGCCTCCAACACTATCAAGGCCATTTTAGATAGTTAAAAATGGGCTTGTGAGGTTTGTTTCCTGTGTCCCTCTTGCATAAGCCTGACGCCTGGTAGAGGGTGTGTATTAAAAAAAGGTTACGTTCGGCATTGGTCAAAAGGCGCTGATACCGATGTTATGGTCCTTCCCCTTCCTGCGGGAAAACAAATGCAGTTACGAGGTCATTAGCTCCCATGTTTGTGAGGACGCCCATGTTCATTACCGGGTCTGATCAGTCTCCCGGTATTTGAGCATGCGCTGAAGTAGTGGGAAACCCGCTACCGCGCATGCGCCTAGGTGTATTCCGTGAGACGCTTGCCCTGCTATGGCTCCTATGCTTGCGCACTGATAACTACCAGCGTGGATTACAGCAGGGGCAGCTCGAGATCCCCGTAAAGTGAGGGGATACCCCAAGAGTTCTAAACATTGTGAGAAAAATAAAGCAACATTACTCTGTTCATAATGGGATTACGGGCCAATGGTACCTCACTTGTTATATGTGTGAAGTACACACTAATGATAGTCCGTGGTGGAAATTGCTACAGCTGGTATCTGTTTGATAACATGGGTTTACACAAACCAATGTGTTCCCCATGCCAGCTTGATCGGTTTGAATTTGCGAGCATAAAAATGGGCCCACTCTTAGTGAACTACTTAAAATAAAGTAGAGGGGTAGCAGTAGAGGATAGTCCCTACTCTATTAGGCCAGCTTTCTTGGAGTTGGTTGTTGACTAAAGAAGGTGTGCATGGTCAATTCTATACATTTTCTATTTCGCAAGTTGCAGCCATGGTATCTCATCATTTAAGCCTTTATCATCGCTGCGAAGCCTGTATACCAGCGCTGTTCTCGGATATGGAGTTGTCTAGAGAGATCAGTCTTTTGTTTATTCATAACCTCAAGCACCGCCCATCTGAGATCCAGGCCGTTGTGGCCTTTCTCCGTGAAATGTTTAGTCAGTTTGGTGTTGGTCTTCCTGCACCTAATCGTAGTCCTGTGTTCGCTGATCCGCGTCTTCACCTTCCTGGTGGTCATCCCGACATACTTCAGGTTACATGGACAGGATAAGAGGTACACCACACCTTCTGTATTGCAGTTGCTGAAATGTTTTAGCTTCCAGGGTCTCTCTGTACCTATGTCGACTTCTTTTGTTGTGGTGGTCAGCCGGCAGCACACACAGTTGCCGCATGGGTAGTGGCCTGTTGGTCTCGGTTGGCTCCACAGATTCATCTGATTCTCAATTTGATCATTGGGAGTTTTGGAGTGTACCAAGGTGTCCCTCAAGTTCCTACTCCGTTTGTATGCGAATAGTGGGGGTTCCCACTTCTTGTTCCCGCTGTTTAAGATGGCCCATTTTTTCTTTATAATGTTCTGGATTCTGTTCGACACGGGCGTGTATGTTGTAACGCAGACCAGGCGGTCTTTCTTTTCTTTGTGTTGTCTCCAAAAGGGCATCCCGGTTATTATTCCTCGCCCTTTTCCTTGCCCGTTTAACCATCTTGTTGGGGTAATGTCTCTCCAGGAGTTTTGTCTCTAGTTGTTCTGCCTGTATCTGGAATGTATCTATCTCAGAACAGTTCCTTCGAATCCTCAGGAATTGGCCTACAGGAAGGTTCTCACGGAGGGCCCTCGGGTGGTAGCTGTCGTACATTAATAAACTGTTCTTGTCTGTTGGTTTAGTGTGGACTTTTGTGGATATTCCTTCTGATAAGGTTATATCCAGATCCAAGAAAACAGCCTGATTTTTGTCGATGGTATGTGTGAACCTGAGGTGGGGGTCAATGCCGTTGACCCACTCCACGAAGCGTGTTGCCTCATCCTTGGTACCTCGCCAGATGACAAAAATGTCATCTGGCGTGTTGCCTCATCCTTGGTACCTCGCCAGATGACAAAAATGTCATCTATGTACCGTTTCCATGTCTTCATTCGAGGTGTGAAGGGGTTCGAGGGGTTAAAGATGTGGTCCTCCTCAAAGCGGTGTACGTACAGACACGCCATGCTCGGCGCGAAGTTGCTGCCCATGGATGTGCCGCCCACTTGATGGTACAGGGTGTCCTCAAACTCGAAGAAATTCTCCGTAAGTGCTAGTTCCGCACACTCCATGATGAAATGCGTGGGTGTCACATATGTCCAATCCTGGTCCAGTAGAATCTGTTCCACCACCTCCAGAGTACGCCTCTGGGGGATGCTCGTATAGAGCGCTTCAATGTCCATGGTTATGAACATGTCTTCGCTTGCATCTATGTCCAGGTCTCGAAGATGGCAAAGTACATCTTTGGTGTCTCTAAGGTAAGATCGAGATTTCTGTACAATCTGCTTCAAGAACCAGTCGCAGAACTGGGAAAGTGGTTCCAGAGCTGACCCAATACCCGACACTATCTGTCTGCCCGGTGGGGGTGTTTTGTTTTTGTGAATTTTAGGAAGGGTATAGAACCTAGGAGTCCTTGGTTCCAAATTCACTAAAAACTCAGCCTCATGCTTGGTAATCCAGTCCTGGGTTTCTGCTTCGTTGACCATGTTCTTGATGCTGGTCATGATGCGGGGTGTTGGATCTTCCTGGTGTACCTCATAGCTCGAGGTGTCGGATAGCAGGCGTAAGCATTCCTCTTTGTACATAGTATAGTCCCTCAGGACTATGGCACCCCCTTATCTGCCGGTTTGATGATTATGTCATGGTTGTTCTTCAATTGCTCCAGAGCCGTTCTCTCTCCTTTGGTCATATTCTGGAATCCCTCATATTGTTGATGTCGATTCTTTCCACTTCTGTGAGGACCGCTTGTTCAAATGCCAGGACATTGCAGGATATGTTCTGGTTCGGGGAGAGAAAGTGGACTTCTTCCGTAGTCCAGTGCTGGTCCGGTCACTGTCCAGTGTTTCGTTTTCGCCAAAATAATCTTTCAGCTTGATCTTTCTGAAGAACTGAGCTAATTCAGTGTTGAGGAAGAAAGGGTCGTTATTTGGGGTGGGGACAAAACCCAAGCCTTTCGCTAGAACCGCTTCTTCTATGCTGAGGCTATGCGTACTCAGGTTTACAACATTGGTTATTCCCTGGTCGTTGTTATTGTTGAGCCTCTGCCCCTGCTCTGTGTCACTGCGCCGCTGGTTGACGCTTCGTCTTCCCATTGGATCCTCGTTGTCCTACTCGGTTTCTGTCTGCCTCTTCCTCGGAATAAAAAAGGCTGCTGTCCTTGGTTTGGCCCGAACCCTGGGGGGTAAAATTGCTGTGGCCAGAAGCCGAATGGCTGCATCGGTGGCGCAAACATTGGTAAGTTAGGGTTCCGGTATCTCCGTGTCTGCTGCCCTCCTGTGCTCTCATCGCTGCTGCTGTCGCTTCTCTCTTCCCCTGAGCTGTAAGTCCGTAGACTATACTATGTACAAAGAGGAATGCTTACGCCTGCTATCCGACACCTCGAGCTATGAGGTACACCAGGAAGATCCAACAGCCCGCATCATGACCAGCATCAAGAACATGGTCAACGAAGCAGAAACCCAGGACTGGATTACCAAGCATGAGGCTGAGTTTTTAGTGAATTTGGAACCAAGGACTCCTAGGTTCTATACCCTTCCTAAAATTCACAAAAACAAAACACCCCCACCGGGCAGACCGATCGTGTCGGGTATTGGGTCAGCTCTGGAACCACTTTCCCAGTTCTGCGACTGGTTCTTGAAGCCGATTGTACAGAAATTTCGATTTTACCTTAGAGACACCAAAGATGTACTTTGCCATCTTCGAGACCTGGACATAGATGCAAGCGAAGACATGTTCATAACCATGGACATTGAAGCGCTCTATACGAGCATCCCCCAGAGGCATACTCTGGAGGTGGTGGAACAGATTCTACTGGACCAGGATTGGACATATGTGACACCCACGCATTTCATCATGGAGTGTGCGGAACTAGCACTTACGGAGAATTTCTTCGAGTTTGAGGACACCCTGTACCATCAAGTGGGCGGCACATCCATGGGCAGCACCTTCGCGCCGAGCATGGCGTGTCTGTACGTACACCGCTTTGAGGAGGACCACATCTTTAACCCCCTCGAACCCCTTCACACCTCGAATGAAGACATGGAAACGGTACATAGATGACATTTTTGTCATCTGGCGAGGTACCAAGGATGAGGCAACACGCTCGTGGAGTGGGTCAACGGCATTGACCCCCACCTCAGGTTCACACATACCATCAACAGAAATCAGGCTGTTTTCTTGGATCTGGATATAACCTTAACATCAGAAGGAATATCCACAAAAGTCCACACTAAACCAACGGACAAGAACAGTTTATTAATGTATGACAGCTACCACCCGAGGACCCTCCGTGAGAACCTTCCTGTAGGCCAATTCCTGAGGATTCGAAGGAACTGTTCTGAGATGGATACATTCCAGATACAGGCAGAACAACTAGAGACACAACTCCTGGAGAGACATTACCCCAAGAAGATGGTTAAACGGGCAAGGAAAAGGGCGAGGAATAATAACCGGGATGCCCTTTTGGAGACAACACATAGAAAAGAAAGACCGCCTGGTCTGCGTTACAACATACACGCCCGTGTCGAACAGAATCCAGAACATTATAAAGAGAAAATGGGCATCTTAAACAGCGGGAACAAGAAGTGGGAATCCCCACTATTCGCATACAAACTGAGTAGGAACTTGAGGGACACCTTGGTACACTCCAAAACTCCCAATGATCAAATTGAGAATCAGATGACTCTGTGGAGCCAACCGAGACCAACAGGCCACTACCCATGCGGCAACTGTGTGTGCTGCCGGCTGACCACCACAACAAAAGAAGTCGACATAGGTACAGAGAGACCCTGGAAGCTAAAACATTTCAGCAACTGCAATACAGAAGGTGTGGTGTACCTCCTATCCTGTCCATGTAACCTGAAGTATGTCGGGATGACCACCAGGAAGGTGAAGACGCGGATCAGCGAACACCGGAGTACGATTAGGTGCAGGAAGACCAACACCAAACTGACGAAACATTTCACGGAGAAAGGCCACAACGACCTGGACCTCAGATGGGTGGTGCTTGAGGTTATGAATAAACAAAAGACTGATATCTCTAGACAACTCCATATCCGAGAACAGCGCTGGGTATACAGGCTTCGCAGCGATGATAAAGGCTTAAATGATGAGATACCATGGCTGCAACTTGCGAAATAGAAAATGTATAGAATTGACCATGCACACCTTCTTTAGTCAACAACCAACTCCAAGAAAGCTGGCCTAATAGAGTAGGGACTATCCTCTACTGCTACCCCTCTACTTTATTTTAAGTAGTTCACTAAGAGTGGGCCCATTGTTATGCTCACAAATTCAAACAGATATAGCTGGCATGGGGAACACATTGGTTTGTGTAAACCCATGTTATCAAACATAGATACCAGCTGTAGCAATTACCACCACGGACTATCATTAGTGTGTACTTCACACATATAACAAGTGAGGTACCATTGGCCCGTAATCCCATTATGAACAGAGTAATGTTGCTTTATTTTTCTCACAATGTTTAGAACTCTTGGGGTATCCCCTCACTTTACGGGGATCTTGAGCGGCCCCTGCTGTAATCCACGCTGGTAGTTATCAGTGCGCAAGCATAGGAGCCATAGCAGGGCAAGCGTCTCACGGAATACACCTAGGCGCATGCTCAAATACCGGGAGACTGATCAGACCCGGTAATGAACATGGGCGTCCTCACAAACATGGGAGCTAATGACCTCGTAACTGCATTTGTTTTCCCGAGGGAAGGGGAAGGACCATAACATCGGTATCAGCGCCGTTTGACCAATGCCGAACGTAACCTTTTTTGAATACACACCCTCTACCAGGCGTCAGGCTCATGCAAGAGGGACACAGGAAACAAACCTCACAAGCCCATTTTTAACTATCTAAAATGGCCTTGATAGTGTTGGAGGCATGTTTTGACCAATGCCGAACGAAACCTTCATTGAATACACACCCTCAACCAGGCAGTCAGGCTCACGCAAGAGGGACACAGGAAACAAACCTCACAAGCCCATTGTTTACTATCTTAATGGCCTTGGGAGTGTTGGAGGTATGTTTTGACCAATCGGGTGGGGCGATTTACAGTTGCGCCTCCCACCAGGCGGTCAGGCAGTCCCGTAGAGGGACACAGGAAACTCACTTAACGGGCCCAATTAACACGGATTAGCTCACTAATTAGTCACAGCTCTTTAGTATAAAAACCCTCAATCTCACCATTTACCATCAGCGGGGAGACAGAGAGGACGCCTCCGGGAAGAACGGCTGGAAGCACTGAAACTAGACAGTAAGAGTATGCCTGAAGGAATGCTGGTCCATTAGCTCTGGATTTCACCTTGTTATGTTTGCTTTAACTAGGAACCTTGGTCCTGGTTCTTTCTGAATACTGGTGACTAACCCTTAACTACCAGTAGTGATTTTATGTGTTTTTTCCCTACAGAAAGTCTAAGTAGGTCCTTCCACCTTAGCCCTCCCATGGAGCGTTTAGGGTAGAAATACAGGGTAAGAGTTGGTTTACAACCACTTTTTAACGGTGTGAGTACACGTTGCACCTGCCACGTGTCTCATAAAGACCACTTCACACCACCACGCGCGCTATAGGTATGACGCGGGATGGATGATGTTTATAAACTATTTGTTTACATACTCACACGGTTTGGTTTGTATGTTTTTGTTTTTCCTTTCTCTACAGTTACTCTCAGTGGTACTATACCAAGAGGGAAGTATCCACCTACATAGTGTTTTTTAACCCCTCCCTGATCTAGCGACAGGATTTTCCTTCCATTTTTCACTAGTTAAAAGGAAGTGAACACATAGGGTATATAACCCCCCTGGTTCCCCCCTTTTTTAGGTCCTGAAGAATGCTACGTACCCTTCGGAGACACTTCAGCAGAAACATGTCGACCGCATTTCATACGGTGAAGGGAGAATAATATCCCATACCACCGTTCACTTAGTATTTAACCACCATACATTTAGCATTTGAATAAAGCATAGCACATCGACTAATGTAATGGTTTTTAAATCGCTTATCACTCCCCCACGGCCATCACTTAGATTTAGAAGTGCATCCCTGTCTCCAGGTGTATGCCCGCCCTCTATCAAACCAAGTTTTTAGAGGGCGAGGACAGCCGATGATGAAGCATGACACCGGGCGGTGTGTGAGGCCAGTCCGTAACTTTTATGAGATGCCCCCACTGGTAGTGCATCTCTATAGAACTTTGTAGATAAACATAGGAATTGATTCAAGGGGCAGCCCACTTTTGTGTATTCATGTCTGGGCTCTGCCCTCCTCTCTGCTGGACACACACACAGGGCATGTCTGGGCTCTGCCCTCCTCTCTGCTGGACACACACACGGGGCATGTCTGGGCTCTGCCCTCCTCTCTGCTGGACACACGGTGTGTCTGGGCTCTGCCCTCCTCTCTGCTGGACACGCACACAGGACATGTCTGGGCTCTGCCCTCCTCTCTGCTGGACACACACAGGGCATGTCTGGGGTCTGCCCTACTCTCTGCTGGACGCACACGCAGGGTATGTCTGGGCTCTGCCCTCCTCTCTGCTTGGGACGCACACAGGGTATGTCTGGGCTGTGCCCTCGTCTCTCTGCCAGGGACACACACAGGGTATGTATGGGCTCTGCCCTCCTCTCTGCTGGACACACACACGGTATATCTGGGCTCTGCCCTCCTCTCTCCTTGGGACGCACACAGGGTATGTCTGGGCTCTGCCCTCCTCTCTGCTGGGCACACAGGGTATGTCTGGGCTCTGCCCTCTCTGCTGGGCACACACAGGGTATGTCTGGGCTCTGCCCTCCTCTCTGCCGGGGACCAACGCAGGGTATGTCTGGGCTCTGCTCTCCTCTCTGCTAGACGTACACACAGGGTATGTCTGGGCTCTGCTCTCCTCTCTGCTAGACGCACACACAGGGTATGTCTGGGCTCTGCCCTCCTCTCTGCTGGGCACGCCCAGGGTATGTCTGTGCCCTGCCCTCCTCTCTGCTGGACACGCATACAGGGTATGTCGGGCTCTGCCCTCCTCTCTGCTGGACACACAAATAGACACACAGGGCATGTCTGGGGTCTGCCCTCCTCTCTGCTGGGCACGCCCAGGGAATGTCTGGGCTTTGCCCTCCTCTCTGCTGGACACACACACAGGGTATGTCTGGGCTCTGCCATCCTCTCTGCTGGGCACACACACGGTATGTCTGGGCTCTGCTGGACACACACACACACAGGGCATGTCTGGGCTCTGCCCTACTCTGCTGGAAGCACACGCAGGGCATGTCTGGGCTGTGCCCTCCTCTCTGCCGGGGACACACAGGGTATGTCTGGCTTCTGCCTTCCTCTCTGCAGGGTGCACACCGGGTATGTCTGGGCTCTGCCCTCCTCTCTGCAGGGCACACACAGGGTATGTCTGGGCTCTGCCCTCCTCTCTGCTGGGTGCACACAGGGTATGTCTGGGCTCTGCCCTCCTCTCTGCTGGGTGCACACAGGGTATGTCTGGGCTCTGCCCTCCTCTCTGCCAGGCGCACACGCAGGGTATGTCTGGGCTCTGCCCTCCTCTCTGCCGGGGAGAGACACAGGGTATGTCTGGGCTCTGCTCTCCTCTCTGCTAGACGCACACACAGGGTATGTCTGGGCTCTGCCCTCCTCTCTGCTGGGCACGCCCAGGGTATGTCTGTGCCCTGCCCTCCTCTCTGCTGGACACGCATACAGGGTATGTCGGGGCTCTGCCCTCCTCTCTGCTGGACACACAAATAGACACACAGGGCATGTCTGGGGTCTGCCCTCCTCTCTGCTGGGCACGCCCAGGGAATGTCTGGGCTTTGCCCTCCTCTCTGCTGGACACACACACAGGGTATGTCTGGGCTCTGCCATCCTCTCTGCTGGGCACACACACGGTATGTCTGGGCTCTGCTGGACACACACACACACAGGGCATGTCTGGGCTCTGCCCTACTCTGCTGGAAGCACACGCAGGGCATGTCTGGGCTGTGCCCTCCTCTCTGCCGGGGACACACAGGGTATGTCTGGCTTCTGCCTTCCTCTCTGCAGGGCGCACACCGGGTATGTCTGGGCTCTGCCCTCCTCTCTGCAGGGCACACACAGGGTATGTCTGGGCTCTGCCCTCCTCTCTGCTGGGTGCACACAGGGTATGTCTGGGCTCTGCCCTCCTCTCTGCTGGGTGCACACAGGGTATGTCTGGGCTCTGCCCTCCTCTCTGCCGGGGAGAGACACAGGGTATGTCTGGGCTCTGCCCTCCTCTCTGCTGGGCACACACAGGGCATGTCTGGGCTCTGCCCTCCTCTCTGCAGGGGACACAAACAGGGTATGTCTGGGGTCTGCCCTCCTCTCTGCCGGGCGCACATAGAGGGTATGTCTGGACTCTGCCCTCCTTTCTGCCGGGCGCACATAGGGTATGTTTGGGCTATGCCCTCCTCTCTGCTGGGCGCGCACACAGGGTATATCTGGGCTCTGCCCTCCTCTCTGCTGGGCGCACACACAGGGTATGTCTGGGCTCTGCCCTCCTCTCTGCTGGGCGCACACACAGGGTATGTCTGGGCTCTGCCCTCCTCTCTGCTGGGCGCACACACAGGGTATGTCTGGGCTCTGCCCTCCTCTCTGCTGGGCGCTCACACAGGGTATGCCTCGGCTCTGCCCTCCTCTCTGCTGGGCGCTCACACAGGGTATGCCTCGGCTCTGCCCTTCTGTCTGCTGGGCACACACACAGGGTATGTCTGGGCTCTGCCCTCCTCTCTGCTGGGCGCGCACACAGGGTATGTCTGGGCTCTGCCCTCCTCTCTGCTGGGCGCTCACACAGGGTATGTCTGGGCTCTGCCCTTCTGTCTGCTGGGTACACACACAGGGTATGTCTGGGCTCTGCCCTCCTCTCTGCTGGGCGCGCACACAGGGTATGTCTGGGCTCTGCCCTCCTCTGCTGGGTGCGCACACAGGGTATGTCTGGGCTCTGCCCTTCTGTCTGCTGGGCACACACACAGGGTATGTCTGGGCTCTGCCCTCCTCTCTGCTGGGCGCGCACACAGGGTATGTCTGGGCTCTGCCCTCCTCTCTGCTGGGCGCTCACACAGGGTATGTCTGGGCTCTGCCCTCTCTGCTGGGCGCGCACACAGGGTATGTCTGGGCTCTGCCCTCCTCTCTGCTGGGCGCTCACAGGGTATGCCTCGGCTCTGCCCTCCTCTCTGCTGGGCGCACACAGGGTATGTCTGGGCTCTGCTCTCCTCTCTGCTGGGCACACACAGGGTATGTCTGGGCTCTGCCCTCCTCTCTGCTGGGTGCACACACAGGGTATGTCTGGGCTCTGCCCTTCTGTCTGCTGCTAGGGCGGTTCCTGATCTTTGCCTGCAGGTTCTCTTCTGGATCCGGTGTGTCCTGTTCTGCGGGTGTAAATTCCTCTCTACGGTGCTTCGTGGTAACCTGTACACAAGCCCCTCCAGATCCTCTCTTATGTGGCCCGTCTGACGTCACTGTGCCAGACCTTGGAGGTTGGGTTGCCCCTGTCTTCGACTCCTGAGACGGCTGCAACGCATCCAGAACGCCTCTGCACGTCTTATCCTCGACATCCCCCGACGCAGCCACATCACACCCCACCTGAGAGACCTGCACTGGCTCCCTGTCAACAAGAGGATAACCTTCAAGCTCCTCACCCACGCACACAAAGCACTCCACAACTCCGGACCAGCCTACCTCAACAGACGACTCCGCTTCTACACCCCCACCCGCCAGCTCCGCTCCACCAGCCTCGCCCTCGCCACAGTCCCCCGCATCCGGAAAACGACCGCCGGCGGCAGATCCTTCTCCCACCTCGCCGCCAAGACCTGGAACACCCTCCCCACCAACCTTCGGCAGACCCAAGACCTACTGGCCTTCAGAAGACTTCTCAAGACCTGGCTCTTCGATCAGTAGCAGCACCACCCCCCTCTTCCCCCAGCGCCTTGAGACCCTCGCGGGTATGTAGTGCGCTTTATAAGTGACATGATTGATTGATTGAGGGTGAGATCTTCTGTTTATCACTTTGTAACATTGGGATCTCGTCTCCTTCAGTGTATGAAGCGGATTCATAAATGCTGACTCAGCAGTTCTGTTGTGACGTGGACACCTGTAATCCCAGCCGGAGAGGCCGCGGCTGCTGTGTTTACACCACGCGAGCATCCTCACCGCTGCCCCAGTCATCCGGATGCTGGCTCGAGCAGAGCTGGGGTCATTGCTGAATGAGAGAAAGTGCATTAAATGAAAAAGAGTAATGCGGGCCGCAATCCCAGCTGTAGAAGCACAACCTGTGCAAAATGTGGAAGGCTAGACGGCACATACCGAAGTGCACCCATGCAGCATGAACAGGACGCTAAGGTGTAAGAGCAGTGGAAGCTGGAGACCTAGCCTGTGCATTCTTTTACAGACCCAATGTTCACCCACTCATAGGCCTAAGAGACCGGTTTTTAGCAGGGAAGTGTGCTCTGAGCCGCTCTCGTGCCCCCAGTGGTGGAGTCTGCAGTCAGGGGAGCAATGGTCTGGTCACCGCTCCAACTCGATCCAAGCTGCAGCCCTGACACTCGGGGAGGAGGATCCTGGGAGGGGCAGGGCCCTCGGGCAGTCGGGCTGGAACAATGTTCAGAGTGGGAGTGCTGCCATCAGTGTTACATCACTGAACTCCCAGGGACTGTGAAAAGCCCACGTGTTGCACAAAGAACAAGTGTGGCAGATAAGCCGCACCTCTTCAGCAAGAGAGCGGTGAGGGGGCAGTATGTAGCTGGTGGTGCACTCTGGGGCACACTGCCACAAATATATTACTAAAGCATGGTGTGGTAGCACCCTGGCATTTACAGACAGCATATTTTTCATTAGACTAGCCACTGCCTTTGCACAGACATAGTTTTATTGATAAAACTACATAGCGCATGAACAATGTGTGGAAATCTAGAGGCATATTTAACAAGAGTTCACGCAGTGCAGCAAGCAGAGTGGCTGCGCTGTGTGCACTAGAGAGCTGGAAAGCACAGTATCTACTTGGATATGGCGCTCTTCAGCCTTCTCCCTATCCTGGCGCACTTGTGGCTGACTAGCGCCAACGGAGGCACCTGCATTACGGGAAGGATTCTTTTTGTGTAGGCAGGGACACCTTCCTGCATACACAATCCAAAGCGGCATATTCCTCTTTCTATGCATCATGCATAGAAAGAGGAAGTAACAAAGAAAAATACCTACTTCTCCTTATTACGATCTGTGGTAGGTGTTCCGATTTCATGCAATTACAGCTTAAAGTTTTGGAAATCTAGAATTGCGTGAAATCCATGGGTGGATGAACGGGAATACACATGCTCCACCCATGGAACACCTACCACTAAGAAATGTGACGCAACACAGCGAAAGCTGGTACATTTATTTACAGAACAACGCAAATCGGGACTTGTGTGGCTTTGTAAATTCCAAATTAGCCTTTGTGTTACCCTGTGTCTCCTTGCACGACGCAAGGGTGATACACAGGCTTAGTAGATCTGGGCCCGGGTTTCATTAAGTAAGGAGTCTAGAATTAATTTGATCCTATTAAAATCTTTGTTTTCATCATACTTCAGTATTACCAAAAAGTGCTTGATTTGTGCTTTCCCTGTGCGGGCATATTTTGAAATGTGTACAATTTATTTATAGGTATTTAGATTTTGTAGTATGTTTGGGGGGGGGGGGGAGAAATCACCACTCTCGGCCTTTCCTTTCACAACAGCAAGACTGCCACACAGTTCACTTTACAAAATCCTTTTTCTTTGCAGAGAAATAAAACGCCGGTCTGCATGTTAAACGAATAAGCAGCAATTTGTCAGAAGACATGGCCTGACATTGGACCTCTGTCTTTGAACGCACAGCCTATATGACAAGATAAAAACCAACTTTAAAGGCCTCTTTATTGCTCATTCACCTTCGGAACTCCAGCATGGTTAGTTTGGGGTGCTGCAGCACCCTTACTTCCAGTGCCTATGCCCTCAGGAGAGGGTCATGTATTTTGACCCAGGAGCACCTCAGTAGTAGTAGGACGACGACTCCTACCATCTCCAAAAACCCAAACCAAAGGCATCCGAGGCCGCTTCCCACACCATGGTGAGGATGCAAGACCTGTAACAGACCTCAACTGTGGAGAGCCCCCACACAAGCTGGAAACTCATACAACAGCTGGAAACCACCTCCATGTAAGTTGTTGGTGTTAAGTTTTACGTCTTATCACCGGGTGTTTGCAGAACCAGTGCCTACACCATTTGTCACAGGGCGGCAATGTTTGTGTTTGCGGGTATGGGATTGGCATCCTGCCCATGCGTGGTGAGACACAAAGCACTTTGTGGATTCTTGCACGGAACAGAACAAGACTGAGGAGCCAAATACTTTTTCACATCCCAGCGACCCTTGCCATTTTGGGTTCACTTGCAATGGCGTCCTAAGATTTCCTCCCCAACGCTTCACTTCCATTTTAGTAGGTAATGAGATTTCAGTGCAAACACAAACCATCAAAGGGCAAGCAGTGTTGTGCCAAATTTGGCTCCCCTCCTCCATTCCACCCCCCCCCCCGCTTCCACTGGTTTCTTAGGACATCACCTTGGCATAGATCTGGTGCAGGCTCCCTTTACTAATCTCTCGCTTCTCATGCCCAGCGTTCTTGAGTGATGCTGGGATCAGGGTGGGTAAGAACGTCACCGAAGCCTCCTCATAGGTGCTCTCCATCTAGGTATATACTTCAATATAATTCAGTCTCCCACTTTTTTCTTTTTCATTGATTTTAATGATAAATACAGTCAAAGCCATGTATTTTCCTGTCTGAATTTATTCTTAAAGAGGGGGAAAAATGGAAAGTAGGTTGTATTGAGTGATTCTAAATCGTGACCGATGGGCCATTAGCTGTGCAGGTTGGCAGGTAAGGGGTTAAAAAACATAGCTTCCTAATAAGGCTTAAACAACTCTAGATGTTCATCGATTTATACTAAAATGTCATGTGTTCATATTCTATTGATTTATCATCCATGGGTGTTTATAGCATTGAAACCCGTCAGACATTCAAGTATGACTGTACAATTGTCAGTTAAATAAATGTGGATATAGATCATTTTCAGCTTACATATTTAACAAAACCTAAAATGAATACGGACAAACGCAGATAAAATTTGCAGAAAATTGATAAATACTGATACAAATGTAAAAAAAAAAGTTGAAAACCGAGGAGCCCTGAATATAGAGTATGGAGTCCGACATTCACGGTTCCATGACCCGGCGTAGCCGCAGTCTGGGTAAGCAGTCCCATGCAGTTTACATTTTGTTTCCCAAATTTGTAACCTGCCATAAGCTTCCGAGGATGGGTTGGAACCTTGATTTGAGTCCAAAATCGTGAAAAAAGGCACCAAAGCAAGAGACCCAAATTCTTTATCACCCATCATTGTTATATTAGAGTGGATAACGTTTTCAATGATTATATTAAAACATAGAACGGCCTTGCACACAAAAAAGCAATGTAGTACTTATTTCTGAAGTTTAGCTACCGTGAAATGGGATTTAAAACTGGGCACCTCATCGCAGCAGTTAAGTGTGCTTCTTCTAGCCTTCAATAAATGTCCCTTCCGCTTGGTTTGGTACGAGGGATGGTCCACCATCCCTCATTGGAACTGGGGACAGCGGGCCTCTTTATAAGCGTGAACCACCCTTCAGAAAGGGCAGTGGTGACCATCGCACCAGAGCACTTTCAAAGTACACTAGAGTTCTAACGGAAAAGGTAAAATTGTGGCCTAGTGAGATCACAGGATTGCCATTTTAATGAGATATTGCCAAATTAGTGTAGCAGTGGCCTAGACATTGCTCTCTGGCTATTGTCCTTCGCAAGCAGCAGATGTTAATAGCTCTTCATTGTTATTGGAGTTGTCCATTGTCTGCGATGCAGCTGGCTCAAGATATCCTGGCAGAATCCAGACTCCACTTACGGGTCTGTCCCGCAACCGTTCGGAGGGAAAGTAGTGCAACCTTCTGATCCACTCTTTCACAGTCCCCCCTTACAGCCGAAACAGTGTGACTTGCCGAACAGGAGAGAGGGCCTTGGCCTTTCAGGAGATTTCTAGACCTGGATCTTGTTGGGTTTTAAGAACACACTATAAAGTCTACTTTCTTAAGTGGTGCTCAGCCTTTGTTAACGTGCAATCTACTTCCTGCTGGGTTTCTCTCGCGGCCGGAGCCGCTGACACCGCACTCCGCATCCCGCCAATCAGAGCGCCAGGAGGCGCTTCAAAATCGGGCGTGGGCTCCCGCAGCGCTGGACGCGCGCGGGCGTGCCCGGGCCAAGGGCGGGCCCGTCCGCGACCGGAGGAGGCCGGGCCACATCTCTTGGTTTCATCTGAGGAGATACAGAAGTAAGGAGTGGGGGTTGAAAGGACTGCGAAAAAACACAAAAAGTCCTTTTATTTATTCTGAACTAGTGTGGGGAAATGGGGAGAAAGAAACCTACGCCCGCCCCAAAATGTACAGACACAACATTAGATGGCTTCTTGCAAAAAGCTGTGGGGGCACTCAACAAAGAAATCGAACTGGCAGAGCGTAGACTATCATTGGCCCCCTTACCCGTAGCTGGAAACTTGGATATACATTCTGCACAGGCTGCCCCCTTAACAACAGCAGAGACCCATAAACAAACAACATCTGTAACCCCCCTCCCCCATTAGTCAAGAGGATCCACCAATTGCACTTTCACCAACAGTCATCATCTTGAGCCAGGGTCCCCAGGGCGGAGAGCCAAAAGATGTGGATACTGCAACATCGTCAAGCACGGGGGACCTAAATTCAGCTGGGGGGGAAAAGAAAGCGCACTGACCCGACGGGAACTGAACAGCGGTCACGGGGTCAATTGCCCCGGGTTAAGAGGCCCAAGCAAAATCCTGTGGTTCCTGCAGGAAAACCTCGAGGGGGGGGGGGGGAGAGGGAGGAGGGGATGGAAAGCAAAAAACTTTGCCCGAATTGTACACAATGGCAGCTCGATTTGGGAAAGTAGTGGCAGATTCATTAGAGCCGATACTATTGCGATTGGCCCGCATAGAAGAGCAGCTTGGTCAACTTTTGCCCTCTCTAGGTTGTTTTGTGAAGCAAATTGGGCCTAATGTAAGCGGCCCTCTGGGCAAATGCCAGATAGGGGAGAAAATGCCACCTCCAATGTAACTGAAAGGAGAAGGTTGGCTATAGATAGGCAAATAGCCACAAGTGCATAAGTTAATATATCACGTCCCCAACAGGGCAGTGAAAATCAGATAGTCTCCCAACCAGGGCTGCAAATACAGGCAGGAGGTCATGATAGGAGGGCCAACAGTACTTATAGAGAACTTAATTCCCCGAATCCTGAAGGGGATGATAGCGAGAGCAATGGGATTGTGAAAGGGCCCAATAAATGTCTGGAACAAATCCAGCAAGACAAAAACATGGTTCTAGACCTCCCGCCAGAATGTACTCCTTACATGTTGATCCTGACAGGGGTCCCATATCCTCATCCAGGTCACCATGAAAGTTGTCAGAGCCTTATCAATAAATCTGCCTTTTGGTGCGCTAGTAGAATACATTCCCAGGTGAACTGGAGTAATCATATTATAATGGCTAGACGGGTGAGCTGGTTGGGGAAAACGGAAAAAAATATTGAAGGTGATTGCGTGGTCTTGAATTTTAATAACAAAAGATGGGCGGAATTTGCCTTATGCCATCTTAGAGACTCCCCTGTGGAGTACATACAGGCCCGTCCATTGGGCTTTTTCTATCCGCCACATCAAAGGGGCATTATGCCCCGCACGCGTCCTCTGAACAGAATCTCCCCTCCTCATCCCCCCCCACATGGCTTCACCCTAACCGATTTGAAGTATTGTCGGGATTAACGGATATTGACTGACTACCACTGGGCCCATATAGTTCACGTAAGCAAATGAGGACAGGAGGGTTATTCAGGGAAAACTACTGCCCAGCAAATAGAATAGAAGGGATTAGGCTGGGGCCAAACCACATAGGCCATAATATACACACATCATCTGATACCCCTAGCATAACTGAGAAGCGGTTGAGTGGGAATGACCCTTCCGGCCCCTCTACATCACTTGACCCAGGGAGGGGGGGGACCCAGCTCAGATTTTGCGATTGCTAGTAGTAGGGAGGATCTAGTTGGAAGGTTATGCACAATCAGACCCCTTAAACTGGTCTCCTGGAATATCGCAGGTATCCGTTCTAAACTAGAGGATGAAATGTGGCTAAAGTATGTAAAGGCCTTTGATATTTGTACCCAGGAGACATGGTCGAGGGAGAATATTGAATTAGATGGTTATTGTTCTTTTAATGTGCATGCTATCGCCTCCCCCGTAGGGAGAGCGAAAGGAGGACTGTCAACCCTGATCTCTCTTAAATACGGGTCTATAAATGTCAAGTCTGTGTAATTCACCTTGGTATCAATTGATCTTGATTTCTAATTTGTTTCAGGTCAAGACCCTTTTAATTAATTGGTACTATAATGTTTTCGACCCAAGCAGAAGTGACATTATTGTAAACCTTAAGGAGGAAATTGATAAGATCGCGGGGAAGTGGCAGCTCCTGTGCATCTACTGGGTCGGGGATTTTAATTGCACTTTATGTAGGTATAGCACAGATAAGGTTTGCGGGAACAAAGATACTGAGGGTCCACCCCTAGTACATTTTATACATACTCCCCAGGGAGACGCCATAAATGATATAATTGTTGTGAATGACTTGCTTATTGTTGATAACCAGATCAGTAACCCAGATCACCAATATCCCACCTACATGGGTAGAGGTAGGGAAAGTATCGTTGATTTTATGCTAATAACTAGAAATTTTGCCTTTTTAGTAGATAGCTCCGCGGTGGAGCCAAATAACGCCAGCAACCATAACCCCCTTACTGTGTCCCTACATGTAGCCGCCCAAGAGAATGAAGGTGATGGTCGGCCCCTGCAGTATAATGTAAATCAAGGGGTGAGAATGAAATGGAATAAGATCAATCCCCCACAATTCGAGGAGAGTACAGTCAAGGCGAACTTAATTGATATTCTGAAATGCCTTGAATATGACTCTCCTCCTGAAATAGTTATACAAGGATTCCAGATAATTTGTAGGGATGTATCTAGAAATCTAACGAACACCTCTGCACCAACGGAATTCAGGGGTACTAAATGGTTTAGCGCTGAGTGCACAAGGGCTCAAAAGGATCTAAAGAAGGCAGTACACACGAACCCACGAGATAAAGCCTTAATTAAGAGCGCAAGGCAGCGCTATAAGACCATAGTTGCGCAGAGGAAACTGGATCTGAGAAAGCTGGCCTGGGAGGATCTTGAGAGAGCAAGTGCACTCAAAGATTCTAAAAGCTTCTGGGAGGTAATAAACCGCCCATTGTTCTCAATGGATTCAAGGGGTATGGATTCATTAATACCAGGGGATGTGTGGAAATCCCACTACACCAAGATATTCAACCCAAATGGTATCACTACCCAGGAAACAAGCCAGGAGGTCCCACTAAATTTAACATCCGCACTTCACTTGAGCAACTCCCTCTCAGTGAGTGAGGTGGAAGAGGCCCTTAAAAAAGGAATACACCTAAAAGCTGCAGGGCCGGATGGGGTACCTCGTGACCTATTTAAAAGTAACCTCCAACTTTGGGCACCCCTTCTGACAAATGTTTTCAGAGCAGCAATAAATGGCCCCATA
The DNA here is from genome assembly GCA_963921515.1 of Calotriton arnoldi. Taxonomy (NCBI): domain Eukaryota; kingdom Metazoa; phylum Chordata; class Amphibia; order Caudata; family Salamandridae; genus Calotriton; species Calotriton arnoldi. Next base: position 336,262 of record CAWUFW010002697.1, on the reverse strand, counting down.
CCAACGTCATGGAAAGAGGCCATAGTGGTCCCTGTGTATAAAAAGGGAAAGAAGGAAGATCCGGCCTGTTATAGGCCCATTTCCCTAATTGACGCTACGGTCAAGGTTCTGGGGAAGGTGATTTTTGCCCGCCTTGACACCTGGGCAGACTCTAAAAAGCTGATATCCCAAACCCAATACGGCTTTTGAAGAGGCATGGGGACAAATGAACAGTGCCTAAACCTGGCATTGATTATGGGCAAGTACATGAAGGCAAGGAAGGGGTCGTTACACCTTGCCTTCATGGACTTGTCCAGTGCTTTCGATATCATTAATAGAGGCAAATTGTGGGCAATGATGGGGGAAATGGGCTTCGAGGAACCTCTTGTCACTCTATTGCGGAGGTTGCACGCATCCACCACGGTAGCCATACGCTTTGACCCAAGTGGAGAAAGGACGAGGCCCATTGTGTCAACAGAAGGAGTCCGTCAGGGCTGCATACTGGCCCCCTTTCTCTTCCTCTTGTATACAAACGGTCTTGAATCCGCCCTGAAAGATCAGGAGCTAGATTTTCCAAGAATTGGGGGAAAGCCGATCCTGTTGTTGTCATATGCGGACGACACGGTCTTAATGGCTTTAACCGCTTACAGAAGTCTTTAAATGTCTTTACTAATTTTATGTTAGCCCTGGATCTAAAGGTCAATTTCACCAAATCTTATATCATGGTTTGCGGACCCAATAACACCAAATCAAGAAAGTTTACGGTAAATGCCAAGACAATCGATAAGTTCTCAAATTTTAACTACCTGGGGAATATTTTTAATAATAAATTAAAATGGGAAAATTTTATCACATCCAGAGTTCAGAATACTAGTCGTGCTGTGGAAGGTCTCTTCCGCTTTGTGTGCAAATTGGGCCATAAGCCAGTAGCGGAATTGTTAATCCTATACAGATCAAAATGTTTATCTATTGCCACTTATGGGGCGGGAGTGTGGGGATATTATAAAAGCATGCAACTGCAAACGTTAGAAAATAAGTTTTTAAAAAGATTGCTAATGATCCCAAATAGCACTCCTACAGCATTCTGTCACTCTGAGGTAGGGGTGGACTTTATCATTGATCGGATTAATATTGCCCCACTGATCCTCTGGGCCAAAGTTTGGTTGTCAGAGGACTTAAAGCTAACAAGAGAAATTCTCAAGGATTGTATGACGCTGGACAATTCTGAGGCCATTCCATGGCTAAGCTATGTAAAAAGAAAATTTAATGAAATGGTTCTTGGGCATTATTACGACAAACCAACCAGTATAGACACAAATATGAAATCTATCATAAAAAATGCTTACTGTGGCGAGCGTGATAATTGCCGGCGGTTAGCGGGGTTGCAACCTTTTATCGATCACCCATTTTTACATCCCCAATTTTATTTATCTTTTACCACGAACGTGCAGTTTAGATTTTTCCTGACTAGATTCCGGCTTTGCACATTGCACTTTTTAGTGGCTTTTCCTAAACAGGCCGGATGGTGCAATAATCTCATTCCTTGCCCTTGTGATAATACAGCACAACAAAGCACTTTACCCTATTCTGTGCTCTGTATAAGGAACCTAGGGCCCGGTTCCTTATTCCCTTTTTAAGAAAAACTCACCCTAGTAATTACCAGGAAGGTTTTAATCGATTATTATCCCTGTCTACTGAGACAATCTGTACGGTAGTACTAAATTTTATCAGGATTGCTTTTTTAATAAGAAAACGGTATGAAATGTAACTAAAACTGGCGTCTCCCTTTTAGAATTTTAGGCTTTAAGAATTTTAGAATTTAAGAATCATGTATTTTAAATTTCTGAGATAAACCACGGAGTATTTGAGTCATGTAACATTTTATCGTATTGATTCGATATATGTAATTTTGTATATCCTGTATGAATGTTATACTTTTATGGTTATTCAAACCGAATAAAGTTATTCTTGATACATTCTAATTGTACATTAAGATCATTTGGTAATTTTTTATTTAAAAAATAAATTTAAAGAAAAACTTCAGTTCAAGAGGTAGTTGTGCTTCCAATCAAAAACCTCTAAAATTCCCTTGTTACCAGTTATAGATAGCTATGCAACTAGAATACATAGTGGGCTGCTTATGATCTCACTGGGGCCATCACTGATGACATCACCTGTACCAGCCACCACTGTCTGCAGATAGTTGTCCTCGGAGATTATATAGAAAGGAAAAGTGCAATTCCACCAAACGGATCTCTTCATAGTGTCTTCTTTGATACTGAACCCTGCAGCACATTTATCCGCAACTAGATTACCCAAAGACCAGTGGTTCTTGATCTTTTAACTACTATGGGACCCCGTTTAATCCTTACTGGAATCGGAGTACCCAGCGACTGAATCATTATTGGATTCCGGGGACCCCCAAATCATTACTGAAAGACTCCTTCAATGGAATACAATAATGTTGAAAAATTGTATTTAATTCACAAACAAATATGAAAAAATCAAAATTTTAATGGGAAGTTTGGACCTTTTCTAAATTCAGCTGAGGCCACCAATCGTCCATATTATATTCTGTTTTATATACTTGCACTGCTCCCAGGAATCAATCCGAGGGTACCACCTTCATTTTTAGCTTCAATCTCTAATTCCTTCACATTTACAAAACGTATTCAACTTTACATTTTTCTTTATTTATATACACTTTATTCTGTTAATATTATTTAATTTTCTAAGAAGTTGCAGACCCCCAGTGGTGTGCGGACCACAGGTTAAGAACCGCTGCCGTACACCTTACATGGAGAAGAAAGGGTGCATTTCTACCGGCAGGAGACATCAAGTACCTTGTGGCCTTTCAGTGATGTCATTAGTTTTGTTGTGATGTCACCAGTGATGTCATCTGTGAGGTCATGAGCAGTGCATGCGAGAGGGTCATGTTTGCGTTGCTCACCATAGCTGCAGAATTTTCAAGGTTTCTATGTTTTGAATTGTAAACATAAAGGTCCTACTAATTCTTTTTTTTTTTTCTGCAGTTTTATATAGCCCAAACTCGACCCGAAGGTATTGGAGCGCTTTACATGAGCACCAGTTAAGTTACGCAAGGATACATTCATTTTTGGTAGGCGCGGGGAGATGAAATGATTTGCCCAGAATGACGGTATGTTTAGCCGACGCTGAAACTCTAACCCCAGTTCCAAAGTCGGCAGCTCTGGCCGTTACGCCACATCCGCTCCCCTTTTCAGTGATTTTTTTTTTTTTTTTAATACTACTGATTTGTATGTGATCTTAGTAGAGAGCCTTGATGCTCGTTCATAAATGTTTTTCAGTGAAATATTTAGGTTTAAAAAATAAAAAAATAAACATTTTAAAGAGTTGTCTGGAACTATCCCGCACCCATCTGCTGGCATTCATAATGCACAGCTGCAAGGACAAGCGCAGTCTTCGCCCAGACCCAGTTCTCTGTGGGTCTGGTCTGTGGCGGTGTCCAGCTGGTATAGGCTGTGGCGTTTGCCCATTCCCTGTCCACAAGAGCCCTGCTTACGCTCCCCCCTGGGGATGACCTGTCCTGTGCGCAGAGGGCCCCAGGACCTAAGTTGGACGCCCCCGCCCAAGCTTTCTGCACATTACATTCCACCGCTTGGACCCTTTCAGCACCCATACATCAGTCCTCGGACGCCCGTTGTCACTTTAACCTGCCTCTGCACTCAGTACGTGTCCTGACCTTTCACAAGGTCACGCAGACCTGCTGAGTAGAGGTGGGCGGCAAATTCCGTTCCGCTCGCGGAACTTGCGAAATTTCGGCATTTCCGCGTTCCGCGTGGAACGCGGAAATGTCGAAACTTCCGCGATCTGCGGCGGAACGGAATTCGGGTGCATGAAGCACTTACAGATTTAATTAAAGCAGGTGCCCGAGTTGAAACTCAAATTCTGTAACGCATTAATCAGCACAAAAAATTCGTGAGCAAGGTCGAGGCTAAGCAGGAGTGCTTTCTGCCCAGATCTACCGCCAAACATTAGCTGTAATCCCTGATGGAGGTCTTTGCATCCTTGATTTTCTCGAGCGCAATCCCCGTGTAGGTCCAGTGGCCAGGAGGTTCTTTCTCCTCATCTGCTGCTCAGATCGTGCTCTGACCCTTTAATAAACAAGATGCATGTGAACTCGCATGGATGCCCCGCCCGTTTTGCCCCGCATACACTAGTGGTATGCAACGTCTTCCCGCCCTTTCCCCACTATGATGGACAGCTTACTCAAAGGACCCCGACGCCTATATCTGCAACCCAAAAATGTCGGATAATACTTAATATCCAGTCCAGCAATTGTCAATGGGTATTCCATGCATGATATATGGTGGATTAATTGATGTAACTTTTACATAGTGTTTAATTCGATAGACCTTGCTTCGTAGAACAAGCTCGTGGAATGTTTGAATTTGTTAGCCCCCGCTTTTTGACTAAGGGTACTATATACATGTCGTCCATTGATTGATTCGTAGGTCATACAGGTATTTCTCAGATGGCTGGTGGGATTTATAATATGCAGATAGGTGTTAATTACTGTTTTTCATTTTATCAACACTGCTAGCAAGAGATTGTGACCCACGACGTGTCCTGATTATTTATTACAATGGAAGTCGACTGTACCCTGGGCGAGTCCTATCTTGTGAAAACAGTGTATGTTTCTCGTAGTAATGGACTCTGACGAACAGTACCGAGGCCTCTTTCGGTTGCCTTGCTTGTTTAACTTATGGTGTTTGAGTATGATGTTATATATGTTGTATGTGCATTGTGTGTGGGTGAAGTCTTTGTTGCTGTTTGTATCAAACCCCTCAAGTAAAGCTGTAATGGAAACAGACGTTACCAAACTTCTTCAGAATTTTTCTGTGGCCCGTTCTATGATAATTGGACGATTCCACTTAATTATTATACTGATTTAGACTAATTATTACATGTTTTCTTCATGACCCACACTAATTACAGGTCTCAATAGAATTTTACATAACTAATGTTGCTCAAGCGGCATTTTTGCTTAGTTGTGATGTTTCTGTAGAGAGTTTCAATATCCAGTCAGTGTCTCAGTTTTTGGATCAAACAGCATATCATGAATTAGTGTCAAAATATCTGCTCCACATCACACATAAATAATCACAATCTCTCTCAAAAGGAAGTTACTAAACTATGAGAAAATGCACCATATTCCAGAAAAATAAATGGTGGGCATTTATTTTGAAGAAAAAAACACGAAGTATGAGTATATTAGTCAATCAGGAATGTAGCCTCTTTTGCAGTGGTTAATTTTTGGTATTTGGTATCATTCACTACCTGAGAAATCCAATTGTGCAGGTCTTTTACGTGGTCTCTGGCACTGCACTGATAATACTTGATATGTCCAAGAAGGCTCATAATATCTATCTATAATATCTATCTATAATATCCGGCGCAGTGGCAAAGTTACAGACACACGAGGTCACTGGAGACAATTCTTCTGGTCCTTTACGCAGCTGCAGTGTAGGAAAGGCACTATACATTTACCCAACGAGGTAGAACTTACTAATTAGCCAGTAGAAAGTACTCCAGTTGAGTAGAGGTAGTGCACAAAACGGTGGCATCTTCGTGGATAAATATGCAGGGCAGGATTCATTCTGGCACGATGCTACGATGCTCCTGTCACAAAAATTAAACCTCAACAGGAAGCACTTACAGATATAAATAAAGCAGGTGCCCGAGTTGAAGCTCAAATTCTGTAACGCATTAATCAGCACAAAAATTCGTGAGCAAGGTCGAGGCTAAGCAGGAGTGCTTTCTGCCCAGATCTACCGCCAAACATTAGCTGTAATCCCTGATGGAGGTCTTTGCATCCTTGATTTTCTCGAGCGCAATCCCCGTGTAGGTCCAGTGGCCAGGAGGTTCTTTCTCCTCATCTGCTGCTCAGATCGTGCTCTGACCCTTTATAAACAAGATGCATGTGAACTCGCATGGATGCCCCGCCCGTTTTGCCCCGCATACACTAGTGGTATGCAACGTCTTCCCGCCCTTTCCCCACTATGATGGACAGCTTACTCAAAGGACCCCGGCGCCTTTCCGGCGCGGTGGCAAAGTTACAGACACACTAGGTCACTGGAGACAATTCTTCTGGTCCTTTACCCAGCTGCAGTGTAGGAAAGGCACTATACATTTACCCAACGAGGTAGCACTTACTGATTAGCCAGTAGAAAGTACTCCAGTTGAGTAGAGGTAGTGCACAAAACGGTGGCATCTTCGTGGATAAATATGCAGGGCAGGATTCATTCTGGCACGATGCTACGATGCTCCTGTCACAAAAATTAAAGCTCAACAGGAAGCACTTACAGATATAAACGGGCGCAGCAAAATCTCCGCGAGCACGCGAAATTCCGCGTGTTTGCTGAGATTTCTTGCCGTTTCGTGGAATTTTGCGGAACGCAACTCCGCAAATTCCGCCCACCCCTACTGCTGAGGCACTTTTAACCCATTGTTTACCTGAAGGCTGCCCCGATACAGCCGCCATCATGGCCAAAAATGATATCGGATTGCTCGAGGCTGACACACACCAGACCATTCATAAGGAAAGCTAGTTCAGCAGCACGTACTCGACTGCAGGCCTCGCACGTGACATGCCTGAGTGTCTATGGGGGCTCTTGCAGGGCTGAGAGCCTTGGGGGTCACGAAGGAAGCATTGTAGCGCCAAGAAGCCTTCGGGTGCAGTACAACATAGAGGCATTGTAGAGCTGTAAAGGCTTTGTCATGTCCAAGTAGGTAACAGCAAGATGAACTCAAAGCTACTCTTGCAACAGTTCCGTATTTTTGTATGAAAATCACTTCCAAATAGAAATCGATTGGGGCCAGCACTGGTCCCATTTCTGCAATGTAGTGAGTCGTCTGGATGAGTCTCTGTCCTCCGGGCTTGAACCGAATAAGGGCTGATTTCCGGCGCTGCCTGAAGGTTCGACCATCCTTGCAGTGCACAAAGCTTCTTCCAAGTCCTGCCCCCAGGCCCTGCCTGAACACCGGCCGAAAGAGTCCAGAGTGTGGTGAACACCGGCTAAAAAAAAAGCCCTGACTGAGGTTCCCTGACGTTTGAGGTTTCTACCGGTGTGACTTGTGAACCTCTGACCCCTGCCTTTCTCACATCAAATAATTCACCTGTTTCAGGCTCCCTGTGGGTGTGGTAGGAGGACTGCTGTAGGGCGCGTCTGCTGGGGCTGGTATCTAGCCGCACAATTGTGTCCTTCTCCCTCATGCCAGAACCATCACACACCTTGGTGTTCCCAGGTACATGGCTCTGATATCGTTGAAAATCTGGTTTTGTGGCTTCTTCGTTAGGGGCGGCTACTCCGTTATGGCGGGGAGCGTCGCCCCACTGCTGAAATCAGAGATGCATGTAAAAAAATGATGATAAAGCTATTATCAAAAGTGCTTTATCATTTTATTTTACTTCAGAGCCGCAGCAGAGTCTTGAGGGCGGGGTCATCAGCAGCAGGAGGAGTGGTGGGCTCAGGGCACTGTGTGCGCATGTCGGTTTGGCCGGCCGTCTTAGGACGGGCAAGCGGACGTGCGCACTTGGATATCTCCAGGCTGTTGCTTGGAGATGTCAGCAGGGCTCAGGAGCACAGGCTACCCAGTCCCTACCGGAGCATGGAATCAGCCCACTACGTCCAATCTTGATGCTTCTCTCATGCTGGGTAATATAGGAATTGGCGCAGGGGAGTCTGGGAGCCTATGTGAGCATTGTCGAAGCTGAAGAGGCGGCGGGTGTCAGACTGCAGGAAAGGTTTTTTTTCTTTGTCCCCCTCTCAGTGCTGCCTACCACTTTCCACTGCTAGTGGCCGCCACTGGCTTTGACTCTCCAAAATACCCCCTCCAGGCGAAAAGCATGTCAATAATTGTAAAGTGTTTGTTGGGCCTTTCTGATGAGGTCAATCGGTCTGGCTGTTATAAAGGTGGAAGCGCTTCTTCTTGGTTAAGATTTGCACCCTAACGCATCGGTCGTCTTGGCTGCATGGCCACATACGCGCCATCGCTCATTGGTAATTAGTGTGTCCTTGTGGTTGTACCATCACTCTTAATCCTGGTGTGTGTTCAAATTGCAAAAACAACAGTTGATGGACAGAATGCAGAACAATGTCATACATTCACCCCAGTACAGAGATCTGGGCCTAAATCCATCGTTTTTTTGCTCACCATGCCATTCCAGTTTGAACCCAGCCATATGCAAATCAGTCTTGACCCTGTGCCCTAAGGGAACAGTCCAGCCCGAACTGCCAAGCCAGGTCCTCCCTGGACTGGAAACAAGCATCCTAGGACCGGTTTCGGGGTTTCACCCCTCTTCAGCCAGGATAGCTTGATTCCAGTGACATGGAGAGCACGGGACCCACGTCTGGGCATACCCGTCCCACTCGGGGTGACAAATGCAAAAACAACAGTTGATGGACAGAATGCAGAACAATGTCATACATTGGACTGTTCCCATGAGGCACAGGGTCAGACTGATTTGCATATGGCCATGTCTGAACTGGGGTGGCGGAGTGAGCTAAAGAATGATGATGGATTAAACCCAGATCAGTTGACTGGGGGTGAGTGCTTGCAATGTTCAACACTCCGTCCATCATCCCCTTTGGTTTTGGTGTGTTCAAATTCACCTTATCCCAGATCATTGGTGCATGCTCCAGTTTGCACCATTAAGCACTAATCCTCAGTACAGACCAAGATGTGTACAGACAGTCAGCAATGATTAGCATGTGCTTATATTTGCAATGTCATTCATAATTCTAGTGTGTTAAGGTTTACCTTATTACTGAGTTATAATTGGTGCATGCTCACATTTACACCATTGCTTACTATTCCTCAGTATATACGAAAATTTGCACCATCACTCGTTAATAGTTAGTGTGGTCTTATATTTGCATCATGAATTGTAATTTTAGTGTGTTGAGATGTACCTAATCACTATATTACCAATAGTGCATCTTATGATTTCCTCCATCAACCACTAACCTTCATACCAACATTTGCACCATCACTCATTAAACATTAGTATGTGCTTCAGTTTGCACCATCAGTCGTAACTGTGTTCAGGTTTAGCTTAGTACTTAGAATATTTGATGCAGATTTTCATCATCACATCACTAGTCTTCAGTAGATAATATTTGCACCATCACTCAATCAGTGTGTGCTTATATTTGCGCAATCACTCTTAATTATAGTGTATGTAGATTTATCTTATTGCACTCTAATAGTGCAAGTTCATATTTGCACCATCCTTCATTAATCCTCTGTACATAATCAAGATTTGCACCGTGATTCAATCAGTGCACACTTACATTTGCAGAAACACTCACAGATCTTTGATATGTACACCATTACTCGGGAAAACTTGGTGCATGCCTTATCTGTTATGGTTCTAAGAGAGCTGAAATGGGGCAGTGATATCTGCTGGGGGACTAGCAGTCCATGAACTCCGACAGAAAATATCCTAATCGGTCTATTCTGATCTGTCTATTCTGATCTGTCTATTCTGATCTGCCGATCTTGATCTATCGATCTTGATCTGCCGATCTCTTGATCCGTCTAATTTGTCTCACCTGTCTAATCTATCCTGTGCAGTCTGTCTCGCCACTTGGTAGTCATAGTTAGGATTGGTTTCCCATAGACAAGGTGTTTTTTGGTGTGCTAATAAGTTTGGTGCAGTTTCACAAAACTTCACGAAACTTGCACCCCCCCCTCCCCCCCCCCCCTCCCCTCCAAAAAAAAGCAAAATAACTTCAGCTCCTTCCTGGAAAGTTTCGGGGTGATCCATCAAGCGGTGGGCGAGTAAAAAAAATTGGGGGTCCCGAAAGCAAATTTCCCCATGCATTTACCGTAGACCTCTTTAAACAGAGCTACCCCAAAAACTGCTGAACGTAATTGTACCAAATTTGGCAGAAAGCTAGATCTTTGTCCATAGATTGTGCTTTTTTTGTTATTTGGTGTAAATCCATTCAGTAGTTTTTGAAAAATAAACAAATATTTGTATATCTGAATTGTTTTGGTCTGAGGGACTCTGCGATAGTCTCGCGGGAGAGCGCCAATTTAAACATAGAGCTTTCTAATTGGCCCAGGAAGCTTTATTTCCCTTGGACCATCTCGCGAGTGCTCAGATCAGCTGCCAGCAACTTGCAAAAAATGTTGCTGGCAGCCATTACAGAACTGAGGGACTTAGTCCCCTGTCCTGAAGTTTAAAAAAAAAAAAAAAAAATGTTATGGTGGCAGGTTAGGAATACCTTGGCCCCCTAGACCCCATTGGGTGGGGGCTTCGGAGTGTCTCCCCCTGTGCCAAAATTTATCAAGAGAAATTCTGCAAATTTTGCAGCGATTCTCATGGGATCACGGCAATTTTTTTTTTTTTATATGTATGTATATACATATATAAGGATGTGCATAATGGGAATTTGAGCCATCATAAATATTTTGTGCTAGATACTATACCCAGTTCAACACGAGGTGGCAACCGAGAGTCTGCTTTAAGAAAATTGGCATGCACCACAGCGAGCCTGATCAGCGCTTTTACCTACTAAGGAGAATTGTATATTTTAGTGCATTTGTGCTTTGAACATTAAAACGGAACTCACAAAATACCCACTGGGGTTTAACGGGACTATAAGCATGGCATATAAGATATGGACTACTTTAACCAGAAGCCACTGTGACGCCCACTGGGGCGGGGCTTGTGTATTTAATAAATGTCCCTAAGCAACTTTGTTTTGTCCGTGCACAATTGAGATCGAGTATTTCGCCAGTGAACAAGGGTACTGAGTACCTGAAACGCGTTTGGCTTCTTAAACCAGTAGCATGGGAGGAGCACTGTGCCTGCTGCCACCTGAGGCATATGTGTTAACCCCTTTGTGTGTGATGGCTTCAGTGGGGCAACCTTCGTTTTTTGATATATATATATATATATATATATATATGTCCATGCTTGCACAATGGTGTACTAAATAAATGCACTTTACTGGTTAAAAAAACCTACCTGTGGATCGTTTTTTCTCCGTGCTGTGGGATCCTTGCTGAGAGCAGTGTGGAGTCCGTTCTTTGCAAAATATATATATACATATATATATATAATATATATTGTCCACCAAAGCTGTCCCAGACGAAGGGCGCACTTTTCACAGCTGGTGCGCGCAGCGAGGCCGGACTAGCCTCGAAATGTAATTCCTCACCAACTCCAATAATGCGCAGCACTCTCCCAGGGGGTTGTTTTACAAAAGCGGTTTATCAAGCAATGAGATTACTCCTTCCTCCACCAACGCGTTTCAACCAGCAGGTCTTGATCAAGACCTGCTGGTTGAAACGCGTTGGTGGAGGAAGGAGTAATCTCATGGCTTAATAAACTGCTTTTGTAAAACAACCCCTGGGAGAGTGCTGCGCATTATTGGAGTTGGTGAGGAAATATATATATATATATATCTCCTTGCTCGTAAACTTCTCTCCTGAGAGGCGCCATCTTAAATGTTGTCATACCGGGGCATAAAAACAAAGGAGGGACCCATTCCTCATCATTTCTCTGAGCGCCATATTGGCATGATATAATATACATGGATTTAAACATAAAATTAAACCTTTTAACATTTATATGTACGTCCAGTTGCCCAAATCATACGCAAACCATGTCATTACAAGTTATCTCGCCGTGTATCGGCAAATGCATTAATAAGCCAATATATAATATGATGCTCAAATACATTTTCAGTTCATTTTTATAGCTCGTCTATCGAGCATGTATTTTACAAACATGGCTATTTCATACCAAATTTAATCTCATGTTATCAATCTCGCCGTGTATCGGCGCTCGGAGAAATTATGAGGAATGGGTCCCTCCTTTGTTTTTATGCCCCGGTATGACAACATTTAAGATGGCGCCTCTCAGTGTGATATGCAAAACACTGAAGAAGGAGCTATCCGAAACGCGTTTGTTGCGCTGAGAATAAAGAGATTAATAAATCCAACCCCGTGAGTACTATTCTCTTTTTCCAGAGAGGAGAGGAGTTTACGAGCAAGGATATAACGCTGGGGCACCGCCGCGTATGGAGCACCCGTCTCAAGAGTGATCCGCTTTACGGTGCAGAGGAGCAATGATATATATATATATAATCAAGCCCAGTTGATGGGCGAAACACGTCCTCTGCCATGCTAAGCGGCAGCAAATAAAGAAAAAATCTATGCACTCATATGGTGTCCGTTTCCCGCTTGTCAGCCAGCAACTGTGGGAATTTGGTGAAACGTGTGTATGTGTGTATATATATATATATATATATATATATATATATATATATATATATATATATATATATATATATATATTCTGCTCCAAAGGTTGTCCACCCGGCGAGTAGCACTTGATCAGCAGCTTTATTTATGATGGGCAGGGACGAGGATCCGCTTGTAGAAGCGGCTCCGTAATGGAAATGCCTGACGCGTTTCGAAGCTCCATATGCTTCTCTTCAGAGGCTTGAACGGAGACAGTGTGTGCAAACGCTGAACCCACTTCGCCATTTTCATATTGCACACCCACCAATGGGAAGCTCGAATGAGACTGTGCATTGTGGGATATTATGTGTGTGCATCCATTCATGGACATTGCCGAAAACTACAATCCCCATCATGCACAGTCTCATAAGAGCGGCCCATGCGAGGGCGTGTAATATTCAAATGTGAATGGGATTGGCTTATGCACACATCCGTTCCGTTAAAGCCTCCGAGGAGAAGTTGAGGAACTTTGAAACGCGTCGGGCAGTCCTATACGGAACGGCTGTTTCAAGTACTGCAGTAGGAATCCGTCCATACCAATTAAAGGCTGTTGTCTTGCTGCTGTTGCCCGAGTGCTGCTCGACTGGTGGACAACCTTGGAGCTGAATCTTTAACTCGGCCGTCCTGCCGCGGAGCTAGCACCACCCCGCGATTTGAGGGGGCTTCGCGATTTGGTATTGACCGAATCGCAAATGTGGGGCAACATCAGAGGATTTAGGACGGACCCGTCTGCGGGGTCCATTGAGGACTTAATCCAACAGGATATTATGTTTGCATCCATTCATGGACATTGCCGAAAACTACAATCCCCCTCATGCACAGTCTCATAAGGGCGGCCCATGCGAGGGCGTGTAATATTCAAATGTGAATGGGATTGGCTTATGCACACATCCGTTCCGTTAAAGCCTCCGAGGAGAAGTTGAACTTTGAAACGCGTCGGGCAGTCCTATACGTAACGGCTGTTTCAAGTACTGCAGTAGGAATCCGTCCATACCAATTAAAGGTTGTTGTATTACTGCTGTTGCCCGAGTGCTGCTCATCTTGTGGACAACCTTGGAGCTGAATAGATAGATAGATAGATAGATAGATAGATAGATGTGCATAATAGGAATTTGAGCCATCATAAAAAATTGGAGACTAGATATATTTTAAATCTCAATACTCAAAATGGGCTCAATACCAGTGGGGATATATACACCTACCTATAATGCCTGTGTTCTACTTTGCAGATATTTATAAAACTGCCCACCATACAAAGATAAGGCTTCCATTTTAACACTCCAAGTATTTCTGGGTAATCTGAGGCCAGGTTATTAAATTGTAACTACAGCGCCTGTAGCATAGCTTTGCATTTATTCTTATTTTTCTTTTTTCATAGTGTCCATTTTTTCTGTTTATTAGGCACTTTATAGCACTTTGAGCACTTTATCAGTGTAATTAAGTGGCTACAGACCATGACACGGCCCACAAGGGCATCATTTCTAGCTGTGTTTTCAATTTATAGTTATATCAACAAGAGGGGAAATTGAATTTAGTTTGGTTATAACAATAAGTGAGACAAAGCTCAATTGGTATTATATGCCACTTAATTTTAGGCAGCAAAGGTAATGTTTGCATAGAACCAAGGCAAACATGGTTTCAACGCAATTTGTGATCTACTATACCTGATTGCGTATTTTGCACATTGGTATATTTTGCACAATATAATGTTATCCAATTGCATAAATTGCACATTGGCATATTTTGTACGTTACAATGTTGTTGTGGAAATATCCAACCATAAGGAGCTTTACATCTATTCAAACCATTTTATCGTACGTAAATCCAACATAAATTAATGTGGAAAAATAGATAAAAAGGAAAATTATAAATAAAAATCTAGTTGTCAAAATATCCATAATTGGGACAGAATAGTTGGGTCAGTTGACTATCCAAGTCCTTCTCCAAAGGGCCTATCTAGTATACCCTTTGCACTTCCCATGCCCAAGTGCAATATTGACCAAGGTGGAGGTGAGACTGTAGCCTTAATGTGCATGAAGTCCTTCGTCTTGATTGAGGCCGCCAAGGATTTTGCTGCTCAGGCGAATAATGAATTCTGACTCCAGTTTTCTGAGAGCCTGTTTTCTGTCACCTCCTCAGGGGTTTGCTGGGACCCTGTCGACACCAAAAAATGAGATGTTAATACCACCTGGTCCATGTATCGGGTTGCAATGTCTTGCCACTGGGTAAGTAGTGTCATGGTTCTTGATAGCACGCATGTGCTCCAAAATTCGTGTCTTCACAGGGAAGATGGTGCTACTAACATATCTGAGACCACATGTGCACACTTACACGTATACAACTTTATCACTATTGCAGTTCAGAAAGATTTTTATCTTAGCCTCCCTCCCTGTCGCTAAGAGGTATGTCTTGACATTAGTGCTATGGGTGCAAGCCTTCCATCTCCCGCACTTGTGAAAACCTGGTAGCTCCCTAAGCCTTGATCCTGTTGTATAGTGATGTTGCTTTCAGTAAATGCGTACCAATATGTCCCTGAGTGAATCGCTTTTGCGATGTGATGTGTGGGCGGGGGCTAGCCAATTTTCCTATAGCAAGGTCAGATCTAACTATGTGCCAATGCTTTCTCACGATCTTGCCAATGGCAATTGACTCCTAGTTATACGTAGTGATAAGTAGGATCTCGCCTTCTTTACACTCCTTTTCTCGGAGGAGACTGTCCCTGTTGGTGGCGCCACTTTCTCTGGTGCATTAATCACTTTCAATCAATTCAGGATATCCTCTTTGCCTAAATCTTCCCACCATCTTTTTCTCCTCTTCTGAAGTGGTACAATTCCTCTTAGCCCTAAGGAGTTCTCCATAGGGGATACTCCATTTGAGTTTCATGGGGTGGTGGCTGTGCGCATGCAAGATACTGTTACCTGCCGTGCCCTTACGGAATAAGCTAGTGTGAATATTCTCTCCTGTCACCTCGACCTTAATGTTCAAGAATTCAATGCTGTTGGTTTCTGTCCTGCTAGTGAAATGTAGGTTTAGGTCATTTTCTCTTATCTTTCCTAGAAATGTGTCTAAGGTGTGCTGTAGGCCATCCCATATTAAAAAGATATCACCAATATATCTTGTACATAAAACCAAATGTCTTGTCCACTCCTCGTTGGCTTCTGCCCATATGCACGCCGCCTCCCACCATCCCATAAACATACAGGCGTAACTTGGAGCAAAGCAACTGCCCATGGCAGCCCCTGTAATTTGTTTATACCATTGCTGCTCAAACAAGAAATAGTTATATTCCAGGCAAAAACGCAGCATTTCAATCAAAAGCATAGAATGGTCATACATGGATATTAGCTTTCTCTGAAGAAGTAGCTACATGCTTTGAGCCCAAGTTCATGTTTGGTGCATGTCTATAATGACACCACAACAGTTGTGGCTAAAATATAACTGGACTTCCAAGGGATATCCTGTACAGTGGAAATAAAGTCCATACTGCCCCTGCAATAAGAAGGTAAATTGATCACATAAGGACATAAGAAATGATCCAAGTATGTGGAGGCAGTCTCCAATAAAATGTTGGCAGAAATAATGGGTCTTCCAGGAGGGTCAGTGCTGTGTTTGTGTATCTTCGGCAACACATAGAAACATGGCGTTATAGGTTTTTTTGGCATACAGAAACTGCATCTAATCTGTGCCCAACAGGCCATGCCTGTGCCAATCATCTAGCATTCTGTGAAACTGTGTTATTGTTGCATTGTATTCCACAGCACAGGACTTCATGTAGCTACTGGACAGATCCATTTGTCTCTTGGCCTTTGTCCTGTATTTATTCACGTCCCACAGTACAAGATTGCCACCTTTTGTAGGATGGTTTCACCATAAATAGTTTAGATTCCTTTAAGGAGTCGGGGCTTCTCTTTGTCCTTTCGGAAGATTTTCGGCAAAGTGATTATCAGTCTGTTTCCAGAGCTTCATGAGGTCTCTCAGAATGACATCGTGGTAAGTGTCAATGTTGTCATGCGGGGTCGTGGGATTAAATCTGGATCTTGGTTTAAAATCATTTCTATAAGTCCTATGTTTTCAGACCCAAGCTGTAATGGAGCTGTTTTTTTGAGTCCCAATCTTTAGTGCCTAGCTTAAATTCCCTGAGGGTAGCCAGCCCTCAATGTCACCAATTGATAGCATGTCAAAGGTGTCGTTGGAAGCTTGCCCCAAGACCCATATAGTACCTGACCCTTGTCTGTTTTTTTTTTTGCGCATAAACCTTAAGTAATTTGAGCTTTCTGATGAATAAGAAAATGTCTATCCGGGTGCGTGAATAGTTAAAGTTTGCAATGGGGCAAAATGATAGCCCTAGTTCTAGTAGAGCATGTTCATTTTCACTCCGCTAATGGGTTGACAAGTTAACAGTAAGATTTTTCACACCCACCATTTGTTCCTCTTGCTTTGCCGGTGCCCTTCCCATGCGGCATGCTGGCTTCTTTCTGTGTCATAATTTTTTATTGGAGATAAAAGATAGGCAATTTCATAGGTTACAAAACAATATAGTAAATCATAAATCAGTATGTGACAAATAATATATATCTGTAATATAATACATAAGGGGAAAAAAGGAGGGAAAAAAAAGGGAGAAGGGGAAAAAGCTATATATAGGGAAGGGAAAGAATTGGAATTTCAGGAATCGCGAAGAAAGGGGGTCCACACCTGCTGGAATATTTGTTATTGGTCTTGCATCCTATATATTACCTGTTCATATGATGCTGTCTATCATCGCAACCATCCAATCCTCTTTGGAGGGAGGGCTAGGTGATTGCCATAATCTTAAAACACATAGTTTAGCAGTAGAAAGTGCAGTGTGTAAGAGTCGACTCTGAGGTCGTGAAATAGTAGGAAAACTTCTAAAGTCATGTAGCAAAATAGTGGCAGGTGTGAGAGGGAGTGAAAGAGGAATAGTTTCTAGTAGTGTAGCTCCTATTTGCAGCCAAAATTGTTTTATAAAAGGACATTCAAAAATTATATGCAGGAGGTCACAATTAGCTCCAGAGCATCTCCAACACCTAGAATGCGATGATAATCCAGCTCGTTGCAACTTTAAGGGAGTCCAATGCCAATCATGTAAAGTTTTAAAAACACAGAACTTCATTCGTGCTTCACCAGTGCCCTTATCCAGGGCTTCCAATATGTCTGGCCAGGTATCTTCGTCTATGGTGATATGAAGCCGTTCCTGCCATTTATCACGGAGAGTAGCAAGAATTGGCTGCACATATAAATGGTTAATCAGAGATCTATATAAACCTGACATGACACCTTTATGTCGGCCCCAAGTGCAAAGAAAAGTCCGAATCGGCGAAGTTTGTAGTGTCCAAGGGGGAAGGCCAAGACATCTCTTCAGAGAATGTTGAAGTTGTAAATATCTCGAAGCCTGATGTAAAGGAAGATCAAATTCTTCACAGAGAATCTCAAAAGATTTCAGTTCACCACCTACTATAAGTTGATCTAAGATTAAGATTCCTCTCGAGCTCCATTCAGGCCAGGAAAGTGCTTGTCCATTAATACGAATGCTTTCATTCTTCCAGATGGGAGCTTTAGAATGTAAACGATGGGCAATTCGCAGTAGACTATGTGCACGTTGCCATGTTTGATATGTGGCATAGAGCACAGGATGTGCAGGAGTAGTCCTAGGTTTACGAACATTGTATAAAAAATTAAGACCATCCTCACATTCAACTATGGAGCGTTCTATTGTAACCCATTGAGGAGTCAGTTGCACCTTGGAGCAAGTAAGACAGCTGTGAAAGGTTTAAAGCTAGAGAGTAGTGCTCTATCGATGGTAGACTTAGACCACCATGGGAGCGGCGTGCTATTAGTTTAGCAGCAGACAAACTAGGTCGCATATTTCCCCAGGCAAAGGATCGAATGCGAGAATCTATGCGACGAAGTGTGGCTAAGGGTATAATAATTGGGAGCATTCCCAAGACATAAGTAAATCGGGGCAAAGTAACCATTCTCACCGCCTGTATTCTTCCCCACATGGAGAAACTCAAGAGACCATTTGGCAAAATCGACTTCCATTTGTGCTATGAGAGGAGATATGTTATCTGAAACCATTCTCTCCAATCCACGGTTGATCAGAATTCCAAGATATTTTAATTGAGATGATTTCCAGCAAAAAGGATAGCCATCAATAGAAGCCTTTGTGGTACAAGGAGAGAGTGGTAGAGCTTCACTTTTGTCCCAGTTCACTTTATAACCAGAAATCACCGAGAACTGTTTAATAATTTCAAGCAAATTTGGTAAGGAACGGGGAAGATCTTTAATCGTAAGAAGGATATCATCAGCGTATAATTTGGATATTCCTCCCGGTATCGGTAGACCCTGAATCTGGGGCGAGTGACGAATAAGCGAAGCAAGAGGTTCCATCGCTAGTAAGAATAAGAGGGGAGACAATGGGCAACCTTGACGGGTACCTCTTTGAATTGAAAAAGGATCAGAAAGAAAACCTCCACAATTAACCTGAGCTGTTGGATTGTCATATAGTAAGCGAACCATAGAGAAACGTCTCACCTAAACCAAAATGCCTCATAGTGGCAAACCAATAAACCCAGTCAATGCGGTCGAACGCTTTCTCCGCATCTAGAGAAAGAGCGACCGCATCCTCCGTCAAATCTCTAGCAGACCATAAGGTATGGGCTAATGTTCTAGGATGATTTCTGGATGATCGACCCGGGACAAAACCAACCTGCGAATGATGTACCAGAGAGGGGATGACTTTTCTAAGCCTCGCCGCTAAGATACTTGCCAATATCTTGACATCTCCATTTATTAAGGAGATAGGTCGATAGCTACCGCAGACTAGTGGATCCTTGCCTGGTTTGGGAATAACCGCAATTAATGCCTTATTCGAAATAGGACCAAGAGAAGAAGACTGGATAGCTTCATGGAAAGCAGAATGAAGAATGTCAATTGTTTCCTCTCCAGACCACTTTTAGTATTCTGCAGGAAAACCGTCTTCACCTGGAGATTTATGATAAGGCAACTTGGAAAGGACTGCAGCAATCTCTTCTCTAGTAATATCACCGCAAAGTAACTGCCTATCCTCATCTGGAAGACACAGAAGATCAATATTTTTAAGATAAGTGGATATATGGTCGTCAGTTACTGAATTTTCTGGAGTATAAAGTTTCTTATAGAAGGATGCAAAAGTATTGGCTATTTCCTGCGGTTTAGTGAAGATTTCACCCGATTCAGTACGTATTGCTGGGATGGCCATGGAGGCCTCACGCTGTTTAAGTTGTGCCGCAAGCAATCGGCCTGCTTTTTCGCCTTGCTCGTAATGTCTCCCTTTTAAACGTTGAAGGGCATATTCTGCGTTGGAGGTATATGTTATTGAGTTCCATTTTAGCTAATTCCAAAGTTTTGCGATTACTTACGGTGGATTGGGAGGTATATAGACAAGTTAAAGAGATGATTTGAGCCTCAAGTTCAGTACGGCGTAAAGATGCTGTTTTGTTGGCCAAAGCTGCGTCTCATCAATTGACCGTGGATAGTTGCCTTTGCAGCTGCCCAAATAGTTCTTGAAGAAGAAACTGATGATTTATTGTTATTTAGATATTCCGTAAAATGGGAGCGTAACTGAGATTTGCCCTGAGGTGAACAGTACTTTTGGATATTCATGCGCCATGGTTTTCGACCTGTGAAAGTTAGACCAAGTTCTAGGGCAATGAGAACGGGAGAGTGATCTGAAATGGCGGCTTCCAAGATATGGGATTCAGTAATAAGTGCAACTACAGGATGGGAGACAAGAAAATAATCTATCCTAGATTGTGAGCCATGAGCCGGAGAGAGAAATGTATATTCTTGATCTGAAGGGTGACGGACGCCAATGATCTACTAATCCATGGTCAACTGTGATATCCCCAATAATGCTCTTTCAGCAGCAATCTGTCTAAGGGACCAGTTTTATCTAGAATTGCATCACGAGCTAAATTCCAGTCACCACCAATAATATAGCTGGATGCACAAATTTCTAGAAGTAGACGATTTAGGTTGAGAAAATAAGAGCGCTTAGCACCTATTGGGGTATAAACTGAGCCAACACAGAAGATTTTCCCTCCAATTTTCAATTTAGCAAAGACATATCTACCCTTCGGATCAGTCCAAGTTTTGATGACTGAGAAAGGTAGGGATTTGTGCAAAAGAATGGCAACACCACATTTTCGTAGCTGATTCTTGTCAGAGAGAGGCTGCGCAGACAGTCCGCAGTGAATGACCTTTCCCACCCATTCCCGTTGCAACTTGGAAGATTCCAAAGCATTAAGATGAGTCTCCTGCAAGAGAGCTACATCAGTTCTTTTAGTTTTAAGATGGAAAATAACTTTTTTACGTTTTATAAAATGTGTAAGGCCATTAACGTTCCATGAGATTATGCGCAACGGTCGGGGAGAGGAGGATGTATTCACAGCCATATGAGCGTTGAAAATGAAAAGGTATTAGTATGAATGAGAGAGTTTGATATAAGGAATAGAGAGCAAGGTATGAAGATAATAGAAGGAAGAAGCAGATGAACTGTAGTAAAGAGGATGAGAAAAGAAGTAGAATTTATTGTGAGAGATGGAAGTAAAAGAAGAAGAAAGAGTATACAGAGATTATGTGGGGGGGGGTGGGATAAAAGAAACTAGGGAAAAAGGTGAAGATGGGTTCCGAACAAGAAGTAATCAGAAAATTAAAGAGTTAAAGAATTACCATTTTCCTATAAGATATAAGGGAGTCTAAGAATATAGAAGAACCACTTGTGATTTATATTTAGAAAAAAGCAATAAGAAGAAGAAATAAGAGAATAAATATAAAAGAGATTAATGTACTGTACTATGCAGAATTAACAGTGTCAATAAAGTGGATCTTTTAGCTGCGAGTCTAGACTTGTGTGCTTCTCGCGCCGCGGGAGCCCCATTCGATAGGACTATCAGTGGTAAGGGAGACCTCTACGAAATAATATGGATCACATTCCAATATATTCTTTTGGAATTTAGAGGTCGAAATGAAGAAAGAAAAGGAAACGAGTATCATGGGAATACAGTGTAGGAGAAAGAAAGGTATAAGGCAAATGTATGACATAATAAGGTGAACCAGACAAAATATAACCATATTGTAGAATATTCACTGGAAAAATTAACTCATCTAATCAGAAACATATCAGAATAACATTATCTTATATGTAGACAGTGTAGGAAATAAGTAGATAAATCAATAAGGTAACTTGCTTGTGTCAAAAAGGTAGTCATATATTACTATACCAGTAATGCTATTATCTATAGTGAAGAATATGAAAATATAATATTTAAATATTACTGTCAAGGAGCTATCATATCATAAATATTCAAAAATGTATCGTAAGTAAATAGCAAAACAAGTGAATATCAAACATTGAAACAATTAACAATTTATTAATTGATTAATTAAAGAAGTGTAGAAGAAATTAGAAGATAAAGAACACCGATAATAATTAGAATTCATAACAGGAGAATGAACTGAGCAGATTTAAAAGATTCAATAAGAGTAATAGGGAAATTTGAAAAGAGAAAGTAGAAAAACGAGTAATAAAGATCAAAGAGGAAAAGAAGTAAGGAAATATAGTGTCATCAAATATACTATATAACCAAAGATGGTGAAAAAGTGTGCATAAAATAACAATAGACGAATGTGAATAGATCTAACAAGAACAGGTGACAAAGACAGACAAACCCTGAAGGAAGAAAGAGAGATGGTAAACTAGTTGTCATATCGAAGAATTAATAATATAGAACTATCATCATAACATCTTTAATATGAAATAATAGAATATTAAATCAGAATTCAAGGTACGCCCTCCTCAGTAGATGAAGGAGATTTAGAAGAGCAAGAACATCCAGGTAATAATTATAATTCATAATAAGAGAAAAGACTGAATTTTTAAAAAAAGATTTAGATAAAAAGTATTAGAGAAAATGAGAAGGGAAAATAGAAGAGTAATAAGAATTAGAGGAAGAAAAGTAAAGAAATATAATAATGTCATGAAGGTATGCATAAAAATAAATGAATGTGAATAAATCTAGCTAGAACAATAGACAGACAGACAAACCATGAAAGAAGGAAAAAGATGTTAAACTAGTTATTATATCGGAGAATTATTAATATAGAGCTAACATCATAACATTAATATGAAGTAATAAAATATTAAAACGGGGTTGAATCCTAAACGAGCAAATATTTCTATCTGAGTCTCTTCTGTTGTAAGAACATTCTGAGTTACTCTGGACATCAAAGACCTTTTTGGTTGATGACGTGAAAAATGAAAAGTGTATCTCAGAGAGGGAGTCAGTGTAAACCATTTGTAGGGGAGAGACATTGTCCAAGGAGCGTCGAAGCCGTCATCTGATACTCATCTGAGCATTTACTACAGTAAATTTTAATGGATGAATTTCCATTCTTTCGTGGATGCAAGAAAACAATCCATTGGTTATGGTTCAGGAAACGTCCTTTTCGACTGAAACAGGCTTCAAGGGGGAACGAGATTTATCTGTCTCTTTCCTTCGTAAGGGCGGCTACTGCTTGAAGGGCCTGCGCTCAATCTCCCAAAGAACGTACAGGTCGGTCTAGGTCTCTTCCTCTGCTTTGAGAACGATCTAAATTATGTCGGATTTCACTAGAAGATGTTGTAGATTTCGAGTATGCAGGATGAGAGATGGGATCTGGATTGAATTCTGTACACTCCATATTTTGAGGAGACATATTGTCTAGAAAATGACAAAGGTCTCCTGGGTCAAAAATCTTTGGAGATTCCATCTTTGGTGATCCGCAAACGTGCAGGTTCGAAAAGGCCATATTTAATGTCAAGTAGGCGAAGACTGGGTCTAAGAGACAGAAAAGCCTTGCGACGTTCGTTAGTTTCTTTTGAGAAGTCTGCAGCTATTCTTATTTCGTGACCTTCAAATGTGCATGGGCCTTAGCTGTAGCAATGAGTTGACGGGCCTATTCATGTCGTAAGAAGCAGGCAATGAGTGGACGTGGTCGACTATTTTTCCCCGTGCTGGCTGGTCCAATACGATGGGCTCTTTGCATCTCCAACGACGGTTCGAAAGTGAGGCATGTGATCTTTGGAAGAATTTCTCTGAGAGGATTTAGCATCTGACCCTTCAATTTTTTCGGGAAATCCAAGGAAGCGAACATTATCTCGACGGCTTCTGTCTTCCAAATCTACTATTTTACTTCTGAGAAAAAGGAGTTCCTGATCTCGATCTGGAATAGCATCAAGGCGATTCTCTACTGTTACTATTCGTGCTGTGAGACCGTCCATACAATTCTGGAATCCAGCAATATCTGTTCGAATAGATTTAGTTTCGTTCGTTAGAGTTGATATGGATATTTCCATGCCCTCCAGACGGCGACTTACAGCAGAGAGTTCTTGGAGTATACGCTCCATAGTTGAGTCGGATGACAATGAGGGGTAGAGTGAGGTTGATTTGATGTCGAAGAAGTGGTACCTCTAACATCCGAATTAGGACGACCTTGGTGTAGGGCCTTAGAAAAGAGGAGTGGCTTTGTAAGCTTTCCATTTGTTTTACCAGCAGGCATTTTTAATTTAACTGCGTTGTTTCTTTGATATAGGACAGTTAAATTCTGTATGTGCCTACTGTGCATCAATTAACAGATATATAAATGTGTATAAAGTGAGCCACACGGGCTCAAACCATGCTGTTTACGTAGTGTCAGTGGTCACAATGTCAGTGAGTCTTGCCAAAACTGAGTTCAAAATAGAGTTCAAAACATCAGATTGCAGACTCTATCTTACTGACAAAGTATCAGGAGGAGAGAATAATGATAAATTGTTCACCTTATTTACCTCAGTGGGATAATACCCACGTTTTATGAGAGGTATTTCATTCAATATATGAGCTCCATTAAACCTTAACTTTAGTCTTCAGCTGTTAAATAAAATTGAGAGAAGGCACTACTACATTCTTACTCTCCACTGTGTAAAAATTATATTAAAGGCTGCCAAGGAACTCCTGTTGACATACTAGGCTTCTTACTGCATAAAAGTGAAAGTATAAGCCTTGGAATACAATGTTTCAGTCAGTTCATAAATTCCACAGGTTTTCCTCAAAACTAGTTGAAACACATTCAAATAAACTGTGTGCAAATCAAACACATCAGTACAGCCTCATGAGACAATCTACCAAGCAGCACAGGAGCTCCGTAAATCTTAATTATAATTTAGCTGGAGCCGTTTCAACACTTCATAGGGCAGTTTCGTAAACAGCACATGAACTTCACCAATCTTAATTACATCCCAGCTGGAGTCATTTGTCAGAATAAAAGGCGTTGCTGTTTCTCCCTTCAAGGAACTCCTGTCAGCATATCGGGCTCCTCACTGCGTAGAAGTACAAGCCTTGATATACAATGTTGGAGTCAGTGCACATAAAACACAAATTTTCCTCACAAATGGTTAAAAACATTAATTATATTAAACTGTGAAGTTCAGCACCTCAAAACAGTCTCCCAAGGCAGTCTTCCAAACAGGATTCGAACTCCACAGAGCTTAATTGTAGCTCAGCCACAGGATGGCACATGGGACAGCCCAGCGTCACGAGACACCTTTGGGGTCCCGCTTGTCATTTCCGGCCCAGGTGGGGGGGGGGGGGTAGAGGTATAAGTTCCTCTCCCGCCCACCTAGTGGCCTCTTTTTCCTCACCCCTGATGCCGCTTAGACGTGTCCCGTGGGAGCTGCCGAGATCTGTGGCACGGTGAGTGCACACCATATGGGCCCTACCCCCCCCCCGGCCTCCCCATAGGGTGGCACGGGCAAGCCCGCGAGCCACCTCTGGGGGGGGGGGGGGGAGGGGAGGGTTTTGGGCAGCTCCCTCGGGTTTTCAGCACAGCGTCTCCTACGGGCTGCCCCGGGCACCGAGTTGTCCTAGGGGGCTGGGGTCGGGCCTGTGGGGCTCCAGCTGTTCTACAGCACCCCCGCGCCTTTGTCTGTCCCGGGGGCCTTTGCCTCGCGGTGTCTGCTGTGGCGGCAGGGTTGGGGGTAGTCCTCAGCTGTGGCGGGGAGGAAGAGTGGGTCGAGGAACAATGCACGCCACCTGGTGGAGTGATTCCTGTGCCCAGGGGGCACACAGAGGCGCTACCCCCCCTCCCCATTACAGGGGCAGTACCGGGCAGGGCAGCGTAGCTCGGCCATTGCCAAGGTGGCGGTCCGCTTTGGGGGGGGGTAGGAAAGCTCCCGTGGGACACAGGCCAACATTCCCTCGCCCCAGGTTAGGGCCGGCTCTTGACCCCGGCCCCGCGTGGGCCCCTTGTTTGGGGTTGGGGGGGGGAAGAGAGAGAGAAGGCCAGCTGTGGAGCTCCCTACGCTCTCGAGCGGGGTTTCGACATGAGCTCTATTTGGCAGTTCTTAATGGAAGGTCGGAAGTTCCAGTCTCCATCTGGCGACCGTCGACCTTTCGATGCTCCTCGGGAGCGGGCGGCTGGGCAGGGCCTTTGCTGTATGCTCTCCGCTGCGCTTTATGGTTGGGGCCACGACACACGGGTGCAGGTTGCTCGTGGAGGAGGGGGCGGCGAGGTCGCGTTGCTCCCCCTCTGCTCCCACAGTACAGGTTGGAGCCTCTGCTTGTATGAGGGGGAAACCTCAAGACCTCGGCCCTTGGGGTTGTGGCAGCGCGGGGGGGCCTCAGCGACCGCAAAAGTGGCGCGACAGTTTGGGGCTCAGTACGTACCCATGGCTGGGGCGGGTGGCGCTCCTCTGGCTGTTTTGTTTCCCGGGGCCTCCGGCTTGCGCGAGTGGGGGGAGGGTCCGCTTTCCAAGATGTCCCTTGCGGGCCCCCCCCCCCCCTTTTTTCCTGCATTGCGTTGTGTGCACAGGGGACACGGTTGGGAGCTGCCATGGAGACGACCTACTGCGGGCCGAGGCTTAAAAAATTGGGTGAATTATGAGTGCTAGGGGGCTGGGGTGTGACTAGGAAGCCATTTCCCTCGGGCACGGGTCCTTTTGTGTTCTATTGGGAGAGGGGCACAGCACCGCTGGGCCTCCTTGGGACCCGTTGGCCACCTCCTGGCGGGCTCCCTCTGCTCCCGGTTAGCGTTTCCGCGGCAGGGAGAGGATGCGGCATGAGGCTTAGTCTGCCCAGGGTGGTGTCCCGTGTGGCTCCACAGCTTCTAGCGCCCCGGCATGGTGCATCTGCTGCGCAGGTGAGCGCTTATAGGTCGTCAGTCTAGTAGCGGGAACTTGCTGTGCAGGGACCGGTTTTGTTGTGTTCTTTCCATCCACGGCACTGGCTTTGGGGAGCTAGACTCCAAGTAGGTTCCAGCCAGGATGAGTCTAAGCAGGCGCCATGCTGCGGGGAACAGACAGCAGAGGGTGTGCGCGCTTTGGTATGTCTGGCGTCGGCAGGAGTCACTGGGGGACCGGATCAGGGTCAGTCACAGCTGTGGTGGGATCGACTGACTTCTCGTCCTGAACCGCTTGCGCGGCCACGTATCAGGAACAATTACCACACACAGGGCTGGGGTGCGAACAAGGGTTGCACAAGCGAAGATACGGGCAGTTGTCGTGAAATGTGTGAGCCTGACAACTCCTGTGATGTTTTCCCTCCCGTCATACAGAGAGAGCGGAGGAAGTATTGGGCAGGTCATCAGCTAGCCAAGCCCGCGTCGCACTAATTTTATTCGCGAACGACGACCAGATGGGGAAGGGTCACTCCGTTGGGGCACCTAAGGCTAAAGCGATTCGGTATGTCCCTTTATCATAGTTATCAAGCTACTCGGGTTATGTTTTCTTTCACACAACTACTTTCACTCATGAAAAGGGGATGTGGTAGTTGAAAGTTTTAATAGGGTTCCATGTTTCTGCCGGAGTATTGAACTTGCATCCATTGTGACTCGTTCATAATCAATACCGCCAGGAGTTAAATCCCGCTCAAATATTGGAAGTGTTGGAGGGATCTGGCGCGGCCGCCATTTGCATTATTTGGGCTTGCCGTTGGAAGCAGCGTGTGACCTCAATCTTGCCACAGGAAATTGGCTTTTCTATTTGCCGATGCATTTTGGCCATCAGAGTTGGGGGCTCTGGTGCCGATATTTGAGTCACTGGTCCCCAGAGATGTCAAGATACACGATCGTGTAAGCTGCACGTTTTACCATATATAGAATGTGAAGGTGCTCTAGGGCAGGGGAACTTGGGTGCAGTTCCCTCTATCCCCTGTGTCTCCAAGGCATGGCTCCTGTAATCACTGGAGGGACACCAGGGGCATTCACACTGGAGGTGTCACTGCGGGCAAGTATACACGAGGTGTTACGGTTTGCAAGTACACAGGAGGGGACCCCGTTGCAAATACACAGGTTTAGACGGGCTGCAAGCACACACGAGGTGACTCGGTCCGCAAACGAGGACGGTCTGGGAACGGACCTCCGGTGGCAGAGAGTATTTCAAGCATTTCATCCAGCACCCTGCATACTTGAAGTAATTATGATGCTGCTCAGACTGAGAAGAGCTTCCACGAGGGAGAAACAGCTACCCATTTTACTATGTTTAGAAGGTAGAGTGTGCTTTATGGCGGGGACAACAGAGTGCACCTGCCTCGATCTCCCTGTGTCTTAAAATGAATGCTCCCTCGGGTACACAGGAGGTGACGCGGTGTGCAGTTACACAGGAGGTGACGCGGTGTGCAGTTACACAGGAGGTGACGCGGTGTGCAGTTACACAGGAGGTGACGCGGTGTGCAGTTACACAGGAGGTGACGCGGTGTGCAGTTACACAGGAGGTGACGCGGTGTGCAGTTACACAAGAGGTGACGCGGTGTGCAGTTACACAGGAGGTGACGCGGTGTGCAGTTACACAGGAGGTGACGCGGTGTGCAGTTACACAGGAGGTGACGCGGTGTGCAGTTACACAGGAGGTGACGCGGTGTGCAGTTACACAGGAGGTGACGCGGTGTGCAGTTACACAGGAGGTGACGCGGTGTGCAGTTACACAGGAGGTGACGCGGTGTGCAGTTACACAGGAGGTGACGCGGTGTGCAGTTACACAGGAGGTGACGCGGTGTGCAGTTACACAGGAGGTGACGCGGTGTGCAGTTACACAGGAGGTGACGCGGTGTGCAGTTACACAGGAGGTGACGCGGTGTGCAGTTACACAGGAGGTGACGCGGTGTGCAGTTACACAGGAGGTGACGCGGTGTGCAGTTACACAGGAGGTGACGCGGTGCGCAGTTACACAGGAGGTGACGCGGTGCGCAGTTACACAGGAGGTGACGCGGTGCGCAGTTACACAGGAGGTGACGCGGTGCGCAGTTACACAGGAGGTGACGCGGTGCGCAGTTACACAGGAGGTGACGCGGTGCGCAGTTACACAGGAGGTGACGCTGTGCGCAGTTACACAGGAGGTGACGCTGTGCGCAGTTACACAGGAGGTGACGCTGTGCGCAGTTACACAGGAGGTGACGCTGTGCGCAGTTACACAGGAGGTGACGCTGTGCGCAGTTACACAGGAGGTGACGCTGTGCGCAGTTACACAGGAGGTGACACGTACTCGGGAGGAAACGGTGTGCAAGTGCACACGAGGCGACACGTACTCGGGAGGAAACGGTGTGCAAGTGCACACGAGGCGACACGTACTCGGGAGGAAACGGTGTGCAAAGTAAGGATGGACCGGGAGGTGGCATCCAGTGGCCGGGATTATTACAAGCATTTCAACAACCTTGGCATGCTTGAAGGGAATATGCAGCCGCTCTAATGAGAAGAGCCTGACTCTTTGGTTAAAAGTATAGTTGGCAAACTTGGAGTGAACTGCTAAAACAGCTTGGGCCTCACATGTTATACGATGCAGGTGTCTGTGGGCACCCACATGTTACCAGCGAGGGGAAGCACCACACTTTTCCAGGTAATAGGACCAGCAGTCCGGGGCATCTAAGTTCAGGATAAATAGAGGGGCGTTCTAACTCTGTATTGGACTTGCCACGTTGCTGCGCTTCAAAGACGGAGGTTGAATGTCTCCTGACAAGTTCTGCTTGCATTTTAGTTGTTTCAACAATGGAACTGGGCCCTACAATCTCCTTGTATTTTGCAGTTATATAAAGAAAAGAATTGTAAAAGAATAGCAGTATATGAACTGGGCACACTTAGCAGTAAAGCCAGCAATTATGAAAAATTGGGGGTGTCAGATATTATTTGCAGTAATATCAGGGAGCTGCGGCTATGTTCCAACAGTGTGAGGTACATTGATGACTCATGCTTTTATCCACAGATTAGTATACGGGTTATACAATAGGGTGTTGTAACCTGCAGTGGGAATGACTCAATCAACTTTCACCCTCCCAATAGAGTCACAGTGATACACACTTTACAGTCTAACTACACATGTGCTTGAACTATGAACTGACGGATTTAACTCTGCCCACATTAACTTAAGTTGTATCACAACATCACCATTTTCTTAGACTCTGGGCCATTGGCATTATGGTGATGCAGCAGCAAGTTGCACAGACCTTGGGGCTTGCAGTAGCCTCTCGTATACCTCCTCCATTCTGGCCACACTTAGTCCATTCTGCTCTGACTCCACTGTTGGTCTGGCTGATACAATAAAGCCTTTTTACTTGTTTAATCTCTTTGGATACATATTAGGATCATTCTGGCCATGTATTGTTTGTGTCTTCGCATGAGGGCCTGCGATTGGTTTGGCTGGTTTCTTCTTGAAGGGCACGCATGTGCGCTGTGTGTGAAGTAGCTTAGAATCTTAGACTTGACGCTGTTGTCATCGGGTCCACTCACATTGGTACTATTTGCACCCTGGGGAATGGGGACAGGGCTGTACAGTAATTTGCTGCACATGGGTGGGGGATATTCCCTCCGCATCCAAGCTACCTTCTAGCCATCCAGGGGACGCGGGCAGTACACTAGTAACGAACAATTGGTAGTGGCACTGTTATCTAGTTTGGAACCCCACTTTACAGGATTAGCATCTGATTGGGGAAAGTGTTCTGGATGCGGGGTGAAAGGATATCGGCCCTTTGGGGGTATGCTGCTACCACTAATTGATTTATGCATGGTGTAGGTTAGGAGGTATGGCAGAAGTACCTGATAGATCTACGGTAGAGCGTGGTATGTGGCAGGCAGCATTGGGTGCCAACCAATAAAAGGAAAGACCACAAGGGGCTCCATAGTATTCTGCACATTTGACGGCAGCAAAGTCATTGACCGGTCATATAATAGTCCCCTATTAACATACAGGAAGTAAAGGTCAAGGTCCTGTCTAGGGGGCAGGCGCAGTAGAGGCCAGGCGGTGCTTAGCGTTAGACTGGGCCAGCAGCAGTACGTTCAGTTGGGGCTGTGGTTTTACTCAGGCAGAACTACAAGGCACTTCAGATAGGGAGCTTACCAGTTTCCTAGCGGATGTGTATCTCAAGAGGAACTGGGATACATGACGGTTAGGCCTTTTACGCGTGTCATAGCAGTCCAGAGCTCTACAGAGGGTGTAGAAGGGGACAAGCACTTGCCGTTTTATGCTTCCTTTTATTCGCCCGGTATGGGACGGGCAATGTCATTTAAACTTAGTAGTCACACACACTAGCCCTAGTGTTAAACTAGGGAAGGGAACTAGAGGCACAGGGACGAGCCAGCCTCCTATATAGCATTAAAACACAAATAGGGCTGTCCCTAGTTGGGCTTCCTACAGGTTCCTACAGAATCTCTAGAGATGCAAATCCAATAGGGCATCTCACAAAAAGTGAAGGACTGGCCTCACACCACCTGGTGTCATGCTTCATCATAGGGCGTCCTCGCCCTCTAAAAACTTCGTTTGATAGAGGGCGGGCATACACCTGAAGACAGGAATGCACTTCTAAAACTAAGTGGTGGCCCGTGAGTAAGTGGAAGTGTAATTTAAAAACCATTAAACTTGTCCCCAAGTGGTTTAATTGAGGGGCAAATCTATGGTATTAAAAGAAGTGAGCGGTAATCTGGGAATTCATTATCCCTTTACCGTAAAAAGTGGTCAACATGTTTCTGCTCTGCGTCCCAAATGGGTACATAGCATTCGTCAGGACCGGGATGAGTAATGGGCTCTACCTTTCTACACAATGTGTATGAAAGGGTTACCACTCTAAGAATCGGGGGTGAAGATAACTACTGCGGGGAGGCGAAGCGGACGAACATAGATGAGACTGCTGGAAGCGCTGAAAATGACAAAAAAGCCACAGTAGGCCCTTCCACCCTCGACCTCCCATGGAGTTAATAGGATAGTGTCCTTGGATACTCTCACTTTTAAATATTGCACTACATGGGGAGTAGTTATCTTCACCCCGATTCTTAGAGTGGTAACCCTTTCATACACATTGTGTAGAAAGGTAGAGCCCATTACTCATCCCGGTCCTGACGAATGCTATGTACCCATTTGGGACGCAGAGCAGAAACATGTTGACCACTTTTACGGTAAAGGGATAATGAATTCCCAGATTACCGCTCACTTCTTTAATACCATAGATTTGCCCCTCAATTAAACCACTTGGGGACAAGTTTAATGGTTTTTAAATTACACTTCCACTTACTCACGGGCCACCACTTAGTTTTAGAAGTGCATCCCTGTCTTCAGGTGTATGCCCGCCCTCTATCAAACGAAGTTTTTAGAGGGCGAGGACGGCCTATGATGAAGCATGACACCAGGTGGTGTGTGAGTCCAGTCCTTCACTTTTTGTGAGATGCCCCTAGTGGATTTGCATCTCTAGAGATTCTGTAGGAACCTGTAGGAAGCCCAACTAGGGACAGCCCTATTTGTGTTTTAATTTAAACTTAGTAGCCAGAAACGGTAAGGCGAAGAATTAACTTGCAGGGTGCGAGGTGCACTAGGCAGTGAAACTAGAAGTTTCAGCATATTCCTGGGATACCTGCAGCGGAAAACTTAGGGTATGGGGCTACACATTAATGGGCACTGTCAGGCTGGGGCGGAGTGTCTCTCTCCTATGAGAGTGCTGTTGCCTCCATAGTGCTGAAATAGAGGGGTTGGATCAATTACGGACAACTACCAGAGCGCATTTTGCATCCTTATTACGGGGGTGTAGCTACATTGCTCATAGGTTTACTCCATGTCCGCAGACCCAGAACCATGGCATACTGCCACTTGTTTCTGCTAAGCAAAATTCCTCGTGAGTTGTCAGCCAACAACGGGACTTTGTCCCAGTTTTGGCCCAGGAATTCCAGACGGTGTGGTACTCCCATCAGGGGTGTAGGGTGGGACACCCAGGTATTCGCTGGAACTGCTTCCTGAGGCAGCTGCAGCAGAGTCTAGGGTGGGGGGGTATCCCCCTCCCAACATCCTGGTTTTCAGCTGGGGGGTGGGGGGGGTCGAATTGACTCTTCCGGGGCAGAGGGCCTGCTTCACGGAATGAAGGCCACAATGAGTAAGTTAAGCAACCAGTTGGGGGACATGTGAACTAGGGGGGTCAGAGATAACCCTCCGGGGGTGCAGTGCCTGTGACAACTAGGTGCGAGCTGGAGTAGTTGTATAATAGGGAGTGCAGTGCTTAATAAAGGCCAGCAACGGGCCTTCTTCACTTAGCTAGTACCTATGTCCTGGGGTTAGGGCCGCCCGTGCGTCCTGCGAGTGGCACGACGGGCGGAATTCAAGAAATGGAAGCTTGGGAGTTGCGCCACTGTTACGTTGGGTGGGAGGCCCATGCATGCGCAGGGGCAGCTTGCAAAGGAAGCTGCGGCACACTGAGTCGGTAGGTTTGGGGGTCTCAGGCAGGCGCTGGGCCAGCGGGCTGCGCAGCTGGCACAGTATAAGTGAGAGGGGGGTTCCTCCCCACCCAATTTTGGTACCACCCTGGTAGGCAATGTTTTGACTTGTCTGGGTAGGAGGACACTGCGGCCAGAAATGAATCCCGCTGGTGTAAGTTATGCAACGTGTTGCGGACTGGGGAGGTCATGTTGGACAAAGATAACCCCACTGGTAGTACGGCGATGGCCTGATTAGGGGCTGCCGAGGAACCCTCACACAGGTGGATTAACAATGCCATGAACAGAGTCCCGGAACAATGGGGGCTCGGGATCAGGCATGGCCTGCGGCACGGTGAGCAAGCGTCTTCCCTGGACCGGAAACAAGCATCCTAGGACCGCTTTAGGCTTCATAGCACGCCAAAGTCCACAGGGAGTCTTTAAGAGGTTGGGGTGCACCTGTCCAGTGTGGGACTTGCTCTTGCTGGACCTGGAGGAGGCCCTAGAAATAGCAGGATGTAAGTAGGAATGCCGGCCTTGGTGGGGGGCCCTGGCTGCGACGGTCGCCACACCCAGGGCTGTGGCGGAGTTACATGGCGATCCAGAGGCAGAAAGGTACTCGGGGATACCCTCTTCAGGAGCACAAAGGGTGCTGAGGCCTAATATCCCAAAGGAAGTCTGCGCGGTGGACCCTGAGGTGCGACGGCGCCCCGTCTGTCCTACGGGCGGTTGGAAACCTGTACAACCGGGGGTCGCTTGAACGCTCTGCCCCTCGTAGGGGGGGGGCGTGAGTAATGGGGTGGACCGATGGTTCACCGGAAGTGGGAGGGGCTATCCCCTCACCATAACCGCTAAGCACCGATTGGCTAAGGCCACGATGCAAGTTGGCCCATCAGGTGGTAGGCCGCGAGTGGCGGCCTGCCTTTGGATCGCCTGTAAGATAACCCACCATGTTGGCATAGTTGGTATGCTAATAAACCTGCAGCAATTTTCTCCACGAAAACAGTGTCTTGTCTGTTTATTTATTGGGTATGCTGCTGCATGAGGGGTGATGAGTGTTGCCGATATTGGCACTATGTTTCATCTGCCATGCGTCGGAATGAAAAACACATCCGTTTTTCCCTCAGACTCTGCGTTCCAGCGCCGCCTTCGCAGTCTGTGAGGCAATCCTTTATACCGCAGCCACCACTCTTCTCATTTTGGGCATGAAGCAGGAACCGTCTCGAGACAAAACAGCTCTGTCTCATCTACGTGTTCACCGCCGTCCAGAAAGTAAATTAAAAGCCGCTTTCGTCTCTTCAAAGAATGCCTGCCGCCGTCCGGGGCTCCCCAACAGCGCGGAGCTCCGGATTCAAGCGGCCATCTTCATGCGTGGCCAGACCACGCCCCGCTGTCTTCTTTCTGATGTACCACCCCTCCTTGTTTTTCTGTTTCTTTGACGCCTCCTTTTCCTTTTGGCGGTTTTTTTTGCGTGGACCTTGGCTTCACCTTAAAAAATTCCAGTGTTGTAAAAGGTGTGGTTCCA
Organism: Calotriton arnoldi; assembly: GCA_963921515.1. NCBI lineage: Eukaryota > Metazoa > Chordata > Amphibia > Caudata > Salamandridae > Calotriton > Calotriton arnoldi. Next base: position 301,725 of record CAWUFW010002697.1, on the reverse strand, counting down.
GGTACCAGTGTAGCCTGTCTCTCCTCTATCAGAGAAAGCATCCGAGCTGGATTCTGACATTGCTAGTTCTTGCTGTCTCAGGGATGTGGTCTGTCTGTATTCCTTTCTCGCGTTGTCATACTTCTTGCCAAACGTTAAAATACAGCCCATGGCGTAATCGGTTCTGTCCCGGATAAACTTCCACTTCTTCTTCGCTTTGTCTTCCTCATATTTGTTCAATCTCGCCTCCATTTCATTCATGAAGCTAGTTATTTCCTCCTGGGCGGGATGTTTCTCGGGTTTCCCTCCGTTTCTTACGTTCTTCTTCCACCTGTCCAATCTCAATTGCTGCATATTTTGACAGGAGTCCAAGCACATTCTTGCATGTATTTGCCATCAGGAGCGACCACTCCGTCGTTTTGGGTGCGGGTTCTGATACGTAGGGGTGATGGGGATGCGTAGTCCCCTCGGGAGTCTCCCTACTATAATGTTGTCAAGGGAGATCACCTCCCAGCTTCTATTGATTGCTTTTTGCACAATCTTTCATATGACAAACTTTGTTTCAGAGTCTTATTTTCTCCTGTCATCTGTTGCTGCACCAGCCGCCAGGCTTTCAGTTTCATTAAAGAGGTTCATAGCTGCCCCCACCCTTTTCCGTATTGATTCACTCATATTGTGTGAAAATCCAAACTGTCCCGAAAACGATAATGCCTTTTTGCGTTTTCTCTTACGCTGCCGTCTGCCAGTTTTTAGCAGCACCTCTGCCATGCCTCGGTTTTCGGACTATTGAATAGCTTGTGCAGGTGCTGATGTACCCATAATCACTCTGTTTGAATATGGGCAAATGTTATACAAGTGGCCCTAGTACAGTGCTTTAAATGGAAAAAAATAAGTGCAGGTACTCATTAAATTGAGTTGGGGGCGTGGCTAGTGGGCGGGGTTAGAGGCGGGGTGAGACATGATGATAGAAACACATCTATTGAGTATTCATTTTGCCCATGCATTGCCCTTGACAGTTCTCAAACTTTTCATATGTGCAGATTAACAGGTACATATACTAATAAAGGGTAGTGTGAAGTACTTCTGGGAGCAATGTAAGGAGCTTCTAAACCCTGAATGCAGCCGAGCCATCAACAGTACTATTGGCCCTTTCAGGCTAAGAATCAATGTGCACCAGAACGAGAGAGACTGGCATAGCATCATTAATAAGAATCAATGTGCACCAGGACGAGAGAGACTGGCATAGCATCATTAATAAGAATCAATGTGCACCAGGACGAGAGAGACTGGCATAGCATCATTAATAAGAATCAATGTGCACCAGGACGAGAGAGACTGGCATAGCATCATTAATAAGAAGCATTAGACGCATTTCTTTTCAAATACCTCCTGGGTGTCCTGATTCTCTTCCTCTCTGATTTAGTTTCTCTCTCACACACAAGCATACACACAACCAGGCAAACGCACACAAGCAAGCAGACAAATACTCTCTATCAATCTTCACATCTCTAATCTCCCGATCCCTCCCCCACTCACTTCTCTCCCATTTGTATCCATTTCTCTTGCTGCCCCACTCTCTTTACCCCTAAGGTATCCTATAATCCTCTACTATCACTCTTTCTATTTCTAATCTGCCATCTCCGTGCCTCTGTTACTCTTTCCATAGCCGTCTTGATCTCTTCCCCATCTTTGTCTGCACTTACCCCTTCTGTCTCTATTTTTCCCCCCTTTAAACTCTCCTCTGCTCCTTCTATCTCTGCCCCCCTCACTCTTCACCTTCTTTCACCCCATTCTCCTTCCTCTTCCCTCGACAGAAGGGCACACGGCCGGAGAGCTTGCAGTGGCAGGCAGTGAGCACTGCAGAGTCCAGTAGGGCAGAGGTCAGGGGAAGAACAATACTGGCCTCTGATGGGCAGGTCAGTACACCTCCTCCCACCTCACCTGGGCTCCAGGCAGGCTGCGTAGGCCATATCCACCACCTCATCCCTGTCAATGTCCCAGCAGGTGGGCAGGGGTGGGGTCGAATTGCAGGAGCAAGTGAGTCAGTCCTCAGTGGGAGGCCAAGCGTTTAATGGCACGGTCACTTATGCAGGCTCTTACCTCCCACCTATTCAGGCTGCACACATCACTGTGCCCATGGCAGCCGATGTGCAATCCACTAACGACGACCCAGCATGGAGGCCCGGCAGGGGGCGGCTGAGGACAATGAGAGCTTCGGGAGCAGAGGCCCACTTACTCCAGCAGGCGCCAAAACGGCAAACATGCTGCGAAGTAAACGGGCCATAGCTGGCCCTCCGGCATCGGCCCAGTGCCCATCTGATCAATCCGAGTACCGGTACTCTCCTTGGCACTGGAAAAGTGCCGGTACTCAGCTTGGTAAAAACAAGAAGTGCCGGTACTCAGTACCTGTGAGTACCGGCCCATTTAAAGCACTGCCCTAGTAACAAGAAATGTGAGTTGGTCTTAGACAAATCGCATTGGGAACTTTCAAAACAGATGGCGCACTGGGCGAATACATGAATATTGTAACGTAGCAAAATGTATTATATTAGATTTGTTACACTGAAAGCATTCAATGTTAATGCATAAATTGAAGTAATTACATTTGTTTGCAACAACCTTTCCAATACTAAATTGGTACCGCAAGTCTTTTATCTATTTATTTGTATGCACTGACGTGATTGGTTGATGTCTGTGGGAAATGTGACACAATCATCAGTTGTTTTGTTGGCTTTGAGACAGACCAAGGTCGAAACGCGTCGGCCGCAATAAAGACATTTTGAAATCACCTCTCTGGAGTGCGGGCCTTACTCGTGTCGCGGCCTGTGTGCTTTAGAAATACACTGGGTCCTGTACCCTGCTGCCCTGCACCAACCTCGATGTGTGGATGTGACCGGAAGAACAGGATCCCAGAAATATATATATCCATCCCTCTCCCCAGGGCAGAGTATATTTGAGAGGAGGGGGCACGCAGCCCTCTTCCCGAGCAAATGGTGGCCCCCAAGGCCAACTTAGGCTCTTGAGGCCTTAAAGGCCCTGAGTACACCAGGGCTTTAACTTAAATTAAAATGGAGGGGGCCGGGCGGCCCTCCACTTCCTCAGTTTTTAATGGCCTCGGGTTGGCTCATTTAGTGCCCTGGGGAGTCGGCCCCTGGGACACAGTTTTCATGCCCACACTAGCGCGTGCAGAAAAACGTGTTTGCCCCATCTGGCGGGAACATTTTTAAATCTGCCGCCAAACCAGAGCAAGCAATGTCTGCTCCCAGCGAGAGATTTTAAAATGCTCCTGTCAGCTGTGAGTAGATTTGTGTTGTTTCCATGCCCACACATACTGCTCCTGCATGGTGGGAGAATGCAGGAGCAGTACCGGCTCCTCCACCATGCGGGGTGCCGACTGTGGCACGGGGGCCTAGGGGTTTCTCCCCGCTGCCCCCACCATGTTTGTAGGTGCCCTGGATGGGCACAGGGGCACCCACCTATATTACAGGGAGGCCCAGAGGGATGAGATCCTTGGGTCCATAATAGGTATGGGAAGGGGGACAGGTGGCTCCCTCCCGATTTTATTCAAATACAGCCTCGAGGAATGGGGTCCCCGGGGCCTAATAAGGCTCGGAAAGTGGGGTTCACACTGCCCCCTCCCCATTAAAACAAAAATACATGGCCTCCGGGACTGGGGTCCCTGGGGCCTAAAATTCCTTGGGGAGAGGGAGCGTGCAACCCTCCCTTGCCTTTCAAAAAAAAAAAAAAAATTTATAATAAGAAAACACTAGCCCCCGGGGGATGGGGTCCCCATGGCCTAAAAATGCTCTGGGAGGGGGCTGTGTAAACCCCTCACCTGTTTAATTGTATTTAGCCTCAGGGGATGGGATCTCAGGGGGCATTTTAAGGGTTGGGGGAGTGTACGCTGCCCCTCCCCTTTTTATTGGAAGTGGGCCCTGGGGAGGGGGGTCTGCACCCCCCCTTTCTCTTCCTCTTAATATGTATGTTTTGGCCTTGGGGAATGGGGTCCCCGGGACCAAAAGCCAACCCTGCGCTGGCTGCCGAGTGGGGGGGGGGGGGTGTTGGTTTGCCGCAGGGCCTGGCCGGAGAACGGTGGTGGTTGGCTTCACTTATGTGATGGCATAAGTGATATCATAGAACATATCATGAGTGATTCAATATGTGAGGTCATAAGCAGTGCATGAAATGAAAATACATTTTATAAAGCATGCGATTGCCCGAAGGCGTCTTGGCGCTAACCAAACAGAATAAAAGTGAAGAAAGGAGGGGGGCGTGGCTTGAGGCGTCAAGATGGCGGTCGCACTCTAAGAGTGCTCCGGACCCCTCCGTCATCCGCCTCGCATCCTCTTGTCAGCGGCAGCTATTCACTCTTCCTACCTGCCTGTGGTGGGTTCCTATGCAGAGGGGGCCACTCCGGTCCGTTTGGCGGGCGATTCTGGGCCCCCGGCGCCCAGTTCTGGACCTTCTCTTCTCGCTGCCCCGAGGCTGCAAGATGGCGGCCGCCGCCGAAGCCCAGCAGTAACTGCGGCGCCATCGCCTCGTGAAGCCACCGGTGCTGCACCACTTTCTGCCTGCGACCCTCTGCGGTGGCTGGCCTGGCTCCCGTGTGTCACCCTGCCCGACTGGCGTTGCTCTGGGGTTGAGCCTTCGCCCCCGCGCCCTTTGCGCCAGCTACGCCGACATCCGTGGGTGAGGCTGGGGAGATCCGGACGCCTGCCTGACACCCGTGGGAGACCGGCGCGCAGGGAACGCCGTCCGGGGCCGGAGCGCCCTAACTGAGGCAGTCCCACTGATCCTTCCGACGGGGACCGTTCTGCGACCTGTGGAGAGGTGCCGGTGAGTGGGGACGACCCGGGGTTCGGCTACCTTGTCGGGTAGCGGTGCGGGGGGCTGATATTGGTGCTCCGGCCCCCCCCCCATCGCCGGCCTGCGCTGCTCTAGTCTGCGCTGCCGCCCCGGCGCAACCCTGCTGGCCGCCTCCTGCACTCGGGGGGGCAGGCGTGGGAGGCCTGCTTCGCCATCCCCCACCTGAGGCCTTTGTTGCGGCCCATCGGCGAGAGTGACGCCTATGTCCTGGAGGGTTCGCCGGCGCTGAGTTCCCCTCTGGCACGTAGACTTTGCAGTGCCTGGCCCGGCTTCTCCAGCTGCCTCTGTCCTGGAATGAGGTGGTGGGCTGGGGCCTGCCTCGTGTTGGCGCTGGCGGCCTGGACCGACCTGTCAGCTGTGGCGGGTACCGGACCTGCTGAGCGGCGCTAGTGGAGGCGGCAGAGTCATCCGGTAGGTGGGGGCCGGGGTTCGGCTGTTGGGTCGGGCGGCGGCGTGGGTGTCAGGGTCTGTGCCCCCGCCCCCTCCCCCCGGGCAGTTCCGGACATCCTACCGCTCTTGAGGCTGGGGGGCGGCCTGCGGGGCAGAGCTGGGCCATTCCTCCCCGGACGCCTGCAGCCTGTGCTCTTGTGAGGCCCTCCTGCTGGGCCTGAAGATATATCCACCCGCTGGTGTGTGGAGTGGGTGACCGGCTGTCGTATCGGGCAGCGAGGCGGGTGGAGATGGCATAGGGCGCCCCCACTATCACCTACTGCTCCGGTCCCTTGGGGTGTCCCGTCATCGGACGTGTGGTGTGGGGTCTGCGGGGCCGGGAGCGCGGCCTGGAGGGTTAACAGGTCAGGGCCTGTCGTGCTCTGCGCCTTTGGGGTTGAGCCAACGTATTCGGCCATCTCTTCGGGTGGCGCTCGGGGGCCCCCCGCGTGATCCCGGATTGATTACCTGGTTCTCCCGTGCGACGGCGGGGGCCCGGCTCCCTGGCAAGATCTCCGAGCCTGTGGTGGGTTCCTCCCATACACCTAAACCTTGTTACTCCACTGGCGATTGGAGTTGCCGCCGGCCATGGGGAGAGACAGGGCCTCGAAATCCGCGCCAGCTCCTACGCAGACCAAAATGGACCGATTCACTACCTCGGAACAGGTTCCCCCTGGAGGGGCTGATGGGGGCCTTCCCCCTCCCCAGGAGAGGGACCTTGACACCATCCTTCAGGCCATCAGTACCTCACAGGCGTCCGTTGAGGGGAAGATTGGAGAGGTCAAGGTGGACGTGTCCCTTCTCCGGCAGGACCTCCGTAATGCTACTGCGAGGCTGACTGAGGCTGAATCCCGTATATCCACCGCGGAAGACGACATTTCACAGCTGAAGGAACAAGTGGCCCACCTCAGCACTCACACTAAGGAGCTCCACCGGCGGGCCGAGGACGCTGAAAATCGTGCCCGCCGTAATAACCTCCGCCTGATGGGGTTTCCCGAGGGGGCGGAGAAGGGACTGGCGGCCACCTTCGTCGAAGATTGGTTCACATCCTGGATGCCCAAGGACGCCCTCTCGTCCTGGTTTGTGGTGGAGAGAGCCCACAGGTCCCTGGCGCCCAGGCCTCCTCCAGGGGCTCCGCCGCGCCCCATCATCCTAAAAGTCCTTAACTTTAAAGACCGGGACGCTATCCTGCGGGCGGCACGAGAGAAGGGGCCCCTCCAGTTCCAAAATCATACCATTATGGTATTCCCGGACTACACCAGGGAGGTGCAAGAACTCCGGCGCTCCTACACAAATGTAAAACAAAAGCTGCGGGCCCTAGGCCTACAATACCAGCTCCAATTTCCTGCGCGCCTACGTGTTATTTTCCAAGGCCAAATTCAGTTCTTTGAGTCACCTCAGGCAGCATGGACATGGCTGACGGAGGAACGCCCTCTCCGACAAGGGAATGCCCCTGCCACGGGGCCTGGGGGCTCCCAGCCCCGGGGGCCTGGGTTGCCGGGACGCCGGCGCCGAACACAATCTCGTAAAGGGCGCCAATCGCAGACAATACCTAGATCCTTGAGCATGGCGGCCCGGGGTTCCCGGGACTCCTCCAGCGGGTCGGGCTCCCCGCCACGCGGCAGGCACTGCTCCGCCGAAGACCGGCCTGGACCGACCTCGTCGCCGTCCCGGGTGGGCTCACCCAAACCAGACTCGGACCTTTCTCGCACTCCGACTCTTTGAAGGCCTGGTGGGCTTAGTGTGCCGTCCACTGACTACTGGGGCGGGTCGCCGCCACACTGGGGCTCTCTGCCACTGGTAGACTTACAAGTGTAACATTCAGTTCTAATGCCGATCCATTGCTTATCCGATCTTCTGGAGGGGTCCTCCACGCACCCAAATACGAACGTTGTAGTTTGGTATTGTTCATATGGGGGTCGACAGATGCTTCCGTTCTCGAAGTGTAGGGTGGGGGGGAGGGGAAGTTTGGGGAAGTTTTTCCTGTTATGTTTCTATTCTGTTTGTCTTTTGTTTCAGCAGCCACAAAATGACATATGTTTCCTATGCAGGAAACGGGCATGCCCCTACTGCATGCGACGGCCCTTACATTTGCGGATTCCCACACACGCACCCCTGTTTGACTATGCACTCCACAGTAGTGACCTCCCGACCTGACTGCTAACACTACGCCTAGGGCATCTCTCCACGTGCTGTCGTGGAACGTTAATGGTCTTCTTGATCGACATAAGCGCACAGCGGTCTTGCGTTATGCACAACGCCTCCATATAGACATACTCATGCTTCAGGAAACACACCTCCTTGGGAATCAGTGTCCCTTCCTGGCGCGTTATGGATACGATAGAATATGGCACTCCGGCTTCTCTAGGGGCTCCCGCGGGGTGGCAATTCTCCTGAGGCGCAATCTGCCCCTTGTCCTTTCCCAGGTGACTCACGACCCGCAGGGGTCCTTTGTATCAGTTTGCGGCTCCCTAGCTGGCTCCCCCATCAATCTGATCTGTCTACGCCCCCCCATCGATGCTCACACCTACGCTCACCCATACCGCTGCTCTGATGAACAATATGCCATTGGGCACCACGATTGTGGGAGGCGATTTTAACGCTGTTTCCTCCCCGGCCCTTGACACCACAGGTCCTCCTTCCATCTCCCGCAGAACGCAAGCGAAGCAACTCCAGAACTGGTCCGAGTCGCTGGGACTCTGCGATACATGGCGTAAATGGCACCCCCACACCCTGCAATTTACACACACCTCCGCGGCCCACCGAACACAGGCACGCATAGATGCGGTCTTTGTCTCTGCACCTGAGTGCTCAGAGGTTGTAGATGTCCGCATCCTACCGCGAGGTATCTCTGACCATTCTCCAGTGCTTCTTAGTACAGGGACTCCCCCTCCTTCAGCCTGCCAAACATGGAGAATGAACGCTTGGTTCCTCCAAGACAAAGACTTTAAACAGGTGGTGGGGACGGAACTTGAGCATTACTTCCGCACCAACGACGGATCCGTGGCCTCGCCGGGTATCTTGTGGGAGGCCGGAAAGGCGACTATCCGTGGGGTCGCGAAGGGACAGCTCAAGAGCCAAAGGCAGGTGCAAATGCAAGAAATTTCCTCAAGGGAAGCGCAGGCGCTTCGCTTGGAACGACTAGTATCTTTGTCTAATGATGCCGCCCAGGCCCGACAACTTGCTCATCTGCGGGACGAAATTAAGCAACTATCTTTGGATGCTGCCAAGCTCCTATGGAGGTAGTCGGTATCGCGAATCTATGGCTGGGGGGACAAGAACGGTACGATCCTGCACAGGCTAGCCACCTACCCCAGGGCGAGCCGCATTATCTCAGAAGTGGCGGATGAGGCAGGAATGGTGCACTGCGCCCCTACGGCGATGGCCAACACCTTTGCCACCTACTATCGATGTTTATATGCAGCACGTGTCCCTGCCCTCTCGCTCTCTGATCTCCTTGACCGGGGTAAGGTACGTCTTCCCTACCTGGAGGCGGCTGCCCAGAAGGATTTGGAACGGCCCATTTCTTTGAAAGAAATCGAGGGGGCCATCTCCTCTGCCTCTTCGGGCAAGACTCCGGGCCCCGATGGCCTTCCCCAGGAATATTACGCGGCGTACCGCGAAATTTTAGTGCCCCGTCTGGCCGCTTTGTTTCAGGAGGCAGTGGAGAGGGGCTCCTTTCCGCCAGAAACTGATATTGCCACCATCGTGGTCCTCCCGAAATCCCAGCCCCCTTCGCGTCAATGTGCGGACTATCGTCCTATCTCGCTCCTCAATACGGAGATTAAGCTGTACGCCGCCATTCTGGCTCAGCGTTTGAAGCCCTACTTGGCTTCCCTGGCCCACGTAGATCAATGTGGCTTCATGCCTCAGCGCGGGACCCGTCACTGCCTCCGGAGGCTGCAACTGGCTCTAGCCCACAGGCACTTGCTAACTCCGTACTTGGCTCTCCTGTCCATCGATTTCGAAAAGGCATTTGATTCGGTGGATTGGACGTATTTGCAGGATGTGCTGACCGAATTGGGTTTTGGGCCTCGATTTAGAGCGTCGGTTCAGGTCCTTTACGCCCACCCGCGAGCGCGTGTGCTGGTCAACGGTGTACTGTCAGAAGCCTTCCCTATTCACAGGGGCACTAGACAGGGATGTCCTCTCTCTCTCCATTGCTATTCGCCCTGGTTATGGAGCCCCTGGCCGCTCTGGTGCGGGCCGAGGACTGTATTCGTGGATGGGAGTGGCCGAGTGCGGAGGCGGACAAGATCGCACTTTATGCGGATGACGTTCTGATTTTCCTGGCCGACCCGGCCTCCTCGGGGCCACGGTGTCTCCAGACCCTAGAACACTTTGGGCAGGCCTCCGGGCTTAGACTGAACCCTGGGAAGTCCGTCCTGGTTCCTCTGCACCTCTCTAGGGAATGCTACGACTGGCAATCCACCATACCGCTACGGAGACAATCCTTTAAGTACTTGGGGCTGTGGATCACCCTCCTTCCCGAACTGGGCTGGGCGCTCAATGTTGCCCCAGTTGTTAAAAAGGCCAAGGAAGATCTCCATAAGTGGAAGACTCTTCCCCTTAACCCGTTGGGGAGGGTCGCCCTGTTTAAAATGATGATCCTCCCCAGATTTCTTTACGTCCTCCAGAATACTCCCTTCAGCTTCCCCAGGCCTTGGTTCCGGGAAATGGACATTATTACCACCAAGTTCCTTTGGAATGGGGGTAGGGCACGCCTGGCTCTGTCTACTTGTCGGATCCCCTCCTTCGACGGGGGAATGGGGATGACAAACCTATACCTTTACTTCCTGGCTGTGCGTCTCCTGGTGGTTCACGACTGGTTCAACGGGGGCTGGTCCGATCCGGCCTACAGGCTCGAGCTGAGCGAGCTGGGACTACCCGCCATTCAATCAATGCTGTACGGGAAGACCATCCCATCCCAGCTACCGGACACACGCTCCGTGTTCCTGGCCTGGCGGGCCTCGCTGCGTCATACTGGGTGGACGCGTAGGTTCACTCGGTGTACACCCCTCTGGCAAGGGGCTTGGCTCCGGGAAGTTAGTGGGTTGCAGGGGTTTAAATCGTGGGATCTCATTGGAATTACACAGCTGGGGGATGTATGGGCTACAGGCCACCTGCTTTCCTTTCCGGAGCTCCAAACCCGTTACTCCTTACACTCCTTTCAATTTTATAAGTATTTGCAGCTGAGGCATGCACTCCGGATGCACATTGTGGACGACACGCGGCTCCCCGAACACAGCCCTATAGAGGCGCAGACAATGCTGGGAGATTTAGGTAAAGGGGGCATTTCCCGCATATACCGCACCCTAGTCAACAATACTTCCACCTCCCTGGACAAGTTGAAGGACCAATGGGTGGAATGGGTGGGCCCCCTCGACGAGGTGGACTGGCGCGATGCACTTATGGCACCCAAGACAGTCACCACTTCTGCTAAACTTAAGCTGATCCAACTTTACTACTTACACGCCGCTTACCTTACTCCCCTGCGCTTGCATCGAGCGGGCCTGCGTCCCGATGCGTCGTGTGCGAGATGCACCCATGCCCCGGCTGACTTCTTCCATGTGGTTTGGTCCTGCCCCCGGCTAGAGAGATTTTGGGGGCAATTGAGGGGAGCTAACGGAGGTCCTGGGTTGGGAGGTTCCTCATGACCCGCGGCACTCCATACTGGGAATCCTGGATGGGCTGGATGGGTCCCGGAATGACAAATTATTTTTCAATACAGCCATGATGGTGGCAAAGCGGGACATAGCGGCGGCATGGATAAATCCTGAACCGCCGGACATAGGGAGGTGGCGACGGGGGGTGGACTGGTGTGCGACCCAGGAGAGGGCCCTTTACGTGGCAAGAGGGTGCCCCAAGAAATATTGACGGGTGTGGGGGAAATGGCTGGGTACGGTAGAAGGCTCAGAATGATTTGTTTCGTTATTTTTATCTGTGCAGGTTTTATGGAGTGCGGGAATGTGGGATACGTTCACTATCAAAATGTCACTGATTCTGGGTCCATCGTGTACTTGCTGAGTTGTTTCATACGCTGTAAAACAATAAAAATTTGTTTATCAAAAAAAAAAGTGAAGAAAGGAAAAAGAAAACCTAACCAGGATCTACAGATTAAAACCGCCATGTTTTAAGATTAAAGGAAGACAAGGAAGTCTATGCCTTCAGACGAAGTGGCCGAGCGTTCCACCGTTTAGTGGTCCCATAGATAAAACTTCTAACGTGCCAGCGGGCTCTTTTATATTTCGGGACAATCCGATTAAAAACTGCTGAAGATCGCAGTGACCTAGACTGAGTGTACTAAATGAATTTCTTTTCAAGGTATTCTGGTTGGACATCATGCAAGGCCTTAAAGGCAGTGTACAAAGTCTTAAAATCTATACGCCTATGTACTGGTAACCAGTGAAGCTGAACGAAGGCTTTGGAAGAGGATTGATTCCTAGGAATTCCTAGTAATAGTGGTGCCGCTGCATTATGCAGGATCTGTAATTTATAAACCTTTCTGCTGATTGATATACAGGGCATTACAATAATCGACCTTTGAAAGAATGAGCAGTGATAACTAATTTCCTCAGAACTATTGGAATAAAAGGAAGGATTTTTCTCAAGATTTTTAAAGTGAGGAAAGATGTAGTAGTTACTGCCTTTACCTGTTTGTCAAATGACAAATGATTGTCAAATACAATTCCCAGATTTTTTTACTTTTGATACCGGCACAGGTGCATTTCCTAGCTCAGATGACCACCAGTTTGGAGACCAAAAAGAGCCGTTATTACTTACACTTCCGTTTTGCCGGAATTTAATTTTAAGCAGTTGTTTGACATCCGTTGGTTGACATGCTGCTTGCAGCTAAAAAAAGTTTGCGGCAGATTTCTGCTGGTTTCCAGATATGGAAACCACAATCTGGGTATAGTCTGCATGACTAACAGCAGGGAGACCAAATGTTTTTGATAAGAATAGCTAGGGGCGTCACATACAAGTTGAAAAGAGTAGGGCTCAATGATGAGCTCTGGGGGACCCCACAAGAAAGCGAGAAAGAACTGGAAGAATATCCATCCATTGATACAAATTGCTCTCTCTCTGATAGAAAAGATGTAATCGGCACAAGAGCAGCGCCACTGATGCCCAAAGACTCGACACAGTCAAAACCTTACGATTGACCGTGTCGAAAGCGGCTGAAAGTTCTAGCAAAATCAATGCTGCAGGGTTTCCATTGTCCAAGATGGCTCTCAATTCCTCCGAAGCAGCAATCCAGGCCGACTCGGTGCTATGCTGGCCGCGGAAACCGAATTGAGAATGATCCAGTAATTTATTGAATTAAAAAAAGTAGGTTAGTTCCTTGTTGATTGCCTTTTCCACAGTCTTGGATGGGAAGGGAAGGTGAGATATGGGACGATAATTGCCAGTGTCCAAAGGATTGAGATGCGTTTTTTTTGTTTTTTTTAACAAAGGCAAAGCTGAGGCTACCTTCCAATCTGTTGTGTTGGCAAGTATCTTTAACGAAATATTTGGTTAAAAATGATTGTCGAGTGGCTAGCAATAGTATTAGAAGCCAGCTGAAGAATCTTTGGTCCTAAGGTGGCCCGGACCGCATAGTAAGAATAAAATCCTTAACTTGATCCACAGTTAAAGGAGAAAAGAAATAGAGATGGTGAGCTAGAAGCAGAGGGTATCAACATGGGAGTCTGGGGAGGAACACTTCCAGAAACTGGATCAACGACATCCAGAGATGACACAGGAACTTGCCCCAAAGTACAAGAAAAGTTGTTAAAAATATCCAACACTTTAACCTGAAAAGCAGATGCAATATTATCAGGGGCTCAATTTATTAATTGGCTCTGGTAACTATAACTGGTGAATTTATATGGTTTCTTGAGTTCAAAACATTAATGTTGTCACTGACATTCACCTAACTATAACGTCACTTAAATCTAAATATAAAGATTTCCACTGAACATATATGTAGAGATAGATCTCTGTATCCATCCGTGATAACTGGCTGCGATGCTAAGACAGACCTATCATGCAGCATTTACAGCGGTCGGTGTTACCATCCTGCCCATAATTATGGCAAGTATGTTTGCTGTGCAAGCACCCCTGAATCAGCATAACTTGCGCTGTGTGAGAAGTTGGCCTGGTATATGATGTCCACTAATTAAAGTGGGCACCTTGCACCAGTCCAAACAACCCTTATGGTGATTTAAGAGGTCAAAGATAACCTTAGAAAGCTATCCAAGTGGTAGTTGTGGAGAGCAGGCTTAGTCTTGAAGGAATGTTAAGCAGCTTGTTTTACCAGAATGCAGCCTTATTGTATTGGTTAAATGAAAGGAGAACCACACAGTAGTTATAAAAATATGTATTTATTATTACAACACACTTTGTGCAAAATGAGCATGAAGCACCGCTGATTGGGGGATGAGACCTCGGCGGAATATTGATACATCGGGAGGAACGAGAATTGATCCTAGATGAGTTATTAGACCGAAAATGTATATGGAAATGCCTGCAGAGTTATGATGATTAAGCAATATAAAGCGAATTACTGTATACGAATATGTATATCTAAATGCCTCAAATTACAAATGCTAATAAAAATATATTTAAAAAATATATATATATATATATTATTACAACACACTTTAAATACCTCACAGTATCTGCTACGTGCAGATAAACACAAAGTACACAATACTGTAGCACAGAAACAGTCGTAAGTAGCACTAATACACAGTGGGCTCCCGGGGAGACCAAACCATATCCTAAAATAGTGCTATAAGAACCACGACTTGAGTCAAGACAGTGTCTAGAGGATGTAGAATCGCTAGGACCCCCAAGGAACCACCCCAGGTGAGCAAGTAGGGACCCCACGGAGGACGGGTGCAGTGTGGAAACACAACCGCGTGCTACATACAATTCAATGGGAGAGTCGTGGTTGCAATTTTACAGTTTAAGGACCCTTCCCAGTGGATTACGAGGAAACCCTTTTAAAACCTAGAAGGTTGGAGAGCCACCCCACCCGTGGATACCGAAGTACCAGAGTTACCTATCCCAGGGAAGCTGGGTCCCTAGGGCTGAAGTGGCATCGGAAACCATTGTCGATCTCAATGGGAGTATTCAAAGAAATGCCACTGCTGGAAGGAGGAAAAGTGTCCAGTGGAACCCACAGGTGGATTCTTGATGGAAGGAACCTGAAAGCAGAGGGCACAAAGTCTGGGTCACTCAGGAGTGACCAGGGGCTCGGTAGACGAATGCCCACCGATGTCTGGTGCTTCAGGTGTGAAGATGGAGACCTTGACTCTACAGCTGCAGGGACCAGGAGATGGCGAGGACAACCAGGAGCCAGATACGAGCTGTCCCACGAAGGATGTCGGGTGCTGAGGGGTCGGTGTCCGGCGGGAGCACCAACAAGCCTTGGCAGGGGCAACCCATGAAGAAGGTCAAGGAAGGTTACGGTCTGGCCCAGCAAGGACCAGGGGACTCACCACAGCAAGGGGAGTTAGGGCAAGCCTGGAGCAACCAGGGGAGCCCAAGAAAAGCAGTGTTGTCCCTCAAGTGGACCCACAGGCCGGAGGCGCAGGAGTCGCGAGGGGACCTCTAGCAGTTTCACAAAGTAACAGCTTGCAGGACACAGAGTGCGAGGAGGCCAAAGTCCTTTTTACAAAATGTGCGCAGAGGTTGGGGCTATCGACAGCCCAATGCACTTAGTTGGGGAACGCCAACAAGCATATGCACTTGCAAAAGTACACGGTGCACAGGGGTTCAGGTAATGCAATCCTCATAAGGGATACTGGCCTCAAACTTGTTGAGACGGCAGCGCAACCTCAAGGAACGTAGGAACCCACCTCCTGTGTTGCTGGAGCCTTCGGAGTCCGCAGGAGCTCAGGATCAGCAGACCGGTCAGTTGCGTTACGGTGCCTGCGAATGCAGGGGAGTGACTCCTTCACCCCAAGTGAGATACTTCAGTTGTCCTGATGCTCCACAGGTCCTGTACGGAACCTGTATGGTGCACGGGCACCGAGGATGCTTTGGACGGGTAGAGGGAGACGAAGTCTGGCCCAGGCGAAGTCCAGAGTGTCCAGACGGTCTAAGGTCAGTGGTTTCTTGTTCAGCATCTTGTCCACGTCGAATCTAGGGTCCTACAGCCAGGTAAGCCCTTTTGTACCCACGGGAGAGGGTTGGACAGATTCAGGGGACCCTCCCAAGGGAGGGTCAGGACAGTGGGGAGGTTACTCCCATGTCCTTTGTCCAGTTTCGAGCAAGAGCCAACGGCTCCCAGGACTGGTTTGAACTGGACTATGCACAGGGACACCAAGTGTGCCCCAGATGTAGACTTTCAGGCACTTTGGAAGTGCACTCACCCAGCCCCAATACACTAAATCCTGTCTGGGAGGTGGTCACACCTCCCTGTGACAGGATGCCTATTGTCCTGCCTTCCCCTGCTTGAGCTTGGCTCAGCAGCAGGAGGGCAGAAATGTGTCTCTGGTCGGCAGCAACCATTTTGTGCTGCCCGGGTCGAGAAGGCTGGTACCGGGAAGACCAGGGACCCCACGAAGCTCACTTCAGAAGGGTGGAATTATACCTCCAACACCGGTTACTGGTGTGGAGGTATGATTCCAAGGTGTTTGATACCAAACATGACACGTTTTTTTGCAGCTGTTTTCGAGATCGCATTTTACGCGAGCTTATAATGCACCTCTCTGGCTGCGTCACCGACAACCCGGGAGAATGGTCTCCGAAGGCTGTAGGGGTGCTCTGCTCATGCAGGGGCACCTGCTCACGTAAAACCCAGCACCCTGCCTTCAGGATTGTCGGGGCCTGCTAGAGAGGTGACTGTTAGGTTTTAAGTGTAGTAACCTATAGATATAGTAAACCTATATCTAAAGTAAGTGGTGCATGCACCATCTTACACAGGCTGCAATGGCAGGCCTGTAGTTCCATTCTGCATGGCCTCTCATGGGTGGCATAATACATGCTTCAGCCCATGGGAGGCCTCTGGGGTACCTATGCCCTGGGTACATGTGCACCATATACTATGGACTGACAAGGGTACCCCAGTATCCAATCTGGAGTGTACCTAAGTACATGGCATAACATTTTAGGGAGAAAGCAGATGGACTGGGGTCCTGATTAGCAGGATCCCAGTCAGACTAGTCAAAAACAGTGTAACATCAAGCAAAATGTGGGGTTAACCATAAGAAGCAGATCCTACTTTCCTACACGCTGCAACCACTTTCCCTCTGCCTGTGCAATAACAAACCGCCTCAGCTGCAGTCACCACAAATGTCTCTTCAAGAATAAACCTGGGACAGGAAGTTAGTGTATATTAAGGTACAGAAGCAGGAAGCACAGATGATGTGGGTTGGAAGAGTAATGGGGTCATGTTATTGATCTGCAGAACCACGATTTCTGTTTGTACTAAGGTTATTCCACTAGCTTGCAGAAAACAAAGGGCAACAAGCATTGGCAAAGCCAATAAGTTTCGTCTATGCAAAATCTATTGGCTTTGTTAATGTTTAACATGTTGCACAGCAGAGTGAGCTGCTGTGCAACATGGCCTGAAGTAAATAAAGCACTGACGCAGCCAGCATTGACCACATCATAGCACTCATAATATTGCATATTACAATATTGTAATTGCATGTATATAGCGCTTACTACCCTTGATGACAAATACATTAAAATGTCACGTCAGCAAAACTGAAAAAATGGGCGCTGCATTAAGTACATAAAAATCCGATGAATAAAAGTGAATGCATACGAAACGCTAAACCTCCTTCCGCATTATGCATTAAAGCACTATACAACAAAACCCAGGAAACGCTATAGTGTGCACATTTATATTAATTTATGTATTTATTCACGGTTTTACATTTATAGCCTGTCCGAGGGTATTACAGGGCTATTCCTGAGCACCAGAATGTTATATCCTTTTTAGCCACTGGTAAGTAAAGTGATTTGCCCAGAATCATAGGAAGTAGAGGCGTGGATTTGAGTTTCATTTATCAGTTGCAAAGTCGACAGCTTTAGCCGCAAGGGTCAAGCAGTCATTTGTTTCCCTTTAATGCTTTTCTCATGTGTAACAATTTACGCGATCTGCACGCCATGAGAAACAGTGTGCAACTGTAAACAAGCGAATGATTATTTAGAGCCTCACCTGAATGTCAGTTTATGATGCACGCTATCCACAATTGTTTACATTTGTCGACTTTCAAGTGCCACACTAACTGTTCCCCTGATGCCTCCGCTAAGTAATGAACATTCCACAGTAACTGCATATTAACACCCTATTAGCCACAAAAATGGTTATTAATAACCCAGGATTTAGGCAGTGATCCAAGGGGGTTCAAGACAGGATGCTTGATGCAGGTTAAGCGGGGTAACCAGGGGGGGGAAGTCCCGGGAGATCCACAAACAAATCACCAGCAGGGAAACCCACCGCTGGCAGTGCACTATTCCACATTTTCCGGTTTAATCAGTAGTGGCCCTTCTAGGATGGCCGTGGAATTAGTCCCCTCGGCCCAACAGGAGATCACCACTAGTCCACTCTCTACTAGCCAACATGTTCCTTGGGAAAATCTTAACCCTGACCATAAGGGATTCTATCCTGGATCATCGCTGGAATGAACTCAACTGTTTTGCCCAGATTGGGAGTCCTTTGTAGCCAGCCATGATGTGTGTATGTTTATAGAAACCTGGGCCAGGGACAACCTCTTGAGGACGGAGTATGCAACTTTCAATGTCCCTGCCATAAAGGGGGGGAAGAGGCAGGCCCTCAGGGGGTCTAAGCACATGGGTTGCCTCACATCTGGATTGTACAGTGGCCCAGCTTAACACCTCGTCTAACGACATCCAGTGTACTATCCTTACCTTTTCTCCCAGTCTTAAAATTGCTTTTATAAACCTCTATTCTCGCCCTGTAAGTGTCTGTCAGGAATCACAGACTCTTGAACACTTAAACACCTTCATTGGTACTGTCCCCCCGAATATAAGGTTGATCATTGGGGGGGACTTTAATTGTCAATATGAGCCCCTTGTTGCCCCTACCGAAGTTTTTTCTAGTGATGAGGATCGGCTCTGGCTTATCCCTGCTCCTCAAATCCAAACTATAAAGGCCTGGACACCATTAGCACTTCGGATCAACACAGTGACTCTAACCCATTCTCTGAGGGCCTGTAATGGCCGTACCAAGTCCGACAGACCAGGAAAGACCACCTTTAATAGGCCTGGTCAATCCTCCCTGTTGGACTATATCATGGTTGAAACTAGATCATAGCAGTGGGTTGCTGATTTCTCTGTTTTGTCAAGACAGGACAGTGACCATAATGCTCTCCTATTGGAACTTCTGCTCCCAGATTTTAATAACCCCACGGGTAACCATGCCACAGTAGCTAGCAATCTAACTGTTGCTAACAACAGAAGGAGAATTAGATGGGGGTCCTTTAACCAGTCACCTGACAAGGTGGCTGCACTTTTTGCCCGAACTATAAAGCCCTTACAGGAACTGGGGGGGATGTCTGGGGCTATGGACCCCCCCCACCCCCCCCAATATCCCAGAAAGAATTGAGGCATTGCATCTAGAACTAACATCTAGCCTGACTAATATGTTCAATCCCCTGAGACACTCTAAAACCATGAAGGGCACTAAACAAACTTGGTATAATGATTCCTGCCGCAAGGCTAAGCGAGCCCTCCTCGATGCAATCAGGGGCAATAACAGGCTCCTGATCAATCAAAAGCGGGCTTGCTACCGTGACTCCATAAACCAAGCAAAGAAGTCATGGGAGCTAGATAGATGGGAGGCCATTAGAGTAGCCCTCTCCAACAGAGATATGAGGTTGTTCTGGTCCTTAGTAAGTTCCGACAACAACTTAGGCCAGTCAGCCCTTCAGCCCAACATTGCCGCGGCAGCTTGGAAATCTCACTTCCAAGCATTATATTTCATGGAGATAGGTCCCGACCTCTCTGCTGACGGCCCTTTGGTTACCATGGGGACAGTTCCCCAGGATGACCAAGGGATTTCTCTAGTGGAGGTCCACACTGCAATTAGGAAGCTTCCTCTTGGTAAAGCACCGGGCTTGGATAAGATCCCAGGTGATTTATTCAGGGCAGAACCAGGGATTTGGGGACCCTATCTTTGGGCAATATTCAACGCCATTCTGAGAGGAATGGCGATCCCGGATACCTGGATGGGGGCTGAAATCTACCCCATCTACAAAAAGGGCTCTCCCCTCTTACCGATCAATTACAGGCCGATCAGTTTGATCGATGTTTCACAGAAACTGTTTGCAAGGATTCTCCTCGATCGCCTGCATGATTGGATAGAGTAGAGAGAAATACTTAGTCCTTATCAAGCCGGTTTCAAGAAAAATACCTCCACCATTGACCAAGTTCTAAGGTTACAATTATTACACTGGAAGACTGTATCAATAGGGGGTGGCAGCCTCTATGTGATATTCGTTGACCTGAAAACGGCCTTCGACTTGGTTCCCAGATACAAACTGTGGGAGGTTTTGCAACAACAGGGAATTCCTCCCTATCTCTTGACATTGATCATGAGACTGCACTCGGATAATTATGCCCAAGTAAGGTATGGGAAATTAGGGGAATTAACCCCTCAGTTTCCAGTAACCAGCGATGTAAGGCAGGGATGTGTGCTTGCCCCAACCCTCTTCTCTCCATCAATGCTCTGATAGTCCATCTTAATGAGGCAGTTGACAACGATGCCCCCAAGCTGCCACACAGCAAGGTGCCGGCCTTGATGTTAGCGGACGATACCTTGCTCCTTTCCAAGTCTCCTATGGGCATTCAGAGAGTCCTTGATAGTTTCGTAACATTCTGTACAGGAAGAGGTTTGGAGATGAACACACTTAAAACCAAATTTATGGTGTTTAATCCAGCAAAAACCTCCCGCCTCAGCCCCTCTCTAAATGGCACCATGTTAGAGAGGGTCTCTGTCTTTGATTATCTTGGTGTTACTCTGTGTGAAAAGTTTGAGTGGGGCCCTCAAATTGCTAAAGCAAGCCTTAAACTAGCTCAGACGGTGGGGGGTATATTAAAAACCTACAGGAACTCCTATTGTAAACCGGGTGCCTCGGTGGCAGAAATTTACAAAGTCCAAGCTAGGAGTGCTGTCCTCTACGGGGCTGAATTATGGGGTCACTGCTCCGCTGGTGGCATGTCTAAAACCGAGAATAACTTTGAGACAGTTGCTGGGTCTTCCATCCAGTACCCCTCTCACCCCACTACGAATGGATCTTGGCATTCGACCCATAGTAGAGGAGCTCGGTCTTCGTCCTCTAACTTACTGGCAGAGATTGTGGGCGACCCCAGAGCTTGTTAATTACCAGTTAGAATTTAAGCAGATTTTGGGCCTCCCGAAGGTGGCCAACCTGCCGTGGCTTTCCTATATAAGGGACCTGTGCTATAAGTTAGGCTTCCCAAACTTATGGACCCACCCAGAGTCTGCGTGTCCGGCCACTCCACGCTTGGCACTAGTCAGAGCCTTTAGATCGCACAAGCTTGATGCACTGCAGGGGAATGCTCAACTTGGCCATCTAACGGCTGCTTTCTTAAATATTAAAAATGACTATCTTTTTGAGAACTTTATGGATGCTATTTAACCGATTTTCGCAAGGAAACTCTATTTTCAGTTTAGAACGGGGACACTGCCACTCCGTGCAATTACCAACAAATGGCCTAACTCTATCTCTCTGGGGTGCCCCGCTTGTGACTGCGCAGAGGAGACTGATGTACATGTTTTTGGTTTTTTTGCCCCGGGTACAAAAATGCCAGACGGCGTTGGATAGTCCCACTCTGTAAAAACATGGGGTGTAGGCAGTATGTGGAGGCATTTAGAATATTGCGAACAGATGTCCATCCACCCATTGTTTTTGCTGTTTCCCGTTTTCTGAACTCTGTGGCACAAAAGAAGGACATGGATAAATGTAGTAGCTTAAATATAAGCTTTCTTTCGCCTCCCCTATGTCACATTTTTACTCATTTTTAACAATTGTATTTTCTTAATCTACTTTTAATTACTTGTAACATTCCCACACTCCAGTGTCCAATACTCTAGAAGAACTCAATAATGGCAATGTCAATTGATTGGTGGTATTTTTGGAACGTTGATTAATTGCATTTCTAAGAGTACCATCTTTTTATATTATGATGGGATCTCACTGACAATTTTAAATTTAGTTTTGTTTTTATCATACTGTTACTTATTGCTTTTTTATTCATGTGTGGCATTGTCTGTATTCACTTTTTAAGGTCTATATTGTCCGAAATAAATTTTGTTGGAATGGTTATTAATAACAGAAAATTACCCAGAGACAGTGAGCACAATATCTGTTGTGAGACATCACCCCACCAAAATGGCTGCCCCCTTACACCAACTTCCCTTGAAAAAAATGTCTGTCCCAAAGTGTCACGAAGTTTAGGAAGGCTTATCCATGATTTCTGATGTTTTTGTCTTCTCGGAAAAGCTGGCTGAGTGGAACCTACAAGAGTACCCGCATTTTCAATTATGAGTCTACACTGGTTTGTGCAAACGGCATGTATTGCATTAATGCCCACTCGTCCTACTAATTCAGTGGTCGAAGTGGGCGGGATCGGCAGGGCACGGCGTGCTCCTACTTCTTAAATTTCATAGAGTCCGTTCCCCTACTTTCTTATTTTAAACATGCCTCCTGGACGGCAGAAATCGCCAAGGCCGATAGTTAAGGCTCGGCTTTTGGGGACGGGCAGAACGGGCAGAGAAGGAAAAGGACTCTTGTCTTTTCCTTCGTGCCCAGAGAAGACGGGGACAGTGTCCAGTTCTCCTGCCGCTGGCAGCAACTCCCCCCCCCCTTTGTTCCCCCTCTTCCCTCTTTCTTTCTCGTTCCTCATCATTTAGTGAAAACAGAGACTTCAAGAAACCGGTATTACCTTCTTTCCTCCTTTCGTTTATTTGCTCCCCTGTGAAATGGATCCAAAAAAGAAAAACACTTTTGCAGGAAACGTAATCTTTTTCTGACATTTTTCAATTTCTAAGTGCAGCCTCGGGGTGGAGAGAAATAAAACATTCAAAATATGAAAAAATAACTGACTAAAGCAAGATGGTGTGGTTGCAAGGTAGCCAGATTGATTTATTCACACCCAAACACGTTAGCGCCACTTTACAGTTTTTGCCAGTGAAGCGCTACTTTTGTTTTCTGGCCTCTCTTTGAACAACATTGCTTTCCCTGGGTGGGAAAGTGCACCATTCCTGGAGGTACTGAAATACCTGCTTGATGGTTGAATTGGAAAACAAAATGTGTACTGCTGCTCTGTGTTTATGGATGTGGGCTTTTGAAACCATACTGCTTACGTTTTGTAAGGATATAAGCAATGGACATTGAAACGGTTCCCTTCAGGCCCTGTACTCATGGCCTTAACTTTTCAGGCAAAAGCACTCACTAATTTCTGAATAATGAGTGTAAAAAGAAAATGGTAACCATGTTGTTCCTGCTTACATTTCACATGCCTTACTTAATCTTGCATTCCTATGAGTGTTTGCTTTTTCTAGGGTGTTAATTTTTTTTAGGCAGCTTTTGCTCTTGTCTAGTGCATAATTTGAATTGAGTCACATCCAGGTGTTTATAGCGGGTCAGTGAATTGCAAGTTTCTCTCAGTGGGGCAGTATGGTGTTCAGTGGGGGAGAGGATGTGGCACTATGGTCAGAGCTGCTGAATTTGGAACTGGGGAGCCAGGTTCAGCCTTCATGACCAGTCCACCAGACCACTCCCCCTGAGGGAGCACATTCCCATGCTAGACATTAGAAGGCCCCGCAAGATCTTAAAAGCCCGGGTGTCTTAGCACCAGCAGGTGGACCCTAGCAGTGGCAAGTGTGGGTTAAAATTGAAGGCCTGTCCACCACAATTCATTCTGAAGTTCACCTCCAGTCTTGCAGGCAGGCCTTTGAAGCAGCACTCCATAGAGTGACAGTGACTGTCACTGAGGTCACAGGACCCTTGAGCAGGGTGGCTCTAAGGCAGTGCGACCGCACCAGGCGCTGACCAGCCGCGGTCCGTTCAGGTAACAGCGGTGGGGCAGAGGGGCCGGGTAAGGGGGGATTTCGAGGGAAGAAGCAGAGGGAAAATTAAATAAATAATTCATTTTCCCTCGGCATCATCCCTCGAAATCCCCCCCCTTACCCGGCCCCACCGCTGTTACCTGCATGGACCGCGGCTGGCGCTAACTTCAGGTGGAGGTGTCGTGTTTGCAAGTATAATATGGTTTTAAAAGCACTTGCCTGCTTCCTGGCCTCCAACAATTTTCGGCAACAATAAAAATGTCATGATAACTCCAGTGATTAATGTTCATAGTAGAGAGAGATTGTGTTTTGTCTAGTGGACGTTTTGACTCATGGAAAGAAAGCACAGAGGGTTAATGTGCCTGCTGCTAGGAACATGTACCATGCAGATCACAAAGTGCGCATAATGTAAATAGTTCAGTGGGTTACTGTTTTTGTCAGAGGGACCCTATTGTTACTTGCAGTTAATAAGTTAAAATCCTAACATAGAACAGTGAGCTATTAACTGGCATGTAAGAGCTGCATGCAAACTGCAAGGTATAAATTAGAGCGTTATGGTTTTTTCCCCAGTCTTTGATTATCCTAATGTTGCAAAAAAGAGTTCATTTGGGTAGAAATCAATTCTGATTATTAAAGAGAACCCCCAACCATGGTATTACGTTTTAAATTCTGAGTTTGTGTTTCTCCAGACCAATCACTATTAAACTATGCTGCCTACTAGTATGGTTGTCATGTGACTCCTACACCTTGTAGTGCTTTGTCTTATGTAACATTTCCTATACAGTGATTTACACACGATTGATTGTCTCTGTGTAATGTGTGATGTAAAGTGCTCTGACACCCTACACTGGTATTAGTGGTGCTGTAAATTTTCTGATACTTTATTATTTTGACATTTATACACATGCGAAGTCTCTGCAAAGATTTTTCCTTATTAGTACCAGTGGAACATACAACTGCAGCAGTGAGAAAGGTGACCAGTCAACCTTTGCAAAAAGCCCTCCACTTCACAGCAGCACAAGTCACATTTTTTTGTAACTTTTGATCCGTTTGAGCTATAAACAATTTATCAGTTAAAATCGTCAGGTTATGCAGCAGATGATGTATTATGTGGCAAAAAAGGCAGAACCATAATTTTGTGGAAAACATTTGCAAACTAGGATATTTTGCCATTCATGTTTGAACTGCTCTTGTGGAAAAAGGGAGGAGAAGTGCTGATGACAGAAACTCCATGGCTGGGAGACAAATGGCTTGCGATTCCACTTTTAAGGGTATTTGGGACATTGTGTGTTTGGAAACGTATCCCACTTTGTAGATGTATTTTAATGTCAATAACTCATATTAAACCTTAAATAAACGTGTATCCATTGGTTAAATTAAATAACGTAATAAGCTGTAACTGGTTAGTTAAATGTGAAACAATACTAAAAATTGGGATATTTTGCTCTTTCTGCCACACCTCTGACTCCGCCCACTGACCCAATCCATGGGTTATTCCCGCCCTCTGACCCAATCCATGGGTTATTCCCGCCCTCTGATTCTCCTCCCACAGTTCCCCTACTTTTTTTCCCCCCCCTTCGACCATTGTACTAATTACAGGGTCCCTTGGCAACAAAGTGTATCAGTATAGGAAAACTTCTAAGCTACCGCCGAAGGATTGACAGTATCCTTGGTACAGCAGCCTCGGTGTGACGTTTCCGGGGCAATGGGTGTCCAGAGGCAAACAAGCCCTATTTCTAAAAAAAGAAAGCGTGGGGGTTCATGGTGGTCAAGCAACACGAGGGAGGAGGGTGGAAATATAAAGGAGAGCGAAAGAAGGGCTGCGAGAGAGGGTGATACGTGGGTGTCTGAAATAATGGAGGGCGGAGGAGGATTGAAAGCAACAGCTGAGTGGGAGGAGGGCGGGGTTTAAAAAAACAGTGGGTTGAAGGAGAGGGACTGCAGACCTATGCGCTCTGAGTTCATTACAAAAATTAAAACAAGCGTTGCCTGCCCAAATTAAAAAGAAAAAGGTAGAAGTCCGCGATCGAGTCGGCTGTAAGGTGAAATTGTGCTGCGTAACGAGGGCTCAAGTGCTTACTTGTATAAGCGCGGTCCTGTGCTGTGCTTGGAAACGTCCCTCCCAGTCTGAGTATGGACGGTCAAATATCTGAATGACAGTACACGTGCAGATAGGAGCGAAGGATAATCAACAGCATGAAAGGACTGCGTATAGTGTTTACGCGACGGAGATAGACCCCTGACCTTGACTGGTAGGTCGCTCCCCCACCACACAGCTCCGTCTGTGTGCCCTGCTGCTGCCCCTGATTGTGCTCGTTTTTCCTTTCTGTGCCCCCTTGCTGCCCCTGATTGTTCTCGTTTTTTCCTTTCTGTGCCCCCCTTGCTGCCACTGATTGTGCTCGTTTTTTCCTTTCTGTGCCCCCCTTGCTGCCCCTGATTGTGCTCGTTTTTCCTTTCTGTGCCCCCTTGCTGCCCCTGATTGTGCTCGTTTTTTCCTTTCTGTGCCCCCTTGCTGCCCCTGATTGTGCTCGTTTTTCCTTTCTGTGCCCCCTTGCTGCCCCTCATTGTGCTCGTTTTTTCCTTTCTGTGCCCCCTTGCTGCCCCTGATTGTGCTCGTTTTTTCCCCTTTCTGTGCCCCCTTGCTGCCCCTCATTGTGCTAGTTTTTTCCTTTCTGTGCCCCCTTGCTGCCCCTCATTGTGCTAGTTTTTTCCTTTCTGTGCCCCCTTGCTGCCCCTCATTGTGCTAGTTTGTTCCTTTCTGTGCCCCCTTGCTGCCCCTCATTGTGCTCGTTTTTTTTTCCTTTCTGTGCCCCCTTGATGCCCTGATTGTGCTCGTTTTCCCTTCTGTGCCTGTTTCCCGCCGCTGCGCCCCTGCGGCCCCGCCCCCTCACTGCCCATTCGCTGCCCCATTCCCTGCTCCTCCCTCCCACCTCCCCATTTATGGCGGCCGCTGTGCGGCCGCTGGCGCGCCTAAGGCAAGCCCGTCTGCGCCCGTCCGCGCCGTGACCGCGCCCAGCGCCAGACCCCCTGGTCCGGGCATCCCCCGCGCCCGCCACATCAACAGACACCGATACGACGCCAGCACCCTCCACGCACTCAACCCCGGAAAAGATCACGCCTGCTACCAGGCCACCCGAAGCGCACCCAAGGGCCCTTCACCTGCCGGAACTGCAGCTTCGCCAGCACCCGCCCCGCCAAACCACCGCCCAGGAAAGAACCCAACTACCTCAGATGCATCCTCCTCAACACCCGCTCCGCCCACAAACATGCCATCGAACTCTGGGACCTTCTCGACTCAACCTCCCCAGACGTCGCATTCCTGACGGAGACCTGGCTGAATCCCGCTTCAGCCCCCGACATCGCCATTGCCATCCCGGACGGATACAAGATCACCCGCAGGGACCGCACCAACTGAGTCGGAGGAGGCATCGCCATCGTCCACAGGAACACCCTCAACCAACACCGACGACACCCTCAGCACCGCCGAACACATGCACTTCCAGATCCACACCGATCCCAACACCACCCTCAGAGGAACCCTCATCTACAGACCCCCCGGACCCCGACCACAGTTCAGCGATTCCATCGCTGACTTAGTCAGCACACACGCCATCGCCTCCACGGACTACATCCTCCTCGGGGACCTGAACTTCCACCTCGAGAACAACAACGACACCAACTCCACCACCCTGATCGACAACCTCGCCACCCTCGGACTCAGACACCCACGCCGCCGGCCACACGCTCGACTCCATCTTTTCCGCAAGCCCACACGTCTCCTTCAACCACACCTCCGAACCCCACTGGACTGACCACCACTGCATCCACTTCACCTACAGGAAGCCCACCACGCACCACCGCACCGAACAAATGCCTCGCCGCTGCTGGAGCAGAGTCACGGAAGACCTGCTAACCACAACCCTCGCCCTGAGCCCACCCGCCGAACCCTCCAACCCCGACACCGCCGCCCGCAACCTCAGACAGTGGATCGACGACTGCGCCAACACCCTCGCCCCGCTCAAGAATCCGCCCAACAGCCACACCAGCAAGAAAGCCACCTGGTTCACCGAAGACCTCCAGGCCTCCAAACGAACATGCCGAAAACTGGAGAAGATCTGGCTCCACGAACGGACAGCTACGCCGCCCACAAGAGCGCCACCCGCAGTCACCATCACCTCATCAGATCCGCCAAAAGGGCCTCACTCAAAGACCGCCTAGACAACAACGCACACAACAGCAAAGAGCTCTTCAACATCGTGAAGGAACTCTCCAACCCCAGCTCCAACACCAACGACATCCAGCCGTCGCGAGACCTGTGCGACTCACTGGCCACCTTCTTCCACCGCAAAATCGCCGACATCCACGACAGCTTCAACACCACGACCGCCCCGGCAACCACCGAGACCACTGCCCCCACAACCACCAACCACCAACCGCCTGCTCTCCTGGACCAACATCAACGACGAGGACACCAGCGAGATCATGAACACCATCCACTCCGGTTCACCGCTAGACCCGTGCCCTCACCACATCTTCAACAAAGCCAGTACAGCCATCGCGCCCCATCTCCGGAAAATAATCATCTCCTTCGAGACAGCAACCTTCCCGGAAAGTTGGAAGCACGCCGAGATCACCGCCTTACTCAAGAAACCCAAGGCAGACCCCAAGGACCTCAAGAACTTCCGACCCATCTCTCTGCTCTCTCTGCTCCCGTTCCCCGCGAAGGTCACCGAGAAAATCGTCAACAAACAACTGACCCGCTACCTCGAGGAGAACAACATCCTGGACCCTTCCCAGTCCGGCTTCCGCAGCAACCACAGCACCGAAACCGCCCTCATCGCCGCCACCGATGACATCAGGACCCTGCTAGACAACGGAGAAACAGCAGCCCTCATCCTCCTGGACCTATCAGCCGCCTTCGACACGGTCTGCCACCACACACTACGAACACGCCTTCACGACGCCGGGATCCAAGAGAAGGCCCTGGACTGGACCACATCCTTCCTTTCCGGCAGAACACAAAGCGTCCGCCTCGCCCCCTTCCGATCCAAGGCCACCAAGATCATCTGCGGCGGACCCCAAGGCTCCTCCCTCAGCCCAACGCTGTTCAACATCTACATGGCACCCCTCGCCCACGTCGCCCGACAGCACAACCTCAACATCATCTCCTACGCCGACGACACCCAGCTGATCCTCTCCCTCACCAAAGACCCTCACACCGCCAAAGCCCACCTCCACGAAGAAATGAAGGCCGTCGCCGAATGGATGAGGACCAGCCGCCTGAAGCTGAACTCGGACAAGACGGAGGTCCTCATCCTTGGTTCCAACCCTTCAGCCTGGGACGACTCCTGGTGGCCAACATCACTGGGAACAGCCCCGCCACCCACCGACCACGTACGCAACCTAGGGGTCATCCTCGACCCCACCCTCTCCATGACTAAGCAGGTCAACGCAGTTTCCTCATCCTGCTTCAACATCTTCCTAATGCTCCGCAGGATCTTCAAGTGGATCCCCACCGAAACAAGAAAAACAGTCACCCAGGCCCTCGTCACCAGCAGGCTGGACTACGGAAACGCCCTCTACGCAGGAACGACGGCTAAGCTCCTGAGACGGCTGCAACGCATCCAGAACGCCTCTGCACGTCTTATCCTCGACATCCCCCGACGCAGCCACATCACACCCCACCTGAGAGACCTGCACTGGCTCCCTGTCAACAAGAGGATAACCTTCAAGCTCCTCACCCACGCACACAAAGCACTCCACAACTCCGGACCAGCCTACCTCAACAGACGACTCAGCTTCTACACCCCCACCCGCCAGCTCCGCTCGACCAGCCTCGCCCTCGCCACAGTCCCCCGCATCCGGAAAACGACCGCCGGCGGCAGATCCTTCTCCCACCTCGCCGCCAAGACCTGGAACACCCTCCCCACCAACCTCTGACAGACCCAAGACCTACTGGCCTTCAGAAGACTCCTCAAGACCTGGCTCTTCGATCAGTAGCAGCACCACCCCCCTCTTCCTCCAGCGCCTTGAGACCCTCGCGGGTATGTAGTGCGCTTTATAAGTGACATGATTGATTGATTGAGATGGAGGGGCAACGTGTGCTGTTGTTGAACAAACAGATATTTTTCCGATAAGTCAATTGTGCTTTTTAAATGCGGTATGCTCAGCATACTTCAAACAAGTATCACGGGAGTGGAGAGGATGTGGTGCAGCGGCCAGAGCTGCTGGCTCAAGAGCTGGGGATCCTGGTTCGAGTCTCGGTGAAGCAACATCCTGTGATTCTGGACAAATCACTTAATTTCGCCAGGAGATACGTTGCGCTATATAAAAGCAAGACAAAAAAGCATTAAGAGGCAAAACTTTATGGAAAAAATAGTTTCACCAACGTGGATGTTAAGTGTTCCCTCTACAGGAAACTGATAAGAGAAGCAGAGGAGGAATAAACATTCGTAAATGCAGGAAAATATGCTACAGCCAATAGAAATTGAGGAAGAGTAAGTAGCATGCACAGAAATCAATGAGAAGCCAGGAAAAAGAGGAGGCAAGATGTAAGTCCATTTTAAGTTTATATTAAAAATAATAAATTTCTAAAGCGCAGGTGAAACCTAAAAAGCACCGGGCAGGTTGGAGGGTGCAGCGGGTGACGAGCACAAACTAACTTTACGGTCACACGACTGGATGGTTGTCCGATCCTATATTAGTTTGAAACCAGCAGAAAACTTCAGCACAACATATCCATCATGCCTAAATGGAAAGCTGATCGCTCTTAGATTCTGAGTTTTGCCATCCTTGGCTGACCTACCCACATGGAGATACCAAGGCTCAAGATCGTGCAGACTCGATGATGCACCAAAGGAAGACCTAATCCACCCAGTCCCCCTTTGCCCAGCCTCAAAGCAACCCCGAACTCTATTTACTGAAACACGCATTCAACGAATGGGCGATTCGCACATGCCGGATGCCAGTAATTAAGAGCCTTACTTCCACAGATCCCAAAATCAACTGCAAATTGCTGAAGTTTCTGTCACTGCATGAGAAACAAATGAACTCTGCCTGTCTTCCAGAACACAACACAACCCCTGAGTCTCTTAGGCTACCCCGTCACGGAAACAGTTTTTTCTGAAATAAAATACCAACAGCGGCAGGACCAGGTTATTTCAGCTAAAGGATCACTATCTGAAATCCAGCAATAATTTTAAACAACTCACCGGGGATAATGCGTTCACTTACAATCATGTATGCAAGTTATCACTCACTTGGCAGTCGAAGGTTCAATAATAATGGGAATAATAATACTATTCTAAACACAAGCCCCGCGATCATTCCTTGTGACCGCGGGGAATCCATGTTGCCCAGTGGGTCAAACAACGCAACAAATAAACAGTATCCACAACGGCACCGTATTCACTTGAACTACCAGTGATCTTAGAACACTCCGCATTTTTGAATGATATTTAACCGCACACATAATGTCAATTTTATTCATTGTTTTATACGTTCCACGAAATTACCATATGTAAGGTTATTGTGATGGTTTTTAGGTCTCACCTACGCAGCGCGCATGCGCTTCATAGGAGGGCCTTTAGCCGTCGCTCTTCACTTTTCAAGCACTGCACTCGTGCTTGAGGCGGCATCCACCTTGCGGGAGCGAGCAGCGGCGCGCCACAAGCACGAGTGCAGTGCTTGAAAAGTGAAGACTGCGCGCGCGCACACCACTCCCGAAAACAGCTGCTGCTTGTTTTGTTTAATCACTGCATGAGAGTGCATGTTTTCCTCCTGTCTCCCTGGATTGCTCCACCCCCATCCCACCCTCACTTGTGTATCTCTCTCGCCTGTGTGCGTCTTCCCCACACTCCACATAGCTTTTTAACCTGTGTTTCTTCCTTTGTCCCCATTTTCTCTCCCTCGTGTTGCCTCTCCCCTTGACCTCTGTGTTGCTTCACCGCCAACGTGCACATCCTTTTTAATCTTTTTATGCACGTTTGCATTGCGTTTTTTTTTTTTGTAACCGATCTATCTCGGATCGGTCAATTAAAAGGAAAAAAAGATGAATGCAAGCGCAAACCTAACATCCCCCTCTGAGTGAGTGCACTTCTATTCGTTGCTATGGTTTCAAGTAATTATGGGAGCAGGTCTGTGTCATGACAGCTCATCCTGTCCCTTCTCTGTTCAGTGACGCAGCCCCTGAAGAGGGGTGGATGGTTAAGGGTTATGGCAGTGCTGTAGTACAAGGAAGGAAATGCACCCTCCTCAACCGATGTTTGAATTATAAAATAAATCGATAATAAGTGTTAGGTTGCGCCTGCTGCTCCTGGTGCCACTGCACCTGCTGCATCAATTAAAACGAATCTCTTGGGTGATGGGCTGTAGCCACATCCAATCAGAAGGCTGGAAGAGCCGCGGCAGGACCGCGAGTACCTTTCAGGGAAATATGATCCTGGGGAGTGAGCCGAGCGTCGGCCCGAGCAGGCTCACAGATGCCTAATTTACTAATAGACGAGTTAGAATGGCAAAAGCCAATTAGGGCTAGTCCTTGGACTGCGTGAAGAGGGCGCCTGGGCCAGCAGTGGCCGCACTGGAGCCTCTCATTAGACCCTCAGCCGCGGGGGAGGGCCGCGCATTGGCCAGCTTCTCATTGACGTGATATTGGCGGGAAGCGGTGGGCGTCGTCCCTCGGAGCTCCTGCACGCGACGCAGGCTCGGCGCGGATCATCCGCAATCACTATACAAAGTAGGATGGAGGAAAGGGGAGCTCAGAGGATGAGCCGGTAATGTCTGTCTGAGCAGGAGGTGATCCGATCCCGGTAAGGGCCTAATACCGTCTGAAGCGGCTAATGCGGGCGGTTCTGTTTATTTATGTTTACCTCTTGGAATTGTGGTGATTAACTCTTCCACTCCCACGCCAGCCCTACTGCAACACCTTGGACCACTGCCGTACCACCCACCCCACAGAACATGGTGTGATGTGCACAGCTCACCCGGGAGGGTATCGAGGCGCTGGACATCGTCCTACTACAAGCTCCCACCACTGCAGTGAGCCTGCACTACTTCACTTACATTACCGCACTTCACCAGTGGACACAGTTCCCAAAATGGCGTCCTCCCACGCCACTGCACCACATTTCCATCCCACAGCTTGCACTTCGGGCCGGCGCTAGGCATGGGCAGCTGCCCAGGGCCCCGCGCCTGCTCGCAGCCATGGGCCTCGCACCTTTAAAGACATCAGAAGTTCCGAGGCCCAGGGGGCCCCCTGAGAGTTTATATTCATTATGTCAATCTCCCCTGCTGACCCGTCTCTGTGGGCCTAATGGCTGCATCAGCATGTTGATGACAGCAATCAGACAGGTAATTTGAGTGCCCTTGCCTGTGAAGTGGCCCTGCCCCTGTATGAATAAAAGACAGAATATCCTGCAGGGGCACAGCAAAGGATAGAGTGGCGATGGCGGCGCATCACAATGGAAACTGCTCACCAAGGACAAGTGGAAAGGGAGCAGAGAGGCGAATAAAAGGGGCAAGACAAATGGAATACAGTGGGGGGGAGCAGATAGGTGTGGGTATGGCAGCCAGATATGAGGTACACGCAGAGGAGCAGAATCCGCATGCAAAAGTGGATGGAGCTGGGTTTAAAGTCTGCTGGGTCACTCAAGTCTTAGACCCGGTAGTAAATTAAAATGGACAATGAAAAGGGGCCCTATATTCATGTCCTTAACTTTGCCTGCAAAAACATTGACCCAGTGTCTGCACAATGAATGAAAGTTCTGAAAAGCAGGTGATGAGATGGGCCCACTCTCCATTTTTGCACTCACCCTCAGACGGAAAAAACAAATCTGAACTCTGCAGCAGTGCCACCCTTCGCTACCTTTAATGCAACTTCAGTGAGACTCGTTATAGTTCTTTCATAGTCTCATCATGTCAGAACTGGAGCATTTTCAATATTATATACAAGGAAGCTGTAGATGCTGCTTATTCATCTTATGTAACTAATAACCACTGACAAAGCCAATAGTACTGGCTTGTTCTAGGTGTAATTTTACTTGTAATATTTATCTGGAGGCAATGACAGGTTTTTTCATCCCACTTAAAGCCCTGCTGTCAGGTCTGTATGTAGGCCGTTTTTTGGCTAGTTGACCTGCTTTATTGTCAGGTGAGCCGGTTTTTACTGTTGGTTAAGCAAACATTGCCTGCAGCAAACTCAAATCAGTGCAGTCTTCCATACCTTACAAAAACTTATACAGCATGTCTTTACAAGTTTAAAACTGCCCTAGTTTGCAAACATGGGACACTTTTCTAGCTAACTAACTCCCTAATGGGGACCCCTTTTATTTTGGTACAGAGGCCTATTTTCTGTCCCAGTCTGATGCTGCATGTTAGGCAGGGCCACTGGAATTATGCGATTGTGCGGTGGCGGCGATTTCTGCATAATTATGCATTTGCCACATAATCCATCAGCTGCTGCATAATCTACAGATTTTAACAACAAAATTGCTTTCTATCTCAAACAGTTCAAAAGTTACTAAAAATG
The DNA here is from genome assembly GCA_963921515.1 of Calotriton arnoldi. Lineage (NCBI taxonomy): Eukaryota > Metazoa > Chordata > Amphibia > Caudata > Salamandridae > Calotriton > Calotriton arnoldi. Next base: position 267,871 of record CAWUFW010002697.1, on the reverse strand, counting down.
CAGCAACACATCTTGCCGCATGTGGGAAGGCCCTTTGAAAAGCTGGAATAGTCAACTTTCTGTTTCCCACTACTAAATTTGGGTGTTAAATTGGGACTAATGGGGTGCAACCAGTGCCCAAACAGTGTTACCAAGTTTAAAAATGGCAAAAAAATGAAGTAATACTATTTCAAAATGTGCCGGGTTATGCAACATAATTTGCCTTTTCTTGCCACATAATTTACTCACCCTGCCACATAATTTAACCCTCTCCTGCCACATAATTCCAGTGGTCCTGCTGTTAGGGTAATCCATGGCAGTAATTTTGTTTCTGTTTATTTCCCATGCTTTACTGAATCTTGCATTCCCCAAGAGTGCTAGCTATTCCAGCATGTGTGTTTTTGTATTTTATTTCACAGCATATTACTCTTGGATGATGCACCCTTTGTACTGAGTCGCCTCCAGGTGTTTATAACAGGCTACAGTTGAGCACTTTGGAGTTGAGGCTGCAGGCAGTACAACTTTCACACTGTGCCTGGCTGTGGGTCAAAAAGGTGTTCAGATTACATGACCAGATTGCATGACCATTCAAAATATGGCCTCTCTGCAGAGCACAAAGAGCAATGGTCCTGCATTGCAGTTGTGATTCTATGCAAGTGTGTGTGAAGGAGCTACTTATTGGTCAAAACAACCAGGTGAATGTAAAATAATTTATTGTAGTTACTCATTTAGCTTAAACTGCTAACAACCATTGACAAAACCCAGTCGCGGCCGGCATGAGTTGGCCGCGGCTGCGTTTTGTCAATGGTTGTTAGCTGTTAACTGTGGGGGTTAATTTTAATTTAAAGGAAAAAATAACTTTCTTAGCCGGCCCGATCCCGCGTCGTATCTGCTTAGGGGGCCTCACATGTTCCTATTCTGCCCGGGGCCCCACATATCCTAGGACCGGCCCTGCTTGCACTACTACACAGTAATACACGGACACCACATTTGCTGCACCACCCTCGGCAGTGTACTGCACCCCCACGGTATCCGATCACACAAGCTGTGTGATCGGATACCGTGGGGGTGCAGGGTGACACAACCACCACCCTAGCCACAAAAACTACTATGAGCCAATCACACCACTGCGTTGCCCCCTACACCTCTACTCTACACTGCACAGCACTGTCTATCCACACTAAAGGAATGCAGCACAGGGCAACGATGACCGCTAATCTGCCACTGCACCACCAACTACACCACTCTCACCCTACCACAGTGGTGCCCCTTGCATGGTGCCACCATCCCAACCTGAAAGTGGCCCAGTGGCAGTTGTTAGTGTTACAAGTAAACAATGTGTGGTTCTACAGTGGGTCCCTACAATCCCACAAAGCCCCCCCCATGCCGTCTCCCCCCAAACATCACCCCTTTCATTTGGGCCTAGGTTTGTTTACGTGAACACAGATATTTATTTGTTCTCCACTCAAACAATTGGCTTTATTAATAGTTATTGATTGGAGGAGAAAAAATACACTGAAACATACACTGTTGTGTCAACCTTGGGGCAGGGTGTCAATGGAGTACGCCCCAGTTTTTGAAGGAGGTGTCATTTCTCCTCCTGTCACCCGCAAACCCCTTGCAAGCGGTGGGCCCGTGTCCCGCGCAGCACCTAGATTCCTGAGCTGCACTGACCTGGTCGGTGCCGCCTCAAGGTAGCTTTGTTTCACAACTATTCTCATAGGTCACCTGGAGTGAAGGCCTTGCCTGAAGCAGGGCCCAGGACACCCCCTTGTGATGGTCCCCACCACCCCTCCGAACTAACCGACTCCCACCATGTTACCGCCCATCCTCCTATTTAATCTGTCATTGTCTAAGAAGTTCATAACCGTGCAACTGGAAAAAAACATTTTAAATGTATTTTTGTTTGTGAAACGTCAGTTGAATTTCTCCCAGAAACGTTGCCCGATAGTTGCAGTAACGCCAGAGGTGCAGGAACAGTTCTTAAAGTGGGGGTGCCGGCCAGTATCCGCACCCCACTAAAGGCAGAGGGGTCTGCAGCAGTCTTTATTGGAAGACATAAAGCTGCCTGATGGAAAACATTTTAATTTCACCTTTATTGTTCTTTTTCCGTCTAAACTCTGAAGTGTTACGGGGTGCTGCAGCACCTCCCGCACCCCCCTTTCCAGCTCCACTGGTTAACGTTACGTAGCGCAGTGTGGGGCAGTTTCAACCAAAATGAGCAATTTTGATGTGAATAATACCCGATATTCTCTTGACAACTGACTACGAAGACAGGCAGTCATGTTAGTTTGTCTGTACTTAACATGAAACACAGTCGGTGATTGGTGAAGGTGGCTTGAGCTCATTTTATAGCACTGGTGGCCTGCTTCAGGCAGATGTTTGTTCGGCATTCTGTCAATCAATTGTTGTTTTTGCATTTGTCACCCCGAGTGGGACGGGTATGCCCAGACGTGGGTCCCGTGCTCTCCATGCCACTGGAGTCAAGCTATCCTGGCTGATGAGGGCTGAAAGCCCGAAACCGGTCCTAGGATGCTTGTTTCCAGTCCAGGGAGGACCTGGCCTGGCAGTTCGGGCTGGACTGTTCCCATTGGGGGCAGGGTCAAGACTGATTTTCATATGGCTGGGTCCAAACTGGAATGGCATGGTGAGCAAAAAAACGATGGATTTAGGCCCAGATATCTGTACTGGGGTGAATGTACGACATTGTTCTGCATTCTGTCCATCAATTGTTGTTGTTGGTTTCGGCACTTAATTTGTGCCGGTGTTAGCATGTGGTGGGCACTTGTTTTTGGGGACCAGGGATTTTTTTTTATCCTCAGACTTTAACCTTAAGCAAGACAGAGAAAGGCAAAAAAGAGAAAGAAGCAGGAAGAGAAAGCTAGGGAAACAGGACAAAGGGAGAACCTTTGGAAGAAAAATAACCTACAATGGTGCAGGAGGTTTAGGGTGGTGGGTGAAAGAGGCCTGTGGTGGAATGAAGTCCAGGTGGAAGTCTTGGCATTCATAATCCTGGCATTTAACAGTGCTGACGTCAAGCTGCCAAGAAAGCATTTGATTTCCCAATTAAACACTGTTCATAATCAGTACCTAAACTCGGAGATCAGTCTCCATGGCAGCAGTACACGTGACACTCTGCTTAGCATGTAACCTACATCCACCGTTTAACGGTTACATTTGAAATAGTTTGATCTGGCCTCGAACCATCAGCTCCCACCTAGTTTGGAAGCAGGACAATTCTTTAAATATAAACTCAAAACACTAGCAAAGTGTTTTGAGCCATTAAAAATATCGAACTTTTTCAAATTTAATTTCTAGTTTAATATTTACTTGCATTCATAATCTTTCCTAGTTTGTTCCAATAATTTTGCATCCATAAATTGGTAGATTATTCATACTTGGTATTTCATATTAGATTAACAACTCCCTTTCTTCCCCAGGGCATTGCATTCTGGATGCAGTGGAAAAAGACAAAACAAAAAAACCTCCCAAACCCCGATAGCTGATGTTAAACTGTTCATCGCCTGATGGTACGGAATACACCATTCTGCATCCCTTCAGGGCCGGACAGGCCTTTTATTCCACTGGGCATTTCCCGATGGGTTGGAGGCCAATGGTGAAATCCCAGCGAGGCTTCTGGTACCTCTGTCACTTCCCCTGAGATGAAATGCAGAAGGCACAGGGAGGCTTCAACAGACAGGGAGAGGTAAACTGGAATGAATGAATGGATGGATGGAAGGGGACGTTGCGCAAGGAGAGGAAGGGAGCCGGGCTGGTTTGAGTATTTTTGTCTGGCTGCCTTTGGTTCCCAGTGAGGCATTGGTTGTCTTTGTGAAGGGTAAATGCCCCAGGAGCAGGGGCAGACCTGTCGTGACGCCTTGGAATAATTTTCACTGTGTGATCCTGTGCAGGGTGAGACTAGGCTTTGGAGGTGGGAGGAGCATGCAAAAGCGGGTGTGGATTTCAGTTGCGGCCGGCATGGCTCGTGGGTGGGGGAGGGGCGCGGGGGTTGTGTGGGAGGTCGCGTGCGGGGAGTTTGATTTTAAAACATTTTTTTTAAAACTTACCTGAGGCCGGGTCCCACGTCTTCTCGGCTCCTGCTCTCCTACGTCCGACAGGAACAGGAAGCAGGCAGCCAGGTTCCCTTCCCTAAGCCAATCACCACTGGAAGCAGCGTTGTGATTGGTCTGGAGCGCAGTAACACGGCGCTCAGCCAGGGGCTTATGGGGTGAGCATGTTCTTCATGCAGGCTGCAGCGTGCATGGAGAAGGGAAAAGTGGGCATGACTGGTTTGGGCGACCCGAGAGGGCCGACCAAACAGTCGTCGCGCACTCAGGAGTGGGCACACCACTCCTCCCCTGCCCGGAGAGCAGAGCAGCCACGCCCGCCCGCAAGCATAAAATGGTGATAACTAAAAGTTATTACCACTTTAGGTTTCTGCTTCTCGCACTGCGAGAAAGCAGTGGGGCGACGCTCTTCCGCCCTAGCGGAGGAGTCTCCCCTGGTGGATTTGTAGCACTAGGACCTACTTTCCCCAACAGCTCAAGGAAAGGCCTCACGGACTGCTTCATATTTCCTTGGGAATTTTCAAAATCCACACTTGATTATCAAAGTGCAAAGTTGCATGCGTCACGCAAGTTGGGAACCTCTTCTGCGCAAGGGATTCCCGCTCACCTAACGTGCCTGCGAAGTGTGCCGATTGTGTCTGGCCTGCGGGGACTGTGTGCCTGCCAGGTCTGCTGAGGGGCGAGCAGGCATCTCACGGTGCAAGGCATGTAGATGGGCTGCAATATCAGACTGAACGTTTACAGGCGCAAGCAAGCACATGAGATGCAAAGTGCACAACAAGCAGTTTTTCTTCTGCACTGTTGTTGAGACAAGGTGACTGTCCTGTGCATCTTCGTTGAATGCAAAACATCTTAGACATCTCAAAACGCACTTATTTTCCCTGTAATCGCAAAGTTTTCTTGAACCTTGTTCCAGGACACCTTTCTGTATTACATAAGTGCCCCAAGGGCCCAACAGGCGTTTGTGCCCACTTTGCACGCCCCCGGGGCACTTTGGTATTACAGAAGGGGCCGCATACGCTTGTGCGGCCCCTTCTGTAATACCGATCGTGCTGGCGCACATAAAGCGCCAGCGCTATCTTCAGGGGGTCGTTCCCTCATTTGCATGGGGACGTGCCCTCAAATGAGTGAATCCCTTTGCCTCTGCGCCCCTGGCGTATTGCGGGCGCAGAGTCAAAGAAGCTCTCAGGAGGCGCACTAACCGTGTGCCTCCTGAGAGTAGCCCTCTGCGGGGGGTAAAGGGGATCCTATGGACCCCCCAGACATCCCCTTGGAGGCGGGTGTAGTCACTGACTACCCACCTGCAAGGAGATCTCTAATCCCCCTTCAAAGTGCAGGCGTGTTGTCACCTGCACAGTGACACACAGAGCGGCTTCAAAGCAGCCGCTCCGTATTTCTCTTGAATGTGCTGCCGCCAGAGTAGCACGAGTGTGCAGCTGCCCTGGGGGCAGCGCATTCTATGTAATAGGGTGCAATTTCTCTATTTGCGCCTGCCGCACCTGTTTTAAGGTGCGCCAGGCGCAAACCGGGAAAGTGCGCCCCAAGTATTGATGATTGTTCCACTTTCTAAAAAAAAAAACTAATGAAAAAAGCATTATAAATCCGGAGCACACTATCCGAGACTACTCCGCCATCTTGGAAGACAGCCACCAGTCATTTTCAATGCTTATTCATATACCATCTGGTTAAACTGCTTGTTCCCCTCCAATTCTGAGCTTCTATGGGTGGGAATACACAGCGCCTTGAGGTGGTTAACAGCGCAAGTTTGCTTCTTGGTAATGTATTCACTTGCATGTCAGGTACTGAACATACATACTGATGTCCTTTGTAGAATCAGCACATGATTCTTCATTGCCTCATCACCTCATACCCCTGAGCTGGACAGCGATGGGCACAGCCCTGCTTCTTCATCAGGTCCACCATAAGCTCTTGGGTCCTCTACATCTGACCAGCCATCCGTGTTCAGTTTGTTCTTGCATATCGTGATGGTAGCGCCTGAAGCTGGTGGGGAAGGGAACCTTAGGATTTGCTTCACCATCACTTCATTGGACAGTGAATGATCACTGAATGTGGTAAATTTGACGAGTTACTGTTATCTTGCTGCATAAGCCATACCGCGTCATACACATTGCTTTTTAGGTCTCGCCTACGCAGCACGCATGCGCTGCATAGGATGAGACCTCTTGAAATCGATTTGGTTTTTCTGCTCTAAACGTGCACGCATTGCATTGCTTTCAATGGCAACGCGTGCACGTTTGGCGATTCCCTTGCGGGAGCGATCTTCGAAACCATCTGTTTGTAATTAACTTGCAAACAGATGGTTTCAAGCTCACTCCCGCAAGGGAAACAGGCGCAGGCCCCCTCCTCTCTCCCTCCCCTGCTGCCTCCTCCTCTCCTCGTCAAACTTGTTTTTCCTGTGGCCTCGACGCATTGGCCACTCCCACTGAAAAAAGCGCGGCGGTGCCACTGCCCGGCATTTCAATGCAAATTGTCTCCCGTGCAGACGATATGCGGTCGACGCACTCCGTTTTATTCTTTTTTTTTTTTTATTAAGTGAAATGCAAAATCAATTTTTCAAGCTGAACTTCAGCAGTTTTGCACCACAAATTAAACACATCATATTTCCCTTCCTATGGTTTTGTTGTCGATGTTTTTACTGTTGATGTTTAATTCCCTCCATTGTGTTATGCTCCCGCACCATGTGTAAAACACTCACTTCTCAGATCTGCCGGTAACCTGCACTATCACACGTTCCAGTCCAGAGACAACTTGGCCTTTAATCCTTCAGAGGTCTCTGCACTCTGCCTTACCACAGGGCAAGTTATTATGTGTTTGTGGGCAGGCGTCTTTTGCACGCTCCCACGTTGGTGGACAGTAGCTGAATGTGTTTGTCAGCTCGCTGTGTCAGCACAGCTCAGCATTTCATCCTTCAGGGGTCGCTATACTCTGCCATATAAAGCACGTTATTGTTCCGTGTGTTTGTGGTCAGATATCTGTTGCACGCTCCCACGTTGGTGCACAGTAGCTGCTTGTGTTTGGCCGCTCATATTGTGGGTGCAGCTCAGCCTTTCATCCTTCAGGGGTCGCTACACTGCCTGTATAAGGCAAGTTATTGTTCCATGTGTTTGTGGGCAGGTGTCTGTTGGTGCACAGGTGCTGCTTGTGTTTGCTCATGGCGTCAGTGCAGCTCAGCCTTTCATCCTTCAGGTGTCTGTTGCACGCTCCTACATTGGTGTACAGACCCTGCTTGTGTTTGCCTGCTCATAGTGCGGGTGCACTCGTCACACCAGCCCTGTCACTCACGGGCGGACGTGGGCGCTTATCGGTGACAGAGCAGCGGATGTGGGGTGCGTGAGGGCAGCACGTGCCTGCGGAAGGAGTGGGGGGTGTGCAGGGCATGGCCTTATCTGTCCTCCCAGCAGAGCAGCTTTCCAAGCCTCTTCTCCCGGCAGCCACAGAAGAGTTATCACCAGCAGGGGATGGGGGGGGGAGGGGTCCATGGTCCATGTGCTCCCTCATTCCACTCTCTCCGGGCAGGTTACTGAGAAGTAATATAGCGTGAACTGGACCCGAAGGTATTGGAGCGCTTTATAAGAGCGCCAATTACCTTACACAAGGATACTTTCATTTTTGGGAGCCACGGGGAGATTAAGTGATTTGCCGAGAATCACAGGATGCTGAGCCGACGCCGGGACTCGAACCTGGTTCCCCAGCTCTAAAGTCGGCAGCTCTGGCCCTAAGGCCACAGCCTCTCACCCATGCCCAATCAAAAACCTCTGCACAGAATTTAAAAAGGTTCAGAGGTATCAGCATGTAAAGAGGATGCTTCCCAAAGCCTCATTTACTTCCCATGGGTGTCATAGTTTTTGCTCTTATAAGGTCCCAAAGGCGAGACCTATTGGCTATGCCAATGCTTGTTTGCTTCAGTCACAGCTTGAGTTTCACCAAGACCAAAAACAGGTAGTTGATAGAAAGATTCCGAATTTCTGATCAAGGTTACACTGGAAGACCTTTGAACCCGGCATGCACTGGACTGGTCGATTGTGTCTCATCCAGGCCGTACATGCAGGCGGCATGCAGATTGCAGCAGCATGGGATAGGAACTGCATCTGGCCTTTTCTTTTTACCATCCCTCCGTCTGCTTTGCTGCACTGCTGCCCTTTATGTAAAGGTTTCTCATCCATACTCTATTGTGCGTCTGTATGGGGTGGAGCGGGGTCACTCCACCGTGAAGGAAGCAAATCGCCTACCCCACTTGCCACTGTTTTAGTGTCTTTATTTGTAGTGTACCTCTTGTAGTGTCCCCCCTTACACCCCCTTCTTTCCTACTAAGGACCTTTCCCCTCTGTCCCACCATGTGGGTACTTTGCCCCATGCTGTTGGCACCAGAAACTATTTGTGTTCCCCATCCATGTTACCGTCTCCCACCAGCTGTGTGCCCTTGCCAGTTAGGATGACCACCTGACTCCAGGTCATTATTCGCACACCATCCAGTTCTGACTTTCTTTCACCTGCAAATCATTGTTTTCAGGCGTTTGTCTAATTTAAAGCAGTAATGACACCAATATACAGCACCTGTGGGAGTCCACCTGCTATCGGCGATAAAATGTGCTGCAACTCTTAGGGTCCCACTGCCAAGTGACCCTCTTTATAACTCCAAAAGAAACGCACTGTAAAGGAGGGTACTAAAAAAGTGTTAATGTCCCAATTTTTTTTTTTGCACAAATATATCAGAAAAAATGAAGGTCCGATATACATAACAACCCAAATCCATCCTTCATTCAGTCCATTCTGAGTACTTAAGCCGGTGTCTGTTATCCACAAAGTTTTTATTCTTCAGAAAGATTCTCAGCCCAGGCCAACGCGTTTTGTCCAACAAATTGGACTTAATCAGGGCTGCGAAAAACATACTAATACACCCAATGAGTTAAGAACATTTAAAAACTCTTAATATTAAAAATACCACCCATAACCGCTTGGCTCATAACATATACAACAGAACATGGAACTGAATATCCAATGTGCAAATATATATATCCAATCACAATACCTACAAAAATATAAGCATTCAATTCTATTAGCAATAACAATTTGTTGAATCAGTCTTTGTTATAAACATCTACCACATTATTTCATATATCATCGCATGAAGACAAAGGACCTCAAATGCACAAAACCTTTTTTAATCAATATTAATATATACATCATTGATTTTCACTAGAAAATATTTCATTTCTAAAAACACATCGAATGTCTTGCAATTACATAGATCCATATATCCCCCATATTGCAACAAGTGTACATCATATATCCACCATATTATATTAAATGTAAATCACAAGCAATAACTGACCATCTTAAAAAGCTTATCACCATATAGGTCAAATAGAAGCTCAAAACGTTCTGATACTACTCACATTCTCTTTATAAGGAATGAATAACAATCCTTAATCTCACACTATCCGAAGTTTCACATTGACTGCATAATTTAGCTCTGGAAAAGGTGTGTGTATATATATCAGCAAAAAAATATATAATAAAAGATATAGATCATTAACTTAATGAACAAAACAGTTCACACAACCTTCACAAAATGTAATACCATAACATTTATACCCCATCCTCAAATTCAGCACCATAAGTCAGACCACATCCTCCTATTCAACTCGCAACAACATACTCTCCAATACCTCAGTCCAATGTTAATCAACTCAACAAAATTGCCATACAGCCTATCGAATCATTTAAATCAATAGACAACATCCAAACTTTCTCCATGCAAATACCGCATAACCCATGCATCACACGCTATTACGGAAAGCACAAATTCGGCCAGGATCAACCGTGGCCACAATCAGCATTCCACTTCAAACAACCCCCCCCTAGTGTAAATAGCAACCCCCTGTGAAACTGACACCACCACTCACAGAGCATAAAGCGGCGCCATCTTAAAATAGCCAAATGTTATCACTACCATAACGCCATGGGCCAGCATCATATCAAAAATCTTTCTATATCACAAACGGTGCTTTAAATGGAAAAAATAAGTGCAGGTACTCAACAAATTGAGACGTTAGCTAGGGGGTGGGGCTTGGGGCGGGGTTGGGGGCGGGGCTATTGGCAGTCCAAAGGGATACGGCCAGGGGCACACATTTAATGTGATTGAGATTTAATTGGTGTGCAGATGTGCATAATGATGCGAAATCATTTCTGGTATATTTTGATTATTCCATTTCCTTATATGTACAAAAGGGTACATTTATTATTAAAGTGGGCTTCTCATGGTGCAACACCTAGATCACATATGACTCGCACAAGATATTTTCCTTAACATTTTTTGGAAAGGTTTAACTATGGTTAACCCTCTTGTCTCACTGCCACTTAGCAGACATCACCCTGCCCCTCCTAGATGGCACAGCTTTGCCTCAAAACTCCTTGCCTGCTATAAAGTCTGATTCCCTTTTTCTGGAGTCGAGTATTTACATCCTTTGACACACTTACTTTTTAAATCAGAATTTCCTGCTCGCCCTGCCTCCAAGAGTTCATTGCCGCCCCTGTGCCTAGTTAGATAATTACAGGAGGAGGCCGGTGTTCGGCCTGTCACCTCCTGACCTCGACACTTCCTGCCTTTTTAGCCCCTGTCCTGGGGGATCCCTGAAGATTGTGTCCCACACAGCGTGAGTCTGAGAGCAGGTGCTGCGTGTCTTTAAAAGGCACAACAAACACGGCTCTCTAGACAGCGGTGCCACTTAGCAGATTATCTCCTGGTCATCACTGCCTGAAATGTAGATTGCCAGCAGCTGTCTGCAACCAAGGAGTGTGACAGACTCCAAGAGACTATGGGGACCCATTGCCAGCAGTCTTTAGATCTCCAGCTGCAGCACTGTGACTTGTTGAACTTGGTAAGAGTAAAAATGAAAGCTGCTGACATTTTAAATGTTCACGCTAAGGTCGGGGTTGAAGTTTTATTAGATAGCTGCCAAGGTTTCAGATTGCTATGTGTGACATTTTCATAATTTTAGTACAATTTTTGATGTATGTTTCCTCATCTTCATTGCTCGCAAAAAAGTCACTCATATTTGTTGAAATGTCACTCATAATTACACTGCAATTATGAAAATGTCACACATAGCAATCTGAAACCTTGGCAGCTATGTCTGAGTGGACACTGCCTCAGGCATCAGTGTGAGTCTGGACCCTCCCAAACTTCCTGCCAACTCTGGAATGAATGCCTACGGGCTGCGGCTCAATTAGCACATTGAAAGGGGAGATTAGCACTCGATTAGAGTGCTGCAGGAAAACGGACCCACTCGTTGTCAGCTGTATTGCTCTTCCTTTTTTTGTAAATGCCAATATCACTGAGCTTGGCTTAAAGCCCATGAGTACCGGTACTCTCTTTGGACAAAGAGAAGTTCCGGTACTCAAGCGCCGAAAATTTAGAAGTGCCGGTACTCAGTACCGGTGAGTACCGGCCCATTTAAAGCACTGATCACAAAGGAAGGATAACGTCTACAACAACACCGCTTTCATTCCCCCAGACTCTTCAGTCGATAACTCCTTAGTGTGGAGTATCAACCAGCACACACAGCTTCAATGCCCACAAACCAATCATTCATCTGAATGGAACAATCATTATCCACTTCCTGAAAACTCACCCTAAAGTTCAGGGCTTTAAACAGTGTCTGTAATGATCTGAAAGGACGTGGCCCCGCCCCCCATCACCAATTCTCTTTTTTTGCTCATCTCTGTGGAGCCGAACCTGCGACTCTTTGCATGCACACTGCAAGCACTCTGGTCCAAGGGATGTTTTGTAGTGTTTTTTTTGTTTTGTTTTTTTGTTTTTTGTCTTTCGTCTTTGTGCAAGAGCGTTTGTACTCTGCACTGGCCATATGGTTTGCGGGGAAGGGCCTGCTACGCTGGAACAACTGTTGATAGGGCATTTTTCTTATTCTCAGTGGCTTCTTTGAGTTTACTGATTTGACAAAAGGTAGAATTCTTAAGTGTTTGTGTGAAGATTATTTTGCGAACATAAAAATCTAAAGTTGGAGTTAAAATGTCATGCCCTTGTTTTGCAGGTATAGGCAGGGCCACTAAAGTTATGGGATTGTGTGACCACTGTGTTTTTGCATAATTATGGATTCGCCGCATTTGCCACACAGTCCATCTGCTGCTTAATCTGAAGATTTTAACAAAAGCAATTTGTTTCTAACTCAAATGATTCAAAAGTTACTAAAAACACAGAGACTGGTATTACCGTGCAGAGGTCACCTTTCTGTTGCTTATTGCTATATTTGTATGTTAAACGTTACTAACGAGGTGCAACTTATCTCCACACAGTGTTAACAATTTTAATAAAAATGAGAATATAATGAAGTGATGCTATCACAAAATGTGCTGCATTATGCCGCATAAATTCTGTTCTTGCCGGATAATTTGGCTTTCTCCTGCCGCATAATTCCAGTGGCCTTGGGAAGGATAGTAGGAAGAGTTGTATATCTGCGCCGCCTGGATTCCCAGAAGCCTCTCTTCGTGCCGCGGGTCTCTCCCAGAGTTGAGGTTGCACACAACTCTGGCCCCCTGGCTGCAGAAACTGTGTGTGCAATCCAGCGCCTTAAAGAAGAGTCTCTGCCGAGCAGGCACTGATGGTAAATGTGCCAAGACTGGAGAAACATTCTGGCGCTTGGGGGCATGCGTTGACAGGCAGTCGAGTTGGCTTGTGCTGTGGAAGAGCCCATGGCAGTAGGTGGTGCCCCTGAGATCTTTGAGAAGGCTGCCAGCGAGTCTCGAGGAAAGAGTCGAACCCTTCTGAGTGCTGTGGAGAAATACTGCTCCTGATCACTCCTTCAGAACCTGAGGCATTGGGTCATGTTATGAGTTTATGCAGTGCAATGAAGCAGAGCGTAAACAGCACGCTTCAGCGCTGCTTCCAGCTGCCTGCCCAGCCATGGCCGCCTGGAGGCTGGCCCATGCCGGGTAAACACAAACCATAATGTGTAATCCGAGCCAGCAGGTTATGTAATAAGAACCTCAGTAGCTGGCAAAGTGAGAGTACAAGCAGGCTGTTTCCACCGCCAGAACACGCCGGAGGGCAAAAACAACCTTTCCCACACCAGCAGATTCGTTCTTTTTCTCAGTTCATCTGGGCCTGGTGAAGGACACGTGCGCCTTTGCACAGCACGAGCGCCCAGCCGAGTCCCCTCAAGAGGGTTGAATGACTTCAGGCTGTTAATCTGGAGTACTGAAGCCTGCCAGCCACCGCCCTCCTGAAGCCCAGGCGCGTCAAGATGGACGCATCACCCCCTCTGCCACATCTTGCATTCACTGTTCTTCCGCCCCAAGTTTGCCTGGGTTTCATTCAATTTCTTCACTTTGACAATCAGAGTACGGGTGAAAAATCAACCCCCACTGCGACCTTGTTTCATTACCCTCCGGCACTTTTAGCGCCTGCTTGTGACCAGCGTGCTGCTCCATACATCCCATGTTTGTTCATAAGGCTCTCACGGATTTTCACTGAAATCGAGAAGTGTACCTTTCTGTCTTTTCTTAATCAATAATTCTTTTTTAAATTCATTTTTGATGTTGGATACAGGATTAAAGAAATACAAAAGACACTACATTAAGGTACTATACAGAGTTTACGTGTTGCATTAAGAGTACCTTAGTATGAGATACACAGGCTCAGGAGAGCAATAAGTAAAGTGAGCTGCAAAATCAGTGATAAAGTAAAGCATTGGTGACGGCGTGGCGGATGGAGCAAGGTAGCGGTCGCAATCTGCTGAGGCTCCAGCCGGCGCCTGATTTCCTGCCTTAATCCTGATTCCGCATGAGCCGTCGACTCCTGGGAGTGCTGGGGTTTTTGCCGGAGGTGTTGCAGAGCGTTGCTCCTGGTGAGGGCCGGTGCCAACCCCCGATGCCTCGTGTGTGGCTTTTGGCATCTTTCCATGCCTGGGGGGCTAACAGTGGAAAGGAATCCCCCCCCCCCCCTTATTTACCTTCTCCTACAGGGCCCACACGCCTTTCTGAATCGGAGAGGGCAAGAAGGAGACTATTGCTGGTGACCCCTCTCGAGACTACATATTGTACTCCCTACGACTGCCATAGAGTGCCGGGCAGGAGAGACGCAGATGCTCCTGCAGAGGTGCCTACAGAAGTCCTTGAACCGCAATATGGGGGGGGGGGGAAATCAAATGCCTCTGACGGGGACCGGGACAAACCATGGCTCCAACAGACCAATGTACGCCTACCAAGGGTCTCCTTCTGGGACACGTCTATGAACAACCACCGCCTTAAACGGGCGCCTAAACCCCCTGTCTTGTTCTTTCAGTCTCGTACTTGTTGGGAATTCATGTTAGGGCGACAAATTCTTCCGTGTGGGAAGTGTGGGAAAGTGGGATGTTGGTGGGTGTTTGATTTAACTGTTAGAGCAAAATCCCCAAACTAAGCCTATCCGTTTCTGTTACACAGGGCATGCATTTTTTATTCCTACCCAGATATAATATACATGTGTCTCCCAGATCACTAGAGTCATCTAACATTTGGTCCATGAAGACCAAAACAGCTTTATGCCTGGCGGAAGCACTCTGCACTGCCTACGTAGACTCCAGGTAGCCCTCTCAACTGGACGAATAACAGGAGCCAGCAGACCTACTCCTGGTCGACTATGAAAAAGCCTTTGATTCTGTCCACTGACCATTTCTCTTCCAAATACTCAGAAGAATGAACTTCACTCTAGATTTCTCTCCACGATAAAGGCCCTATACGACTGATTTTGCAGCTCACTTTACTTATTGCTCTCCTGAGCCTGTATCTCATACTAAGGTACTCTTAATGCAACACGTAAACTCTGTATAGTACCTTAATGTAGTGTCTTTTGTATTTCTTTAATCCTGTATCAAACCAATCTCATGGTCAGACCCCCTGTGGGAGGGAACTTGGCTAGCACAGGTGACCAGGCCGAAGGGCTTCTGAGGCTGGGATATAATAGGAATCTTAACATTGGGAGATACATGGGACCATGACCACATCTTCTCCTTTGATCATCTCAAGGTGGAATACAACCTCCATAGATCCCAGTTTTTAAAATATCTACAGATATGACATGCCCTCGGGGCCTACCGGGAGGCACTGGAAGGGGATCCCAGACTTCAACCCACTAGAGGCGAAGCGGTTGACAGGCCCACTAGGTCAACAGGAGATTCCTGTCTTTATAAGTCCCTGTTACTCAATGCCCTGGACCCCTTGGTGAACCTCTGTGCAAGCTGGGAGATAGTTGGGGGCGAGCTTAATGATGACTGGCAAAGCCAAAATGGCGACAGGGGTCTTAGTCATACCCGCTAATCTCGGGCTTGTACAGTCTCCCTATTTCCACTGGGTAAATTATGGCCCGGACAGGCTGTGGAAAATGTGGTGAGCGAGAACACCATGCACTACGTGATGCGGGGGACGGGTCATTTTTTCATGTCAAATGGTCATGCCCCATCAATGTGACCGGTTAGACCTAGATTCATGCCCTGATTACCCAACCACTGCAAGCCCCTGTTGAGCTGAATCCTAAGGTGACACCTCTGGCGATCATGGAGGGCTAGACCCTTAAGAACGCTCGCGGGAATTGGTTATCTCATTGCCAAACGAGACATTGCCTGACAATGGCCATCCCTGGACCCTCCTCCGATAGCTCTGTGGCGCAGGGCAATGAACTTTTGCTGCAAAGCTGAGAAAAAAATACATAAATGGCGGGACGCACCACAAAATACCTTAAAATTTGGGGCACATAGTCTACATATTCACCCTAATGTGAAGAATATTGCTGAGCCCTTCCTACACCTTCCTCTACTCTTGATTGCAGGTACAAATAGAATGTATTACTTGATATGATTGTAACGGCTTATGTCACAGGTGGCCATTGCACGACCTTGTTTTGTTGTATTTTACATATATCACAAAATTCAATAAAAAAATATAAAAGGAAAACATTGGGAAAAGAACCGAAAATAAGATATTTGCACATGACAAGTGAAAAGTACAGCCTATTGAACATATACTTTTGTATAGTTGTTTCAGACTTTGTGACATCATTGTTCTTGCCTTGTGTTGTGTAAACCACCTTTACTTGGGAGGGTTAGGAGGCCATGTTGGCAGTCCAGCTTTTGATGGACGTCTTGTGCTTGATTTACCGGTGCTTTGCGATTACCGCTTGTCGGTGGTTAGACTTTTTTTTTAAACCCACAGGGCTGGTCCGCGGTTTAGATTTTAAGTCATCGAGGATGACTGCCACTGGCTGTAGCGTAAAGTTGGGCTCACTTGAGGCTTCATCGCTCATAGGCGGTGGTCCCTCCCCACACTCGACAATGGTCATCAGCAGCATCTGCCTATAGATTACATACATTGAACTTGTTTGGTTCTTTTTGTAGCACAACATGCACTGGTATATTTCATAAGGACCGGTGAAATGTGTTTATTATTTATGTAAATAACATCATAATGACAGCCTCTGCAGAGGTTTTCCATTGCCCATTGTTTATTAAGCAACCACTTCATGAAAGCTAAATAAAAACCGGACCACTGAAATTGCTATCGAGGCCCATTGTTAACTGAACATTGCAGCAGAAGCTTGAAACGCGAGCTTCGCTCTGCCCATTGTTTGTGTAAACAAAACATGAATATTGTAAATGCAGTCAGTGCCCATTGCTAGGTGAACACTGCAGGAGTAGTTTCACAAACCCCCAGGCATGACTATTGTGTACTGCTTAATCAAATGTCTATTTATGAATGTCGAATAGTCTTATTGTAATCATTGTCATTAACTGGCTGTGAGTAGCTTCAACAATCTGATTTGTATAGCCAAAATGTTTTTTAAAAAAAAGAAAAAAGCAAATCATGTTTTACCTGACTAAATACTTTTCTCTTATTCTTCTGCAGACAGTCTAACATTATAGTCAGTATATGCTCACAGATTTTTTTTTATATAACTTTAATTTTGACCGTTTTGTTTTCATGCAAATTGCATTGAAATAAACCTGTGATATAAAAATACATACAGGCAACTGGTTTATTGCTATTTCAGTGACATTTATGACCCTTTCGACCTCGTGGTTTATATTCCCTCTATTGCAATAAAGAGCCACATTACTCAGTCACACGTTGTCCTCCCTCTCTGATCTCCATCATACAGTATTTGTATAAAGAGAGACATTTGCGTTATATTTATTCCATTGATGTCCTCCACACTTCTTGAGGGAATCTGAAGTCCGTACTGGAGCATCAGGGCTGTCACTCGTGGCCCTACAGATTACAGCCCAGAGTTCCACAGCGGCCCTAATACCTTGCATTCCTTGGGGGGGGGGCAGATTCTTCTTTCAGTCTAGTTTGAAACTGCTCAGAAGTGTTTCTAAAGGCTGTTGGCACACACGGGATGTTTGTTACCCAGCCCAGGGGGGTCTCTTAGTAGCGAGCTCTGAAGGATGAAGGGCTGAGTGAAACCAGAAGGACTGAACCTGTGACTTCAGGGTTAAACGCCCATCCTCCTATACCACCACACCTGGTGTGTAGGCCGGGAGAGCCAGTTATTTGTAAATATGGGGCTCAGTTACCACCCCAATAAATAAATACCGTGTACTCTGATGATGGCAGCAGGCCGATTAGAAGAAAAGTTTGGCTTCAAGGAAAGTAAGGAGGTTTATGTTGAGTGGAATAAATTGTTTACTTTTAATTTCTGTAACGCATAAGCCTATAAACTGCTATAGTGGGTGCCCGGTCTCCGCACTGCAGCTCTGCCCCACAGACTACACTGAGCGGCTAGGCCTGGCCACAGAGCATCAGTGGATGCCACAGATGGTCTGCCCAACCAGTATTTCTGCGTGTAAACCAGTTGCAGGAAAGAACTTGGAGATATTAATTTTGAAAGTGCAGTCTCAAGGCCATACCTTCCAGCCATCTCTCCTTTAAAACCAGTGATTATAGAGAGAAAATAGAGTTGGTAATTGTGCAAAGTATCTTAAAATGTAAACTAACTTAACAGTAAGTACTAGCAGCCTTCTGTTTGGTTCTCTCCTGGTAGATTTGCTGAAGACATCTTGGCCTGAGGTCCATAAATAAAGAAGCTGTGGCTCAGATTGGGTGCCAGTGGACCAGGGCGCGGTCATGTCCGATGTCATGGACCCCAACGCGGTGCAGGAGATGGACGAAGAGTGGGAGTTTGAGGCGGCCACGAGCGGTGACACTGGCCTGGATGAGGAGGAAGAGGATGATGGGGAACCCAAGATCTGCCTGGTCTGCGGTGACCGGGCCACGGGCTACCACTTCAATGCAATGACGTGCGAAGGGTGCAAGGGCTTCTTCAGGTACTGGTGACTTCTGACGTGGCCTTCATCCTCCTGCTCTGTTTTCTTCAAGTAGAGGGCACCTCAAGGCACTTTGTGGCTTCCAGAATAGCATGAGATTGCAACAGTGTGACAGCAAACCATTTGTGTCCCTAATATTGCAATTTATGTTCACTATTCTGCCAAAATAATGTTTTAAGCCAGAAAAGTGCCAGTCTTTGCCCTGATACTGCCTTAGAGGCCCCACATGCTGCGACAAAGTTTAGTTTATTAAGTAATTGCTAAGTTACTTAAACCCATTGCAATAAAAGTTACACAGGATATACATACAAGAATACATAATGAGCATAAAATTAACACATTTTAAAATTAAGTCTTTGCATTCCAATTTAAAAGTTTCGAGCTCTAAAAAAGAAGGTGGAAATCAGTGCTTTAGTAAACAAAAACGTTATTAGATGTTATTACGTAGGTTAATGTAAAGCAGTTTGTTTTTAAACTTTGGATTTGGGCGGGTTTACAGCACATGCTGCGACAAGTTTTTTTCAGAATAGCTCCAGTCATTGTGCAAAAATCTAACCTATGTGTGCCCTTATATCATGCTGCTGTTGTCCAGATTAGTGATGCGCCCACCAGTGTCCAGATGAGTGCTGAATACATAATGCTGTGATATAATCTGATGATGTGCCCACGCTACGCCACTCTGATCCAAAGAAGTGCACACAGACAGTGTTGCATAGTAGTGCTCACGTGCCAGGGTGTTGGTGTCTGCAGTAGAGGCTCCCCCGGGAGCCAGGATTTCACCAAAAATGCCATACCAACAACGCCATACCGACGCCAAAATATTGTCTTAGTGAAAAGATGCCAGGCTGCACCGGTGAAATAAAAAGGAGGCTTAAGTGGAGATGGCACAATACAGCACTGCTACAACCTCACCCTGACTGCACCTGCCAGAGCATTGACCACTGGCGCTTCAAGAAAGACTCATTCAAAAGAACAGATGTAAGCATAGCATTCTACACTAAGACCCAACCCAACCCAAAACTCCCCAGAGCACGGACACAATACAAAACACAAAGGGTAAGAATGCAAAAGAAAAACAAATTTATAGGTGAATATATTACACTGTCACAAAATCTTTCACTTGCTTAGGCGGATAATGTTGTCTCGAAGGACCTTTTATTCTCAATTATGTTTCCACTTCTAATATTTTCACTCCCAATCTAGGGCACTTCTTTAAAGTCACACAGAGCAAACGTCCACACACCACATCAACTTTGTTTTTGGGCCCGACCACCAGCTTTTCGTCCATCGGCACAAGTGTACTCCTTCACCCTTATTAAACACACAGGTGCTGAGAATTTGTTTTTGTGAACTAAACTGGATTTCCTAACCCTTATCCAATCTCCCACGGTCACTTTCGTACCATGCTTACTGGCAGAAGAGTACCATTCTTGCAGGCCCATTCTCACGTCTGTCACTTTCGCCCAACTTGTCAATTTTAATGTCCCCATGATCTATCCATCTCTATTCAACGTAGAACATTGAACCCCATCCCTAATCAAAACAGAAGGGGTCCTCCCATTACTCATATGTGACATGGTCCTTGTTGCCCACAGCATGTCCTTCAAGGCTTGCCTCCAACCCTCACACTGACCAAAGCAAGCTGCAGGCCGCCCTTCACAGTCCAGTTTACTTGCTTCACTAGCCTTACTCCAAGGATGATGCAATGAAGGCCTGATATCCTTGATCCCGGCAGACTCCAAAAAACCCTTTTTCGAACAGTCAGCTCAGTGCCATTGTCTCTTTCCAGTTAGTTGGGAAATCCACCCCATCCCCCCTGCTGAATACATCACTGAGGAATGCAATCATGGCATGAGTTCTGACATCCACAAATCTCATTTCGGACATGTAATCAACAAGTACGAGGGCATATATAGGTGCTCCTCTCAAGACACCAAAGGGTCTTGAAATGTCAAAAGCATGTTTGCTCCAAGACAGCATAGTGCCTCTACAGGAGAGAGAGGTGTGGGATGCTTTACTAGGGATATGTTGCTTAAGGTGCAAATGCTGCAGTCTTTTACTTATTTTCCACACCTTGTTGATCCCAGACCACCAAAAATCTCGTCTCACTCCAAGCTTCCTGGCCCTGATGATTGTGTACCCCATGGGCAAGCTCCAGCACCTTACCCTAAAGGATTCCCGGATAACCAACAGTCCGGGGCATCTGAGTAATTCGTTATCACAAGACCACTCCTCAGAAATCTGACCAAATAGTGCAACTTTCGAGCTCAAATTCTTGACTAAGACAATCCTTCCTGCACAAATCTCATCACTTCCTTCTGAATTAAATACCGTCTAAAGGCTCCCTTCATTCTTCCTTTTCCACTTTTGTTCCTGGAGTGCACTGTCTAACATGGACAACACTTGACTCACAACACAGAAAAATTCGAACTCCTCCTCATTTTTGACATCCTAGAATTCCAGACACCGGCATACAACACAAAAAATTAGCAGCAAAATGTTTTGTATGAGGGACATGTCACATCATACTGATTTTGCCACCACCCTGTTCACCGAAGAAGTCCGCCAAGGGCTTGTGGTAAGTACTTAACTTGAACCTACTGTCCCACACCTATGTTCTAAAATGTTGTGTTCCCCATCATAGTGCTAATTGTCTCTTTTCCGATGGTAGACTCCGCCCCTGCAGTATTCTGGAAGTGAATGCAATCATTTCTTCTCTAACATTGCTCCTCATTTGAAGCAACTGCGCATCTAGCCCACGATTACTGGCATCTGTGTAATATTGGTAACCTCTTCTGTGTTGCAAGGTTCAGGAGGATGTGCATCAACAATATCAAGGTTTACACGTGTAAAGTTGGATTGGGAGTCTTCACAACATGCAGATCTCTCATTCTTCTTTATTACTTATGCATGGCAGGAGTCATTTCAGAAAAATATACCACAAACTGAACAGTTTTCAATTAACCCAAGAAATTATCTTAACTGATCCTTCTCCTGTTTAGGAGGCACATCTTCAGTGGCTCTCATGACTTTCAACTTGGGCTCCAATCCCTTCCCTGAAACTTGGTGCCCCAGATAATCCACACCACTCAGAGCAAATCTGCATTTCTCTCCCTCGCAGAGTCATGCCATGCTCCATCAAGACTTTAGCACCCTCTCCATCCTTACATCGTGCTTCTCGACATCTTTTCCATGCACCAAGATGGCATCCTGAAAATACACTACTCCACACGTGTTCCCAAACAAAATCCTGAAAGCTCTCTAACACCAGAGATGCAGATGCCAAATCAAAGAGCATGGACCTCTGTGCACTCTATGGTAACAAATGGGTAAGGTGGTTATATTATTCACTAAGTCCAATTTTGGTGATATGCCTACAACATGTCGAGAAATGTGAAGAACTCTGCATCTTTCAGAGCACATAGCAACTCGGATGTTACATAAGGGTTCACAGTCAGCCTGGAGATTTTGGTTGACCATCCAAGTCGATGCACATAATGAGCAACATGTCTGCCTTGAGTGTCAAAATAAGTGGGGCCAGCCATTCAGAACTTCCAATTGGCGAGATCACCTCAAGTTCACATAACTTCTACAACTCTTTGCGCAATTCCTTTCTCAAACCCAGATATGTTTTCTCACCTTGTGCATCATTAGCACAACACACCTTGTGCACCACTGGCACAGCATTATCCTTTAGTGGAGAAGTGTGGCTCAATGGTTGGAGCGGCAGACCCTGATGCAGAGATCTGGCCTGGGACCAGGGTTCAATTCCCGCCTCGGCGGTTCTTGGACTCAATTTCCTCGGACCTGATAATTCTCGCCTCGGTGCCTATTCTAATCATGGGTCCCACTCTGCAACTCTGGGCAATAGCTTGCTTAATCTCCACAACGGCCCCACCAGCGCTGGGATGCCTGGCTTCACCTTGGGGGTGCCCAGGAGTGGACATTTCACAGGGAATAGCCAGGAAGGGTTCCACAGCGGTATGCGTATAGCGCCAGGATGCCCCAGTTGGGGTGGCAGTGCGCTTTACAAGTACGAATTTACCTTACCTTTTACCTTTAAAATGATTCTGTGTTGAAAGTCAGTTTCCCAATAGTTTCTCTGAAAACCTCCGGGACAACCGTGCCCACTTCGAAGTGCATCTATTCTACTCTTCAGTGTGAGTTACTCTGAGCAACTTGCTTGTAGAAACTACTTGTTTTTGATGAGTGATGTAAAGCACGATGTTCAATTCACCGTTGTCATGACAATCTAACAAGTTTGAACCTTCCTTGGCCTTATACACAACCTTACTGACAACTTTACCATCAAACTCCAACTCTGTGTTAAACTTGTCCTTCACCTTCTCTTTCTGCCATTGGCTAATATTTTGATCCTTGAGTTTCTTAAAGCAGTGGGTGGAAAAATCTCAAATACATTTTCACCAATTGGAGTGAAGGGCGAACCTGAGTCTGCTTTAATTTTCACTTTGTGACTGTTGATAGTTATTTTGCAATATTGCAGTTTCCTCCTCTCCCACATAGTACAGCAATCTCACTAGATATGTCATTGTGCTCTTATTCCACAGGCAATATATAGATAGACTCATCGCTATCAATATCCCCACTCACGCGGCAGTAGTACCACTTTGCACCATAGCAGATTTACACACGCATGTGAAAAGTGCCCTATTTTGCTACAGAGACTAAGCAGGACATTGCATTCAATTTCCTAAGTGTGACCTACTGCTGCATCTAAAACAGATAATGTCCATGTTATCCTTACATTCTTTCTACTGCTCATCAGCATTACTACTTAATTTGTTCCCAAACTGGGCTTCTGTACGTCCTTAACCACGAAACTCAGAGTTTTGATTTCCTTGTGTAGCATAGCCACTGGCCGTGGACATTTCTTGCATGTGGGCCTCTGAATGTTCAATACCACGAGCTGTACTCGGTCAGTTCTAAGTCTGGTCATCAGTAATCTTTCCTGAATTCTTTTGTTATTGTTTTTTTCAATAAGAACTGATAATAGCAGTAATTGCATGTTACAGCAAGTGTTCAGAGTGGAGCTATAAAATCACCAGTAGGTTCTCTTGGTTGTTGGGCCCTTTACAAAAGATGATGCCTTTCTAGCACAACATTCTTCTGTAGACAAAACCTCTTATCCAACGTCTTCAACACTGGCATGCTCATCCACTGCGTGACCACCTTCACTTACATGTCCTTGGACAGGTTGTACAGGTAAAGCCCTCCGGACAGAGAATATGAACCAATAAGGCTTTGTTGCTCTTAGTTGTGTAAATGTCCCCATCAGTGGCTTCAAGGGATGCTTCGACAGCCTCCTTCCATAATGTAGACTCCAGAGTCGCCGTCCCTGGATCAACCCCACCCCCAAAAAGTAATTGCTTGCGTGCAGGAGTATGCTGTCAGGTGTAGTTATTAAGGAACAATTGCCCAATCCCCAGGATAAATGACTGGTAAAAAAAAAAAAAAACCTCACTGGTGCAGAATATTCAAGGGCCAAAACAATGCTGTGGATAGAAATTCTTTCCAACCCACAACACAAAGTGAACTCTGTGGAAGTAGTTAGTTCAATGCGATGAATGGTTACTGCTGAAGCCAAAGTCCAGTTGGTTCAGCACCCCAAGCGCTATGCAATTGTTAAGGCAATGCTAAATTGTGCCCGTCACCATGTAATTTATCATGGGCACTGAGCAATTAATGCGCAGGTATAAAATAGCCCTACAGGCGTTTGACTGGTGTGCCCATCATTGAACCATACAGGGTTTGGCCTCGTATGCACTGAAACTGAATTGAGACTGTCTCGATATCCCAACATGACGTTAGGGAGGTGTGACTGAGTGTTTGAACATTGTTCGTTTTTCATCCAGTAGGGCTTATACCAACTTGTCCTCCAGTTGTTGGCAGTGCATTGGGCTTGTCTGGTTAACGCGCTGTCTGCTGCGTAGACCTTCTCCGATTAGGGTCCGGGTAAAGCTGCGGTTAGGATGGACGGTGAAACAACAAACGGCAGCAGGAGGTGTCTGAGCTCCTCACACTCACTGAAATGAGGGCACGTAATCAGTCTTCATGCCCGCTATTTCAGTATTTTCTTCTGTCTTGGGACCTACAAGTCACAGATCAAAGTTAACAAGACACATAAAAATCAATTTAATCTGTCCAATGGTGCCCCTGCTTCAGCTGGTCTAGGGTGGGCTTGCCTCCCTCCTGGTAAGCATAATATTCTGCAACAGTATGTGCTATGACCCAACACTTAGAAGCTGGACTGACAAGTTCATTTTAGGCTTCCAGGTTCAATAAAGGAAATGTTCAATAGTATGGTTTTATTTTGGTGCAGATTTTAAAGAGGTCACCTTAGGAAAGATAGAATTTGACCACCTATTTAAATGCGGAAAAGTTGGATAAATATCTTACTTGCTGGGACTACAAGTTCCAAACAGCGGGGCTGATTCCAGAGAAAGCCTTGCCCCATCTTGTTCTACGTTAGACCAGTGAGCTGCAGAGGAGTAGTTTGTTTTCACTTCTCCGGTCCATAGCAGGGTGGTAAAGAGACCAGAAGGCATATGTACTGGGAGACCTGTTGATACCGCATCGGCTGAATATGGTCTCTTGCAGGAAGCCAGTGCAGCGATCGAGCTCTTATCCCGCAGAGAGGATCCCTCCAGCCCATGCCGATGAGCAGCAGTTCTTTGACCAAAAAACTCCGGAACTGGGAGAGAACTTAGCGGGGCTCTCCCTTTGGTGTGAAACAAAAAAACCACTGCACTTTGAGTTATTAAGTTGAAGGTATGGTTCCTCCAACTTTCCTTCTCTCCGGGACTCTTTGCAACACGGATGCCAAGGTGTTGTCCTGGGAGAATTGTATGCATCTTGTATGGCATCGGCCTAACATTGTCCCCTCATCTATTGTAAAAAGGCTGAAACAAGGGTGCGGGGGAAATGTAAATAGCCTGAGTGACGAAGAAGAACCTCCGATTCTGGTAGCGCTTCCTAGGATAGGAAAGGACCGAAAGAGCTTTGAGAGACCAGGGAAGGGCTCCAAGCGTAATGGGGACAAAGGTAATTGTGGGGTGATCTTTCTTTTACACTTGTCCTGTTCTCTTCTCGTTAGTATATTCTAGCATATAATTCTAGCATATGGTAATTCAAAAACGCATCTTGTACATATTTGTTAGCAAATTCGGGTTGGCAACTCGGCTCTGCCCGGACTCTTGTTGTCCGTTTTGGTGCAGTGGAAGTTGCACTGCTTACTAGGAGTTTTTTAATGGGTTAAAAACAGTGTAAATGTTTGGTCTCTTCGACCTACTGAGACTCGCTCTTCCATGTCCCACCATATTATCCAAGGTCACACGAGGTGCCTGACCACTGGGCATCAAATGGTTCCAATTCTTTCTTTGGTCTCAGCCAAGTTTATATTACACCGCGTAGGTCGTAAAAACAGCTACAACACAGTCAAAAAAGGAGTACCGGATTGGAGGTTAATAAACGTGCACGTTTGTCATCCATAACAATTCATCTGATGCTCTTTTATTGACTGTGTTGTAATTGTTTTTGACTTGTGCAGTCTTAGAAAAGATGAAGCATTTGAGGGTCAGGGGTCTCCTTGTGGGACCTTGGATAACATGCTAAAAAGAACAACATGGTGGTCCACAGAGGAGCCTGCAGGAGGTAAACCCAAGTGGCCCAAAGGCATTCCGCACCATCACCCAGAAACCAAAGTGCATTGCCGCAGACACCTATTCAGCTACTTTCTGCGCCATGCCTAGGACGGAAGGCCAATTGTAATGGAGTCGGGTCATTGTTATACTTTCATGTTCCATAACTCGGTGGGTTGTACGCGATGAAGTCTTCTTTGAAGAGGCGCATCTTCAGCGCTTTCCTAAATTGGAGCAGGGGTGGGACTGTCCTGAGGGATACAGGGCAGTTGTTCCAGGTCTTGGGTGCTTCTATGAAGAAGGCAGGTTGTCTTGGTTTTTAGGTCTCGCCTACGCAGCGCGCATGCGCTGCATAGGGGGGACCTCTTGTAATCGGTTCGGTTTTGAGGCCAAAAACGTGCACGCATTGCATTGCTTTCAATGGCAACGCGTGCACGTTTGGCGATTCCCTTGCGGGAGCGAGCTTTGAAACCATCTGTTTGTAATTAACTTGCAAACAGATGGTGCTTTTGCTCGCTCCCGCAAGGGAAACGCGCCACTGAAACCCCTTTCAGTGGGGCCCTCAGCGTTGCTTTAACTTGCGGGGCCGCGCTTGTCTCCCTAGCGGTGGCAAAGCCAATAGGGCAGGCTTCAATGTGACAAACAATTGTGCATGCATCACATGTAAACAGCATTTGGGAACGCCTGTGTTTGCAAAGGTGGGCACATTAAAAACAGACTGATTGCCTTTGCCAGTGCTAGTTTTCTCTTGGGCCCCGGTGTTCCTACCCTCGCCCATTCCCTTGCCCAGGAGACCTCTACATACCGTCTTACAGAGGTGCCCGATGCCCCGGATCTTGAAGGAGCCAGTGGGCTGTGCGTTGTCCAGCTTGAGGTAGATGCTGGTCCCGGCCCTCTTGGTGAGGGGCACGCTGTCCCTCAGCGGGCTGCCCACATGCAGGCTCCTCTGGCACGGCATGACCTGGCTGTGGGAAGGGGTCAAACAAAGAAAGGGCTCATGAACCGAGCCGCCTGAGCATACAGTGCCGGGTCACGGAGCAACACCTCAGTACGCCCAACAACGAAAGCAAAACAATAGAGTTAGGTGGGCACTAAAACACCGCTTCGCAATTATGCTACCACTAGAAGTTATGAAACAGTAATATATTCTACCTCCTTCGCCACCCCTTCCCCTATCTATCTTTTTCAAGTCAAGGGCCCTGTGCTGTACGACTAATCTCCTTACTCCAATCAAAGACAGCGCTTCACACATCTCCCTCACCAGTCACCTTCATCTCGGTGTCTTTTCTACCCTTTCGCCAGCCCACCCCCCCCCCCCATCACACTGCCAGAGAGCGCCACAGACTCCGCGGAAGCATAGAAGGCGACGTCACGTCTAGCATTGCTAAACATGGTTCTGTGTTCCTATTCCCGCAGCGCTGGGGGCTGGGTACTAGAGCTGCAGCAGTTTGCCAAGGACCCCGTACCTCCCTTGACTCACACAACACAGCTCACAACAGACAACCTCACCATCTCCCTCTGTAAGAGCATATGTCAGCTCCTAGGAGGCAAGTCCTCCAGCCCTCCCTGTAAGAGCACATCCCAGCCCACAGGACACGAGTGCTCCATTCGCCCCTGTAAGAACATTCCACACAACTCACAGGAGACGAGCGCCATCTCTGTATCGAAGAATACTCCCAGCTCACAGGAGAGGAGCACTTGATACCTGATTGAACAAGCATTTGCAATGCAATAGGTCTCGCAGTTACATGAGTTTAAGCTATTGGCATTGTAAATGACAATGCCTTTTATTTATCTTTTTAAAATAAAAATAAGGCATTGTTATTTTTAACACCAATAGCTCAAACTCGCGTAAATGCGAGACCTATTGCATTGCAAATGCTTGTTTTTCATTTCTGTGTCTCGTCTGATGGTGTCCTGGTTGTGGGCGTGCCGTGCGCCGCTGGAGGTGGTGAACCTGTCAGCCAGATGGGCAGCGGTGCCAGTCCTCACGCTTTGTAGATGATGCAGTTGGTTTTGAAGATGGTGCGGGCAGGCAGTGGAGTTAAAGCAGCATGGGGTCATGGGGTCATGTGGTCTGATTTCTCCAGGCTTTGTGAGACATGCTGCTGCTCGTAGGATGCCCTTAAGGAGGGTGGCTGGTGTGGACTCTGCAGCAGGGCATTGCTACCATCCACATACAAGAGGGCTTAAAAGTTGGTTCTGAAGTTGTTTTCTGGGAGGAATTTCTCACTTTTTAGTGGAGTTTTGGAACCAGACTGTTAGTTTTCTATGCGATGTGTTCTCAAAAGATTCTCTGATTTGCTTAGTTTTATTTTTCTCAGCCCAGGTGCTGTGGATTGAAAGCAGAAACTGCCATAAAGGTTCACTGGTTCACTGCAATAACTTTGTAGAACAAGGATAACAATGACGCATGCAATTTTAAATCATACGTTATTTTCTGAACTACAAACTGACTCACCAGCTTTATCATTTTGTGGATAATAACCATAATTATATTAATGATAATAATCCAGTAGCTACGATGAGTCATCCTACATCTGTACACGCAGTCCATACTCAGAGTTGTAGAGACACACACACACACACACACACATGCCGACACCCACACAGGTACACACTGTCAGATATGCACAGGTGCGCGCACACACGTACACAGCAACACACAAACATATATTCAGACACTAGGACATATTCACTGGGGCACATGCAGAGACACGCGGGCACATGCATGGACAGACACTTGCAATGAAACGCACAGACACTCAAACATACACTACACAAACACACACCCGCACGCACACTCGCAGACATGCTCTTAAGCACACTAAGAGACCCTCACACTAAAACACTGACACCCACACACACTGACAGGCACACACAGGAAATAAATGCATTATAATTGCCTTCACATCAAAGGAAACTGATTATCCATAACCTCCACAGTAGTAAAAATATGCCGATAATCATTGCCCCCGTTATACGGACTATGCTGATAATCATTGCCCCCGTTATACGGACTATGCTGATGATCATTGCCCCCTTTATACGGAATATGCTGATGATCATTGCCACCGTTGTACGGAATATGCTGATAATCATTGCCCCCATTATACAGAATATGCTGATAATTGCCCCCATTATACGGACTATGCTGATAATAATTGCCCCCATTATACAGAATATTCTGATAATCATTGCCCCCGTTATACAGAATATTCTGATAATCATTGCCCCCGTTATACAGAATATACTTGGAATCATTGCCCCATTATACCGAATACGCTGATAATCATTGCCCCTGTTATACGGAATATGCTTGGAATCATTGCCCCCATTATACGGAAAATGCTGATAATCGTTGCCCCTAATGGTGGAAATCTGTCCATAATTATTGCTCCTTATTAAAGGAATTTGCCTATAATCATTGCCCCTAATGCACAGAATATGCTTGTAAGCGGAGGGAATATAGCAGACAGATTTCAGTCGGTTTTGTCCTTAACAAAAAAAGCAGTGCAAAACATTTTTAAAAATGGCCATCACTTAAAACAATTTCTGCAATTGACCGGTCCAGAAGCATTTTGTTTGGTGTGGGTATCCTTACACTGATGACATTATGCCAGTCTTGGGCACGCAAGGGGTTTATTTGTCTTACTCTGTTTTCGCTCCCCCTTCGCCTTGTACCCCAAAAGTACACAAGTTAGGGTCGCATGCAAAGAAGAGAACAGGTGCAAGGCCAGGCCCTGGTGCTTTTGATTTCTTCTGTGACTTTAATACTTGTTGAATCTCAGTGCAGAGAAAAGGAACTTTCTTGGTAGGGTTGTCCCTAGGAGTCTCTGCCCCTATTCTAAACCGAACTTGATCCGCAATCAAGCGGTCATAGTACAGTTTTAAAAAGTGGGCATCCCACCTCTTCCGGGATGCTAAAGTCGAGATGTGGAGCCAGACCTATGGGCCAGTCGTGTTTTATCGCAAGTACTCGGGCATGTTTTTGTTCCAGTGGATTGCCACAACAGATCTTTCCCTCAACGTTCTGTCTTTTCTTTTGGCCAATGAACAGCTTGTATCCTTTCTGCATTTGTGCCAAAAGTGCACCTATGAAAGTTTTATATTTTTGTAACCGTGCTTCTTAACCTTTTGACTTCTATGGACTGGACCCCCCTCTGAATTACTAATGAAAACCGGGGATCTTGGACGAAGCAATTTTTACAATTTGAATCTCAAAACCTATCCAAAAATACAGAAGCAAAAAGTACATCAAACAAATACACAAGCAATAAAATATTAAATTTAATTCGCAAACAATATACAGAAGTTTACATTTTATTTTTTCAAAAAAAGTTGGATCTTTTCAAAATTGTTTGTTTTCTAAAAGATGAAGCAATATGCTAGACTCCACCATAGCGCCGATTTTTATGCTCCTTATGCATGCTTTTCTTTTATCAGCACATACCAGTGCTACAGTTGAGGCCACCAGTTGTCCATGCCAGGTTCTGTTTGCTTTACTTGTGTTGCTCAATTGAATCAAGCTAAAGATACTAACTTCATTTTTAGCCTACAATTTAAAATTCCTTCAAATTTACAAGGCGCTTTAAATTTGTAAATGTTGCTTTTTCTGTATGTCTACTAAATTAATCTGCTAATATTAATTATATAAACTGTTCAGACCCCCTGAATAGGCGTCGTGGACCCCAAGTTAAGAGCCTCAGTTTACTAGCATCAAAAAGGCTTTTCTTTGCTCTCCTGCAATCTGTCAAACCAGTTTGATTGTACATTTTTATTAAACTTGCCAGCTGTTTTTGAGAGTTCCAACCCCACCTTTTACATAATATAATTCAAAACAAGCTATATAGGAGTCTGAGTCGAAGATATCAAAGCTTGCCATAGTCACCAGATCAGATATATTATTACTCATTATATGGATAATTTGGCCTTCTCGCTCATGGTTCTGTTTTATCCAAGCTGGACTATTACTACTGGTAAATGTCCCTGGGTGTTTAGCCTGTTGCACACAGGATGCGAGTGGTAAGGGATTTTGATAATTATGATTTACCCGCTTTGAGGAATACGCCCATATTCATTGTTCCCACCAGAGGCAATGTGCTAATCTACATTGTTCGTTCTGAAGGAAATATGCCTCTATTCCCAATAGAAGGAATATGTCCATCATTGCCCCTAATAAAGGGAATGTCAGTAATATTTGACCCTAATAGAGGATAGGTCCATATTCATTGCCCTTAATAAAGACGATAGGTCCATATTCAATGCCCTTAATAAAGACGATAGGTCCATCTTCATTGCCCCTAATAAAGACGATAGGTCCATCTTCATTGCCCCTAATAAAGACGATATGTCCATATTCATTGCCCCTAATAAAGACGATATGTCCATATTCATTGCCCTTAATAAAGACGATATGTCCATATTCATTGCCCTTAATAAAGACGATAGGTCCATATTCATTGCCCTTAATAAAGACGATAGGTCCATATTCATTGCCCCTAATAAAGACGATATGTCCATATTCATTGCTCCTAACAGAGGGAATAAGCCCATAATCATTACCACTAATAGAGGGACTATGCCAGTATGCATTGCTTCTAATGGAAACCACAATTGGAGAAACATTCCCTCCAGTAAGGAAATACGCCATATTAAATATGCCTAATAGAGGGAATTTGTCAGGAGTCATTGACCCTAAAATAGGGAATATGCCAGTATTCATTGCTCCTAATAGTGATCGCTGGTATAGTCCCTCTATGAAGGACACTGAAACCGACATATTTCATCTGTCCCGATGCTGCCACTGTATTCCATGGCAAGCTGTGGCCAGTAGGGATGGAAAGTATAAAACTGTCGAATGGTAAATTGTACACTACAGTCTTAATCCTTAATTGATATTAGTCTATGCTTAAAACTTAATGAGGTTCCCGGTCATTATGTCATAGGTTTAATGAACCTCTTTTGTGGTCAGAAGAGAAACCATACAAAAAAGTAGGCCTAAACAGCTGTGGCTTTATTATGGATAAACCACTTCAGATATCACTTTAAGCAATTAGTCTGAAGATTAAGCGGGCATGCGCAGTAAGCCCGCTTAGGTGGTGGCACCTCTGCCTAGCCAGATAGCTAGGACAGGAGGAGCTGTGGGAGAGGCTGCGCTCCACCCGCCCTGTCAGTCTTCTGTCATTGGCTGCGAGCGGCTGGTGGGCGGTGCTCTCAGTGCGCGTCTGTCCCTCTCTAGCTCACGTCTGTGCTCTTGGGCATCCTGGAGACGGTTCTAATAGAGGTCTGGATTTAGGAGGGTTGTCCTGGAAAGAAGTGCAGGGTGCCAAAGCCTAGGGTGTATTTGATAATCACCCACACATCACACACAACCTGGCTTTCCACTCCTGAGGCGCAGTGCTTGACTTGAGCTGAGATGGTGGTTGTAGGTGGGGCCCACCGGCACCTGTGTTTGGGGACCAACACGTATATTATTTATCCTCATCAGACTTTGACCCAGAGCAAGAGCGAGAACGCACAAAATGGAAAAAGGAGGAAGAGGCAGAAAAATGGACACAAAGAAGGAAAGCAGAGATGAGAAAGAACCTCCAAGAGTGAGAAAGGGCCCGGGAGTGTCTGGTGGCGGGTCACTGAGGCACGGGGTGGAATCAAGTGTACAAAGGCATGATATTTGGTCGCGTCAGGGAGAGATCTAGCGAGAGAGAGATATAGAGCGCGAGCGAGAGAGCGATAGAGATATGAGATCTATATAGATATATATTGATATATATAGAGAGAGAAAGAGATAGATATAGAGATATATAGATCTAGATATAGATATTTATAGAGAGAGATTGAGGGAGAGAGGTTGGTTGCTGCCAGCGCATTGTGGTGATGTTCCCTACCAGGTGCCTTTGGCATAGGTTTGCACTCGTTACCCCTCTTTACCATTTTATTTGTATGGGGGTTCAGGTTTAAATGTAATGTAAATAAAAGATGAGTCACTGCTGTGTACCAGGAGTGCGTTTTCCCCACACGTGCGTTTTTCCTCCAGTGCAGTCCACGCGACACATCACGCGCTGCACTCACTTGAGAACAGAATACCATGCAGGAGAGCTGCTGGTTAATACATGAATACAGTGACCCTTTAGGCATTACTCATACCAAGTACTTAGAAAACAGAAACAGTAGAAAATGTCCTAAAAGATAGAAAACCGCTTTTAAACCTAAAACAATCTCCTGTACTTTGGAGGTTCCGCCATTAGTGCCTGGATGTGACCAGTGGAGTGTCCTGTCTCCAGGCACCTTCATAACGTGAGTGAGGGGGTGAACACCCCTTCTGCAGCAATACCTTTGCAGCATTGTGCATTTACTGACTGTGCTGCAACTGCAAAACATTCATTGATAAAGCCAAGAGATTTGACTTCTGTAGCGCATGTACAGGCTGACACTGTCCACACACTCACTGACATGCATGAGGCATGAATTCACATATGCAAACAGAGCAACATACCTACAAACATCATGCACACAGACCAACATATCTATAGCCACCCACACACACTGGCAACCAGGCACCCATGTAGCAGACATACAACGGGCCGCATGATACAAGGTCACCCATACACACAGACCTTGAGACGTGTCTTATGTTACATGTCTGTATATAGCATCATGCTGCTTGAAGGCGATCTCGGAGTGCTAGACGTGGCAGCAGAGCAGAAAGGAGGGAGCAAGAGAGGAAACTAGCAAGGAGCCTTGTGAATACAATGGTCTCCACAAAATAGAGCAGTGGAGGGCAGTGAACCTTAGGGGTCTGGTGATGAAGGAGGAAGTAGAAACGGAAGTGAGGAGGCAGGAGCGAAAAGGAAGGAGCTTGATTTTATTTCCATCATGGCGGATGGAGGTGACACTGGCCTCACATTTTCAGACCAACAACGAAGAACGGATTCTCAGCCTGGAGCGGGAGAAAGTGAGGAAGAGGGGCATATTTAAAATAATTTTGAATTTGCTGACGAGTTAGGATTGGTCATTGGCTCTTATTTGCAATACATGTATCTGTCCACATTATAGTGGGAATGGCATACTCTCAATGTATTAGAAATAAAAGTGCTTCAGTGCTTTGTCAAACTTAGTAAGCGCTATATAAACCTACAATACAGTACAATAACATGGTACATGGGCATGCAACAAGTGCACAGCCGCATTATAGCCAAGTAGCCAGAACACAGTGCACAGTTAATTGGAAAAAGGTTAATAATTAAGAAAGTGCAGACACCCACAGAGAAGTCACAGCAGAGAGCAAGAAAAGTGCAGTCACCCATACATCCGCGGTCTCCGGATATAGCGATGGAGGCACGGAAACCCAAAAAGGATCACATGAGAGCAGGTGAGGCAGAGGCACCCACGAGAATCTGAAGGGAGAGTAAAAGGAGCAGCGAACAGGCAACTACAGTAGGTTCTGACCCCTTGAATATATCCTCTGTGTGGTATATGCAAGCCCTCCTTCTGCCTTTGAACCCTCCGAAGAATTCTGGATCTCATGAGCCCCCCACACACACACCTCTATTACCCATGTGCTGTGAAAACACGCTCTTGTACCGCACACTCACTCGGATACACATCAGAAAGCTTTGTCCCCTGTGCTGTTTCTTCCCTGAAGGCATGTGCTCAAACCTCTGCCACTCATGTACCATGAAAACACTGTCCATCAACCTCGCACTTCTGACACTTGACTGTCCTACACTCTTTCTTTCTAGGGGCCATACATATGCCCTCCTGCTACGAAAGAGCCATGGAAACATTCTCTTGCCACCCACGTGCTACACTCGCACTCTTCTGACACCTTACACTGTACACTTTTCTTCTTAGGAGCCGTGAACATACGCTCCTGCTTCTCACGTCTTCTCTCTTCTCAGAGGCCTGCTTCCGCTGCATCTGTAGCTGTTGAATAAGGCAGGCTGCTGCTTCAACTAGAAAATACAGCATAATCAGGGTTCATTGGGCCCCTGTGCCACTACACCTGATGCACTAATGGAAGATACACCCCAGCCTGTGCCTTGCTTCCATGCTGTACTGGAGGAGCCTTAAGCTACTATTTTTTTTAGATTGGCAATAGGGAACTGTTTTGTTGATGTTGCTGCTGACCTGGGCGCCTTGCGCTGAAATACTGTTGCAGTCGTGGGCACATTAAAAAAAAGTGTGAATGATCAAGCGATCAGTGTGTGTCAGCCGGTCTTCTGTTTGTTTTGGTTTCCACAGTGGATTCACATGCTGGTCCCGAAGCTTACTTGAAGAGCAGCTGGACTCCTCCTCCAGCCCGCCCCTCTCCTGATGATCAAAAAACTGGTGCCACCCACTTTGACTGTTCCTATTGGCCTGTCCCGGCCATTTAAATGAATGGACATCAGTAAACTTCTCCAAGTGCCGTTGAACAAGCACCTGAAAGCACCCCTAAGTATGCCTTTGTAATTCATACACACCTCCACTATGAAGTCATTGCTGTAGCTTGTGCATTCAGGGTGAAGAAAACCTCGCCCAGCACGCCATGTCCAATTCTGACTCTTCGCACCCAATGAAAAAAAACAATTTTCAGCCCATTTTACTGCAGAGCAGCAGTTAGCCATTTATTTTAGCTGCTCTGCTTTTCTTTTCCTCTTGTTGCCTCTCCCCTCAGGGCGTAGGGCGATCCGCATTTCGTCCATTAACACCAGCTGCCTCTGCTTTGCCAATGTCTTTTAGTCATGTTGTACAGCAGCGTGGCTGCTGTTCGGCATGCCTAAAAGTTAGTGGTGTGTCATAGAGGAGAGTAAAGTAGCGTAGAATGGAGTGGAGTAGAGCAGTGTAGAGTGGCATTGAAGAGAGTGGAATGACAGGCGGAGTGGCGTAGAGTGGCATTCTGTGTAGTGGGGTAGCGTAGGGTAGTACAGTTGTGGGTGTAAGTAGCTAAAGCATCAATAGAGACGGCTGTTGGGTGAAAGCAACATAAATACGCTGTATGCCTGTGTTAAAAGTAGGAAAGCACATTGCACGTCCAGGATTATTACTTAAATGCCTATAAATAACAACAAGCATTGGCATAGCCAATAGGTCTCGCTTTTGGGACCTTATAAGTATTTAGTTATGCAGCACAATATCCTTGGTGCAATAACATCAACTGTTGCATGGCTAAAAACTTATAAGGTTCCAAAGGCTGAGACCTATTGGCTACGCCAATGCTTGTTTTAATTGTTTGAGAGAATATTTGTGCTGGTCATGTTTATGTGTGTGTTCGTTTTTTATTTTGCCTAACAGTCTTTTTGCAGTAATTTAAACTTCAGCGGGGGGCGGCTCAGGCCCGAGGTACATCTTTTAAGAGTCTTAGCGGGATTGGATCCTGGGCCGGCCATTGTGTCAAGGATCACACGGCTCGACTTAAGTCCGCCGTACAAAAGTAGTGATAAGGAGGTGAACTCGGAGCTGACTGGCGAGATTACAGGCCCTGGAGACGGCGGTATCAGCAGCAAAGCCTCCGCGGGGTCCCAGTCACAGAGAGGGGCTGATCAGACAGCTAAGGTTCAAGAAAGGGAGGCCCATGGAATGGAATGTGAGAGCAGCGCCGAGGAGACGGAGAGCAGAGCGGTGTGTGCTGAAGAACACAAGCAGAGCAGAGTGTGCCCCCGAGCTAGACGGTTCTGAGACAGTGACCGGCATGGCACTGAGGCCTGGAAAGTAACTTCAGTAACGGAGCAGAGAGGCGGAGAAAGCGTGACGTAGACTCGTGGAAGAGAGAGCGGAGGCCCCTTCTAACGCTAACGTGACAGCAAAGAGAGGGGGGCTGCCGCGTGTCACTGAAGGAGGGGCCACCTCCTGAGTAGGATTAAACTATGTACACTGTGCATGGGGGGAGGGAGTGGGAGAAGGGAGGGGTGTGTGAGAGCAGAGAGAAACCATTAACAGCGCGGCGCTCGTAAAAGGGCGCTGTGCTGATTATGTTACAACAAGCCAGGACTATTGTCTTTGTCAATGGCTGTTAGATGCATAAGATAAAAAAACAAGCCAGCGAAGGTCTGGTGTAACAAGCACGGAGGAGCGGGGGCGAGCGAGCGCGGCAGCCTGCAAAGCAGTCCCAAAACGCTCGTGCGTCGTGGCTGGCCTTTGGATGAGTACGCGCGGCAGACATGTGTTTCCACTTATCGCGCCGCGTCTGGGCACGATAATTGGAAGCACATGTTTGCCGCTGTACCTATCTCAAAAAGGCCAGCCACGACGCACGAGCGTTTCTTGGACTGCTTTGAAAACTCACTTACAATAAGTCTTCGCCTCTAAGCAGCGCTTGCGCGCTACTCGAGGCTCGACCTAAAAATTGCCTGTTGGAAAAAGACAAGGAAGAACACATGTACTTGAACCATACTCCAAGGGAAAAGGTAACACAAGAATGGAAGGGACACGGGAGCTAAGCAATCGAAAGACTGCAAGTGAGTGACAACAAAAACAACGAATGGTATGCGGTGGGCAGGAATAGGCCCACTGAATTGTAAACACTGCGTCTTGCAGCAAAGCGCATGCTTGCACTGTGTAGGCGAGACCTAAAAACGGACTGACCCCAGTCAGTCCCTCAAGAATTTCCAGTTACTTTTGTCAAACAGTAGACAGCAAATTAGAATTGGCTCATTCTTGTCAACAGTGAAAAAGATCTTGTACGGATTATCACAGGGATCCCGTCATCCTGCCTTATAACTATGTAGATGAGAACACTGGCCCCAACGGGGAGGGTGGGGATTGCACCTAAGACTAACCAAATGTTATGTCAGAACCACCTTTAATTCTAGATGTACGGTGACGCTTTCTGGCTCCATAGCCTCATCGGCAACGTTAAAGAAAACAAAAACATCACTATGTGCCCGAAACACTTGGTGGCGTAGCAAGGGTGCCATGGGCCCTAATGCAAGAAAGGAAATGAGGCCCTTTGGCCACTTATTATGTAATCAAATACAGCAATACCCATTGTTCAGTGGGCCTCTCAGAACCCAGGGACCTGGTACCACTGCACCTGATGCACCTTTGGTAGCTATGCACGTGGAAACACTGCTATCTTTGTCTGAATGGCTGTAAGAGTAAATCTTAGAGTGAGGGACACCTAAGTTCACAGCCTGCCGTTCGTCTGGCCAAATATACAAAAATCCTAAATAGCTCCTACTTGTAGCAAAGAGCTTAGCAGTATTGTTTGAAAATAAAAAAAAATTGATTAGCAACTCAGCAAAATAGCAACTTCCATGTTGCACAAAAGGATCCTGTAGCTGATTCAAATGTCCTGCAATTAAAGCCCACAAACATACTTGGCAATAAACAGCCAATCTCGGATCCGCAAGCTGTAGCAGATGCGTTTGCGGATCATTTAGAAGCGGTCTATACCTCCTCGACTACCGCCACGGCGGAAGACTCCCGACAATTGCTAGTCGATATTCAATTGCCTACCCTGTCCACGGAAGACAGAGCGGCATTAGAAGAGGATCTCTCGGATGATGAGATCCGCTTGGCAATCAATAGTATCCAGTCGGGAAAGGCGACGGGACCCAATGGGGTCCCTATTGAATTCCTTAAAACAACGGCCTCGTAAGTCGCACCTCACCTGCGGGACATGTATAATGAGTTACAAAAAAGGACTCCTACCGGAGGACCAAAGGCTGGCCTCCATTGTGGTTATTCGTAAGCCAGGGAAGCCCGCGGAAAGCTGCGGATCCTACAGGCCGATATCGCTCATAAACGTAGAAGTGAAAATCCTTGCAAAACTCCTGGCGTCTCTCCTGATCTCAAGGATCCCGTCATTGGTTCATCCAGATCAGTCGGGCTTCGTGCCGGGCCGAAATACTGCATTAAATATCCGTCGCCTCCACAATGTCCTTGGCCGCAAACAATTTATAGAAGACGCAGTGGTATTATCACTGGACGCCAAAATGGCGTTTGACTCCATTGAATGGCCATATCTCTTTGAGGTGCTTCGGCGCCTTTGGTTTGGCCCGAAATTTATGAACTCGGTCAAGTTGCTCTATACCGACCTAAAGAGCCAGGTCGGGGTCAACAACCGTCTGTCAAGCACATTCTCCTTGAAGAGAGGCACCAGACAGGGATGCCCCCTGTCTCCCCTGATTTTCTCACTAATTTTAGAACCGCTGGCCTCGTGGGTGAGGAGGGATCCACTGGTTAGAGGGCTGAAGTGGGCAGAAGGACAAGAAGACAGAATATCTCTTTACGCAGATGATATCCTGCTGTATCTAGCGTCCCCTTATAGATCGGTGCACAGAATCCTAAATATTTTTACAAACTTTGGAAAATGCTCCGGCTATTCGATAAACTGGACTAAATCGGTGATTTTTGCAATTCAGGGTTCGATACCAAAACTCCCTACTGGGTGTGAGGTTGAAATAGCGGCCGTAGGATTCCGGTACCTGGGAGTTTATATAACTCCGGACCCCCAGACCTTTTACAACCATAATCTGGCCGTCCCGCTGGAGAGACTTCGTAGCGATGTTAAACATTGGAGGTCACTTCCCCTCTCCTTACTGGGTCGAGCTGCCCTTTTCAAGATGCTGGCGCTTCCCCGGTTCTTATATCTCCTTCAAAATTGTCCACATAAGGTCCCCGACCCCTACTTTAGGAACGTAGAAAGTGAGGTTAGAACTCTGCTTTGGGATGGGAGAGCGCCCCGTATAGCATTACATAAACTGACCAAGGGTTGGTATGATGGAGGTATCGCACTCCCCGATATGCGACTATACTACTGGGCCTCACAATTAATAGTGGTGAATCATTGGATATACCGCTCACCGATGGACTCAGCATATCTGTTGGATCAATATCAAATGGGCAGGGAGGGCTACTTGGGAGCCCTCTACTCGAAAGTCTGGAAAGATCGATATCTGGGCCTAATAGCCCATACAGTAGAAATATGGCGTCAGGCAAATAGACATCTAAGATGGTCGGACCGGCTGACTCAAGCAACTCCACTATGGTCCACCCAACAGCTGGGATCACTGTCACCAACCGGGATTTGATAAGTGGGACACCATAGGTATCTCGACAATAGGCCACTGCGGTCAAGAGGCAACCTTTTACCACATTATTTGGGAATGTTCCCGCATACAAATTCTATGGGAGAAAGCCACAAGACGCATGCAGAGGGCATTAAGTAAAGAGATTAGCCTTACGCCACAAGTGGGGCTTCTTAATATATGGGAGGCCACGGATCTAACGGAGGTGGAACAACAAATGACTACACTAGGATATACACATTAGTAAAACGGGCAATTGCAATGAAGTGGGGAGTGGGGGAGGAATCATCGTCAAAGCTGGGCGAAGGAATTAGACAAATGTATGATAGCGGAAAAAGAAGTGTTCAAATCCAGGGGTTGTCCTAAGAAGTGGGATAAAAAAATGGGGCAAATGGAACACGTATCGAGGGGAGCTGTGTACATCGCCCACTACGGATATGGAAATGAGGCAACATAAGAGAGATGAGACAGGAGCAAAAGGCTGATTTATGGATGATTCCTTTGAATATGTGAATGTGGTAAATGTGGTGAAATGCTTGCAACTATTTGATATGTGATGTACATGTTTTATATTTCAAACCAATAAAAATCTTTAAAAAAAAAAAAAGCCCACAAACATGATATATGTGCCATGGCAGAGGAAATTTGTGGTCTAATAGCATGTTTTTTGGAGCAAATGTATTAAAAACAGACATTAATGTATTACTACAGTGCAAAGGTCACATTGACCTTTATTACCACACTACAGCAACATTGGCATGAGAAAAATACTTTCTACTGCCTTACAGATTGTGTGTTACAAATGCTTTACAAAAGGAAACAACTTTGTCACAAGGTCGCTTCAGTGTGATTTAATCTTACTGCACAATGTAATCATTTGTATACTGGTTTTGGTAAAATATATTTTGTTGATACAAGTAAGCAGGAAGAAATACCATGGCAGAGAAACATATACATAGATGTGCAGAGAATAACATTACATTTATTGCCAATGTTATGGGAGGGGCATTGAAACTCACTCAAAGCTTCGCCTCTTGTGATTCATGGCCCCTCCCAATGCTTAAGGTAATAATTAGCATATTACACTCTACATATCTGCATAAATATTATAAATATAGTGTCTGTCTCCTCTGTGTAGCTATGGTGCGGCTGCACTTTCTATTTAAAAGGCATTTTTTTTATTTGCTGTAACTTTAGCCCCCATGGACAGATCTGCACCAAATTTGGCATTCACTTAGCGCACTTAGCTAAGGTCTGGCACTCTAAATTTCAGTTCTTTGTGGGGACAAAAGCTGCAAGGGGTCAAAAAGATGTGTTTTCCAATTTTAGCTCCCATGGGAAATTTTGCTTACACCTACACCCAAAATCGCCGAACGGACTTACAATAAACTGGGCCTGAAATAAGAAGTTATTGAGAAAGTGTGCTTCTCCTGGGTTGGTGTAAATCCATCCAGTATTTTTTGACTTATTAGCGTTTATTAAAAGGCGCAGGTGGGCTTTAATGAGCTAACACTCTTGTACATCTTGCCCGTTGTAATCGGCAGGCCGGCCAAAATTAATAAAGCCCTCCGTGATAAAGCTCTGTAGAATGGTTTGGGGGCTGCTATCATGATGCCGAAATCCATATTTCACAGGGAACTGTAAAATATTTTCCTTATTTCATGGTTCACTTTGGAATATGTAATTTTTTTTTACCACTGCATTTTGTGCAGTGAAAGCACAAAAACATGTAATATATATTTATGCCATGCATTTAAATATAATTTTGCACCCATTAAAAGATTAGCTATAGCAACTGTACTAATAAACACACATTCACAAATGTATTACTACGGTGCAAACTTCAAATTCAAGTTTAATTATTGATTGCCTCACATACTTCATGTAACAGTTAATTTGCACAAAAACAACTCTGCGAATAGTCAAGAGGGTCAATAATGGGATTTAAGTTACTGCACAAAATTAACCCTTTACATCCTGGTTTTGGTTAAATATATTTTGTTAAAACAAATGCACATGAAATAATGGAATGGCATAAACCTTTTATGCAGATATACAGAGCCTAATATGCTATTTCTTACAATTGTTCAAGGAGGGAAGGGATCATGACACACATGAGGCTTCACCTTTCATGGGCTATGGCTAGTGGACCCTGTTTTCAGTGTTTGTTTAGCAAATTCCTGAGTGATTTTTCAGTGTTTTCAGAACTTCTGAAAATCTGTGATGAGCAGTGTTTATTCATTTTGACGTCCTAATGATTGGTCACTGATGTTTTTTTTTTTCCCAGTGTTTACAAAAGTCAGTGCAGAAGCCTTCTCCGACAGATTCTGCCTTTCCTGGGCATTTACTATCATCATCAAATACTTTGGATGTCAGTCACATGGAAGAGTTGCTTATCACCACTATACCAGGGATAGCATTCTTTCTTTAAATGTTGTCAAGAATGGCCAGAAAATATCATGTACTCTCTACTGTTGGGCTAGGGATGGCTAGAATCATGTTGCTAACAAAACTCACAATGTTATGGAAGGAC
The DNA here is from genome assembly GCA_963921515.1 of Calotriton arnoldi. NCBI lineage: Eukaryota > Metazoa > Chordata > Amphibia > Caudata > Salamandridae > Calotriton > Calotriton arnoldi. The sequence goes on along the minus strand of CAWUFW010002697.1, from coordinate 225,283 downwards.
CCATGATTCATTCCCCCCACTCGCATTAGTCATATAAGAACCCCCACAAACACCTTCAACAGTTTCAGGATTCCTTCTCTCTAAGGTCAGTCTGTCTGTCTCTCTCTCGCGCGCGCATAGGTCAGTCTATCTCATTAGGGACAGTATTTCTCTCTCTCAGGTCAGTCTGCCTCAAACCAGTATTTCTGTCCCTCTCAGTCCAGTTGATCTCTCGCTCTCTTTATCTCTCTCTCTTGCTTGGGCAGTTTGTCAGGTTCTCTCTCGCTCTCTCTCCCCACCACCCCTGCCAAAATACTTTAGTGTGGCACCTCAGGAGTTGAGGTGGAAACCATTTTTATCCTGCTTACTGACTGTCCTGTTCATCATCGCCACAACAGTATCTTCGCCACGCAAATATTTTGAAATTAGTGGCTCTCGGAGTAAATATACTTCTTAGCAACAGGGTTTATTGTGGTGGACTTTCATAATACAGTGCAACTCCCCGATTTATGATATGTATATAAATTTGCATCCAAAACTACCATTACAATCCTAACTCCATGCCACTGGCCTGTGGATGCCTTTGTAACCTATTGCTAGTCTTATCCATCAAGTGAAACAAAGTTTTGGGTCCATGATTCCAAGAGAGTATCCTGGGACAGCACATTTTCAAACCACACTATGACATGGTCAGCGTGCAGCAGTGACCTTCTGTATGGAATCCAGTATTTGGTTGAGGGGGTGTAAACCCTGCTCAAGCAAAAACCACAATCCTTGTCGGGGTGAACCACAAAGCCACTACATTAACCTGTTCTTAACCCTCTGATAGCTTGGCACAAAAGCAGTCCGGCTTAACTTCGAAGCAATGTGTAAGATATTTATGCATTCCTCAACCAATAATAAAGTGAAAACACAACACAAAAAAATCCCACACCCATTTAGAAAAAGAGTAAAATATAAAAAACAATTTGATACCAGAACAAAAATCCAATCAGTAAAACCGGAGTTATAATTTTTTAATGTTAGTGGATAAAAGCTCCAACCGTGGGCATCTAGTCGCTCTAGACTGGGGCAAAGTCGAAAGTTACGGCCAACTGCGATGGAACGCGGTTCGGATACATGAAGTGGATTGTACCCTATTTCAGCTTACCTTCGGACATCGAAGAAATTTCAGAGCAAAATGTCTGAGAAAAGTTCAGCAAGGCAGCCAGCGGTATCTGAGGAAGAGGCGTCATCGGGGAGCCATTGGACAAATTTGCGGTGAAGATTTATACGTTTGGACTTTATCACTTTTTTGGAAGTTGAAAATATCCAGCTGGGCAAAGATTCAGGCTTTAGCCGACCAGGGCTCCCTTCCAAAAAGGTTCAGCTGAACAGGATTTGCTGCTGAGGATAAGAGCGTAGCAGGAGCTCCCGCAAAGGCAGGCTGTCCGGCAATGTACCTTGGGCAGATCGGCGAGCAGGTAGGTCCCGTTCTTCTGTCAGTCCTCAGGCCACTTTTTAGTGGGAAATTTTCAAAGTCCCAGGTTTTGGTGTTTTGGCTGTTTGGCACATTTATCACCACTTACAAGGACCATTACTGCATGGGCACCACTTGGAGGGTAGGACTCACATCAGGCAGGATCAGTGCTTAATTTGTAAAATATTAAGTGCCAGGGCTCTGACCAGGAGGCCACTGCAGCTTGCACCACCCATCGCCCTTGTCATCGCTGCCAAAACAACTACTAACCATCTCTCTTGCATGTAAATGCAACAGTTCAGATTATTCCAGGTCCCCAAAGCTAAAGGAATGGCTGGGAAGGTTGGTATTAGCATTATTTTAATGTATATTGTAGTCCTAAACTACCGTTCTGCTCATCTCTAAGTTAGATGAGCAGCGCCACCATGTGGTAGACTGTTCTAAGTATGGTGTTGACAATTCGGTGCCGAGCACCGGAAATCAATTAAGTGCCGGTGCCGAGCACCGGCTCAAATTAAGCACTGGGCAGGGTCCAGGTGCAGGGTTCAAGTTGTTGGAGTGTGTGTCCCCGTAGCTCAGAACAGGAGGCCAGCCAACTAGTCCTTGAAGTCACTCTGGTAGTCTTGGGTTTAAGCAGCAAGGCAGGCTTCAAGCATCAGGCCAGTCTTTTGAAGGTACAAGGCAGTCCTCTGCTAGAAGCAGGGCAGTCCGCTGATGTATGAAGCAGGCCTCAAGGTGCAGGGCAGTCCTCTGGTAGCAGCATGGCAGTCCTCTGAGGTACAAAGCTGGCCTTAAGCAGCAGGGCAGTCTTCTGAAGAAGATATTCCTTCCAAGTGTCCTCCATAGGTCCAGAAGTGTACTGAAAAGTTGGTCTGAGGGTCCAATATGTATACCTGCTGTCAGCCTTTAAAGAGGGAGAACCGCCTAGACTTCCCCCTACATTTAGTTCTAGAATTTCCTTCCTCTCCTGCCCAGGCTCCAAGAGGTCTAGGGTGATAAGAGTGGTGTCAAGTTATTTTTGAGCGTGCTGGAGGCAGCTCATTTGAAATGTAAGTGGGGCAGGAAACTGCTCCACCCTGCCCAGCCTGCCAACATCTAGCCTCCCTTTTGTCTCACTGTTTGGGAGGAAATCACAAGGCCAACTGCCACTCTATTTACAGTCATTTGACCTATAACACAGGCTGCAGGCACCAAATGGTTAGGACAAGAAATTGCAAACTTTCTAAAAGTGGCATTTTCTGAATTGGGACTTAAAATCCAACTTTACACTTGCAGAGGATTTTAAAATACAATTCTTTGGAGATCAAACATGACATTCAATCAATCAGGGGTTTGTTAGAGCGCGACTACTCACCCGTAAGGGTCTCAAGGCGCTAGGGGTGGGGGGGTGGGTGCAGGTTCCATCCATCAAGGAGGGGGTCTGTCGAAGAGCCAGGTTTTGAGGTTTCTTGCGAAGATGGGGAGCGATGTTTGTCTGAGGTGGAGCGGAAGGGCGTTCCATGCTTTGGCCGCGAGGAAGGAGAAGGAGCGGCCTCCCGATCTGGTCTTTCTGGTGCGGGGGACCACGGCTTAGGAGAGCTGGGCTGATCGTAGGGTCCTTTGGGGTGCGTGGAATTTGAGTCGGCTGTTCAGGTATGCTGGTCCGGTGCCGTGGAGGGCCTTGTGTGCGTGGGTGAGCATCTTGAAGGTGATTCTCGCCTTGACAGGGAGCCAGTGGAGTGTGCGCAGGTGCTGGGAGATGTGGCAGTGTTTTGGCAGGTTGAGGACCAGTCTTGCGGCGGCGTTCTGGATGTTCTGTAGCTTGCGGGTGAGGTTTTTGTTTATTCCGGCGTAGAGTGCGTTGCCGTAGTAGAGTCTGCTGGTGACCAGGGCGTGAGTGACGGTCTTTCGGTGTTCGAGGGGGATCCATTTGAAGGTCTTACGAAGGAGGCGGAGGGTGTGGAAGCAGGAAGACAAGACAGAGTTGATCTGGCGGTCCATTTTGAGCTCGGAGTCCAGGATGATTCCCAGGTTGCGTGCGTGGTCCGTGGGGGTTGGCGGGTTTCCAAGGCGGGGGCCACCAGGTGTCGCTCCAGGCATCGGGGTTTGGGCCCATGATGAGTACTTCTGTTTTGTTGGTGTTTAGTTGTAGGCAGCTGTTTTTCATCCATTTGGCGACGGCTTCCATGCCTTCTCGAAAGTTGCGTCTGGCGGTGTTGGGCTCGTTGGATAGGGAGAGGATGAGCTGGGTGTCGTCTGCGTATGACACGATGTTGAGTCCGTAGGTTCTGACGATGGGGGCGAGTGGAGCCATGTAGACGTTGAAGAGCGTCGGGCTGAGGGAGGAGCCCTGGGGGACTCTGCAGGTGGTAGGTGTGGGGTCCGAGAGGAAAGGGGGAGTCTGACCCGCTGCGTCCTGCCGGAGAGGAAGGAGCGGATCCAGTTGAGGGCCTTGTCCTGGATTCCTGCGTCGTGGAGTCTGCGTATTAGGGTGCGGTGGGAGACTGTGTCGAACGCCGCTGATAGGTCGAGGAGGATGAGGGCTACGGTTTCTCCTTTGTCCAGTAGGGTGCGGATGTCGTCTGTTGTGGCGAGGAGGGCGGTTTCCGTACTGTGGTTTTTTCTGAAGCCGGATTGGGAGGAGTCGAGGAGGTTGTGTTCAATGAATGTGGCAAGTTGGCTGTTGATGGCTTTCTCGATGACTTTCGCTGGGAACGGGAGCAGGGAGATGGGTCTGTAGTTTTTCAGGTCGGTGGGGTCCGCTGAGGGTTTCTTTAGGAGGGGTTGACCTCGGCGTGTTTCCAGTCGTCGGGGAACGCAGGCGGTCGCCAGGGAGCGGTTGATGGTGTGGCGGAGCATGGGTGCGATGGTGTTGGCGGCTCTGTTGAAGATGTGGTGGGGGCAGGGGTCCGTGAGGGCCCCTGAGTGGATTGACTTCATTGTCTTCAGTGTGCCTTCGGTGGTGAGGGCTGTCCAGTCGTCAATCACTGGTTTCCGGGTGTCGGGGTGGTTGGTGAGGGTTCAGTGTGTTGGTTGTCTTTGTCGAAGTTGTCGTAGATGCTCTTGATTTTGTGGTGGAAAAAGGTGCTGAGTTTGTCGCAGAGGTCTTGTGAGGGAGGGATGTCGGTAGACTCGCTGGTGGGTTGGGCGAACTCCTTGATGCTGAAGAGTTCCTTGCTGTTGTGCGCGTGGGTGGAGATTCTGTCTTCAATCGCTTTTTAACTCGTTTCTCTGATGAGTTGATGGTGGGCGTTGGTGGCGGCTCTGAAGTTGTTGTGGGCTTCTGTGGATTTGATGTTCCTCCAGGCCTTTTCGAGGCGGCGGCATGTGCGTCTGGACTCTCGAAGTTCGGTGGTAAACCATCTGGCTTTCTTGGCGCGGGTATTGTTGTTTTTCTTGAGGGGGGCTATGGTGTTGGTGCTGTCCGAGATCCATCTATGCAGGGTTCGGGCTGCGGTGTTGGGGTCGTCGTTTTCCGCGATGGTTGGGGTGGAGTTGTTGAGTGAGGAGGTGAGCTGGTCGTCGGTGATTTTGGTCCAGTTTCTTCGTGGAAGCAGGTGCTGGTGTCTGTGGATGGTGGGTGTTCTGAAGGTGAAGTGGACGCAACGATGGTCGGTCCATGGGAGTTCAGTGGTGTGGCTGAAGGTGATGGAGTTTCCTGTAGTGAAGAAGGGGTCGAGGGTGTGTCCTGCTGAGTGCGTGGGCTCGGTCACGATCTGGCGCAGTCCAATGTTGTGGAGGTTGTCCAGGAGGGATGTGGTGTTTGGGTCCAGTTGGTTGTCTAGGTGGAAGTTGAGGTCTTCCAGCAGGGTGTAGTTGGTGGATGCGATGGCCTGCGGGGAGATAATGTCCGTGATGGAGTTGGCGAAGGGTCCACGGGGTAAAGGGTGTCGGTAGATGAGGGTTCCTCGGAGGGTGGCGGTGGGGCTGGCCAGTATCTTGAAGTGAAGGTGTTCCATCAGTTCTGTGGGCTCGTCAGGGAGTGTGCTCAGGCGGAGGCTGGATTTGTGGACGATGGCGATTCCTCCTCCTGGGCGGTCCTTCCTGGAGATCTTGTATCCTTGGGGGATGGCAATGGCGATGTCCGGTCCCGAGGTGGTGTTGGTCCAGGTTTCGGTGAAGAATGCTACGTCCGGGGTGGTGCTGTCGAGGAGGTCCCAGATTTCTGTGGAGGGATCGGACGTTGAGGAGGATGCATTGCAGGGTCTTCGGTTCGGTTGTGGTCTTGTGGGCGGGTTGTGCTGGATCAGTGTTCTTGGCGGTGCTGCAGGTGTGCCGGCAGCGGTGACAGCTGAAGGGTCCGTGGGAGTCGGCTGGTGATGCTAGCTTGCAGTTGTTGCGGCCTGGGTTGAGTGCGTGGAGTGCTGCTGGGTCGTAGCGTTGGCGGGGCGGAGGTCCAGGGTTCCTGGCGCTGGTCGCGGTCGGGTCGCGGACGGGCGCAGACGGACTTGCCTTTGACGCGCCTTCGGCGGGCCAGCGGCGCGGCCGCGCAGTGGCCGCCATTAAGTAGGGGTCGGGGAGGGCTGGACAGCTGGGAGGCGGGAGCGGGGAGGGGAGCTGGATTGGGCCGGTCGCGCTGGGGGGGAGGGGCCGTGGGGGCAGCAGCGGCGGGGAAAGGTAAAGGGAGGAAATAAGGGATAAAGAAAAAAGGGAAAATAGCCAGAAATAAAGCACAAAAGAGCAGAGATGCAGAAAAGTGCAGAAAGGTGAAAGATAAAAGAGGGTAGAAAAACGAGTGAAAAGGCAGAGCGAAAGGAAGGGAAAATGAGCAGAAATAAGGCACAAAAGAGCAGAGATGCAGAAAGGTGAAAGATAAAAAAGGGTAGAAAAACGAGTGAAAGAGCAGAGTGAGAGGAAGGAGACAGAGGTCCACTGGACCACCAGGGATGAGGCGCAGGGAAACCTGCGGGTGGAGGACATTTCTACCTCTTCCCAAACAAAAGTTATCACTTATTAAATGTAATAAGGTAACCCATTGTTATCCTATTAAGGAGGTAGGCTTCACAGTGAAACTCCCAAATTCGTTTTTCGTTGCTATCAGGACATGCAAAACTTAAAAGTACATGTCCAACTTTTTACTTACACTGCACCCTGCCCTATGGGCTGTTAAGGGCCTACCTTAGGTGTGACTTACGTCTTTTAAAAAGGGAGGTTTAGACCTGGCCAAAGACTAATTTTGCCAGGTCGAAGTGGCAGGTTAAAACTGCACACAGGCTGCAATGACAGGCCGGAGACATTACTTTAAAGGGCTACTTACATAGGTGCACAATAAGTGTGGCAGGCCCACTGGTAGCATTTTATTTACAGCCCCTGGGTATATGTAATCCCACTTTACTAGGGACTTATAAGTAAATTAAATGTGCCAATCATATGTAGGCCGATTTTACAATGTTTTTGAGAGAGAGAGAGCACACAAGCACTTTAGCTCTGGTTAGCAGTGATAAAGGTCACAGTCATAAAGCCAGCAAAAATTAATGCAGAAAACAGGAGGGGAGAAGGCAAAAAGTCTGGGGGTTATCCTGCGGAGAGGGCAAAGTCCCACACCTGTAATTTGTTTAAAATGAGAAATAAAAAACCTCAAACTTTTCAAACAAAGTTTAACAAAGTTAAACAAACTTTCAGTTTATCGGCCTACCAGAAATCTGAGATCCAAGGATCAATTCTTGCTCCGCCCATGCTGCATTCGTACAGTCAGATATGGCGGCCGATCTTTTTCATTGGAACAGACTCCCGCCTCACATTCGCGTTTTGTCTGTTCCAAAAAGCTACTGAAAACCTGGCTCTTATGATCGTGTTTCTTTTCTTCCTCTTTGTCGGCGCTTCAGCACTGATATACCCCTTCGGGGGTGATTTGTTGGGCTATATCAAGTTTTGGTAACATAAGTGAAAACGATAGGGGGTTCAGCTCCGGTCAGTGATAGTGCTTTGAGGACACAGTGCGAGGAAACACATTATGCTGCCTAGTTTCAGGCACTGTTATGGAATGCATAACCCTAGGGTGCTTACACTTTGGGTCATGTAGCCCCTTAGCCTTCTTTATTAATCCCTTGTTCTGGAAACTGACGGATTAGTTAGATCAGTAGAAGAAAAAAAATAAACACTCACACATACGTGCACAATGCACATGCAGTGACTTACAGCTGACCAGTTAAAATCCTGTCGAGACTGAGTCTGCCGTTCATGCTTCAAAGCAGGGTAAGTTGAGTACTGTCAAATCTGTCATTTACAGTGGCTAGACACAGTGCTAAGTAATATGCGCTGTAGGAAAATGATTTATCACTAGAAAAAGTACATTTTATTGATGGACCAATTTACCTTTGAGACTGCTGCAGTCACGTGCTCTTACCTCAGAGCTGCTGTGTTTCACACCTTCTGCTGCTGCCTTCAGCAGAGCCGCAAAAGGTAAAGCGAGACATTTAGGGAGTCTAACTTGCCCTTTGCTAGGAGAAGACCTTGATAACCGGTTGGGGGTGGTCGATGGAGCTCGGATAGTTTCTAGAAGGAGCGTCCCAGCTCTTCCATGCAGCACATAAGAAGCACATTTCTTAAAAATTGTCATCACTAATGGAAGACTCAAGTGGATGCTAAATGCAGAAGCAAGCTGAGAGCTGTATTCGTGCAATATCTGCAGGGAGATGGCTGATCTCATGGGGACTCCGTCAAAAGCCCAATGCTGGTTTGGGGCCCTTCACCGCAGGAATTTACATTTCTCCTGATTAGCATAAAGATGCAAACACATTTCTATTTCTAAAGCTGTGTTCGCTCTCAACTTCTTTGCTCCTCCCTCCCACTTAACCCCAGCAGTATTGTTGTTTCTAACACTGCTTCAGAATTGAACAATCCTACCCAAGTAGTTATGCAAAGCTTTATAATCTGTGGCTCAAGTGATTCAAAGAGGAGAAGCAATGTTATTAAAAAAAAATAAAAAAAATGGACAAAGTTTTAGGTGCCCATTCTGTTTTTTCTTCTGGCTCTTCCTGCTCTTGCTAGCCCTTTGCTTCCCTGTAGCATGAATTGGTCACTAGAGAGAGAGCTAGAATGTGAGGGGTGCTGGCCGACACGAGTCCAGTTGCTGGTCAGTTTGTCCAGTGGGGTCCTGGAACTAGCTTCATTCAGTAAAATGGACATCAGCAGCTGTCTGAACCAGCAGCCTCCACAAACGCGGCAGCTGCTTGGCCTCAGCATCCCAAGGGAAGCACAGCAGCAGCGGCTCCAGTTCCCCCATGCGCTTTCCTCTGGCCACTCAGCCTCGCTTCACTGTCTCAAGTCTTGTGCTGCCAATATCCAGGTGCACACCAGCGTAGGTTTTGGCAGAAAAATGGAAACGTTGCTACGCAGCATTCATGGATCTCTGCTGCCATCTATTGGCAAAATGCAGCTGAAAACCAATTTTTATTCTGGTGGCTTTCAACCTTGGGGAATCAGTTGAAACCAGAAGCCCTAGCTATGGGTCCTTATCACACTCCACACTGGTAGTCAATTGCATACTACACTTTGCACAGCTGCATATAAACTACTAGTTTTAAAAACATGAAAAAAACTAAGGTTAAAGTGATGTGCTCATGAATTAAAACCAGAATTCCACGGAAACCTGCCAGTTATGGTTAAGAAAATAGTCCTTAACTCGAACACTGCCAGAAAAACTGAACTCTCACACCAAATTCAATGCTCATGACCTCACCCTCAATGAAACCGATGGAATTACAATTGCAAATGTTGTAAATAACCTTGCGGATTAAATTAAATGTTGCATTGCAGTTTCCATTTTGAAAGAGACAATTATGAATTGGTTTTAGTATGTTATTTAATTACATTTTGCTTTTAGGTGTTTTTAGTATTATTTATTGGTATAAATATTGTGAGGTTTCAGGCATTTGCGGTTGTGTATCCTGCATTAATGATCGTTTTTTTAATATTAATTTTAATGCCAATGGGATCACTTTGGGACCGCTCCAGTCTCCCCTTGGGCCAGCTTAGGCTCACCTGGGCCCCTCGTGCCCTTGGATTTCCCCCCCTGACAGTATCACAGCACTCTGTGCGCGCAGTTGGCATCTGCAACACAAATATTTTTGTGATCGCTTGCCAATCGGAACATAACAGATTTGTCACTCATCAGTGGATAATGGGAGAAAAAGCTCCCTTGTCGAGTCATGGCCAGTTATTTTTAATTGGACTTGCAAATCTACGGATTCATGGTCCAAATTTCTCTATCATATAACCCCTTCACGCCCAAACACTTTTTAAATGTTCATTTCTTGAAAACCACTTAACTGATTTATATGAAATACAGACAAGGCACTTCCTTGAGTAAATGTGTACTTTTACTCCAAGTGTAGTGTAATTCCGTTCAGCTTTTTTTTCTGCAGAAGAGTGCAAAGAATCCTGTGGGAGTTAAAATAGAAAATGAAACTTTTTTTTAACCCCCCTTTCTTTCCACTAGTCACCTCGACAGATCTGCGCATAATGTACCATGCCAAACCCAAATCAAATGAACATTTTTAGTATTGTTTCGTACAAGTGCATCAAACATTACAAAGGTTATTAAGAAAACACAAAATGGCTTTTAAATAAACTCTATCCTAACCCCAACTACTCACTGGAGATCTAAGCATACGTGCATAATTAAGCACTGAATTGACCAGGGCATTGGTGTTATTGGGGCTGTATTATTGCAATGCTGGAGCCCCGAAGAAAGATTCTTCTATCTAGAGACTACAAAATCAAGCAAACGACTCTACCTCAACCTCATAATCACATCATATTGGAGACAGAACTTACATTTCTGCTGAAGAAAAAGAGGTCCGACCTGATTCTTGGCTTAGTTATTCTCTTAGATATTGGATTCCAATGGTTTAAAGAGTCAAACACAGCTGCAGAAGAATAGCGTTGAAGAGATTAGGACAATTTGGCAACTGCCGATTGAATAGGGGAAATGTGCTTTATTAGGTAGTCTAGCACCCCTCAAAAACGAGTTTCTGTGATTTAGTCTGCTGAGACTATCAGACTGCACTACAAGGGGTGGTGATGTCTGGGAAGCAATGGTAGCCTTTTCTGGAGGATCTTCACGAGGGAGAAGGATGCAGTCCGTATATTGGCATAACTGGAGAGGTTGTTGTCTGTATGAACTCCAAGATTGTGTACCGTAGAAGAGGTGGAAGGTGCAGGGATGCCCTCCAAAGGGCCAAAAATCATCTAGTAGCGAAACATGGCACTTCATGTCGAACGCTGCAGCACTTCAGTCTTATCACAGTGAATTTTAGATTTTGACCAACCCATGTAGAGATGTTGTGCATAAACTTGTGGAAGGCCTCTAGTGGTGATGAGATCTATTGATGAACTGCGATAATTTGAAGGGTGTCATCTGGATAATTCATAAACCGTATACTATGTGCCCTAATCAGAAGGGTTAGTGATTTTAGGTACACCTTGAACAGGGTCTAAGAGAAGAACTCTGAGGTACTCTGTGTCCAACAGCTCTAAATTTAGACTGAAAAGAGAAAGGAAGATAGACTCGGCTCTATTATCGAGGTGAGATTTACACTATTTCAGGGCATTACCTCTAATGCCGACCAGCGCCAATTGGGAAATCAGGATGTTATACCTAACCGTATCGAATGCGGCCGACAGGTCAAGTAAGACCGAAACCATATCCGATTGCCTTCCGAAGGTCATGAAGATCTGAACCCAAAGCAGATTCAGTGTCATGGGCGGGTTGAAAGCCAGACTGGTCTGGGTCTAGCAAGGCGTGCGGTTCCAAAAAGTCAGATAGCAACTTGTTGACATTTTTCTATGAATTTAACCCAGAAAGGCAAAAGAGAAACCAGAAATAAATTGCTCATGACCGATGGATTGCCTGTGTTTTTTTTTTTTTTTGTGGGATTTTGTTTTTAAACCGCAGAATCACTTGCTTTCTTGCACCCAGTCGGAACCTAGCCGGTGGCTAAGGAATGATTGCATATGGGTTTTCATGGCCTGGTCAAACAGGCAGAGAATTCTGTCCAATTTCTTGGTGGTAAGGGTCAAGAGGAGAGCCCAATGCAATGGAGTTAGCAAAACGCATGAAGGTATCCTTGTCCATTTGACCAAAGTCACCCAGAATAGGCATTATTAGTCCTAATAGTATCCCTAGATATCGATGGGGCCAGTGAATCATTTGACTGCGCCGCGGTCACCTGCTGGTCAAGAGCTGAAATAGTCAGAACTTTCTCTTCAAAAAAGCCAGGCAAACTATTGCAAAGTGTTTGAGAATGAACGATAGTTTGAGATGTACAAGATGGATTTATCAGAGTGCGAGCAATAGAGAAAATGTTTTTTGTGACATGGATTGCCTTGATTTCTCTGGCAAAATCCTGTGCCTTGGCTGAGCCAAAAAGCTTCTTGTACCCCTTTAAGGCTTGTTGCTCTCCAGTCTTTCAGTTGTTTTATGTTCAAGTTTAGAAGCCCCGAGTGTGTCAAACTATGGGGCAGAAGGACGAAAATGCGTTATTTTCTTTTTATGGGAGAACGGTGTCAAGATCCTGTGTAATCCAGTTCTGATCTGCTGACAATTCGTCATCAACTGTGATGTCGCCCTATTGAGGGGTCGGTGCCTTATGCAATAGTTTATTCCACTGGCAAGCCAATCGGGTGATATTTGTTACAGGTCCCTTATCTAAATTCCCATCCTCTCCAAGGGTCTTAAAATAATTAAAAAGTGATTAGTCCAAGCCTGAGCTAATATTTGAGACACTGCAATTAAACCAGGAGGCGAATAACTTGTCAGTGGTTGATTATCTGTATGGGTGGGGACTGGACACTAACTGTTCAAGTCCCATTCCAACCATGGGATTCTAAAAGTTCATGGTGTGGGCGTTAGGGGGGGTGTCTGCCCAATTATTGAAATATCCCAGCCCACAGAAGGCTGAGTGAGATAAAATTAAGTGACCTATAAAATCCGCAAACAGTTCAATACATTTTAGTGGGCGAGCCAGGTGGACGATAGACCACATCGCCTGCAACAGTCTTTGCCGGAGAAACGCATAAAGAATAATCAAATAGTTCTGCCTAATCCGATTCACTCGGCTGAAGAAATTTAAATTCCAACTGTCCTTAAAGATTACAGTTAAACCTCCACCTCTACCTACAAGACGGGGAACATGAATGATTTTGAACCAAGCTGGATGGACTCAGTAGAGACCCAAGTTAGGTGATAAAAAGCTGTTCAAACCTCTCCATACTTATATCATTAATTTTCAGAGTGCCACACAGGGACTGGCTGGCGATAGTTCGGAGCCGTTCTGCGATTAGTTGACCTTTGACTGAAACACGCTGGTATTGGTGGACAAACCGTAAGCTCTGTGTGAGAGTGAAAACGCATGCTAAGTAAACGAATGTCGACAGGCAAAAATGGGGAATCTCCTTTTTGAAAAATCAGAATCCAAAAGAGCGATTCCCACCTGAAGGCACACCAGCTCGGGAAACGGCAGAGAAGAAAGGATTACAAACATGCATGTGGCTCAAACAATGGCATGAATATACTGCAAAAGATGGAGTTACATTTCCCCTTATGTGGCATGTTCCACATACCTAGACTAGAGAACCTAAGGAGGAGAATGTACGGCTTAAAACCCCAGCCTAGACCCACTAAATTCAAGGCCCTTATTCTTTGGGCACAGGCTGCGAATGAAAAGAACAGAAAGACGTTTGTGATAAAATCAGGCTTATTCTTTGATAAGTGCACAGGACAATGAAAGGCCGAGGAAATGGGGAGAGGATGTGATTGAGACAGTGCTCAATAGAGACTGAAGCTTTAGAGAAGGGAGCATCCCCTAACCAAAAGAAACCAGAGACAGGAAACGATGACGAGGGTGCTATCATAGACTCACTCCTGAGAGTAAGACCACCCCCCATATAATGCTGCACCTGCACTAGGTGATGCAAACCAGACTCCCACAGAGGGCAAAACCATTTCAGAAACCCTAACCTAGGTAACAGCACCCCTGGGTTATACTGACATTACCACTGCACCCACTTCCCTAATCCAACCTGTCCCACAGGTTGCTTCTACCACATCACAGGTCCTGACTAACATAAGCATTCCTTCCATCCTGACGATCACAGTACACCACAAATTCATTAACTCTCTAGTTCTCCCTTGATCACAGTGGATAAGCCTACCATTTTAGACCCAGTCGGAACCGCCATCACTGGAAGAACCGCAACCCCCGTAGTTTACGGACCAACCACGCAGGCAGAGGGACTAGCCCCACAAGGAATAAACATAGGTCAATTGAAACTAGAATATGAAGAGCGAGTAAAGGGAAATATAGGCTTGGATTTCTTAAGAGAATATGGAAAGCAGGAACTGATTTATACGAGAGTTGCATGAGAGGATTCTGGAAAAACTAGCAGATGAGTGTGAGTTTGATTTGACACACTGGACTAAAACTATGGAAGAATGTCCTGATGCTGATGGGTGACAAGAATTTGAGATTGCTAACATTCACAGGGTTGAGAACGCATGTGAGGGAACTAATCACTAGTATTAAGGAATGGAGTGATTTGGTCAAACTCAGAGAATTGTGGTCAAAGAAGGAGAGGTTGAAGGTAAGACTGGAACCTACTGGAGTTAAGAAGCATGAGGCTGCAGAGAGAATGGTGGTATCCACTGAGGGAAGTCCAGGGAGGACCCTATGTACACGTTCCAAGGTCATGAGCTGACCTGTCCACTTCACAAATTCTTTCCCAAAGCTAAGTGAAAATCCTGACAAATTTGCACACAGATCGACAGAATCATGGCCATCTCTAAGGTATTATTGGAAGATTTGGACATGTTGTTCAAAGTAGCAGTCCCAAAGGGTTTGTGAACAGAAAAGAGCTGTAGACTGGCTGACCTAGGAACCCCCAAGAGTAGCCAACAATAACGCCCCATCACAGTAAGTAAAGTCCAAATACGATGCAGTCATTGCCCACCTGAAAACAAAGATCCCCAGAGGGATATGGATTTGCCCAAGAAATTCAGAACGCGACAGGGACCTAAAGAAGCACTCCATAGTAATTTGAGCAATTGATACAGGTGTACAGGGAACACAGTGGTATGAATGACCCCCTTTAAGTAAATATTGGATGGTTCACTGCATCTTTTGTATATGGGCTAAGACCCAAGATTAGTTCGCAGATGGTTCAAGATGTACTTTGTTGGCAGTTGAAGCCTTTAGATGAGATCTATGCCAAGTATTGCAGTGACACTTTCGAAGCCAAGTGGAATGGGTAGAAGGAAAGGTTTGATTGCCCAGACAAAGCTGGCGGAAAGTGGAGGAATAAGAGGTGTGAATGTGATCGATGCAGGATTTGACTTTGATGTGAGCAATAGGGTAAGCATACAAGCGATCGCCATGCCCTATGGAGGGAGCATGCCAAGGCATGGAAGAGGTCAAAGAAATGCAAATGGAACTAACATCAGTGCTTTAAAGAAAGTAACCCCATGTCACATATGTAACAAAGTCGGCCACTGGAAGGAGGAGTGCAGATTTCATCCAGATAGGGCACAGATCGATGCCCAAATAAAAGGGGATCCTGCCAATCACAAAAGCCCCCATATTGAATCCAAGGCTCCAGAAACCCACACTACCACAGAACTCCTTGGGGCCTATACGGATGCAGGGAGGGAATCCTCACTCCCAGCCTCATGTTAGACCCCAGCAGAGCCCGTATCTAAATCAAGCATCTCCAATTCCTATCTATTTTCGAAAGTACTGTGTGCCTAAGGGGGGATGAGGAATGCACGCTTGGTGCAGTCCTGGAAGTGGATCAGAGAGGCCCTTATGTGGAGGGAGAGGTTAATGGACATCCAGTATCATTTCTTATAGACACCTTGAGTCACGAGCTCAACCATTGCAAAGGTTGAGATTCTGAACCTGCTCCTCTGGAAAAGAGATCCAAGTTGGTAGTATCACACATCAGCAGCACACAAACAAGACTTCAGCTCCAGACCCTGTAAAGATGGTGACAAATGGAAAACTCTCTTGTGGTGTTGCCCTCGTCAGGTGTATATAGAGAGCGTATCATACTTCAGTCAGATATTGCAGAAAAACTTAGACAGTTTCCATGCTGTTCTGCTTTAGTGCAGTACATCAGTGCCCTGCTTGTAGCATCAATGACACAGGAAGCTTGTAAGCAGGAGCATTACCCTGCTCAACAATCTTGCTGAGAACAGGCACCAGGTTTCCCCCGAGAAATTGCAATACTGTCAGAGAGAGGTCAACTACTTCGGACATCGGATTGAAAAGGGAGCCAGGAGTGTGTCCCATGAGCGCAACAAAATTGTTCTTAAAATTAAGTTTCCCACCACTCAAAGTGTAAAAGTTTTTGGGTATAGTTGGCTACTGCCGACAACGGATCTCAGATTTTTCTCTCGTGCAAAGTCTTTGCAGAGGCTGACACAAACTGATGTCAATAACCCAGTAACAAGGGATGAGGAGAGCATGAAGGCCTTTCAGGATCTAAGAAATGTACTCTGCAGTGCACCTGTTCTTGGAATGCCGGATTACACCAAATAGTTCATGCTTTTCTGTCACAAACATGATGGGGGGTGTTTTATCTGTGTTGACACAGACCCACAGTGAATCAAAACTCCCCATTGCGTATCTATCTGGTACCCTTGACCCTGTAGCTTCAGCATTTCTTGGTTGTTTCAAAGTGGTAGTAGTTAGTTTGAGCATTCAGCAGAATGAAGGTATAATTGGTCACCCACTCAGTTATGATTCCTCACTCAATAGAAATTCTCATGACCCCAAACAGCATTTGACCCACAGCCGTCTAACCCGCTATGAAAGAATCATTTTGGCCGCAGAAAATGTCAGAGACGGTGCAATGTTCTAAACCCTACCACCTTATTGCCCACCCCTGACGAAGATGATGAGTATGACTTTGATCACCGAATTATGCACAAAGCCAAGACCAGACATATTTGATGTACCTCTTCCTGAATCAGATTACACTGTTTATTGATAGCTCTTGCTTGACAGCCCGACACAGCGTCTTCAGAGCAGCTTATGCCAATCCTACCCTGAACAGAGTTCTGGAGGCATCCTACCTGTGCCGTGTAACCTCAGCATATTTAGTTGAACTGATTGCCCTTACTTGAGCTTGTTGTGCTTCCAAAAGGTGAGTCACCATATATACAAACAGCCATTATTGGTTGAGAGTTGTGCATGATTTCGGCCAGCTGTGGTCACACAGAGGGTTCTTGACCTCTGCTGGTTCCCCGATCAAAAACAGCTTGAACATTCAAAATCTGCTAAACACACTCCAAGAGCAATAGCAATGATAAAGTGTGTTACACACAGGATTGACGAGGATTTTGTTACAAGAGGGAATCGGTATGCGGACGAAATCCCCCGCTACTGCGCTCTTGAGTCCAGTACATTTCACTTGAATAAACCTTGCAAACACTCTACAGACCTTTAATGAATTGAGGGAGTTGCATTGGCAAAAGGCAAAATGAGAAAAGGCAGGATGTGTAAAATGTGCAAGTGACTTTTGGGTGTCCAGTGATGGAAAACCCGTTTTTGCGGCCTGCATGTTATTGGGTCTTCTAAAGCACTATGAATACCCAAAGGTGTCTTGGCGCTAGCTACGGCAATGGAGATCGCAGAAAGAAAGGCAGAACGATTAAGGGGAGTTAAAAAGCCAGGTCTTCAGCTTTCTGAAAGCCAGCAAATTGGAGGCATCCTTGATGTGCAGCAGGAGTGTATTCCAGGCTTTCTCAGCTCCCACCATGAAGCTTCGGCCTCCCCAGGTTGTTCGCTTGAACCTAGGGACAGCTGCAAGCTTGGCTTTGGTTGACCACAGGGTCCTGCCACGTGAGTACCATGTGAGACTCTATTGGAGAAATTTAGGACCAGTGGCATGCATAGGCTTGTAGGCAATACAGAGTGATTTGAAAATGATCCTCTGTCTAATGGGGAGCCAGTGCAATTTCCTAAGTGTTCTGAATACTGACAGGTATTTTGGGATCTTCAAGAGCAATCTTGCGGCTGCATTCTGCAGTGTTTGCAGTTTATTAAGAATAAATTGGTGGGCATTGAGAGACTATTTTAATAGTTCAATTTTGCCATTAACAATGAGGTAATCAATGTTTTCTGGAGGTGGCCTGGAATATAGGGGAGTATCTTCTTAATGGTTCTGCGCAAAAGAAAGGCAGAAGAGGTCACCGCGGCAACTTAATATGCGTAGCTTAGCTTATCAATAAGGACTTCAAGATTGCAGGTTTTTTTGACCAGTGTTGGTAGAAGACCCATGTCTGGTGACCAGCAATACAGGAACCAGAATGAGGATTGGGCCCCAAAAAGCACTACCTCGGTTTTGTTAGAATTTAGTTTTAAGCAGTTTGTATCCATCCAACTATTAACTGCCTGCATGCATTCATTTAATCTGGATCCTTTGTCTATATCACCCTGAGCTAAAGAGACGACAATTTGGGTGTCGTCTGCATATGAGGTTAAAGCAAAACTAAAAGTGTATAAGGTCGGCCAGAGGGGTAACATAGACATTAAATAATGTCGGGCTGAGCGAGGGCCCCAGTGGACCCTGCACGGCAGTGAGAAGGAATGTGAGACAACCTCATTTAGCTGCACAGATTACTCCCGATCGAAGAGGAAGGATCTCAGTAACTTCCAGGCAGAGCCGGTAACCCCAGTATTAGCTAGACAATCCAACAACAGCCTATGATTGGAACTATCAAAAGCTGCCGAGAGATCAAGCAGGATGAGAGCAGTGCCGCCTCCTAGGTTTAACGCCTGCCTGATCTCCTTGGTAGCCTTGAGCAGAGCAGTCTCTGTGCTGTGGCTGCTATGAAAACCAAACTGGGTGGTATCCAGGAGGTTGTTTAACTGGATATACTCTGCAGGGTGGGTGTTCATGTACTTCTCTTCTCGATGATTTTAGCGGGTAGAAGTAGACATGAAATGGGATGGTAGCTGCCTGGGTCTGTATGGTCCAAGGCCGCTTTTTTCAATAATGTGTGTACCAAAGCTTTTTTCCAATTGGATGGGAAATGTCCTGATAGGAACATGCGCTGGAGAATGACTAGGAGCTATGGGGCAATATCCTTTGCCACCAGCGTGGCCACCCTAGGAGGAACAGGGGTCAGTCACTGAGATATTGTCATGTTTAGATGTACACAATTTTACGGGGACCAGAAGGCTAGTAGCGGTGTCGGTCCAATCATTATATTGAGAGACAGCGGTTTCTAACTCTGAAGAGAGTGAAGGAATCGAGTCATTTAGAGTTTGAGAGAAGATCAGGTTGAATGTTGTGCCACACACAAGAGAAAGTAAAGTTGCATTTTGCCTGCGATGGTAAGACACATGCATGGTCCCACTCATGTTGGTCAGGATGGTACGGTGATGACTTTCAGCCAATACTGGCACAACGCTTCTATCCAAAATCTGCCAGGGAACTTGTCAACGTTGCATGATCTGTCAAACAAAATGTTGGGAAGAAGGTTGTTGTGACTGAGTCGCATGAGAAGATCAAAGGGGCCTGTTAACCATCTCCAAATAGATTTTGTAGAGATGCCCTGATGTAATCAGTTATGGTACATATTGGTCATTGTGTTTATTCTCCCGTTGAGTTGAGACATACCCCAGGGTGCAGTATATTAAAGGTGAGGACATGAAAGTGCAAGCCTATATGTCCCTATAGTGATGTTCCCCATTGGAAACTACTTTGTGTTAGCAGTCCATAGGATAACATGGGCTTCCTCCCGAGCATTCTTGAGGTATGCAGCTCCATTATGGTACTACTGAAATATGTTATGTTTGATATCAATCAACATGCCTTTTCACCCCTGACATGAATCATGTGCCCTGGGTGACTTAGCATGAACCCAGGTGGCTACCTTGGAGGTTACCAACTTGGTTGCCCCAGTTTCTCTATGCTCTGGCTGGCCAGCCCACGTTTCCTGCTCCCGCTGCTGCTAAGATAGGATTCTGACCTCCTGCAAGGCAGTGTGAACACTCCCAAGAGGTTTGGGCTGGTAGGAGGTCACACCTCCCTCCTCACAAGTAGGCTAGTGAAGTAGCACATCATGGCGGTGAGCTTTGAAGGCTGCACCTATGCATCAGGGCTGACTCCCAGTGGAGGAAACAGCCCTCCCTGTGCCCCAGGCACATTTGCACCACTCCAGGGTGAGCAGCCTGGTCTATACACCAGCGGCAGAATTGAGGGTTCTGGGTAGTAAAGGTGTGACCCACACCTCCGGATGTGCTCACCTCAGTGATGGATTAGCTGTAGGGACTAGCTGCCCATTGGCTACTAGCTTCCACACCCTTAACTCCCCTAAATCTAGGAGTTAAGGGACCCCCTGAACTTGCATCTAGGAAGAACCCAGAAGAGACCTGTGTTGACAACAGGAATAACAGAAAGATGAGAGGCAATATAATCATAAGAGACGTTCAAATTTCAATGATACTCAATCCACTGTTTTCAATGTGAGCAGGACATTCTTTATTTCATTTTTTTCACAATCATGTGGGCACAGCCCACATGATTGTGAAGAAAATGAAATGCATTTCCTGCTCACATTGAAAACAGTGGATTGAGTATCATTGAAATTTGAACGTCTCTTAGGATTATATTGCCTCTCATCTTTCTGTTATACTTGTATTTAATTTATGGCCACGTGGCAGCTGGTCGTTTGAGTTGGGCAGTATATAATTTGTGACTTAGGAGTGACTATACTGGGTGGTGCAGTAAGTTGTGCCTTGCTGCCTTGCTTTGTCCTCAGTTTGGCGACAACAGGACTTTGCCCACAGCACCAAAACAAAAGAGATACTTTGTCCCTGTGGCAACAGACATGGAACTGCGTGATTGAGCCTCTTCCTTGGCTAAAACTCAGCACTCCCTGGCAAAGAGACCCCTGTGGAAGCCTGAAGCACCCTCAGACTCCCCTGGACTAGCGGCACTAGTCCCCTGCAAACTGCATGTAAAACAGCGCTCCGGATCCGAAGATTTGCTGGCCATCTGGACCCCCAGGGGATCGCCCAAATCCGGGTGGTCTAGTGCATTGTGGGAACTGTAGTCCTAACTTCCACAAACTTACAGCCAGCTATCGCGTTCCCCGGGACCACTGGACGTCGAAGTTACTTTTTGCACTACTTACCACTGCCAAGGCTTATTGGTCACCAGTCCGGCAACTAACCCCTTCACTCGACACTGCATTAAGAGGGAACTATATCTGACCTGCGACCGATGTCAGAAACCACTCCTTTGTCTTTATGCATCTTTTTTTCCTTGCAGCAGGGTTTCAGCGGTAAAAGCGGCTCTCCTGTGGTTCCTGTTTTGAACCACGGGCAGCCGGGACAACTCTGCACCCGGGCTCCACGGGCCAGGTAAAATTGAACTGACTGTTGTGGCTTGGTGATGGGACCCGCATCACCTTTACCCTGCAAGGGTACAATGTAACACGATTTGCAAGTGACTGATTGTCACTAGTGTTTTTTCTCATTGGCCGCAATGTTAAATTTTCACTTTATTTTGGATTGATTTTCTATTCTAAAATCTATAACTCCAGTTATATATATGCTATTCCGTTCATTTTGATTAAATTAAGATAAAAATGCACTCTTATTTTTATAAATTGGTGTTGCATTTCTCTCGAGGCGTGTCAATTACTTATCTTCCATGTTGGTACTCTGAAATGCTTAGCACATGTTCCTCTAGTAAAGCCTGGCTGCTCTTTGCCACTCTACCAGGACTGAGCTAAGGATTTATTAGTGTGAATCCAAGGAAAATCTTTGGAGTATTGTGATAGTATTACATGGCGAGGACTAAGCCCTACACCACATAATACTCCACTTTCCTACAGGTGCATTCTGTCTTCCACCAGGTCTACACCACCTGTACAAAATGCCCTTGGCCATGATTTGAGCCCTGGGGATTGGGTTTATGTGAAGAAAAATGTCAGCAAGTCGTGTTTGGAAGAGCAGTGGCGATCAACATATCGGGTTATACTGATCACCAACACTGCTGTAAATTGTGCCAGATTGTCCAACTGGATACATGTGTCACATACCAAGATGGTGAGATGGGCCAACGAAGAAGAGGAGCCAACCTCAACATACAGGCTTGAAATTTCAGAGCCATCCGATAGAGGAGAACGAGTCATGCGGTATCCCTCCCCCCTCCTCTCCCCACCCGTAGATTCTCAACAGCAAGAGCAGTACAGCGGTGCATCTTCCTCAGTTTCAACCAGGACACCAGACTCCCAACTGTGCCTACGCATCCGCAGAGAGAGCAAGGATTTCTGGATAACATGGACTGATCAGCCACGAACGACCACCTCTGGCTCCGAGAATGGGGTAGATGGACTGTTCTGCTTCTGACAGTAAAACGACCTCTTATCAAGGGAACAGGTGCAACAGACCGTAAGCTGGCCAAAGACTGGAAACCCCGAAACCGGTCCTAGGATGCTTGTTTCCAGTCCAGGGAGGACCTGGCCTGGCAGTTCGGGCTGGACTGTTCCATTGGGCACAGGGTCAAGACTGATTTGCATATGGCTGGGTTCAAACTGGAATGGCATGGTGAGCAAAAAAACGATGGATTTAGGCCCAGATCTCTGTACTGGGGTGAATGTATGACATTGTTCTGCATTCTGTCCATCAATTGTTGTTTTTGCAATGACTTGAAACAGGCAAAAAAGACTTGGGACTAAAACAAAGCAACCACAGACAATTAGGGAAGAGGGTCAGAGGAACAACCAGACCTTAGTGATGACTCTGACATGCCCATTTTAAAGAGACCTAAAATGTAAAGAAAGGTAAAACACAAATACTCCGCCCTGATTGGACATTCCTTGTGAAATTTGACTTTGGACCAAATGAGTGTCTGACGGAAAATGAGTCCAAGCGTAACCTAAAGGTTCAGTATTTACAGAGAATGCAGGCAAAAGCTGTAAAGGACTGAAAGATAGGGCTACGGTCAGTGGACCTTAGGGCCCTCAGGCATCCAGTTGATGTAGAAAAAAAATCCCAGTCGATTCTGAGATGTAGTAGAGACTATAGGGTAGGTCCAAAGAGAATGAGTGTATTGACCAAGGTATCCTCACTTTACTTGATATGATGCAAGCTAATATGGCACAGCGAAGCTGCAAATTCATCTTGGAAACACTGGTAGTTGCCGTAGCTGTGTCTGTAGTTGGGTGGATGTTTCATATCTCTCTTTTGGAGGAGGATGTGCCACTTAAGAGAATAGCCAAACCATCAAACCTATGATTAACAAGAAATTATCCGTATGAAGACTTACACATGCCTTTCATCCTGAGAGTGTTTACAATTACAATGCCTATTTTCAGATGCTTGCTTAATACATCAAAATCATGCATGTTGAAAATTGTTTTGTCTGTTCCTATCTTCCAGCCACTGACGTGGAAGTTTCCGTATACTATCACTTGCCCCTGTCGTACACCTTGAAATGTAGTGCGTTTCTTAACTTGTTTTTATCAGAATGCCATTAAACTGTTTTATACAAATTATGATTGTCCATTAGAAAATGTATCTATAGCTAGTCAATTTTACCTATTTCCCTGGAGAAATAACAATGCTGAGGTTTCCTTTAAGACTTTTAGATGGGTTAACCAGTGTGGGTGTAGGATGACATTCTTTACTCCTCTAACAAATGCCACCCATATGAATTCTACTCATCCTGATGTGCATGAACGAATTTGTAAAATAAACGGGGTTGGGAGAACCTTTGTAGATGAATTGAATGAAAAATAAGGCAGGATGAAGGTCTGGCAAGCGAAGGAGCCAAACCAAAGGGAAAATGAGGAGCCACCTCCAAGGATGAGCGTAGATTATGCAAAGAAAGTAACCTTATGTATGGTGCACAAACAAGAATGGAATGAAACAGTAGAAAATGTAGGATGGAGCAAATGTGAGCACAGTTATGTAGCTAGAAACAGAACTATGTGCGTGGTAAGTCAGCTTATTTCTAGCTGCCGCACAATTGGGAAGGTAGTTGCGATACAGCTTTAGTGTTTCTGAAGATCTCACACTGACCAAATAGACTGGACACCTACATTAGCAAACCTAATTTTTAGCATATAAGTGACATTTTTTGAGCCTTTATCCCTGTATTGGGAGTCGTGTTAAATGATGTAAAGATTAGGAAACTGTCGACCCTAGTAGACAGGCTGGCAACAAATACAGCATGAGCACTAACTGTAATTAACAAGGAGTTGCTTGTAATGAGGACCATGATCATTCAGAACAGTCTTGTGCTAGGCATGCTGCTTGCAAAAGAAGTATGCAAAAGAAACAATTGATGGACGGAATGCTGGACAGTGCAAACATTCACCCCCAGTCACAAGGATCTGGGTTAAATCCATCATTCTTTTGCTCACCACACCACCCCAGTTAGGCCCAGAGCTCTGCACTGGGGTGAATGTATGACATTGTTCTGCATTCTGTCCATCAATTGTTGTTTTTGCATTTGTCACCCTTAGTGGGATGGGTATGCCCAGACGTGGGTCCCGTGCTCTCCATGCCACTGGAGTCAAGCTATCCTGGCTGATGAGGGGTGAAACCCCGAAACCGGTCTTAGGATGCATGGTTCCAGTCCAGGGAGGACCTGGCCTGGCAGTTCGGGCTGGACTGTTCCAATTGGGCACAGGGTCAAGACTGATTTTCATATGGCTGGGTTCAAACTGGAATGGCATGGTGAGCAAAAAAACGAAGGATTTAGGCCCAGATCTCTGTACCGGGGTGAATGTATGACAATGTTCTGCATTCTGTCCAATTGTTTTTGCGCTTGCAAAAGAAGGGCAGAGTCTGTCTAGCAATCCATGCAAGTGTGCTGCGCATACATCCCAAAAATAGCTACATTGTCAACATTATGTATGAGATAACCGAGCTGGAGGAATCTGGTGCCTAGGAAGGATGAAGTGCCATATATGGATTGATTGGACAGGGATTTGCCAAGGATGGTCAGTGGCTGTGAAGCATGGGTGGAGGCAACTTAAAACTGCTTCTACTCCTCTATTGGTTGTACTAATTTGTGTGGTCTGTGTGCTTTTCTTCCCAAAACTCTGCAAACGCATTTCATCGAGTGGTGGGTTGTTCTGTGGCAAAAAATAAGCTTTCAGCAAGAAGTGGAAGAAAAAGGAAAAGACTGGACATTAAACTTGAGGAGATACAGAGCATACTTTGACGTAGTTGGAAATATCTAAAAAGAAAAATCCCTGATTGATTAATAATGTGTTGTAATACAATGGGACGATGAATGTGATGATTTAAAAATCATCAGGGAGGGTTTTTTAACATTGCTTTTCAAAATGTGTGCAAAATAAATGAGAAAACTGCGCTTGGCCTAAATTGCGGTAAATTTGCTTCTGTTGTCCATTTTGACTGTGATACACGATATGATCATTTCACTGCTTGCGCTCGATATACTAAAGGGTCAGTTAGACTTGTTATGAAAAGACAGATTTTTCCAATTGCACGGGATGAGAATGTACCTTTCCAAAAACAACTTAACGGGCCCAGACTGGATAACAACAATGTTACACAAACGCTACATGTGAAGACCTGAGCTCAATATAGTAGAATGGTGAGAGAATCACCAAATGTATTTAATAGTAAATGTTTCTTTCTGCTTCTTTCTCATTGGTTGAAAGCCTGTGAATCATGTAGTGAATGTATGAACCCCTTTGTCGAAAGTCTTCTAAAAAAGGGGTGAATTCTCCATACCAGGGATTCCCTCTAACCACCTTTCCATAAGTGAATCTGTTCTGGTTTTATTAGACCCCTTGAGCTCTTTGATTACTAATTATTGATCCGTCTCTTAGCTATGCTATAAATTCAAGGATCAGCTGATGCATCTCCGTAACTGACTGACTTTAAGTGAACCTTTGAACCTTGTCTGCCATTTTTATACAGAGATACTTTCCGCTCCATGATCTGAAACTCAGAAATGTATCTAAGATAAACTGGTCCAGTGGGCAGCACCAAAGTCCAATAGGGACTACACCGCTCCCGGCCCGAATACTGGTGCGCATTGGCAGAACAAATCTGATACAGGTTTACACACCAACGGATCAGCAAGCAGAGATCGAAGACAATCCATATCACATCGCTTCTTAATTAACTGATGAATCCCTAATTGATCCAACATTATATTCTAGGGTCCGCATGTGGCTGTCACGTATTACAGAAGAACAGGGATCATCATAACCGGTGTTAGGCTAAAAATGAGTCAATCCAGAGAAGGAGGAGAGAGCTTGTCAACATGGATTTCAGAGACATTTGGAAGCTGAATCTGACGGTCTGCTGACACCCACATACCATGCATTGGCACGGAGAGAAAGCAGATTGTTGCCCTTTGGTTTGGTATTAAAGCATCTTCGTCATCTTGTGTGGATGGTTTGAGGTTGTAATCTGCCAGGACACTCGGTTGCGAGAGCGGAAGACAAAAGAACCTAAAAGCAGATAAGCATCTCGTAAAAGCAAACAGTGAGGATTAAGGTCGTTACTAAAAGACAAACATTTGTAAAAAAAAAAACTTAAAAAAAGTGTATGCTTCCACTGTGAAATTAAATTAAGAAACGTAGAATATTTTAGGCAGTTTGAGATACAGAATGAAAAATAAGTAACCGAAGCCCAATCAAACCTCTTACTCACTAGCTGCGAACAAACCTAATGAGCCAACCTCCCCTTACCAAAGCTGTCAGCTTCTTTGAAACCAGGAGAAGCAAAATGAAGCATCCCCCAATAATGAGCAAGCGGAAGCATTCTTCCATAATAAGGTATCCTTTATCCAGGCACAAATGACCTGTACAAAAACTGACAACCATGAGATCTGTTAAGCTCTCACTTGCTGGACCACACCCCAATGACTTGTATCCCCTCCCCACCACCACCAGCGGTCTGCTCATCTGACTCACTGAACTGCAGACTCCCCAAGTCCCTAAAATGGACCATTCCAAAGACAATATAACCTCACAGTGGCCAACGCCCAAGATAAGAACACATGCAAGCTTCTCCAAAAACTGAAACTGGGCTCTTCTGAAAGACTGGTTCAACCTAAGACCAGTTGTGCCTTATCCCTTGCCGCCAAGAGATGATTTGTCCACATCTAGAGACGCCAGAACCATGAAGGTGAGCTAGACCCTGTTCATAACTCCCACCAAAACGAGGCTCAGCTCACTCGCACACAAAGTACAACAATGGCTAACTTTAGGTAGCCAAGGCTTAGATTGTCTGTATCTGCTCAAGCACATTGCTATGCTTCAGAAGAGATGAGGACCAGTTAATACAATAGCAAAATTCAATAAGATTGAGGACTTAAATAGTCCAGTACGAGGCATAAGCAATTAAAAAATGTAAAGAAAAGTAAAAAAAAAAAAAAAAACGTTTTCAAAATGTGAAAATGTCATCAAGATAAAGGATGCTTAAAATGGTTGACTAGATGCAAGAGTGGATGTGACAGTAAAACAAGCTTTGCAAAGCCAATAAATCTGTTTTGAAAAGTTAGCTTACTTGTTGACTTTGCCAGTGCTTTTTGCCAATGCTTAACAGCATTGGCAAAACAAAAAAATCTCGCACGATGATGCATATACCTGTGTGTCACCACTCAGCATATGAGTCATGATGCTGCCCTGGCCCAGAGTGATGATGTATATGCGTGTAGGTGTCGCCAGGCATGCGCTAGTATGTGTTGTGACACTGCACGGGCCATTTCTTTCTTTCAATTCACAATCCAAGGTGCCGAGCGCCCATTTTGAAGAGGAAATTTTAAAGAAAATATAGAAAATGCGTGGAAGAGCTTATAGAGAAAGGAAAAGCCTGGCAGTAAATTGCAGCTCAAGGCCTTTTTAAAATGCATCAGAGAAGTTGAAGGGTGTGGATAGCAGGTCAATGCTGCCAAAGAGCAACGCTAAGCATGATGGGACGGAGAACAAGGAGTCTGGCTTGGGTAAGCAATATGGAGACTATGTAGGAGCAGGAATGTCTAGTGGAAAACAGCGCACAAGGGAGAGAAGCAAGAAAACACATGCAATCCTATAAAGTGCAGAAACCCAACTAAAAAAGCACTTCTGTGAGTGTAAGCAGAGTAAGGATACAAGTCCTCCAATCAAAAGAATGTAAAGATTCTATGCTCCAATGGAAGGGAAAAATAGAAGAGGAAGGAAGCCTTTGAGTAAGAAGCAATTAAATGAGTGAAAAGAAAGCCAGCTAGTCACAAGCAATATACTGACCCAAGTGTAAATACTGGTATTGTACTTAGTAGGTCTTTCAACAACCTACAGATGAGCTGAACGCAGGTGAGATCTAAAAGGTACTATTTGGTGAAGTATCACTGTCAGTAGACTGTAACGTGTTGACCAAGAGGAATTCTTTGGGTCAGTCTGGCTAAATTATATATTTGCCAGCTACACAGTGAAGTGTTCCGTGGTGATCTATTATGTTCGGGCTTAGAGGAACCTCTATTGTTCACAAACGGACCACCATTTTTCTCCAGAAGTTACTGAATGCTTTGCGGGAGTTAACTGGGGTGGAGGGAAAAGGTGGCAACAGATGGCCCATGCCAGCATGGCAGACCTGTTGATTCTTACATTCTTTCAGTAGACAAACTCCTCAAAGAAGGGTCCTTCAAAAATGATATAACTAATGTCTCTCATGCAGTGGGAGATTTCTCCAAGTGCGTGGGAAATATTTTTAAACTTATTATGTCCAGGAACGCCGTGGTTAGTATGGAGAATAGAGGAGGATTGGGTGTCAATGAAATTCTCATTGGAGTATTCCTCTAAATAGGGTGGCCTTCCCAAAGACATTGCCACTGGTGTTATCCACTGCAAGCATTTCCAAAAGGCTATGCCATTGGTGGCCTGGCTGTTTATTAAACCACATTCCTTCACACTCTATATGAGATGGAGGAAACAGAAGCATTGCAGATGGGACATCTGCTAATTATTGGTGGAAGCCTCTTTACTTCCCCTTTTAAACAGGGTCAT
Source organism: Calotriton arnoldi (assembly GCA_963921515.1). Taxonomy (NCBI): domain Eukaryota; kingdom Metazoa; phylum Chordata; class Amphibia; order Caudata; family Salamandridae; genus Calotriton; species Calotriton arnoldi. The sequence goes on along the minus strand of CAWUFW010002697.1, from coordinate 196,874 downwards.
TAGTCTGAAGATGCAAGGGAACAGAGTGATCTAGCCTCTGGATGCTGCCTTGGTAATGATGCACTGCAATAATCAGCTGCTCAGGAGAGGGTGCCTCTGCCAAGCAGCCTGCAATCCAACTCGATTTATTTGAATGAATAAATAAATATTGAAAATTTGACCTCTCACTAGTGTATCACAAGCAAGTCTCCTTCAAACCACAATATGGAGGTTTTTCCACTGGTCCACCCTGTGTTAGGACTTCACATGAAAGCCTGTTGGTTGATGCTTAAGTGTTGCAGCTTTAAATAATGTCCATACCCTATGTGAATGCATACATTCATTCACGCTGCAACAAGCCCTTGGAGGTTTATGTGCAAAACCTGAACATGGTTCTCTTGCATGTTTTCTTTCTCAGGAATAATCTATCCGCACTGGTTGAGTGGATTCTTTAGTCGAGGAGGGTGATATCTCAGATGGGATTCCTCAAAGTGTCACGGTGCCAAACAATGTGAGGTGCCATAAAACATGCCCCTTGTAGTGCTTGATGCCAACTTGCAAAAGAACTTCAGAAACCGGGACAAAAGGGACACTGCATGGCCAGGCCAATTGGGTCTTTATCCACTCCACTGGCTAGCAGTGATCAGCAGCCCAGGAAGGAACCCATATATCCCTCTCTGGTGTACTTTGAGAAGTCTTTGAAGTTGCATTACAGTTATAGCCTTGTGTTTGTTGTAGTCAAAAGAAGAATTTGTGTAACTCCAGCAGAGCTGCCTTGAAGTCTTCAGCGACCTGAGAACAGAAGTTCTGCTGCAAGGGCAGAGTTTCCCATATAACTCTAGCAGTCATAAGGAAGTTATCCAAAGTCCAACATTTTATAGGAAAGTGGGGATTGCTGCCATGCATAAGCAATTTAAAAGGTACTACTTCTGAGCCGGGTATAGTCATTTGCAACGGTTTAGGGATGAAATTGACGAGAGTTGGAGAGTCTCGGGCTGCTTGTTTGACAACCCTGCTCATTTATCAGATTTTTAAGGACTGTTCACAGGCTTGCGACATTATCATCGAGCCAACGCATGTGCTGCTGTATGAGCTTTTCAGCTTCGTAAATAGGCAGGTTGACCAACCTGAGGCTCAGCTCATTGACCATGGCAGATCCAACTTTTAACCAATTAGATCTGAGAGTCAAGCGCCAATCTGCTGCCTCTGGAGCCAATGGTTTGTCAATGAGGGGGCAGAGCTGGTGATTTTTGTGCTTCAAATCTCTGGGGCATATGGCATCACCAGGGCCACCACATACCATTGTTGCTTTGGTTCATGTACCTTCCTGGCAGGCACTAAAATAGCCCAAGATATGATTGGACTGTGTCTCTGAACCAACTCTTTCCTGTTTCCATCTTGGTTCTCAGACCTTTGTGTAGGTCTATCCATGACGTCCTGATCTGGGAGTTCAGCGGCTTCACCTTCGCCATAGCACGGGCTGGCTGTGGGAGAGTTGGGTGTGTTTGGGTGAGAGGGTTGAGCACCGGCAGCCCCTCTGCTAAGCAAAACTCTAACTACTCCTCATACAAACTAATCCATAAGGAAACTAAAAAGCTTTTTATTAATGTACTAACTTCCTACCTTCTAACCTTGCGTTCCAGAGCAGCGTGCTACTGGCCGCAAAGCGTTTTAAAGCTTCATCGGGGCTAGTAAGCCATTTAAAGTACATAGAAGCTGAATTGCTGTGTTACGAAAGTATAGAGGATTTTATACAAACTCTTAATCGACTATCATCTTCTAGACCCCCAAAACATGCACAAATGGCCAGTATTTTTCTCTGGAAACGTGGCAACCTCCTAGGAAGTTAAAAATGTGTTGAGATTATCGCCTTCTACAGGCCACCACAGGAAACTGCATGTAGGCCTGTAGCTGGTGCGCTGCAAGCATGTGGCCTTGCAGAACTGAGCAGTCCCTGTTGGAGAAGGGTGTGGGAGAGAGGCAAGGTAGAGGAATTAGAGACCTATTTCAGCCAGTCCTGGTTTTTCAGTCAACAGTACTCGTCATGCTGGGACTCGAAGGTTCATACTTATTGTATGTATAAAAGTCCCTCTTTGTTCAGTCAGCTGGGTCATCCTGGCCCTTTTGCCCTAGTTCTATATTATGTTTTATTGCCTCATGTTGCCTTTTCAGGACCACTTGTGTACTGTTTAAGCAGAGTTCTCTACACTGCTGAACCAAGGGTAGAAAGTGTCCCCATATCTCTAAGATGGGAAGCTATCCTCCTTCTTAGTATGCCATACAATGGCAGGGATTCAGTCGTCTGGGGCAGGGGTACGTAAGCTTTTGACTTCTGCGGACTCGTAGTAAATCATTTCTGCAAGTCTGTGATCCCCGCCTGAGTAATTTCTATAATTTGAACCTCAAAACAATACACAAATGCAAAAACAAGCCTACATAAATTCTGGAATATTAATTAACTTAAACAAAAATGCTAACATCAAAATTTTAATGGAAAGATTGGATCTTTTCAAAATCTAGTTTAGTTTGTAATAGACGATGCAACATGCTAGACTCTGGAATAAAATTACTCTTTATTTGCTCTTAATGCATGCTCTTTTTACCGGCTTATACTAGTGCTGCTCCAGGCCAGAATTTGTTCATACTAGACTGTTTGCAGTACGTGTGCTGCACCCATGAATCAAGATAAGGATAACTTCATTTTTAGCCTCCAATTTCAAATTCCTCCTCACATTTAGAGAGTTTTTTAAACTTTGATTTGTTCTTTCTTTACATGTGCTTTATTAATTTGCTAATATTTAATTTTATTAACAGTTGCAGGGCGGTGGCTCTTCAGACCACAGATTGAGAACCACAGGTCAGGGGTACAGACATTTTTTACCTGCACCCAAGGAAGAGGGACATACTTGCCCTCTTGGTGAATTCTGTTCAATCTCCTGTAACTGGCTCCCTCACTTCTCTATTTGAGTAAATGGTATATAAATCCATATGTTTATCAGACATTGTGCCTTTCATAAAATGATTGCTCCATCATCAGGGTGAATATCTGATTCTCTGCAGGGAGTAGCCCACATTAATATTCCTGAGAGATCCCATTAATGTTTTTCAGATATTTGGCTTGGGTAAGTGCAAAACACACCTAGCCAGCTTTGGTTACTTCCACCTTGCCTGCCCTCCATTCTAGATGGCCACCTGTCATGCTTGAGTGTATATAAACAGTATTTCCATTCAGAGGGGACCTGCATGGGCCGTTTTGCCGGCTGCAGGGAAATTGATATATTTATGTAAATATAACCCCAATCATCTGGACAGCGGAGTCTTCAGGAAATTGCCATTAATCAGGGATCACAACATGCATAGAAGTCCTGGCTCCCAGATTCCTAGGATTTCTCAGGATTTGCACTTGAACAGGTATTTTTAACAACAATCCTGCCAAAAGTATTGCATGCTCCTACAGTCAGGGCAAAAGCTGCTTCTGTGGGTTTTCCATGCAGCGTCTGTAAAGTTTGGGCTGCCTCAGTTCAGAATATCTCTGCTTCAATCTACATGTTCACTCCTACGTTTTTTTTTTTTCTTGGGTAATTTCCTACTCGTGGTGAGTAAAGTGGGGTGCGCATGGGGTAAGTAGGAGGAACTCACAGTAGTGATTCTTAAACTCACAGATCTGGGATAGCTATGATTGCAGGGCCAGAGAAGTTCCCAACTCTGAGAGCAAGACTATTTAGCATTCCTGTGGAAAGAGCATCTGTTGGCCTCGGGTCTGTCCTTCCCTTGCGCCTATAAATATTTTCTTACTGAATGTCTGGATGAGACCGAATGTAGCTTGTTAATGGGGGATCAAGGGTTCAAGCTGCACTTCATCCCTTAAACTCTGGGATCTTGGACACTTGTTACTGACGCTTGTACGTTCATTACAGGATGTCCATTCTGTATTTCCGGTTGCAGACTGATTCAGGAACTCTAAATATTCTAATTTTTTTTGACAAAACAGTAGAACTTTTGTCATGACACTGTATTGATGTCTTTGTAATGCCAGGCTTCTGTCTGTTGACTCTTTCTTTTGTAGACGCGCCATGAAACGGAGCATTCACCTGAGTTGCCCCTTTCAGAGATCCTGTGTTATCACCAAAAACAACCGTCGGCAGTGCCAGGCATGCCGTCTGAGGAAGTGCCTGGACATTGGAATGCGGAAGGAGTGTAAGTATCTTCTCTGAAAGACAGTGGGCGTGTGGAGTGAGTTTTGCATAAGATGTTCAGCAGGGTCCCTTGTCAATTCTTCCCCATCTGTAAAGTGTGTGGGAGTGGCTCGGGAGGAACGGTCCGCACTGCTATGAGACTAGGGATTGGAGTGGGCATTCCTTCCTAGTGATACTGGTGTTTGGATGGGGTCTACATGGAAATTCCATTCTGCGGACCTCATTGTGTGATAGGAAGTCTTCAGCAAACTTTATTTTGATAACGTTGTGCAACCACTGTATCGGAATCCAAACCTAGAAATGTTTAACTTTTCACTAGGTTAATTTTATACTTGCCTAATCACTAGCTATCCAACAGTATGTGGTGCAGCCTGCTCCAGGTTTTTTGTAGTGGGCCAACAAACCAACATTCCTTAGCATATTGTATCTTATAAAGTATTCTCCACCGACTGGATCTAAAAATGAATCGTAATCCAATTGATGATCTAGATATACCGTACAATGGCTGTGCACTATCTAACAAAACAAATGGTACAAGGTTGACGACTCGAGCCCTGGAAGCGCAAGTCATTCAGCACTGGTTGATTGCAAGGAGCCTCTTGGTCATTCAGTTGACTGTAGACTACATCTATGCAGAAAAACCATGAGCGAGTTCTAAAAAACGTTTTGCATGGCATCTTTTATGAGTAGGTTAACTCAAAATGGACCTCTTTGCAAGTGGAAGCCATATCAAATACCCAACTGTAGTAGTATGGGCTCAGGATGGAGTGCAATGCCCTTTTGGTCACCCTATTAGCAAACATTCTCTACACTTCTTCCTTCCTTCTTACTGGTGACCTCAGCAGTCTGGAACATAGATACTTCTAGCTCTGGATGATACTGCAGGGCATTGTGGGACTCCTGGTTACCTTAAAGGTGCAGTGTTCCATTTTCAGGTTCATGATGCTGTTGCCCATCAGCTCCATTTCTTTCCTTCTTCCCTTTAAAATGGAGTTGGGAAACAGTTTTCAGCCTCCTAATTGGTGGGATTTAGGTCTTTAAATTGACTTCCTTCTAAAAGTATAAATAGACACAATTATGCTGTCATTGCAGCCTGTAGATATATGTGAATGTGTGTATTTAGATCTGATTAACAGACAATCATAGTGTATTATTTCACCAGCATTATTCACTTTCTGAATGGAGCCTCTGGAAGACCTGGTGGCCGAACATGAAGTGTCCATCCATGAGTAAACTATCGATACTGAGCTATACCTTATTACGTTGTTTGAAGCTGATGTAATCGGATTACAGAATTGTTTGTCAACCAGCGAGCCTTGGATGACTCGGACTGGTCTGAAGTACAGACCTGATGAGACTGAATTTATCGTTTGTTCTTCAGGTCAAGATAAACTTCATTTTCAGCCTTGGCTTTCATTCTTACTAGAAATAGCAGCACCCATCTCTTGTTGACTCTGCTAAATACCACGGATTCGTGCTCGACTCCAAAGTAACTATAGAGATGCTTATTGCAAAACCCCCAGAATGCTCAATTTCACATTTCCTTATTTAAGTAAAACCTAACATTCCTAGATCATCTTTTCCGACAGTCGTCCAATTGTTAGTCCAGTCCCATTCTGATGGGTGAAGGGCACTGCTGACTGACTTACCTAAGAAGACCCCTTTGTTGGAACACTACCTGTAATAATTCCATGTTAAATCTGTTGCAATGCCTGCTTTTTAATTGATTCTGTTTGCATTTAAACTTGATGTACAGCACTCGGGCAGCCATTGACATGGGTAGCGCTATACATAAATATAAAAATGATAATTAACAAACCATAAAATAAGGTGATCCCTTGAAGCCTGCACAACACCCTTCCTTTTATGCAAACATCTCAAACTGCTGTATGGATGTACCCCAAAACACAACAGGGCTATGTTCTACATGAATGTCTGCGTTATTGTAAAGGTAGCTGTGAGTCCATTCACACAACAGGGCTATATTCTACATGAATGTCTGCGTTATTGTAAAGGTAGCTGTGAGTCCATTCAGCCGGTCATTCTGTCGCGCAGAAAAAAAATCTGAAATGAAGAATGAGATGCATTTCCCAATCATATACAAAAGTTCATGAAGGTTTGTCAAACGGCGCCAACGTTTTAAACAAATCTAAAAAAAACAATTTCCTATGGAAATCTCAGCGCTCTCTGGGACTATGGCTTATTCACCTGCCCCATGCTAATTAAAAAAAGACATTGCAAGACATTCCTCACGTTCTAATCCAACATCTCTAGGTTACTTATTGAAGATCTAAAAGATGGCACCTCCACAGATGTAAATTAGAAAGTTTATAGGATCTCTAAAAGTAAATGAGATGGTTACTGATGATTAACAAAGCGCCTCTGTTACAAAATTTACAGCCAATAGGATCTGTGAATGTCCGGCTAGAGGGCAGTAGCTTGGGGAAAGGTGAGCGATAACATGTCAATGTGTTGCATTGCAAAGCAAATGCAACAGGGTGTTGGTTAGATCTCTTTGCCATACTGTGGTCAGATTCCACCACCATTAAAAGCAGAAAAAAAGATGAAGAAAACCACAACATTGACAAATATTTAAGTACATTTAGTCCTGCATTACAGTTTGGGTGTGTAAACGTACGGGGGAACCACTTTCCTCCTGTTCCATAATTGGAATCACAAGTTGTCTTAAATGGTAGTACTGCCTTAAGTCACTAAATGTTTGGGAATAAACAGACATCCTGGGTATTCAGCAGGCAGTGTCTATATGGATCCATGCAACTCGAAAGAGACAAAGTTGCAAAAGATTTTAGTGAGAAACTGTAAGTGAGAAAATGTAAACTTGTAAGAGCAAATGCAAAAAGTGTGGAAAACGATGAGCTAAGATAAAAGTGAGCAACACAAGTGAACATAAACATTAACTTGAACTAAATTTCTTATTTCTAACTGTAACTCCTAAGTGAGCCCAGTAAACCTAATCCTACCCCAGAGCCACATACCCTCTTACTCTGTTCCTAGTTTACGGACTTCCTTGTACCCTGTCCCAAACTTTGTATATCTATATTTAACACCATCCTGAACAGAAACTCTTTCTCGTATCCTTTTCTTCACATAATCTCTGTGATTAACCCTTATCCTGCCTTTAGTGTAAAGACATTCCCTTGCAGTATTCCTATTCCTAACTCTGTCCTAACCCCCTCCTATCACACCTGTTTTTAGACTTTTTTGATAGCCCGCACTAAAGGTTCTCTCACTGTTGTGGTCTCTTTGGTTTTCTCACCTTTTCCCTTTCTTATTTTTGACATACTATAACAAAGTTTATTACTTAGCCCAGAATCTGTTATGGTCACTCAAAGCCAAAAGTAGGCATTGTATACAAACTGCCCTCTCGCTCATTTGAAGGATGCCCTCTCAAGGGGGGTTGAGGCATTTTGACATGACTTTAAGGACTTGCTTGCCTTCATGTCAGTTCTGCACCAATGATGAATCCTAAATTCTAATCTAGCAGTACCACAGTGTCCAAAAACTGAATGTTTTGGTATCTCCTTATGTGCATCTTGGTGTTGATAACTAACTCCCACACAAAGGCTCTTCACATCCCTCCTTAGTGATCATGACGGACGAAGCAGTGGAGAACAGGCGGGCCTTGATCAGGAGGAAGAAGCAGATGCACCGCATGACTTTGTCCACTGAGGTCAAGACTGGATTAACAGGCGAGCAGCAGCTGCTCATTCAAGAGCTGACCGAAGCACAGAACCAAACCTTCGACAGGTCCTTCAGCCACTTTCACCATTTTAGGGTAAGAACCGCTACTGAGCCATGGCATCCAAGAGTGTTACAACCCGTGTGAGCCGCGCGCGTATAGTCATTCACACATTCATGGGTTCTGCTTGAGCTAGGGGCAGGGACATGATCTCTGTGTGAGCTCTGGGTGACGTCATCTGTGTGAGCACTCTTCGTTGTCAGTTCAATAATACTTTATTCGGAAATTCAAAACCATACAAAGTCGACCAAGCCATTAAAACATGTACATTGATAAATCTATAAAAAAGTAAAAAATGTCCATAAATATAAAAACACAGTACAATCAGTAAAAACAAGAGGTTTAACAGCTCATTAGGTGGGGCCCCATAGTAACTAAATAACTTTTTTGTAAGTCTAAGGGCACCAGAAAGTGACCCCAAAACAGACCATAGGGTACGGGACAATTTGTAAATATAACAAAGCTGGTTTTACTTGTGCCAAATGGTTATCTTTTGTCAAGGGAATAATGAAACAACACCTTAATATCCAATACAAATCACACAAAAAATATAAAATGCATAGTATCTTGCTCAGAGAAATTATCACAAGGACAGGGTTTCAGCACACTAATTTTATGAAATCAATTTGGGACTTTGAGTCACTTTGCCACCATCAACCGGTTAATGGACTTTTAGCCCTTCCATTCCACCCCTTTCACCCACTCCTTCCAATAACACACTGTGCCGTGGATTCAGTTCCCTAAATGAACCCCATCTGTCTTGTTTTTAATGGATCTCGTTATGTACTGCATCAGCACAAACCATCTAGTCTGAGCTTCCTGCATGCCCCCATATTTCAGACTGACGGGTTATCGATGGGCATTGACATCTCCATGTGCTTGGGGTAATGGTATGCCATTTGTGTGGCACAGAAACCAGGTTCTACAGACTTCCTGCTCTCCCACTACCTTTTTTTCAGGGCCCAGCACTTTATCTCTAGAGGGTCTCTCTTTACCAGAGATTCCAGAGTTTGAGGAACTCAACAAATTAACACACACTCCGAGGTCTAATAAAATAGTCTGTTATAAAATTAAGAAAGTTATTTCCAACCAAGAAACCACTTTGCAAAGAGTTTTTAAAATAATCCAAAGATGAGGGCTATCAAAGCAACTGCAGCATCACAGAACTCAATGTGCAACAGTTCCATTCTTATATGAGGGAGGGCTTACGGTACAGGCTTGCTCCCCACAGCAGCTGCCATGTCTCCCCACTGCTTTGAACCACAAGCAAATCCTCATCACCTCCACTACTCTTGATATCCAGGCGCATGAGGGATTTGTGCCCTCTCACTCACCCTAAAAATTTCTCCCAAGGCAGGCCATTAAGCACCTGACCAGACCGAGGGGACGTTTCCCAACCCAGCGTTAATGGTACCTTTGAGCCAGGGTGCATGGAGAAAAAGGGGCATGGTTTGGGATAAACCCCACACTTCCAAAGACAGAGAGCTTCCTGGCCCATAATATTCATCTTAAGAGTTGAATGAGATAGACAGCCTAGCCAGGGGCAGAAAATATTGATTGTGGTGGTAAAGTGCCACTTGAAACATTGAGAGGAGTCCCCTGTGAACCATTGTTCCTTTTATTTATGTTAACCCTGATGCCTTGCGGCGTATGAATTGCTCCTCTGTGTAATGTTATTCACTACACACTGTGCTGGCTGAATACACTATATGCACATGGTTCCTTCTGTACCTACTGGCTAGACTGGCAGCAGTAACTGAATGCATTCTCAATGGCCACCTTGAACCTGGGTGCAACGAATTACAAGCCGCAAAATACATAAAGCAGAATTCTAATCCCTGTAGAGATCTGAAACTGAGTGAGTATAAGTCATTGTCCCTGGTTATGCATATAGAACAAATGGCCAGTGAAGCAAATGTCTGGGCAACAGAAGCTCATGCGAAACAATAATGTTGGGAAATATGTGCAGAATTGGTATTTCCAGTGCTATAATGTTCTGTTTGCCATTGTACAAATCTTTAAGAGAATAATGATACTGATTGATTAGATGTGGGTTTAAAAAAAAAGAAATTCAGATGCATAAGACAGTTTGCTGATAGTCTGCTATTGTACTTATAATTGATTTGGGTGAGGACCACCTCAATTCCCATGGCGTATTCTGTCTGCTCAGTGAAAAGGTTGACTCTAGCCAGGGGTGTTCTAGACTGGCTAACACGTGTTCAGGACTCCGTTGCACAGTGTCTCCTTCAGGTAATCAAAGGCTTTCTGACACTCCACAGTCCAGATCACTTCCTGGGCTGCTTCACAGAGGTCAGGTCTGTTAAAGGGGCATCTATGATTCTATAGTTAACACAAAGTTATGGTAGTACCTGGTGACACCTAGGAAAGTTTGCACCTGGTGAAAACCTAGTGAAAACCTTACTATCAAGCACTGCCTGTACTTTCCACTTTATGGCACAAACCTTTTGGTTCCCCATGTGGTGTTCAAGATAGGCCAAGGAGTATTAACCCACCTGGCACATTGTAGCCTTGGTGGTTAGTTTGGCCCTCTATCTTCATCAACCCCTGTTCTAGGTGTTTCAGGTAGTCATCACATAAATTGCTAAAGATGGAAGTGTCATCTTCCACGCCAGACAGTACATAGTTGACCAGGTGCTTAGAAGTGGCAAGAGTATTCTTTTACCCAGAGGTAAAAATCTTTAACTCCTAGAGGCCCCCTGGGATGGAGAATGCTGTCTTCTGCTTGGCACCTGATGCTAATCCAATCTGCCATTAGCCATGTGTTAGATCCAAAATACTATTGTACTTTGCTGTGCCCAATCTGCCATTAGCCATAGGTCAGATCCAAAATCCTATTGTACTTTGCTGTGCCCAATCTGTCCACCAGCTCATCAACATGTGGGACAGGATGGGCATCCATCTTTTTGACTCTAGTTGGAGCCAGCAGTCCATGCAAAGAGAACGTCCTTTGATCCCTGCTTAGGTACCAGTACCACAGGACTGACCCATGGGCTATGGTACCACCTGATCACTCCCAGGTCCAGCATCCTCCCCCCTTCATGCATTCTTTGACCTGGTCTGCCATCCTGTAGAGCTTACTTTTTTCGCTGACATGCTGTCCCCAGAGTCTGTCCTGAATACAGACTGGAGTCAGTCCTGGGGCAGTGAGAAGAGGTAGGCAAACTGGCCTAATACAACTCTTCACTCTTTCTGCTAGATGAGTCGGGTCAAGTGTGAGTTTTACCTTATCTACTGAGCCATCTTTTTCATCACTGGGCAATACGTCTGGCAGGATCTCACTCTCATCCTCACCCTGTTCTGTCATTGCCAGAATGCTGTGTAATCTCTGTGGAGCTACGACTTGAGCTTGTTCAAATGGAACACTTGCTGAGGTTCTCGAGTGCTACAGGTGTCAACCAGGTAGTTGACATCAGAGATGTTCTTGAACAGGCACACTCCCTTTGTTCTACAAAGCTTGAGGACAGGTTGGCTTCAGCACCAGTGTCTCATGACCCTCTTGATACCAAGTTGATGTTGGCTTCTTGCCTTAAGACTCCTTCATAAACTCCTGGCTAGCCTTAGGATTGATTTCCGGTTTGCTTCTGAGCGGAACCATAATCTTATGGAGCCCAGAACACCATATCATAACAAAGGGGCTCAGGAATAGCTTTACAGTCCCCTCTGACCAAAGTTAGTGGACCATGGGCATGGTGCCCAAAGGGAAGTTCATAGGTCCGAAATTGTACCCTTTTCTGTAGGATTTCCCTGTATGCAAATGAGATATGGCAGGAAGAGATCACATTTCCTCCTTCTTGGGAATTATTCCTATCATGCTCTTTAAGGTCATGTTGAGGTTTTCCACCAACCCATTCATTTGGGGTGATGAGCAGTTTGAATAGCGCTAGGCCACTCCTACTGCTCCCACATCACCCTCCTGTGTGAGGAGATGTAATTCATTCCTCTGTTGGATACCTCTGTGTGGGGAAATCGGACCTTGGAGATCATTACAAGAAGGGCTTTCTGCACTCCTCACAGGTCCCACCTCACAGGACCTGGTAGAATTATCCACCATAATAGTATTATCTTCCTTAATCAAAATATATCCGTTTGAAGTGCGATCAGATGGAGCAACCATGTCTAAGCACATCCTCTTGAAACTGCACACCAACTATGGGTAGAGGCACCAATGGTGCCTTGGCTTGACCGCTTGACTTGCAACTCATTTGGCTATCTGGGCAGGTTCTGCAGAAATTCTGACTTTTGGCCCATCCCTAGTAAGTTGAACAAAGCTTCTAACCTGCCTTAGCCTTTTAGATACCCAAGTGCCCACCAAGGGTCGCTCATGGACTTATGACAACAGAGTGTCTATATGCTTGTGGAAATGCCAGCCTCTTACTGGGACTGGGCTCTGGGTCCACTAGCTCACTATATAATGTCCCATCCTTCCCGATCTTGCTGTGTCTGAGCTCTCCAGAGGCAGTCTGTTCTTAAATCACCTTATGTAGACTCACTAGAGTAGGACACTCCTCCTGTGCTCGACGGAAATCTTCCTAGGATAGTCCTCAAGCAGCTTACAACTTATGCAGCTCAGACAATGACCTATACTCCGCATGCCGGGCCTCGCCCTCTTCGCCATCTGGAACTGGGGCAGTGGGCATCGCCTTGCCCCATCCGGGGCCTGTTCCTCTTCTCTGGCTGGAGCTGGGGTGATGGGCATCATGGCCGGTGTGGTGTTCGAGTATGCCCTGCACTACACTACTCTTTTCAGATTCCTCAACTCGAGGAGTGGTCACCTCCTCCTTCTGAGGCTAAGGTGCCCCTTGTGCTCTGGTAAGAACTGATGTAATATACACTGGGGGGTAGCTGTTCCTAAGGTTTCAAGAGAGTAGCAACCAGACTGTGGTTGATAGAGAGAAATAGTAAAGAGTGGTCAATCTCAAAAAAGGTTGGGTTATAAATAGTGACGGGGGGAATCCCTCCTTTTGGATATACTGCCCTCACACACCCTTGCGAGTGTCATGCTTCATCATCGGGCGTTACTCCTCGTGGGGGTGGCGCTGCTGTCCCCCACGGGCCCCGCGAGAGGGCTCTTTGTCGGAGATCTTTTAAGGAGACGCCACAGTTGTGCATGTGGGTGTATGGGCCTAGGGAGGTAAGTGCGTGAGTGAATTAAAATTACCAGACGGTACCTGGAACCAATGTTTATTCGGGGGTCCGAATGGTAAGGTTAAAATAAATGTGGATACTGGAGCCCCTCTCAGGAACAAATATAGAGGGCGGATGTGTAACTGGCCGCTGCTCTCAGTGCGGGTTCCTACTCCCAACCCCTTATTTAGGAAATCTGGCTTTTCGATTCCGGCGCACCGCTACGGAGGGGTAGGTTAATGACCAGGAAGAGGCGAGCTACTAAACTCTGTCTCACGCCGAGTGCGCGCCGACGAAGCCCGATTTCCTAAATAAGGGGTTGGGGGTAGGAACCCGCACTGAGAGTTCCTATCAGCGCGAGGACGCAGATACACCTCAAAGTCTAGGTACTACAGGTATACAGGGCCTTCTTTCCCTGATCCCTGTTCCTATTCCTTCCATTTCACTTACTTTCTCGGTCCTGACGAAGCGCCTATGGATCCCTTAAGGACCAATAAGAATCGCGAAACATGTTGACCAATTTGTTTCTTTGTAAATTCACTCTTGCACTGATTCTGAGAGCAGCGGCCAGTTACACATCCGCCCTCTATATTTGCTCCGGAGAGGGGCTCCAGTATCCACATTTATTTTAACCTTACCATTTGGACCCCCAAATAAACATTGGTTCCAGGTACTGTCTGGTAATTTTAATTCACTCACGCACTTACCTCCCTAGGCCCACACACCCACATGCACAACTGCGGCGTCTCCTTAAAAGATCTCCGACAAAGAGCCCTCTCGCGGGCCCGTGGGGACAGCAGCGCCACCCCACGAGGAGCAACCCCGATGATGAAGATGACACTCGCAAGGGTGTGTAAGGGCAGTATATCCAAAAGGAGGGATTCCCCGTCACTATTTATAACACAACCTTTTTTGAGATTGACCACTCTTTACTATTTCTCTCTATCAACCACAGTCTGGTTGCTACTCTCTTAAAACCTTAGGAACAGCTACCCCCCAGTGTATACCACGTTGTTCTTTGGGAGCACGGGTACTGGACCTATTCCCTTTCTATATAGCTCCCGGTCCCCACCTCTTTTTTGTGTTAAGAACTGATGTAATCCAGGCCATATGGGTCTCTGGCCCTGACATTAGCCTATACACAGTGAAGTAATTGCCAAAAAGGTCCCAACACCCTCTTTTCTTCAGACCCCTGTGTTGACCATGAAGCTGTTGCCGTTGACTTCTATTTCAACCCTGGCACCTCTGCTGGCTACCAGACCATTGGTAATGGTACCAGTGAGAATCTCATTGAGACTTAGCTACTTAGTTCCAGGGGCATCAGTATCCTTCAGTACAGTAACCTTCCTCCCAAAAGATACCCTCCTCAGTTCTAAACCCCATGGTATTTGGATGAATGTGCTTGAGAGCCTCTGGACCCTTTTCTCTGTCCTTAGCCAGTTGCCACTGGACATGCTGCTTATCGAGGGTGCGGCTGGCAGTATTCATTTATTGGACAATCCTTCCTTAAATGCCCTTCCTTTTGCCATCTAAGACAGGTTACCACCCTGGGCGAAGAGTGAAACTTCTTCCCTTCCTTCCCTTTGTTCCGACTATGAAGCCAGTTTCCTTAAGCATACGTCCAGGCCGGGACCCTTAGCAATCATTTTGTCTCTTCCCTTCTGGTATGGAACCTTTCTGCAGGGAGCCCTTTTCCAACTTAGACGTGAGAATGTACTGCTCCAGCCTCCTGTTCACCTGGTTAGCTGACCACTTGTCAGTCAAATCAGAAAGTTTGTACAGGTCCTTCTCTGTCAGAACAGACATGCAATGTCTGAGTGGGGTAGAGCACTCTTCTTTGAGACACTCTGCCACAATTAACTGGATGAGGGACTGGTAGACCTTCAGTGCCATCCCTCTCACCCACTCCTTCCAATAACTTGCCGTGTCTTGGATTCAGTTACCCAGTGAAACCCTGTCTTCTTGTTTTCAATGAACCTCTACAGTTATTGCATCAGCCAACCCATCTAGTCCGAGCTTTCTTCATGCCCCGTATTTCAGAGTCCTTATTAGGCATCCTGCCAATGACCTCCGTCCCTTCTAAAGGGAGATGATGCAGTTGATTTGCTGACGTGGACTTACCATTCTTACTTTGAGCCTTACTTGCAATTTCAAAACTGTGGAATCACCCAATATGTCCTTGTCTAGCACATACACGTGTCAAATTCTTGGTACTTCGGTGGTAGATTTCTTGGAATTGGGAGGGGAATCCCTTCCAGAGTGAACATGTTTTTTTTTTGCTGGTAACCTGAACTTCTTTTTTTCCAGGGCTATCTCTTTTTTTCTACAGTCCGCGCTCTTTCTCCAGTCTTTTCTATTCCTTTTTTTTCTTCCTGGGCCCACTCATCCCGAGTATTCCTTCAACCCTCTTCATCTCGACCTGCTAACTTGAGTTTCTCCCTCTCAAACTCTTGCCTTTTCTCCCACTCCTCTTCAGCTTTCTGGAATGCTAGTACGGGTTTCCAAATGTAACCGACTCAAGGGAGTAAGTTCTCGGACAGGAGACATGGGTACCCTAGCAATGAGTGGAGGAGACTGTCTTGGGAAAATTCTAGAAGCCATTCTAGCAGATATAGTAGTAGACCATCTTAGGGAAGTCTGCACTTGGAGTCTTGAGAGTCTGCGTCTGCAGCACTCTCCTTTGAGGTATATTGTGCCAAACCCTCCCAGCTTCCTAGAGCCTTTCCCTGTTTCTCCCATTGATTCATCATGAAATCTATCTGTCCCAGCATCTGAATGGATGAATGAAGGGTTTTGTTGAGCGCACAGCTTCTCAAGAGTGTCCCGGCGCTATATGGAGTGCATAATAATAATAATAATACAGACACTTATAAAACGCGACAGCTACCTCAAGCAGAGGTGTCCCGGCGCTAAGCGATCGACAGTATGCAGCTGTGAAACCAGTGAGCAAGCCACAGATCCATTATTCTGCTCTAAAGAGCCAGGTTTTAACTTTTTTCCTGAAAAGAGGCTCTGCCTCTGTTACGTAAGTCATCTGGCAGGGAGTTCCACAATTTTGTAGCTCCAACCGTGAAGGATCTGCCTCCCAGGCGGACCTTGTTAAAACGAGGTATGCAGAGCAGGCTTTTTGAATTAGACCTTAGCGATCTCGTCTGCTTATAGCCACGTCTTGATTTCAGGTAACTGGGGCAGTTACCGTGGGTAGCTCGGAAAGCCAACGTCCGCGCCTTAAATTCAATTCTTTTAGCAACTGGTAACCAGTGAAGTTCTTAAGTGCGGAGAGACATGATGTCGGAAAGGGACTCGCCTAATCAGCCTCGCAGCCGCGTTCTGGACCATCTGGAGACGTCTGATCAGATACTTAGGTAGGCCCAGATAGAGGCTGTTGGCATTGTCCAGCCTGGAAGTTACCATTGCGTGGACGGTAATTTTACGGCATGTTTCTGGCAGCAAATGTAGAAATTTGCGCAGATTTCTGAGTTTACTGAAACAGGTGGCTGTCACCTGTCGTATCTGAGCCGAAAATGACAAGTCAGACTCCCACTTCACCCCAAGATTTTTCAAACTGTCTGCAGGGGACGGGGACGCGCCCATTTCCGCAGGCCACCAGAGATCCGGTGCTGGAGGTGACTTTTTCCCAAAAAACATCACCTCCGTCTTTCCTGCGTTGAGCTTCAGTTTGTTGTTGTTCATCCACAACGCAATATCTCTTAGGCATAGAGATTAAAGTGTGAAAAGCCAGGTCTTAAGTTTCTTTCTAAAAGGACCCTTGCCTTCAATTTGACGCAGTTCTACCGGAAGCCTATTCCAGGCTTGTGGATCAAGAATGGAAAATGATCTTCCTCCTGCTTTAGCGAGGCGGACCCTAGGAACTGTGGCCAGATGGCCGCACGAAGAGCTCCGGTTTCTATTAGGGCTATAACAGCATACCCTGGATGACGGATAACCCGGACCAGAGTGGTTAATTTGCTCTGCATTAGAAGAAGGGTTTCAAATAAGATCCGCTTATTCACAGGGAGCCAGTGCAGGGTCGTCAAATACGGCAAGACATGAACCTAACTTGGTAGATTGAGCACCAGATGAGCAGCCATATTTTGGACCGTTTGCAGTTTCCTCACCAAATATTGTGGGTGACCTGCATAAAGGACATTGGCGCAATCCAGCCTGGACATACTCCAGGCGTGGATCACTGTTCTCAAGGGTACAGAGAGGAAATGCAGATTTTGTTTTTTTTGTGCCATATGCAAAAGACCAAAACACATGCCAACTACCGTGTTAATTTGGTTGTGCAAGGTCATCTGTTGATCAATCATAACTCCCAAGTTTTTTACTGCATCAACTTGCAGGCTATGTGGAGAGGCCCCGTCTGGACAATGTGCTTGCAGGTTTAAGTTGAAATTAAGTCCAAAACGGAGAACCTGGGGGCGTGGTCTGGCCACGCAAGAAGATGGCCGCCTAGATTCGGAGCTCTGCGCTGTGGGGAGCCCCGGACGGCGACAGCGACTCTTTGGCGAAATAGAAGCGGCTTTCAAACTGCTTCCCTGACACCGGAGAGATTGAGGAGGAGACGGTGCTGTTTCTGTCTTGAATGAAGGCTCCTGCTGCGTGTCACAGCCTAAATAAACAAATGCTAACAGGAAAATCACCTCACGGACTGCGGGGACGGCGCTAATGAGCGGAAAGACTGGAGGTGAGGCGGCGGCTTCTCTTTCATTATGGAGAGCAGTTCCGTGTGAATTACAATTAAGAATTCTGTAGTTCACACGCTGTGTGGGGCCGCCTCATGAAACGCGGGAACTGTGCTAATGAGGTGATTTGCAAAGCTTAAGTGTTTCAGTCAGTCCTGAGGAGAATCTGTGGAGTTTCTGAATAAGCGGCAACATTGTATGCGAAGGCTTGTGCTTGAACCTCTGTGCAGTGAGAAGCCTCGTATGAAGACCGGAATTCTTTGGCAGTTTCTACTAAAGTCTATTAATAGTGGAGACTTTAAGAGTAAAATGATAGCCTCTTTCTTTCATTCCAAATAACGGTTGAAGTCTACAGTTGAAGAATAAATAGACTCATACATTGAATGAATAACAACTCCTAAAACGTGGGAATTATGCTGCTGAGGTAATATGCGTGAGCTACTTATAACATTTGACTTCCTGTTCTGCAGCGTTGGTCCTTAGACAAACTCCAGTCATTTGTGACAGCAATATTATAAAGAAACGACATGTGCTTCATTCTACTTTAGACAGTTTTATTGTGCACTCCCACCAGCTTAGAGGAATATCTGTTGTATTTATAAACCGTCTGCAACAGTGTATATGAAAGTTTAAACTGATCCAGTGGGAAACCTTTTCAAATTCTTTTGATACTCTGTCAGTAGAATAGATATTTCTCCTTTGTATTCCACCAAGTTATTTCATGCCAATCATACTAGTAAATACACAGAGTGACTTTAAGGTTCTGTAAAAAAAGAAGACACAAGACCGACACAAAATATAGCCTCAAGCTGTCGCTCATAATAAAATTAAATTGTCATTTGCTGCTTTTGAGCAATTCATTTGAATCTCTCCATGCGCATTTATATCTGCTAATTGATGCACAGTAGGCACATACAGAAAATAACTGTTCTATACCAAAGAAGCAACGCAGTAAAATTGAAGTTGCCTGCAGGTAAAACAAATGGAAAATTTGCAAAACAACTCCTTTTCTCTGAGGCCTTAAACCAAGGCCGCTCTACTTCAGATGCAAGAGGTTCTACTTACTCGACGCCAAATCACCCTCACTCTACTACCTCATCGCCATCTGATTCAACTATGGAACGTATACTTCAAGAAATCTCTGCTGTAAGTCTCCGTCTGGAAGGCATGGAAATATCCATATCAACTCTTACGACCGAAACTAAATCTATTCGAGCAGATATTGCTGGATTCCAGAGCTGTATGGATGGTCTAACAGCGCGAATAATAACAGTAGAGAATCGTCTTGATGCTATTCCAGACCAAGATCAAAACCCCTCTTTCTCAGAAGCAAAATAGTAGACTTAGAAGACAGAAGCCGTCGAAATAATGTCCGTTTCTTTGGATTTCCTGAAAAAATAGAAGGGTCAGATGCCAAATCCTTTCTCAGAGAAACTCTTCCAAAGATCACAGGCCTCACTTTTGAACCATCGTTGGAGATACAGAGAGCCCGTCGTATTGGACCGCCCAACACGGGGAAAAAATACTCGACCGCGTCCGCTCATCGCCTGCTTCCTACGACATGAGCAGGCCCGTCAACTGATCACTGCAGCTCGGACTCAAGGACTATACATATTTGAAGGTCATGAGATTAGAATAGCTGCAGATTTCACGAAGGAAACTAATGAGCGTCGCAAAGCTTTCCTTTCACTTAGACCCAGTCTTCGCCAGCTTGACATCAAATATGGCCTCTTTGAGCCTGCACGCTTGCGGATCACCAAAGATGGTATTTCCAAGGACTTCTTTGATCCAGGAGACCTTTGTCATTTCCTAGACAATATTTCTCCTCAAAATATGGAGTGTGCAGAATTCATTTGAAATACTATCTCCCAGCCTCTAACCTCAAAACCTATATCTTCTAGTGAAACCCGACGTAACTCAGATCGTTCCCAAAGCAGAGGACGAAACTTAGACAGACCCATACGTTCCTTAGGAGACCGAGCGCAGGCCCTTCAAGCAGTAGCCACCATTACGAAGGATAGAGACGGAGACAAATCTCGCTCTCCCTTAATCTACTCCACTTGAAGAAAATGTATCCTGAACTACAGTCCATGCATTGACTTTTTACATCTACGAGAGGATGAAAACCCATCCACTAGAAACTTACTGGAGAAGATACTCAGATGAGTATCAGATGATTACTTGAACTCTTGTCTTCCCTTCACAAACTATTTATTCTCTTTCCTTCTTTTATTCTATCCTCTTTCAGCATTTCCCAACCTATACATGTTAATATTCTTATGACCTCAGAGCTCTCTTTTATAACCTATTTGCTAAATTCAATATGATAAATAATGTAGATTGACTACAAATACAAATTTCTGTTCATTTAATATTCAAATTGTTATTAATTTCTTATAGACGATAGCATTACTATGCTTCTTTTTTCTTAGTACTTTCCTTCACATTTTTCGCCTCCTCTCTTATTTAATCTATTTATACTATATTAGAATATAGGATTAGTAATACATTATTGTTACAATAGTCACTTAGAAAACATTTACTATTTATTGCTCTTGTTACCATTTTATGTAAAGCTTGCATGACTATAATTTTTGTATATTATGTCAATGTACTTTTTTAATTGTAGTTTCTTTTATTTTCTTTGTAACCTATTTTTATGTTCTCTTCATTAGATATTGTTAACTTTATTATAGGTATTGGCATAACTGACTATATACATGAATGACAGTCTTTTTGTTATAAACTAGTTATGAAACTGTCATGCATCTACTATAAATCATAAGTACTGCTACATTCTATACTATTAATTCCCCTTTTATATACTTTCCTTCGTCTTCCTTTATCTGTTCAGTATCTAATATTTTATTATATTATTTGTATATGGTATGTATTTAACTGTCTTAATAGTTTACTATGATATTATTTAATCAAATAGTACTATTTAGACAGGATTATACTTAAATATGAAACCAATTATTTCATTAACATTTAATATTCAACTTTAATTATAGTTATTACTATTATAATATGAGCAGTTTATTCAATAGTGCTATATATTTCAGTTCCATATAATGCTGATTTCTCTTTCTCATTCATACTTCCCATTTTCTCTTTTCTCTCTCCTTTTTTCTTCTACTTACTCAACCCTTTTATCATTATATTCTTAAGATACTTGTTTCTTCCTTCTTCCTCCAATTCCAACTACAAAATTTGTTAATGTTTAAAATATTATTATTGTACACATATATTTCTTATCATTGACTTAGTCGCCGGATGGGGCTCCTCTGGCGCGAATAGCCCGAAAGCTTAGACCCGCAGGAAACAGTTCCGTTCCATTTGTGCTGTGCTTTCCCTGCACAGTATATTTACCACCCCTTCCCTTATTTTTTCACTCAATTTTTCCTACTTTTGCTTACTTCTCTATTTAATATATAACTGACTCTTTCATAACTCTTTAACCTTTTCTGAATTATTTAGAATATTGCTTATCCTTTAATTCTCTCCTTACCTGGAATCTATCCTTTTCCTTATCGCCCCCTCTTCTTTCTTTTTTCCCGCTCTTTCTCTACCCCTTCCATTGTATATCAACAATACCTGTTTAGACTCTATTTCTACACTTTATTTCTCTTTATTCTCATCACTTTCACAACTTAAAACCTTTTACTTCTAATATCAGCTTTTTCATTTAAATTAACATTTTTATACATCCAACGCGCATATAGCGATGAACACATCCCCTCCGTCTAGACCATTATGCATAATTTCATGGAATGTTAATGGCCTTACACACTTTATAAAACGCAAAAAAGTACTTTCTTATCTTAAAAAGAAAAAAACTGATATTGCTCTTTTACAAGAGACCCACCTGGATGCTCTGGAATCATCCAAATTACAGCGTGACTGGGGGGTAAAGTTATTCATTGTGGATTAACACAATCGTCTTCTGACAAGAACCAACCACGGAAATGTGGTGTGGCCAACCTTTTACACAAATCCCTACCTATATCAACTGTCAACTTGGATTGGTCCAGAAGGGAGGTATGTCTTTGCTATGTTCAGAATTTCGGACAGGACCTTCTGTATTGGTTCAGTATACGCACCAACAGGTTCTAAACGCTCCTATTTTCTCAACTTGAACCGCCTGCTCGTGGAGATTGGAGCATCCAGTTATATCAATGGTGGTGATTGGAACCTGGCCTGTGACGCGATTTTAGATAGAACAGGACCCTTAGACAGATGTAATGTTGGTGACCGAGCCTTACTGGGCGATAAAACATCAGACCATGGTCTAGTAGATCACTAGCGCCTTTGTCATCCATCAGATCAAGAGTATACCTTCCTCTCCTCTGCCCATGGCACACAATCTAGAATAGATTATTTTCTTATTTCTCATTCAGTAGTTGCAATTACTAATGAATCCAATGTTCTAGAAGCAGCTATTTCTGATCACTCTCCAGTTCTTCTTGCTCTGGAAGTAGGTCTTTCCTCTCCAGGTCGAAAACCATGGCGTATGAACATTCAAAAATATCGTCCGCCTCCGGGAAAAACACAACTACGTTCTCACCTTTCTGAATATCTAACCAATTACAAATCTTCAGTTACCTCGTGTAGAACCATTTGGGCGCCTGCGAAAGCAACTATTCGCGGACAATTAATGAGATGCAGCTGTAGCCAATAAATTAGCATCTTTACGTTGTACTGAACTCGAAGCTCAAATTGTTTCTCTTACTCGTTTATATAATTCTCGTCCCACTGTTACCAATCGCAAAAGTCTAGAGATAGCTAAAATGGCACTTAATAATCTCTACACTTCAAAAGCAGAATATGCTCTTCAACGTTTAAAAAATAGACCCCATGAACAAGGAGAGAAAGCAGGCCGACTGCTTGCAGCACCGCTGAAACAACGTGAAGCTTCCATGGCTATATCTGCAATACGAACAGAATCTGGTGAGATTTTCACCAAACCGCAAGATATAGTAAATACTTTCGCATCCTTTTATAAATCACTTTACACTCCTGAGAATCCAGCAACTGAGGATCAAGTAGCTGCATATCTTGCGAAAATTCATCTTCCATGTCTCACAGATGAGGGTAGGGATTTACTTGTTGGCGACATTACTAAAGAGGAAGTAGCTACAGCTATCTCTAAATTACCTTATCACAAATCCCCAGGTGAAGATTGATTTACTGGGGAATATTATAAATGGTCAGGGGAAGAAGCAACTAATACTCTTCATTCTGCTTTCCATGAAGCGGTTCAGACATCTTCTCTAACCCTGGACGTAGTGGGCGTAGGGGGGCTACGCGGAGGGCCACAGAGGTCCGAACAAACTCCGTGGCCCTCCGCGTAGCCCTGCTATGCCACCCGCCTCCACCCCCCCTATATTAACAATGATTTTTAGTACTTAAAAGTAAATTAAAACCCACTTACTGTACTGCGGCGTCCCCGGGCTGCCCTCCTCTTTCTTCTAATCCAAGTGAAAACTGCGCATGCGCGCGCGCATTTCTCACAAGAAATGCGCATGTGCGGACGCCCACGCATGCGCAGTTTTCGCAAGGATTAGAAGAAACGGCGACGAACAGGAGGAGGGCAGCCTGGGGACGCCGCAGTACAGGTAAGTGGGTTTTATTTTACTTTTAAGCACTAGAATTCATTGTTAATATAGGGGGGGTGGAGGCGGGGGCTGGCCAACTCCGCTATGCTGCAGAGTGTGCGGAGATTTGCCTTCTCCGCATTCTCCGCGGAGAAGGTAAATCTCTGCACACTCCGCGGGCGGAGCGGAGGTCTCCGCCCAGGGCTAATCTTCTCTTGGTCCTATTTCTAATAAAGCATTGATTGCAGTCATTCCCAAGCCGGGTAGAGATCCGCCCATATGTGGTAACTACCGCCCCAAATGCTTGAAAAACGGTGATGTTAAAATTTTAGCAAGTATTTTAGCATCACGATTACGTAAAGTTATTCCTTCTCTAATACACCGTTCACAGGTTGGCTTTGTTCCAGGTCGTTCCTCTAGAAACCATCTCCGATCATTGGCTCATACTTTATGGTCTACAAAAGAAATGACGGAGGATGCGATTGCTCTTTCCTTGGACGTTGAAAATGCGTTTGACTGTATTGATTGGATTTATCTTTTTGCCACCATGAAACGTTTTGGCCTAGGAGATCAGTTTATCTCTAAGGTTAGTTTATTACATGATAACCCCATAGCACAGGTCAACTGTGGAGGTTATCATTCTGACTCCTTTCCAATTCAAAGAGGTACTCGTCAAGGCTGCCTTCTATCCCCCGTTTTATTCTTATTAGCGATGGAACCCCTTGCCACACTTATTCGTCACTCATCACAGATTCAGGGTATACCTATAATGGGAGGAGTATCAAAGTTATACTTGTATGCTGATGATATCCTTCTCACACTTAAAGATCTCTCCCATTCCTTACCAACTTTACTTGACATTATCGATGAATTCTCAATCATTTCTGGATATAAGGTGAATTGGGACAAAAGTGAAGCTCTTCCACTTTCTTCTGGTTCCACAAAAGCTTCAATTGACGGATACCCCTTCTGCTGGAAATCATCACAATTAAAATATCTAGGAATTCGGATTAATAGTGGACTTGAGAGAATGGTTTCTGATAATCTTTCAATTCTTATAGCACAAATGCAAACTGATTTTGCTAAATGGTCACTTATGGGCTTCTCCATGTGGGGGAGAGCTCAGGTGGTGAAAATGGTAACTCTACCCCGCTTTACTTATACTCTAGGAATGCTTCCGGTTGTAATACCATTGAACTCACTTCGTCGTATAGATTCCCGTATACGGTCATTTGTTTGGGGAACTATGCGTCCTCGTTTGGCAGCTGCTTAATTATTGGCACATCGTTCCCATGGCGGCTTAGGTTTACCATCATTAGAACATTATTCCTTGGCCTTACATCTCTCACAATTGGCTTATTTACTTCCAGATGTTACTGATCCTCCACAAAGGGTTGCAACAGAACGCTTAATACTTAATTGCGATGAGTCAATTTTTTATACAGTGCTCCTAAACCTCGATCCTCCCCTCCACATCCTGTACTTCATGCTACATACCACGCATGGCAAAGAGCACATTGCCTTTTAAGAATTGCCCATTGTTTACACTCTAAAGCTCCACTATGGCGTAATGAAAGTATTCGAATTAATGGTTAAACACTTCACTGGATTGACTGGAGTTCGAAAGGAATCCAGACATTAGATCAGATTATAATAAATGGTGAATTGAAATCCTTTGATCTTCTTCGTGAAGAATTTGACCTTCCTTTACATCAAACTTCACGACATTTACAGCTACAGCACTGCATGAGGCGATGTCTTGGTACTCCCCCCCCCCAGACGTTAGTGCAATCGCCGATATTGGACTATCTTCACATCTGGGGTAAACATAAAGGGGTAATGTCAGGGTTATATCGTACTCTAACTAATCATCTATACTCACAACCACTTCTTAAAACTCTTTACGGGAAATGGCAAGAAAAAATATGGCCGGACATTTTGGAAGCCCTAGACAAAGGCACTCGTGAAGCACGCTTGAAATTTTGCCTTTTTAAAACACTACATGACTGGTACTGGACACCATCAAAATTGCAACGAGCAGGACTAATTCCACACTCTAAATGTTGGAGACCTCCTCCATATACTTTGCGAATGTCCTTCTATACAACATTTCTGGACACAAATAGGAGACACACTAAAGGAAACTATCCCTCTTAAACTTCCTCTTACATCCTCCACTATCTTATTGCATGATTTTGGAAGTTCTTATGATATCACACGTCCTCAGCCGACTCTTACACACTGCACTTTCCACTGCCAAAATTTGTATTTTAAGGTTATGGCAATCACCTAGTCCTCCATCTTAGGAGGACTGGATGGCTGCAATGATCCAAACAGCATCACATGAGCATATAATATACAAATTACAAGACCAAGAAGAAATATTTCAACATCTATGGACTCCTTTTCTCCGAGCTCCTTAAATAATTCCCCCTTATTGATTTTCTCGCTTTCCTCCTCAGGTCTCATTTCTATCTTCTTTTCTTTCCGGGTAAGGAGATCTCCCCCCCTGTTTTTTTTTTCTTTCTTATTTCTTTATCTACCCATTCTTCTTATTCACTTAATTACTTATCTACTCTTTCAAATATTTATTTACTTATTTATCCATTTATTTACCCATTTATTCATTTATCTACTTCATTTAATTATTTAGCTATTTTGTACCCTTCCTAATCTTGCATCACCCATATACAAATGTATATCATTTTTCATATTATATACACAATATATTTTACTAGTTCTAAATTATATTTGCCCATCCCATAATTTATTTTGTCTTTTTGCCCATGATTTTATCTAGCCAGAATTAGATTTCTTAGCATACAATATCCAATATTCTCCTTTTCTCTTCTTAACACTGTCTTTTTATTTAATTTCTTCTATTTCCCCCTTTCCTCTCTCATATGGAAGTTTTTCTTTATATTATACTATATATGTTAAGTCACTAGACTATTGTGGGTCTATTATGATGTATTATACTTTTATGAATTTATATACCTTTAATTTCTCAATAAAGAATTACGACACAAAACGGAGAACCTCTGTTTTATCAGTGTTACTCTTGAGTTGGTTGGAATTCATCCACTGAAAAACAGCGGAAAGACTGGGTTTAATGCCATCCGGGGCAGTTAGCTTTCCTTTTGTGTGTCGTCACCATATGAGATGATTATGGCCCCAAAAGACTCGGCCAATGCCGGGAGAGGGGATGGGGGGGGGGAGGGGAGGGAGGAGAGACTCCTTCAAGTCACTCAAACAGGTTTTTCAGATCTGCTTTTTCTCATCTGTCATTTGCCAGTTTTATGTGCAGGCTGTGACCGAAAAAAGATTCTTTTTGACTATTATTATAACTCACTGCAACTTGATTCTTGTGCATCTTCAGCACTTGCTGCCAATTGAGGTTTGTTTCAGGAGTCTAGGATGGCCAGATGCTTCAGGGCCTAAATTGTAACAATCCGAGACAGTGTTCACTGGGGTCCAGTGGCTTTACCTTACTTCTGAGCCCAAAAATGAGCATCAAAAACACCTCTTTAGCACTTGACCCTCAGGGTAGCAAAGTCGAGGAGGCCAAGGTTTATTAAAAGAGCTGGCGTAGGGTAGACACTAAGAACTGTCAAGCAAATTACCTCAGTTAATACATCATTGTCCAACAGGGCTTTTTTTTTTGTTTGTTAAAAAAAGGCCAATTACAGTATGCCAACACAGACACCTCAGTACTGTACATTAAAATCCAGAAGGCCAGCTGATTGGACATTTGTAACTGGGAGATAACTGTTGCGGAATGCACAGCTGGAGCTTTGCGTAGGGCAGGTGTGCCAACAGCAGCCACCAGGGTCCAGCCAACATTTTTATTTTCACTCATTAAGAAACCATAACAAACCCAAACATCAACAGTGAGAGCAACCCCATTCTGAGAGATGTAGTCCGGGTTTCAGAGGGGGGGGGGCGGACGACGGGGGCAGAGGGTCAAGGCCATAAGAAGACATTTTGTCCAAGATAATTGGTCTGGTTTTAATGTGCTGATGCATAATCTACCCAAACTACCTTGCTTGACCTACCTAATACCCCGTCCGACAAACTCACTGATCGCACTTAACTCGATCCCAACCCCTCCTCTGGCTACCCCAATACCGCTATGTACTGTACTAATATTTGCCCCCATTTGTATCCAGATCCTGTAAAGGAATCCCGTTTACTTTCTTCCTGCCCTATATTGTATGACTTTTCTCTCCCACTTCTGCTATGCCTACTGTAAACGATTCACATGCAACTCTTGCAAAGCCATATCCTATGGTTATAGCTCCTGTAATCAATCTATCTGTAATTCTTGTAAAGCACTCTGATGCCCTCGGGTCTAGTTCGCTCTATATAAAACTCAAAATTGTGTGTGCCTTAAAGCCAGACCTGCTGGCTGTAACTATGCTTGTTAAGAAGATCTTTCAAAGAATTGGTGAAGGTGTGTATGGAGGCCATATGATGAGTACATTGGTAAACTGTGGTTTATCATAGGGGTGTCATGGACCTCTGGGTAGAGAGGAGAAAGCAAGTCAGGCGTAGTAGACCGCAGTAGTTGGGAGGAAAGTGGAGAAGTGAGGAGAGGTAGGGTGAGAAGAAGAGGGATAAAGAGATGCATGTAAATCTGCAAAACATAGACCAGCATGCCATGTATTAGTAGAGAATGTTAGAGGAAACAGTGAGAGGGGTAGATGGAGCGAACAGAGACTTGCGGTGTGTAACGGGAAGATAAAGAAAAACAAAGTTATAGGCAATGTTAGACATATGTTTTGGAGCTGGTTGGAATAGACAGGCAAGGACACAGGTAGAACGAAAGTGCTCACTTTGCCATTAGAACCAAGCTGCACCGGACTGAAGAGGCCAAACTAGAACAAAACTGGTTTGGGGTTGCTTGTGTTGCTGCTCAGAGAGGACCTGGCCTGGCAGTCTGGGCTGGACTGTTCCTGTTGGAGCAGGATAAAGACTGATTTGCATATGGCTCAGTCTAATCTGAGTTGGCTTTGTGGGCATAAGAATAAAGATTTGAGATGCCGCGCGAGTAATTACCAGCGGCTGTGGTTAATTCAAGCATCCGATCCATCACGTTTTTGTTTTCTGTTCTTAAATGTACATCTGACATAGGAGGTAGTTATTCCACACTCTTATGGGGATAACACTAGGTCAGTAGGGCACCTAAAATGATCCTAAAAATATTATCCATTTTAAGACCTGATTTAGTGCAGGACATCCGCCCAAACGTTGTTCTCGTCTGTCCTACTTAGATTGCATAGGCATCCGTACACTCTAAATAGGGTTAACTTGACCTTTGTCTCTTTTTGGCAGATACCATCATCATTCCCACACTAAATCCAGCACTTAGTGTGAAATATTATAAAAAACCATGCTTCAACTTCTTCTGCAGTACCAACAATTCCTCAAATATCTCAAGTGAGATTACTTCACCTTGAGCACGGGGAGGTTTTCAGTTAATGTTGCACAAAAATGCAAATTAAGAGATTTTCATTTAAAAAAAAAAAAAATCAAGTACCTTGGCTTGTCTATGACACTCACGGTCCCGATTTACACCAGATGCTCGAGTTCTTTCATGGAGATTCACATGTGGAAACTGTCATGAGGGAAACCCGACAAGGAAGAGTCTGCATCTCTGACGGATACCTCTAACTGCTTATTGCTCACCGTTTGAATTACTCCAGCTATCAGACTGGATCAGGAAACTTTTCCTGCAGTATCTCCTGCGGACTTAGTGGCGTCCTCGTGCCGCCTCCAAGTGATGACGTATAGCTATATATAAGAACCACCCCTGCAGTCTGATTTCAGTTCCTTTTTATCTCACCCTTGGACATAGATCCGGAGCTCTGCCACCAACTGTTGCATTGGTGCATGCTCAAAAACATTTAACTGTAACTCCACCCATCTGCTGCCCCTACTCCAGGGAGAGGTTGCACATTCTAAGGATCACAGTTTTAAGGATTCGACTCTACTGCCATCGTCTGACTCAATCCTGTTCCACAGTTTGAGCTCATGCTCCCCAAATTTGGTAGGCCATTGTCACCTTTGCAACAGGTGCTACCATTCAAGGAGGCAATACTTCACCTTTTTTCAAAGATTCTGCGTCCCCTTGGTGGGTCTTTAGGTCCTTGGATCTGCTGTGGCCTTCAGATGGCGGGACCCCCTCCTGCTCCGACTAACCCAGCTAGTCTGGGCCTGGCTTCTTGCCAGCATCAGGCCCATCTCGTCACCTTTTCTGAAAGCCATGCTGGTTTCGCATCTGACCTGATGCCTGTTTGGGTCTGGAGCAGAGCTTGGCTAGATCACGGTCAATGTTATGTAATCACCAAAGCCCAGCATCTATTCTAAGAAGACCCCTCTTTGATCAATGCCAATATTACCTACAGCTGACCACCATTTCTGGTTCTGATTCTGAATCTGACGCTGTACACGAGATTCAGCATGTTCTCCTGTGATGAATACGATGACGAGGTAGACAATTTGCTCTCCCCTCACTACAGTTTTAGGACTTAGGTTTACAAAATGCTGGTGGGCTTGACACTTGTCCTGACATTGAGTTGGACTCACTATGTTGTACCCTTACCAAAGAGAGGGCCTCTTAAGTGGAGCTGGTTTGCAGAGATGCTAGAGTAGATGTTGGCTACTGTGGAAACTAAGGCAAATTCACTCAGACATTTTGCACTCGGGTCTTCTGAATTATTGCTGGCCTTCAGTGAGGTCCTGCCAGAGGCCTTGATTTTGGCATGGTCCAAATCTTTCTCTGTCTTGGACCCATTTAAAGTTGGCCATGATATAGCCCGCTCCTTGCCCATGATACAGCCCGTTCCTTGCCCCTGTTATTTCTGACCCAACTATTTCACAAGTGGTCCAAATTGTTGCTCAGTCTTTTTAAGCCTCCAGGGGATAGAGTTGATGGTTGAAACCATGGCCACCAGCAAGGAGAGCAATCCTCTTCCTCCTCGCCCACTGCAACCACTGCCAGACCACTTAGATTTCCCCCCCCCCCAAGTCACCTGCTGTTAGTAGGGGGATGAATTTGTTCTGGGTGGCATGCAATTACCTCCGATCAATCGATCAGAGGTTGTTCAGAAAGGTTACGTCCTCCTGTTTGTCTACCTCCTCCTCTTGTTCCAGGTTTTTGCACAGGCTTTGACAGATCACACCACCATTCTCTCAAAAGAAGTACAGAGACTGTTTGCCCTGGGGACTCTCTATTGTCCCTTTGGCAATCGGATGCCTGGAACTTACTCCAGGCACTTCACCGCCCACCACTCTTCTTGAGCATCAGGATTGATCCTAGATCTTTCAGAAGGTCAAATTCAAAATGATGATTCTGGCCTAGGTCCTCTCTGCTCTAGATTAAGGTATGTTGGGGGGGGGGGAGGGGTGGGGCGGGTTCTAAAACCTCGACCTCCCACTTAATGGTTTATTTGGTTTTAGGATGTGTATAATTTGTGTCTGTATGCATTTGAAAGACCATGCATAGCACTGCTCATCCCTGAAAGTAGTAACACATTTGAAGTAAAATGCATGCGAGGACCATTAGGTCGAACTGCTTCAGGCTAAATTTGTGAAGTAATTCTGCTTGTAGTCTTTTGCTCAACAAGGCTTTGCTGTGGATTCAGTTAAAGGTTGCTCGTCTGTCCTTTCGGCCTTTGAGTTTTCCTGATCAGCCAAATTCACCTGTTGTAATGCATTTATTTTTTTAATAAAAAGGGCTTAATTATATGTTGCCTACTGTGCCATATATTACGTGACAGTGGAACTTTACCATGGTCCTTATGCTCTTGGTGTGCATGCCATTCAAACACATGTGCAGTTCTTTGCAGTTGCTGACACTGAGGACTGTGTTCCTTATTATAATCATGTCTGCGCTTCGTGTCTGTGAGCTACATGTGCTGTCAGTACAGCCTCTTTATACCCCCTGTTTCCCTGCCATGTTTGTACCTTGGACTCTAGCATCTGAAAGTGATGTCACTCTTGCATGCGTGGCAGCCCATCATGCTCCCAGAGGGGTTCACCAATTGGAACCCCTTAGCTTCTGTATTGATTGGACTAAGGAGCACCTGGTGGATGACCAACTTTTTGTTGGATTCATCTGTATCAAGATGTGCTATACCATGGCCAAGGAGGATCCTCCTGGAGGCCTCCGGGCTCATTCCAACAGAGCCAAAACTGCCGCTGTGGCTTTAGCTTGGGAAGCTCTGCTGCTGGGTATCTGTCAGGGTTCCTATTAGGTCCTCCGCCCACACTTTCACCAGGCACTACTGAATCATCTCTCAGGTCTGCAGTGAGGGTTATTTTTCCAACCCAGTCCTGCAGGTCTCCCTGGTGGTGTAAAGTCCACTCTTTTGACCCACCATCTTTGTAGGGAGGGGCAGTACTGCTTGGGTAAATACTCAAAAGGTGAGAGTTAGGATTCTTTTAGGCGGCTACTGTATATAACTGCTGATGCCTCATTGCCCCCTATCCTTCCCATTGAAATAAGGTCTGTTTAGATATCAGTACACTGACCAACTACCAATTTGTCAGTCGCTCCTAGTCTGAGAATGCAGATGTCACCTTTGTCAGATATCGGAACACAGGATGGTGCCTATATATGGTTTCATGGCAGGACGAGGCTGCTGCAGAGTCCTGTGGCTCCATCTACCAGTGCGTGGGAAACTTTTCCGGATCTATCCTAGTGCCTGGGATATTCACAAGGTGAGGAATGTGCTAATAGAGTATACACCAGAAAGGGTGTTACTGAAGGAAAGTAACTTGTTCGTCAGGTCTTTCCTGCTTCACAAACAGTGCAAGTAAAAGAACATAATCCAAGTCCCTTCTCCACCTGCTTCCCAAATCCTAGTGGCCCTTTTGGCATGAGCAGGGCTCGAAAATTCCACTCGACCGCTCGCATATGCGAGCTAAATTTAACGAGGGCTAGCTGTTTTTAGGTCCTACTCGCCCTTTCTGGCGAGTAGGAAGACAAACTAACTTTTGTCCTCTGTCTCTGAAAACGGAGCAAATGTGACAAGATAACCAGATTTAAAGGCATTTTTATTGCTCACAAAGTTAATGAGCAATAAAGATGCCTTTAAATCTTGTTATCTTGTCACATTTTCTCCGCTTTCAGAGACGGAGGTCTAGTAGGTTGCAGTTAGGTCGAGGAGATTTTTCAAGGTACCATTTTTTGGATTTTTCGAGCCCTGATGAGTCAATCTCCATTTTGAGCCAAAGACAATTTTACTCTTGAATGATATTCAATTGGGCGGTAGTGAAACCGGGGCACTCTAGATTTGAAGGAGCTGAACATTTTCCACAGGAAAAAGGCAGTTCCACACCTCTTACCTGGCACAGAGAAATGTCCCAAAGACAGGCCACTCCCCTAAAACCATCGTGATGCTAACAAAGATTATCTACAAAAAGCTCTGCATAGCTCTCATAATGAACAAAACACCAGAAAGATATGAAACAGCAAGCCTATAGTACATCCGCACCTCCCTCAATGATTACCCATTTACAGTCCATATCCAAGCATATTCATCTTGTTGGTGTGCACATCAACTTCTCCCGCTGTTCCCAGAGAGTGATCAAACTGATAAGTTAATTTTTTCAATTGTGAAATGCACCACCATAAAGTAGTTTCCAAAACAGACGTAGTGTATCAAGTCAGTTTCGTGTCCAGAATATCCATTAATCTTCACAAAAATCCTTTAAAAACCTGCCAACGCGTTTCGTCCACCTCTGTGGACTTCGTCGGGGCGTATTTATTGGCAAGATTCTTCAACGCTTCTGATAGTGATTCCAAAAACAATTGATACTCACAACACAGCCGTAGTAGTATATCCACAATCCTTTCCTTCGACCATTCCAATGTGTTAATTGGATAGATATTGCAGCCAAGCCTTAAACAGGCTTCATATATTCCCCGAAGCGCTTGACAATATTTCTTCAATTCGATTCCCGGCCCCCATGGGCAATTTTGTTCGTGGGCAGTAAACCGTGGCAAGCTTCAGTTCTATTTCGTGGCGGTCCATATTGCTTTCGAGTTAGCCGGGAATCGAATCTAAGAAATATTGTCAAGCGCTCGGGGAATCTTGACAATAAATACGCCCTGACGAAGACCACAGAGGTGGACGAAACGCGTTGGCTGTTTTTTAAGGATTTTTGTGAAGATTAAAGGATTTTCTGGACACAAAACTGACTTGATACACTACGTCTGTTTTGGAAACTACTTTATGGTGGTGCATTTCACAATTGAAAAAATAGCTCTCATAATGACCAGGCAAATAGACACCAATGACAGAGCTCCAGTTGTCTTCCCCTCTTTCTTGTCAGTTGTATTAATGTAGTGGAAGGGCTAGCATCACCAGTGCAGCTCTTCTCCCTACAATCAAACAGTCTGGTACAAAATACTCTCAACTAGAGCTTCACACTCCACAGACGAGGCAAGTAGCCTATTCATGTATCCACAGAGGTGATCTTCGGGAGTCTAGGATGCTGCAATGAAAATGCCACAATTCCCGCTGTGTCCACAAGCTATTCATCATCCACTTTTAGCCAAAGACACAGGACCAGACCTCACAAGTATTCAAGAAGTTGAAGTAGTTCCAAAATCTGTCAAACTAAGTCATTTGCACTCCTGGAGTTCAGTATCCCCCATTAGCAACAGTTATGGCAGGCCATGCCACCCAGGCGAGGAGACAACATGGCCCCCTTTTACAGTTTGTTAAACGTGTTAACATGCATCCATGGCACTCATGTTTGTCCTTGTGTACAGTTGGTGATTGGTGCCTCTTTTTATCGTCTGTCTCTGCACGTCCTGCCCATTCAGACCCTGTTCTGTAGGTCCTTTGCACGCTGCAAGCTTCAGTAAGCAACCACAATGAAACTCGTTTGCCGGGCAGCCAACCACATATGCCACATGAAGGAGGCAGCTGTAAACCCCAAAATGAGCCCCTGCCATGCAGGGCCCTTCACTTCCTTTCATGAGCCATTATAATATCTGGGTTTGGTGACAGTAGTGCCTCACCCAACGCAAGACTGAGTGTTGGATTTACTTTTTGTTTTCTCATTCTGCTGTGTGAAAAACAATTAAATCTCGATTTTGTCAGGACAAGTTTGCAAACCTCACTGTGCGCCAACTTAGGAGTTGAAATGCTTGAAGTCTGTTTTGCTTTGAACCTCTTGTTGAACTTTGCTTCTGTTGCTTTTTCCATCATAATTTATTTTGACTGGACTCCTCCATGTGTTCCTTGATTTCACACCCTGGGCTCTTTTGTATTCCAGCCAGTTGAACGCAGTCCTCACAGGTCCTGTCATTCCGCAGAGAGTTTTGATGAATACGTCGCCCCCAGCTATGGTCCGATCTGGAGGGGAGGCAGCGGCGGGAGCAGCCCAGAGGACCCTTACTTAACTCACCGCCACCAAGATCTGAGGGATATTATGGCTCGTGACTCCTTTCACAAGTCCGAGATCACAGAGAACAGCACAGAGCACAAGGTCTTCTGCATGCTGCCTCACATATCTGACCTCTCAACCTACATGATCAAAGGTGTTATCAATTTTGCCAAAGTTCTGGCTCCTTTCCGGTACGCTCAATATTACATGTCTTTGTTACTGTTTTATTACTTAGAATGTGTGCTGTATGCTTCTACCGGCTAGTGCAGTCTAGCGGTGCTGATACCTTGTCCGAAGCCTGAGCTTGCACGTGTGGCTATAGACTGGCCTCAATCGGAAATGTTCGGTGTACCTGAGGCTCTGAGAGGTCATCTGATGAATGTAGATCAATGCTGTGCACTTAGTCTTGCAATGCCAAGATAAGCATGCAGAAGGCCAAACAGCGCAGTTAAACGCCGCAACATCTTATGCTTATTTGCGTAATCCTGGATTATTATAAGGGGAGATCAGGGTTTAAACCTTCACTAAATATATAACTCAGACCCTTGCCTAATAAATCAGGCTTCAGTGAGGATCCTGGGTTTAACCAGAGTAGCTTTGGCACAATGGAAGAGGCCTTTGTGTGGGACAAGTATTTAAAGCTGCACCATGCAACAATCAACGTCATACGTTATCTTTCCCAAATCAAATTAGTTAAATGGAGAAAAATGCTGTAGCTAAAGTAACACCATATTGGTAAAAATCAAATGAGGGAATCGGTTATGGGACTTTGAAAATAAAAAGTGAAAAAAACTCCAAGAAACAACAAAATGTTAGTCTGTGGCCAAGGGTGAACAGGTACTAGGTGCATTTTTCAGTCCCATCTGTGATGCAGCGTGGCTAAGTAAGCTTCGTGGGGCATCCTACTCATCATTTTTATCTTCTCACTAAGTCTCCAGATTGGAAGTCAAAATCATCCAGCATGTTAATATAGGACACTGTTAGTGGGGGCTCCACAGTGCTAGATATGGTGATGTTGTGGTCCAGATTACACCTTCCCTTTTGGCACTAAGAGCTTGTAGTGTGGCAAGCTTGGAAACTCTGTCCGCCAAAGTCCTCTTATGGGTAACTTTGCCATCTTTGCCAGATCATGCCCTCTATATTGTGACTTAGTCGCTTTCCAAAATGCACAATTCTCTAGTCGGGCGAGGCTGGTAGTATGGCTGGACATTGCTCAATAAGTTTGATACCTGCAAATCTTACCCACTGAGGTCATGCTTTGGTCAGATAGCGTCAGCACCTCATCCTGGTCCTCCTGTGGTCAAATATTTCTACCTGCTTCCTGTTTTTTTTCCTTTACTGGAGTCCTTCCTTCTGGTCACTCCCAAAGTTCTCAAGACTACAAGAGAGAGCTTCTATGGTACTAGGCTGCAAACAGCTGTGGGAGGAATGCTGAACCGCTTCTCATCAGCGAGGGAACAACCACACTAGTGTCCACTGATCAACGGATCTATTGTGTGAGAGTGCATTTTTTGTGCTTTACGTCCCTGGGACCATGGGAGTCCAGCGGGTCTGACCTTTAATAAGCACTTCCACAGCTGCAATGCAGGCAGGGTTCAAGGTCTCCTCAAGGCACAGTTGTTTTTCAAAGTGTATTGAAGTCTGGATCCTTCTTAGAGTAGTCACTGGCTGGTGTCTGGTGATGGTACATAAGCGTAGCCTAAGGAAGATCCCATGTTAGTTCAGTCTCTGTTGTGGAATAGGCGACTTATCTTAATGCCGTTATTCCCGCCCATGCAGCCCAGCGCAATCTTATCTTCACAATCGTGATTAACGAAGTGGTGCATCTGATTTGAGGTGCAAACACTTAAGAAAATTCATTTTTTAGTTGCACCTCCCCTCCCCTCTGCAGCGCAAACAGGATCAGTGAGGTTGTGGTGAAGTGAATGGTCTCATCATTGAAGAAAAGTAACTCATCAGTGTAGGAAAGTGACACTTGTTGCGTATTGATGTATCTGTCTAATGTCGGTACTCTGCAGCACTAACAGAACACATATTACAGATTTACAGCATGTAGTTGGATATATGGCAAGTGCTGCAAATCTATTATTACACTGATAATACAGAGGCTACTGAATCGTGTTATTGTGTTTGATTCTTTATACACAAGAAAGGAGCTAGCAACGTTCCCGAACGCCAGAAGAACTAGAGGCTATATCTGGTTATATTTGTCAGAAATGTCCAAAGTTTTCACTTTAAGCTTATATACTTTTGTTTACCACTTTACAGCAAATGTTGACTCTCAACCATGGATTTGTAAGATGCATATTTTGTGTACCAAGTATCTCCAAACGTGCGATGTCCCTTCTCTTCAAAATCAACGGACACAATTAGGACCCATTTCTGTCCTTTGTCTTGAAATAGACTTTTCCCAAGCCCATGGAATGGGTGGCAGCCTTTTTGATGTGTCAGTAGGCTTTAGCCTACCATTCCAGGATGATGGGTCTTAGGCCATAAATGCTGAAATTGGCTGCTTGCTGTCAAGAGTTTGTCTGGGAGGGAACCCGATAGACTCACCAGATCTCCAGATCACACTGGGGTTTAGGATCCAAACCAAATTTAAAATGGGATTATAAATTAAATTAAAAGCGCTGGATGAATAGTTGAAATGGTTCTGAGAATCCTGGTGGCTGATCAAAGCCAATGGGCTGCGACCCCGAGACTTAGGGTAAAGTGTAAAAAACGTTGAGTCCTTCTCAGAGTGGAAACAACATCCCATCCTCCCCCCACATCCGGGGTGATCCATAATGGAGTGTGGATGATGCAGGCTAAGGAACTGATTCTGTAGACCATAACAGAGAAGTTGTTGTGTCCACAGAGAAAGCAGATAATCTGTGCAGGGAACCCGCTGACGAGCATTCACTGTGTCCTCCACAAGGCACCCTTCGCTCTGCCCATCTGCTTCTACAGTCCCGGTATATATAAAACAAGTCATACCCACTCACCCACAGTGCCATCATTGCCAATACACTCGATTTATACGGACGTATCAACCAAAAACCAAAACAGTTGATATTTTGCATTTTTCCTCTGAAATCTTCCTCCATTTCAATGCAAGTTAAATATGTTAATAACATTCTTGACTGCCCTGTTGTGTGTTTCGAAATGGTGACCTGTATGCAGTGGAAACACGCCATGGGGATAATTATTGCAGAGATTTTTGTAGGAGAGAGCGGGTGGACCTTCCCCTCTGTGTACCCTGCACTAGAATCTGCTACCACAAAGTGCCAATTTTGCAATATAATAGTAATAATGCTAATAGTATTAATGCTAATAGCAGTAGTAATAATTGCCAACCATGACTACCATCAACAATGGAGTCTTGTGCTTCCCCTATTCAGTCTCCAAAACATGGAGCAAGTGCAGTAGACTTAGATTGTGGAATTCACTGGAGGACAAATCCTTGGAAGGTGCGAAAAGGGTACAGTAGGTGTAGGGTGTCGCAGCTTTTCTTACTGTTTCTAGATTTTTCAACCCTACAGCAAGTCTCGAAGTGTGCAGACCGCAAATTTTAGCAGTACTCTCATATTTATATACAAGGCAAATTTATAGAAAGAAAACAACTATTCAAATCCACACCATATAAACTTAGTATCTACTTGTTGGAAATGGCCCTTTTTGCAGGGTTATCCCCAAACTTTTTGCTTCTTCCTCCTACTTTTTCCTGACCTGTTTGTGTTGGTTTTAGGACTCTGGGCACTTTACCACTGCGAATCAGTGCTAAAGTGCATATGCTCTCTGTGTAAATTGTGTTATGGATTGGTGTTTCCATGATTGGATATTTGATTTACTTGTTGGTCCCTAGTAAAGTGCACTGAGTGTGCCAGGGCCTGTAAATCAAATGCTACTAGTGGGCCTGCAGCACTGATTGTGCCACCCACGTGAGTAGCCCTGAAAAGATAACTCAGACCTGCCATTGCAGAGTCTGCGCGCAGTTTGTAACTGCCATGTCGACTTGGCCAGTGCACACACTTGCCAGTCTCTAACCTACCCTTTTCTTACATGTCAGCCACCCCTAAGGTAGGCCCAAGGTAGCCCTGTGGGCAGGGTGCAGTGTATGTGAAAGGTAGGACATGCCCTGGTGTGTGTGGCATGTCCTGATAGTGAATTACTGGCAATTTCGTTTTTCACTATTGCAAGGCTACCTGTTCCCCATAGGACAGAATGGGAAGTTTGTTTATAACATCTTATAAACATAACTGGCCCTGGGAACTAGGTAGGTGTTAGAAATGGGGATCTCTGGTTGGCAATGGCTGGCGCCAATGTCCAAGAAGGGACCCTTCTTCCTAAGTCAGAGTAAGGGGGCTACACCCTTTGATAACCCCTGATCAACCCTGTGGTAACGTAGCACGAGCAGACAGGCCTATCTCAGAGGCAGTGTGTGAAGCATTCGTGACCATACACAATAACGCAGTGAAGACACCACAAAGGGACACCACACCAGTAACTATAGAAAAATGAGTAGCTTTATATCAGTTTAACACAAGGCTCGAAGACGATAAACAAGCCACAATGCACGTAAATATAAGTTCACTGAAAAGGCAATAAAGCACTCTAAAGTGGGTGAACCGAACTTAGTTCGAGACCGAGGTCTACGCGACCCGGTGATGCACAGTGTACCTGAGGTTTAAAGGGGCACGGCACGCAGCTTCGGGAGGAAGCCGCGATGATGACAGACTGACTCGCAGCGGCCGCAGCGGTCCGCAGCGTGCACTCACGATGATCCTGAGGCGGTGATTAAAGGCGGGCTCTCAGCGGCAACAGCGCCTCAACTGCAGCGGCCCGCGATAGCGATGATTCTCGTAGCACAGACAGATGCGGGCTCTCAGCGGCAACAGCTCCTCAGCTGCAGCGGCCCATAATAGCGATAGCGATGATTCTCGTAGCACAGACAAAGGTGGGCTCTCAGCAGCAACAGCTCCTCAGCTGCAGCGACCCGCGATAGCGATGATTCTCGTAGCACAAACAGATGCGGGCTCTCAGCGGCAACAGCTCCTCAGCTGCAGCGGCCCGCGATAGAGATAGTGATGATTCTCGTAGCACAGACAAATGCGGGCTCTCAGCGGCAACAGCTCCTCAGCTGCAGCGGCCCACAATAGCGATAGCGATGATTCTCAGCCCGCGTTCCCCGCAGTAGACCCAGAGGCTCTGGAATTCTCGACAGAGGCCTCACCTGCGAGTAGAACCCTTCTCAATAGAAATTCAGAAGGCTGATGGGTGAAGTCTAATGTCCCTGAGACTTCAGCAGGAGGCAAGCTCAAATCAGGCCCTTGGGTAGTTGCTTCAACAAGGTGGATGAAAGTTTCAAAGTCCTTTTCCTCTCGTTACACGGACAGAGGTTCGTCTTGACATCCAGAAGTAACACACCCTCTAGGGGTTTCGGCCCAGATCTTTATACCCCACAGGTCTTTGTTCTCAAAAGTCACAAGTCACTGAACCCAGCCAGAACCAGTTCGGTGTGGTCCTGGAGCACTTTATTTACGAGGCGGCATCCTGCCTTTGAGGAAGAGGGGGTCTGCCATCAGACGCACAGTGGGGGCTGGAGCCATCATTCACCTTGCCAGGCCCAGCCCTGCTCAGATCAAAGGGTCACCCCTCCCCATACTCCAGCTGCAGATTCCGCTCTTCAATCCAGGTCGGGCTCAGCCTGCCCTGACCCTCCAAGACCAGACATCCAATACACATAACAGCAGAGCACACTGGACGACTTAGGCAAGAAAATACCTACTTCCTAGAAGTGGTATTTTCAAACGCAGAATATAAAAATAATCCTCACTAAAAGATGTATTTTAATATTCTGAGCTCAGGCATACTAAATTCGACTTTTCAAACCTGTTCCTTGGGTCAGCTAGGATTATAGGATGTAATAATCAAAACTGCCCATTCTGGCCTAAGGGAACAGATCGCCTTGCCATAGTGAAAAACGCAATGGAGTGTAATTCACTATCAGGACATGCCACACAGACCAAGGCAGGTCCTACCTTTCACATACAACGCACCCGGCCATAGGGATGACTTGCATGATGCCAAGGGAAGGTTGAGGGACTGGGAAGTGGGTTCACTTTACAGTCAAGAATGGCAGTTCTGGACTGCGCACAGACTCTGCGATGGCAGGTCTGAGGCACACTTTACGCGCTGCTTATGTGGGTGGCGCAATCGGCGCTGCAGGCCCACCAGCAGCATTCGGTCTACCAGCCCTGGGCACGCACGGTGCACTATACTAGGGACTAACCGGTAAATCAAATGAGCCAATTATGGGAATACCAATTCATCCAGTCAATTTACAATAGGGAGCATTCGCGCTGTAGCACTGAATGGCAGTGGCACAGCGCTCAGAGCATCTAACACCAGCAAAAACAGAGGAGACAAAGCGTAAAGATGGAAGGGAGACCCACGCCAATGGTGCCAGGTCTAACATGTGTCCCCTCCAGCTGAAATGTGGGGAAAACTACCCACCCACTTGGGGGTTCTCATCACTAAGGCGGAAAAATCTGGACAGACCATCAGCTTTGGCGTGTTCTGTACCCGGGCGGTGTTCCACCGTAAAGTCCATCCCCTGTAGGGAAATAGACCACCTCAACAACTTTGGATTCTCACCCTCATCTGCATCAACCATCTGAGGGGCCTGTGGTCCGTCTGAACCCAGAAGTGAGTCCCAAAAAGGTATGGCCTCAGCTTCTTCAGTGCCCAAACCACAGCAAATGCCTCACGCTCAATTGCACTCCACCTCTGTTCCCGTGGAAGTAACCTCCTACTAATGAAGGCTACCGGTTGGTCTAGACCCTCCTCATTGATCTGTGACAGAACAGCCCCACACCATGCTCTGAGGCGTCTGTCTGGACAACAAATTCTTTTGAAAAGTTGGGCGCCTGA
The DNA here is from genome assembly GCA_963921515.1 of Calotriton arnoldi. Taxonomy (NCBI): domain Eukaryota; kingdom Metazoa; phylum Chordata; class Amphibia; order Caudata; family Salamandridae; genus Calotriton; species Calotriton arnoldi. The sequence continues at coordinate 155,194 of CAWUFW010002697.1, read as the reverse complement.
AGTACAGGCGCTGTGCACATGGCGGTCTTCAGGGCGTCAAAAGCTTTCTGACCGGTGTCAGTCCAGTTCACAATCTTTGGCTGCTTCTTAGAAGTCAGCTCAGTCAAGGGTGCAACAATGTTGCCATACCCCTTGACAAACCTCCTGTAATAACCTGTGAGTCCTAAAAAGGCCTTCACCTGTGTCTGGGTCTTTGGGGGCTCCCAAGCCAGGATGGTTTCAATTTTGGGCTGTAGAGGCGCCACCTGGCCGCTCCCAACCTGGTGTCCCAAGTACACCACAAAACCCTGCCCAATCTAGCACTTACTTGCCTTGATTGTGAGGCCTGCCCTTCGCAGTGCCATCAACACTTCCCAGAGGTGGCGCAGGTGGTCCTCCCATGAGGAACTAAACACTGCAATGTCATCCAGGTAGGCGGCACTGAAATCCTCCAGCCCAACCAACACCCTGTTGACCAACCTCTGAAAGGTGGCAGGGGCATTCTTCATCCCAAAGGGCATCACCCGGAACTGGTAGTGCCCATCCGGTGTGGAGAATGCTGACCTCTCCTTTGCCCCATCAGTCCAGGCGATCTGCCAATACCCAGACGTCAAATCAAACGTGCTGAGGTACCGTGCAGCCCCTAACTGATCTATGAGCTCATCAGCTCTGGGGATGGGGTGCGCGTCAGTCTTTGTGACTGAATTGAGACCTCGGTAGTCCACGCAGAACCGAAGTTCTGGGGTGGCACCAGGCGCTGCAGCTTTTGGTACCAAGACCACTGGGCTGGACCAAGGGCTGCTAGAGGACTCAATCACCCCTAAAGCAAACATTTTGGAAACCTCTTCCTTAATGGATGCCCTAACCCGGTCAGTCACTCGGTAAGCCTTGTGCTTAACAGGAGGACTGTCCCCAGTGTCCACTTCATGGACACACCAATCAGTGACACTAGGCACCAGGGAGAACAGATCACTGAATTGTCCCAACAGTTGGCGACAATCACTCTGTTGCTCAGGGGTCAGGGTGGCGGAGAAGACCACACCCTCCACTGACCCATCTTGCTCCTTTGCACACAGGAGGTCAGGAAGAGGCTCACTCTCCTCATCCATCCCAGCATCTGTGGCCAGGAGCATGCCCACTTCGGACCCCTCAAAGTGGGGCTTCAGGCGGTTGACATGCAAGACCCGCAAGGGGTTCCGGGGAGACCGCAAGTCCACCAAGTAGGTAACAGTGCTCTTGCGCTCCACCACCTCAAATGGTCCGGTCCACTTATCTTGGAGCGCACAGTGCTCCACTGGGGCCATGACCCAAACCTTTTCACCAGGCTGAAACTCAATCAGAGTGGCATTCTGATCGTGCCAACGTTTCATCTCTTCCTGGCTGGCTTCCAGATTTGCCTCAGCAAGCTTTCTGAAATGCCGAGTCTGGTTCCTGAAGGCCAGCATGTAGCTAAACACATTCTGGAGGAGTTTCCTGGGAGACTCCTCCCAGCCTTCCTTTACCAGACCCAGAGGCCCTCTTACCGGGTGACCATAGAGTAGTTCAAAGGGGCTGAACCCTAGGGACTTCTATGGCACCTCACGGTAAGCAAACCGGCATGGCAAGAGGACGTCCCACTTACGCCTCATGGACTCTTCTAGGCCCATAATCATGCCTTTGAGGGTCCGGTTGAATCTCTCAACCAGCCCATTACCTTGGGGGGGGTGGTAAAAGTTACCCCACACTCCTCCCACAGAGACTTCATATATTTGGAAATGAAGTTAGTACCCCTATCGGACACCACCTCTCTGGGGAACCCCACACGGGAGAAAATCCCCATCAGTGCACGTCCCACCACGGGGGCCGTCACTGTCCGGAGTGGGATGGCTTCAGGGTACCGGGTGGCATGGTCCACCAAGACCAGGATGAACCTGTTGCCCATGGCTGTCTTGGGGTCCAGCGGCCCCACAATGTCAATGCCCACTCGCTCGAATGGGGTACTGACAACTGGAAAGGGCTGGAGTGGGGCTTTGATCTTCCCCCACTCTTCCCACTTGCCTGGCAAGTTTCACATGTCCTGCAGTGAGCATCTGAGCTCCTGCGCATCTGGGGCCAATAAAAGTGGGTGACCAGCCTCTCGAAGGTCTTGGTCTGCCCCAGATGTCCTGCCAATGGCACATCATGAGCCAACCCCAGTAGGAAGGCTCTGAAGCACTGGGGTACCACCAGCACACGGGCTGACCCAGGCTCAGCAACCTTAGGCTCGCTGTAAAGGAGGTCATTCTCCCAATAGATCAGATGTGACCCTGACTGATCACCTGCTGCCTGGGCCGCAGCCTGTCGCCACAGCCCCTCAAGAGAAGGGCACGTTCTCTGCTGTTCACAAAATTCCTCCCTGGTGGGCCCTCCTTCCTGCTGCCAATGGGTCAGCCCAGGCAGGTCCCCCAGTTCGGCTACTTGTTCCCCGGTAGGCTCCAGGGCATCCCACTCAAGGTCTGCTCCCTCCCGGGCCGTGGGAACTATGGGGGCCGGTTTCCCGCGCCCCCTACCCCTTCTCTTTAAGGCAGGGGCCTGGGCCATACTTTCAGGCTCCAGGTCCTTTTGAACGTCCTTACTGGCTGCCATGGACCGAGTGGTCGCGCACGCCCACTCAGGCAGACCCAACATTTCCAAGCCCACGGGGAGTTCTCTAAATCGTTGCCCAACAGACAGTCTACCGGCATGGCTGGCCTCACAGCTACTTGAAGAGTTCCTGAGACCCACCCCCCCACTCAAAGGGAACTTGAGCCACCTCACGCTGGCTCTCAGTTGTCTGCTGACACTACTGGGCAGAATGCATGGGGGACAACCTGCTCGGGGGACACCAACCCTGAGCTGACAGCAGTCACACTTGCTCCGGTGTCCCTCAGAGCCTCCACCCTACGGCCATTGATGGTCACCCACTGCCTGTACTTCTTAGCGTTATCAGGCAGCGTGGGGTTAGGGACCTTCTCAAAGTCTCCCAGCGAGACAAGGGTCAATTCTATGGGATCCCACCCACCTGGGGCACCCATCTCCTCCCCTCCCAGGGCTACACTAGCAAGCTGGCGGGTTGGTGCACGGGGTGGTGCATTGAGGTCCCTCTGGGGACACTGGGGATCATAATACCGGTGGCCCACTTGACCACATTTAAAACAAGTAAGGGGCCCCCTATGAACAGGCCTTCCTGTCGGGGGCACTGGCTTCTTCCCAGGGGGAGACTGGGACACCACTCCTGGGTTCCCTTGGGAATTACTTTGGGGCCCTCTGGAACTCACTCTGTTTACCCCTGTCCCCCCCACTTCTCTGCTGGGGACCCTGTCCACCTTTGGCGTAGTCTCCCACATGACCCTTGCGAACCCGGGTGCTCACCCAGCGGTCCGCCTCCTCAGCAAGCTTCCTAGGGTTAGTTAGCTTGCTATCAATAAGGTGCTGGCGTACCTCTGGAAAACAGTTACTAGCTAAATGCTCCCATGCAAACAAATCATACAGTTGTTCAAAGGTTTCCACTTTGCTACCTTTTACCCAGCGATCCATTGCTCTGCAAAAAAAAGACACATATTCAACCCAAGTGGTACCCTCTAACTTCTTACAGGTTCTAAATCTCTGCCTGTACATCTCTGGGGTCAAACCATATCGCGTCATCAAGGCCTCTTTCATATGGGCATACACCATCCTGCTCTCTTCAGGCAGACCCAACAGGGTATCCCTCCCATCACTCACAAAGCGTCCCCACAACCCCGCTCCCCAATCCTTCTCAGGGACCCGGTGGGACACCATAACTATCTCGTAGGCGGCAAACCATTGCCCAATATCCTCACTCTTACGGAAATCCTTGATGACATCCTTGGGTATATAAACTCTACTCTCGGTAGGTACTAAAGGTATGCTGCCACCAGAGGGGGAGATCTCTAAACTCTTAGCCTTGATCTCCAGCTCCCTCAATACTCTCTCATGCTCCAGTTCATTTTCTCAAGTTCAAATGCCAACCGGTTATTCTCAATATCCAACTTTTTACTCTCTAGGTCCTTCTGACCTTCTAATTTGGCCATCTCCAAACTATGCCTCCTATCTCTCTCCCTGTCCTCCATCTCTTCTGGAGACAGGCCTTTGAGGACATGCTAGTACCTGGACTGGAAAGTGCTTTACCTCCCACTAAATCCACTTTGTCATCCTGCTGCCCTCCGGCATTCTCTCCCCCGTCCCCAGGCTCTCCCCCATTCCCGGGGGACTCCCTCGCCTCCCACCAGGCCTTTAGGGCCTTCTGGTACTCCTCCTTCCTAGCGAGGCCTGCAATAGGGACGGTGAATTGCTTGCAAAAAGACTTTAGCTGTTTGGCAGTGTAGGTTTCTAACCTCTCTTCCTCAAAGGTGAGATCCTCCGAAGCATTGGATGCTGGCTTACCCATTGTAGACATAACTGGCAATTACGATCAAAAATAGAACAAGATCAACAACGTAAATAGAACAAGATCAACAACGTAAATAGAACAAGATCAACAACGTATGTGGTTGCGTTTAGGTCTGCACTCACTAGTAGTGTACACCAGTTATTGTATGTGGATCACAAATGCAAGTCCTGATCCCACCGCTGCCACCAATGTTAGAAATGGGGATCTCTGGTTGGCAATGGCTGGCGCCAAAGTCCAAGAAGGGACCCTTCTTCCTAAGTCATAGTAAGGTGGCTACACCCTTTGATAACCCCTGCTCAACCCTGTGGTAACGTAGCACGAGCAGACAGGCCTATTTCGGAGGCAGTGTGTGAAGCATTCGTGACTATACACAATAACGCAGTGAAGACACCACAAAGGGACACCACACCAGTAACTATAGAAAAATGAGTAGCTTTATATCAGTTTAACACAAGGCTCGAAGACGATCAACAAGCCACAATGCATGTAAATATAAGTTCACTGAAAAGGCAATAAAGCACTCTAAAGCGGGTGAAACGAACTTAGTTCGAGACCGAGGTCTGCGCGACCCGGTGATGCACAGTGTACCCGAGGTTTAAAGGGGCACGGCACGCAGCTTCGGGAGGAAGCCGCGATGATGACAGGCGGACTCGCAGCTCCCAGCTGCAGCGGTCCGCGGCGTGCACTCACGATGATCCTGAGGCGGTGATTAATGGCGGGCTCTCAGCGGCCACAGCTCCTCAGCTGCAGCGGCCCACAATAGCGATAGCGTTGATTCTCGTAGCACAGACAAAGGCGGGCTCTCAGCGGCAACAGCTCCTCAGCTGCAGCGGCCCACAATAGCGATAGCGATGATTCTCGTAGCACAGACAGATGCGGGCTCTCAGCGGTTCTCGTAGCACAGACAAATGCGGGCTCTCAGCGGCAACAGCTCCTCAGCTGCAACGGTCCGCGATAGCGATGATTCTCAGCCTGCGTTCCCCGCAGTAGACCCAGAGGCTCTGGAATTCTCGACAGAGGCCTCACCTGCGAGTAGAACCCTTCTCAATAGGAATTCAGAAGGCTGATGGGTGAAGTCTAATGTCCCTGAGACTTCAGCAGGAGGCAAGCTCAAATCGGGCCCTTGGGTAGTTGCTTCAGCAAGATGGATGAAAGTTTCAAAGTCCTTTTCCTCTCATTACACGGACAGAGGTTCGTCTTGACATCCAGAAGTAACACACCCTCTAGGGGTTTCGGCCCAGATCTTTATACCCCACAGGTCTTTGTTCTCAAAAGTCACAAGTCACTGAACCCAGCCAGAACCAGTTGGGTGTGGTCCTGGAGCTAACCCTGGGCGGAGCTTCACTCCGCTGAATTCCGCGGAGTTACTGTAAAACTCCGCTGAATTCCGCGGAGTTCCCCGAGACGGCGGAGTAAGAAGTACTGCTGTTAATAATATATAAAGAGATCCTTGAATGTGACGTGCATCCAGAGAAGAACCTCGCGTTAATAAAATTTGCCACTAGAGGGCACTGCACACTTAAAAATACAGTGAACATATATCACATACTGAACGTGCGAGAGACTGCATGCTGCCTTATAGATAGATAAATATCCTGTCCATTTAATGACGAGTGACACACATTACTTACTAGATATGGATATGTGTCGCTGTATCTGTATGCGTTTTTATTTCTCAGGCCAAAGTCGACACCACAACACTGCGCATTATATCCTAAAGAATTGCAGTCATGCGTTTGCAGATGTATTTAAAAACTACGCCGTGCTGTCAAAAACAACAATGTGGTTTACAAAAATACCAACTGCTATATTATTAGTTTATTACCCAAGCCCACACACTTTCCTATACATCCCCATACAGTAAAGTGGAAAATAACCTGAATATAAGACAAACCTCAGTTACATTAGCACATTGGAAATAAGCGTGGCTGCACCTTTGCAAAGCCCCACAGCAAGCATGAGCAGAGTAAGCCTTGGACTGATGTGATTTGAAAATGGACATTAGTTACCCAGGCGTAGATGTTGATGAAGGAAGGAGCTCACCGCAACCTCAGCAACGTTCACCGCCAGTATGACCCTGACTGCACGATAATTCTCAGCCTAATGCATGCTGTCCTGTTACTGCTCTTTCAATGGTGCCCATCGCGCGAAATAACCAGTCAACGCTGTCGGTGAAGCGTAAAAGGCCATTTATTAGGACAGGCTGTAAACATAACTTTAACCATAATACATATTAACAATAACCTCAACAAAACTTCCCCCCGCTTCTTCGTCTCACTTGCTCCATTCTTTCCCCTTGCACCCCATCTCTCTTCACGTTCCACAACAACCAGTTTCCGTTCTCAATCCTTCATTTGTCTCCTGACGTCCTCTTTGCATCACCTGTCATCGCACTCCTGCATCCCGCAGCCCCATCAATCACTCTTCCCCCCCGAGAGGTGGGTGGGCCCGTCCAGGACTCCCCCCTCTCCCTCTCCCACCCCTCCAAAGTTCCGCCTACCTCCCTACAACCTGCCCTAAACTGGCATGCTCCATCCACCTCAGTTAACCCTTCCCTCTTTACTGTAGGGTGGGTGGGTGGCCAACTTTCTTCGACCCTCCCGCTGGCGCTAGGAAACAGGAAGAGGAAGTAGTTTCCCCTTCCTGCTCCCTTATAGCCTCTTACTCCCTCCCCTTCCCCTCCAGCCTTCCCTGTCCGGCGCTGAATCCCCCGGGAAAGACTAGACTGCGTCTTGCTTTCCCCGGGGCCGTCATCGCGCCAAATAACCAGTCCACGCTGTCGGTGAAGCGTAAAAGGCCATTTATTAGGACAGGCTGTAAACATAACTTTAACCATAATACATATTAACAATAACCTCAACAAAACTTCCCCCCCCCCGCTTCTTCGTCTCACTTGCTCCATTCTTTCCCCTTGCACCCCATCTCTCTTCACGTTCCACAACAACCCGTTTCCGTTCTCAATCCTTCATTTGTCTCCTGACGTCCTCTTTTGCATCACCTGTCATCGCACTCCTGCATCCCGCAGCCCCATCAATCACTCTTCCCCCCCCGAGAGGTGGGTGGGCCCGTCCAGGACTCCCCCCACCCCTCCAAAGTTCCGCCAACCAGGGAACCCCCTTTGGGTGGTTACCTGCCCCACCCTGCCGCCATGCACCTTTCGCCCTCACACCCTTCTACACCAAATGGACTCATTCCAGAGCTTACTGATCGCGTCCCTCATCTCCATCATGTAATATGCATTACCCATCCTCGAAAGGTGCACCCCGTCGTCCCCTGAATAGCAGCGGCTCCTCCAGCCGCAGCCCCTTGTGAGCAATAACTTTGATGTCTCTGTTGTCGCAAAAAACCCTCATCGCCCTGTTCAATTTTCTCCTGGCTTTTTCCACTGCCGCTGGTTTTACCGCTCCCCTCCACACTCTACGAGGCACAAACTCAGTCCACACCAAGCAGGTGCCCGCCATCCGTTGTTTCATCACGTCCAAGTCCCTTTGCATCTGTTGCATGATTGCCAGGCCTGACAATCGCACCAAGTCATTTTCCCCAAGTGTAAAACCAGCAAGTCAGGACATCCTTTCTGCGACACCATCTTCGTTAACCAGGGCAAGAATGCCCCCCAGCGCATTCCTCGTTTTCCCCACCATTGTACCTCGTGATGGCTGCTCCACAGTCCCAGGCTACGGCCGTAAACCTGACGATCTGCATACTGTGCCGCCCAATGCACGAAAGAGTGCCCGGCTATCCAGGTGACCGTCTTGGTCCCTAGGCCCCTCACACAACCTACGATGAGAAAAAAGGTGTTAAAAACCATCCTGGCCCAACTAATACCACTCTACTCCTATCTTTCACAGCGCCCCTTGTCACTTCCGCACATAGCGCTCGCAGCAACGGGACCTCCATCTCCCAATCTGTCGAATCCGATCCCAAGACCACCCCAAACGTGCCGCCGCCGTGGCTGCCCCAATCCGAAAAGAGTGTGTCCCAAATCCCTTCGGGTCCCGCCCCATCCGCTTCAACGCCATACGCATAACTGCCAGCAACTGGGCCGCCGTCAACCTATCACCGGAGCCATGCAGGAAGATCTCCCCGTTTTTTCCGGCCCCATCCTGCGAAAAATTCTCCCACTCCTTTACCGGGCACACACCCTGGCACCCACTCTCATTCAACCATATCCACTTTCCCCTCCCTGCCTGATCAGTTTTAGAGTGGCCCAACCATATCCCCAGCCGACCCCCGTCCAATCTCACATCCTCATACTGTCGTCCTGCCTTACCTTTCGTCCCCAACAACTCTGACACCCGAAATGCTCCAAAAAACATCCACACCATGCTCAAACGAAACAAAGCCACTTCCGTAACATCGTAACAACAAATGGGCAACATGCCCAATAAACCTTGCAACACCTCAAAAGTCACGGCTTCCCGGGCGCCCCCGTAGCCCCCTCCAGTCTCTCCCTGCTCCCATCCCTTCAGCATTCTGCTGATAATCTCATCTTTCGCCGGATCAAATCCCCAAAACAACTTACAATAGAAGGAGATTCCCGCCAATTTCCCTGCAATCGTCGTATGGGACAACCCCTTCTCAATACAGTGCAATACAAAACGGATCACTCCCTGTTCCATCGCTTGAACGGACATGTGCCCACTGTCAGTGGCCCAGCCCATAAAGACCCCGAACTCCGTCCAAGCCAATCTGTAAGTGCGCCGCGTCGTCTCCGCTATCGACTTCTCCACTAGGCTGCAGACTCTCATTCCCCCCAGGCCCAGATGCCGTCCGGCAACTGCGTTTTGAGGACTTCCGCTCCAGGTGCCATGCGGCGAAACCTGCTCCACTGCGAACGAGACAAAGCATCCGCGATGTCGTTACTCGCTCCTGGCACATGCTTCGCCCGAAAAACCACATTTAACTGCAGACACTAGCATAAAATACCTCAACAACCTCAACACCCTCAAGTCCCTTGCTCTCTGCCCGTTGACCAGGTCTACCACTGTCATGTTGTCCACATGGAACAACACGGAACGGTTCTTGAATTCACTGCCCCACACCGCTAGAGCCACCAACAATGGAAAGAACTCAAACGCAATGCTCCTCCCCTGTGTGATCCAGTGAGCCGGCCAGCTCTCCGCGCACCATCTCCCGTCCCAGAACACCCCAAAACCTGCCGCCCCCGCTGCATCTGAAAAAATCTGCACTTGCCACACTGTTCTGTCCTCTATGAAATCCAGCGAAACCCCATTGAAGTCGGTCAGGAAAGTCTGCCATATTCTCAGGTCTGCTCGCACTCCCAAGGAAATCCGCACCCTGTGATGCGGTAGCACCGCCCGGACATGGCCATGCCTAGGCGCCTGCAAAAAGTTCTCCCCGCTCTTACCACCCTGCAAGCAAAATTCAACAGCCCCAAAAGTCTTTGGACCGTCTTCAGGTCAATCTTTTTCTCCCATCACCCCCAACACACAGGCCTGTATGTCTCCCACTTTTTCAGCCGGCAACCGGGCTATCCACTGCACTGAGTCCAACTCAATGCCCAAAAACGTCAATTGACAGCTGGGCCCAGCTGTCTTCTCCGGCGCCAATGGTACCCCAAAGTGCCGGGCCATCTCCTGAAACTGCGCCAACGCTCGCCCACAGGCACCCGACCTTTGCCGTCCGATGAAAAGGAAATCGTCCAGGTAATGCGACACCTCCTTATGCCCACTGCTCCTTTGAAATGCCCATTGCAAGAAGGTGCTGAACAATTCAAAGAGCGCACGAAATCGCACAGCCCATGGGGAGAACCTTGTCCACAAAGATGGCCCCCTCAAACTGCATGCCCAGCAACGCGAAATCCGCCGGGTGTATGGGCAGCAAACGAAACGCCGACTTCACATCACATTTCGCCAGCTCCGCTCCCTGCCCACACCTCTGTACAAGGCGGATCGCGTCGTCCACTGAAGCATACAGTACCCTCGAGTCCGCCTCCGCGATGAAGTCGTTCACGGACCTCCCTTCCGGCCAGGACAGGTGGTGTATCATCCTGTACTCGCCCGGCTCCTTCTTGGGCACCACCCCCAGCGGAGAAATAATCAAGTCTGCTAAAGGCCAGTCGACAAACGGGCCCGCTATCCTACCTTCTTCAATTTCAGTTCTTAGTTTTGCGGACACCACCTCCGGCAACTCCGTAGCCGATCTCAAATTGTCTGCCCATCTCCTTTCCCTTGGACCCTGATACCCCACCCGGAAGCCCTGCGTAAATCCCCACTGCAACTTCAAAGCTGCCTCTGTCTGGATATACCGAGAGCCACGGGCCCATGGCCTCAATTCGGACCGGAGTAGGCGCCCTTTGGTCCAGGCTGTCCCCGTCCCTTCGTGGCCCGCCACTGTTCTGATGGTGTCGCCAACGTAAAACATTGGGTGAGTGCGTGTTTTCCACCACATTTTGAGCACTCATGTTTGAACTTACACGGATACCTGGAGCAGTATCCTTTGTTGTAGTTCCAACACGCTCCCGTGTTGCTCCCACCTGGCTTCTGTTGACCTCCCCCCGCAGTTCCTGCACTGTCCACTACCCGCCCCAGACTGAGCGGGACGCGTCGGAAATGTCCGATACGTCACTGGCAGCCCGCTCGCCGTGTGCGTTGCTGCTGACGACTGCGTGGACGACATCCATTGCATCCACAGTTCCTGGTCCACCTCCCCCCAGGGTTTGTCGGGATTCGCTCCAAGTCTGGCCCGAAACTCCTCATCATAACTGAGCCACGCAAACCCCCCAAAATGCATCTGCGCCTTCCTAATGATGTCCATATATTTTAACATCGCTATCGCTCTTTCTTGATGCTTTTCGCAATATATGCTAGCATAAATCAGAAAAGCCGACGTCCAATTTTCCATGGTCACCGGCACCCGCGGTCTACAAGTCAGCTCCCATTCCTCCTCTTTGGAACCCTCCTTGGCCTGTATCTCCCTATGGAGTAGTTTAAAAACGTCCACATATTCGTGTCGCCATATTCTTGCCCGTATTTTCTCTGACAGATGCGACCCCAACGGCATAGCCAACTCCATGTACGGCAATTTTTTATGCTGTCGTTCGTCCCCTTTGCCGTCCTTCCCTTCTTCTTTGTCCGTCTGGACACTGGCCACCGCCTTCTTCCCCCCTCTTTGCCCGACTCGGCCGACTGCCCACCCGTCCCGGGTGCCACAACCTTTGGTTCCCGCACTGACCCCTCCCCCACGCCCACCGACTGGCAGGACTTCTTCCTACCCCGTCCCGCCCCCTCGTCCCAAGCCTCCCACCACTTGCCCTCACCTGACAAGGTGGTCTGTGCTCCTTCCTCCGACTTGCTGTTGCCGCTCTTCTTCGCAGAGGCCGTCTTGGCCTGTGTCCTGGCCACCGCCGGTGCCTGGAAAATATCAACACATTTCGTCGTTGCCGCCCCCCACCGACCTCCCGGCCGGCCTTTCAACCTCCTCACGCAACTCACCTTCCTCAAGCTCATCACTGTCCTCCCCGTAATCCAACATCAACTCCGCTTCCGTATCCTCAGGCATCCAAGTCAACTCTTGCACCGCTCTTTTCACACCTTTCCCAGTCTTGGCATGCACCACTCCCCGTTCCCCAGCCCCCTTTGCTGATGCCCGCTCCTTCGGTGGAGGGAAGGCCGCCGCGGACCCCCTGCTGCTTCTGCCCGGCGTCTTGGGGCCGTTTTGCGCCCCACCGGCCCACCCCGTCTGCTGGCTGCCGCCAGCTGGCCCCCCCCCCCAGGCTGCTCCAACCTGAGAGGGTCCCAGCGCCAGCGGGCCTCAAAGCCGTCCCGGCCGCCCCTACCCCCGTCCGGGGGAGCTATCATCCTCCGCCCACACCCACTTGCCCCCTTTTGGGGCCTCCTGCCCAAGTTTCTCCGCCCAAGCCTCCTCCTCTGATGTGGGAGTGGGGGGCCCCTCCGCCCGTTCCAACTCCCCCTGGCCTCCCGGGCCTCACACAAAGCCGCCCACTGCGCCTCCGTGTCGTTGATAACGCGCCTCTGGTCCCGGATTTTTTCCTCCAATGTCATGCACTCCCACCTCCGCCCTCCGGCTGCCGAGGGCTGCCCCCGTCTACACCCCCGCCTTTACCGCCGTCGCCTGCGCAGCCAGGCCCATCCCCCCACCCCCTGCCCTCGGTGTCCCCCGGAGGGGCACCCCTATCCCTTCGAACCCTCCACTGCGAAAGGTCCAGTGGTGACTCCCCCAGGAGCCCCCCTCATTGTGTGTGCCCCCGACCCAAACAAGTCCTGAGACCCCACCCCCTGTATCCCCCCGCTGAAATCCGGAACAAACCCCCCCCCTCTTTCCCTGCCGCCTCAAATTGACCCACGTGGGCCTCCCCGATCCCATCTGAGCCTCTGGCCAAAGCCTGCTGCAGTCCCCTGGCCGTCCTTCCACATCTCCCGAGCCCCCCCCCGGCCGCCTCGACCGCACGTCCAGCAGGCAGGCTTTTCCTCCCACCCCTCGCTTCCCCCGGCTCTTCCCGGCCCCCCCTTCCCGACCACGTGTGGTGTCCGTTTTGGGGACTCACGGCATGCCGCCACCGCCACTCCGGCCGACGCGGACCGGGGGTCCGCGTCATCCCCCACCCACGCCTCCTCCAATACCCCCGGGCGTAGCAGGTCCTCCCGCCCCGCCCGGCCGAGGACACGCAGGGCCTCCCGCACTGCCTCCATATCGGATCCTGCCATTATGTGCCTCCTGCTCCCCACTACTCCCGGGCGCCGACCGGCACCAGAGTAGTCCAAATCCCCAATTCCCTACCTAACTTCCCTCACCTCAACTTTCTTCGACCCTCCCGCTGGCGCTAGGAAAGAGGAAGTAGTTTCCCCTTCCTGCTCCCTTATAGCCTCTCTTACTCCCTCCCCTTCCCCTCCAGCCTTCCCTGTCCGGCGCGAATCCCCCGGGGAAAGACTAGACTGCGTCTTGCTTTCCCCGGGGGCCGTCATAATCTCGGTACTTCCGGGTCGAATTACACCAATCCCATGATGGGCGGGACTAGTATGTGTAAAATGATATAGGATTGGAGCTTTGGCAGTACCTCTGCCAATCCTAACTTGCTGGCAAAATTATTTTTGACTAGCTCATTTGCTGTGGAGCACAAAGTACGTTTCGTTATACCGCTCAAGCTGTCCTCTGAATTGAATTCCGTTCCGTGCTACTTCATTGTCATGCCAGTGTAGTCGGTGTTCCAGGGTGGAGACTGAGAGGAGCGCAAGTATTGCAATTTTGTTTTTAATTAGGGGTAGGAGTCTCATTCACTGGTGCCGTGGTCATGAGAAACATCCAGCAGCACAAAGCAGGCCTCTTTGTACACAGATCACTCACTAGAAGAAAAAACATATTGCAAAATCGACGGAAGACTCCGGCAGCACTCTTCAGTTTAAAGCAACAAAAAGGAGGCATCTTTCTGTTTCTCCAGCATGCGCATTTCCCCGTTTCCTCGTTACCGGAGTGCGTGCCAGTCACTGATCTTTTGCACGGTAGCACGGAGGAACCAGTGCTATTAATATGATACTTTGGGCATGAGCCAGCTGTCTGACGGTCACCCGCATGCAAGCTCTCCCACGTGGGCTGACGTTTCTCCTTAGTGTCCCGGATGGATGGCTGACTCTTGTAATAAGCTGCCGGCTGTCAGAGAGTCTTAGTGGTAACAAGCAGGCGCTGCAAGCTATTATTAGATCTGAGGTGATCAGAGATCCGATGGTTGGGGTATGTGCACCGGTAAACTCCGCCACGGAGCCGAATGCGGATTTTTTGCTGAACTCCGCATTTCAAGCAGAGGGCGGAGTAGGAAAAACTCTGCCCACTCCGCCAACGGAGCAGAGTTTACCGCACACCCTTACCTGGAGCACTTTATTTACGAGGCGGCATCCTGCCTTTGAGGAAGAGGGGGTCTGCCATCAGACGCACAGTGGGGGCTGGAGCCATCATTCACCTTGCCAGGCCCAGCCCTGCTCAGATCAAAGGGTCACCCCTCCCCATACTCCAGCTGCAGATTCCGCTCTTCAATCCAGGTCGGGCTCAGCCTGCCCTGACCCTCCAAGACCAGACATCCAATACACATAACCGCAGAGCACACGGACGACTTAGGCAAGAAAATACCTACTTCCTAGAAGTGGTATTTTCAAACGCAGAATATAAAAATAATCCTCACTAAAAGATGTATTTTAATATTCTGAGCTCAGGCATACTAAATTCGACTTTCCAAACCTGTTCCTTGGGTCAGCTAGGATTATAGGATGTAATAATCAAAACTGCCCATTCTGGCCTAAGGGAACAGATCGCCTTGCCATAATGAAAAACGCAATGGAGTGTAATTCACTATCAGGACATGCCACACAGACCAAGGCAGGTCCTACCTTTCACATACAATGCACCCGGCCATAGGGATGACTTGCATGATGCCAAGGGAAGGTTGAGGGACTGGGAAGTGGGTTCACTTTACAGTCAAGAATGGCAGTTCTGGACTGCGCACAGACTCTGCGATGGCAGGTCTGAGGCACACTTTACGCGCTGCTTATGTGGGTGGCGCAATCAGCGCTGCAGGCCCACCAGCAGCATTCGGTCTACCAGCCCTGGGCACGCACGGTGCACTATACTAGGGACTAACCGGTAAATCAAATGAGCCAATTATGGGAATACCAATACATCCAGTCAATTTACAATAGGGAGCATTCGCGCTGTAGCACTGAATGGCAGTGGCACAGCGCCCAGAGCATCTAACACCAGCAAACACAGAGGAGACAAAAAGCGAAAGATGGAAGGGAGACCCACGCCAATGGTGCCAGGTCTAACAGTAGGAAAATAAAGTTTAGTATGCCTGAACTCAGAATCTAAAGATGCATCTTTTAGTGAAGGTGATTTTTACATTCTGTGTTTGAAAATACCACTTTTAGAAAGTAGGTATTTTCTTGCTCAGTCATCCTGTGTGCCTCTGTTGGAATGTGGATTACCTGTCTGGGTTTTGGATGACAGAAGGCTGGGGAGCAGGAGTGGCTCCAGATAATCTAGGTGGGTCAGGAAAGGGCTGAATAGACCTGGGCTGCAACTGGGGAAGGGGGAGGAGATTTCCTTGCACCTCAAAGGGCCTGGTCTGCCTCCGACAATGCAGTCTCCACCTCCTGCCAGGAAGTCACACCAGAGGAGGCAGAACTGGTTCTGGCTGGGCACAGACACACTCTGCCTAAGAGATCAAAGGATTTTGGGATATAAATATTGGGGCCCAGACCCCTGAACTTTAGAACTTTTTTGGATTAAGAAGACTTCCAAGAATAAGAGCGGAGAAGCTGTGAGGAGGAACTACCACTTTGCTGTGTGCTTTGCTGTGTTGGCCTGCAGTGGCTGCTTCTGTCTTGGGCAGTGAAAGGCCTGGACTGGACTTTCTGCAATCTACTTTTGTGAGTTTCTCCAAGGGCTTGAGGTAGAGCTTGCCCCCTGTTCAAGAAGTCTCAGGAACAGCAAAGACTTAAAGTTCTTCTGCCCTCAGCACTGGGGACTTTGTGTTTTGTGCTGCAACAGAAGAAAAGCAACCAGACTATGTCTACGACGCCGCTGCCGACTCCTGAAGGCACCGCAGAGGGCACCGCCGCAACGCCGCACCGCGACCCTGGTCTCACCGACGACGCCTGCTGACGCCGCCACCGAGCTGCTGCTCACACGCGACCTGTGGGCACCGCACTCCGCACCGCCTTGCTGCACGACGACGCCTTGGAACCGCAGAGGGCACCGCCGCACCGCGACCCTGGTCTCACCGACCACGCCTGCTGACACCGCCACAGAGCCGCTGCTCGCACGGTGACCTGTGGGCACCGCACTCCGCACCGCCTCGCTTCACGACGACACCTTGGTATCCCCAACGACGCCCCACCCCGAAATCGACACCGCTGCTTGCACCGTGGTTCGAGGGCACCGCTTGTAAAGTTACACGACGCACCGCCCTCATCCCGCACCGCAGCCTTGGCCTACCGACGTCGGCGCCATCGACTCCAGTTCGTCAGCCGACGACACCGCTTCAGCAACGACGATGCCGCTGCTTGCACCGTGACCTGCCAGCACCGTGACGAGCACCGCCTTCATCTCGCACAGCGATCCTGGTCTCACCGACGACTCCATCCGACGCCGCCACCGAGCCACTGCTCGCACCGCGACCTGAGGGCACTGCACGCCGCACCGCTGCACTTCGCACCGCAGCACACGACGCCTGCCGACGCCAGCGCTCCTGACTTCAACAGAGAGGAGTTCGATCTGCAACGCGTGCGACTTCGAGGGCCCCGACGACTCCTGCACCGACCTCCGGAACCGACGCCTACGGACGCCGTGCTTTCGGAAGCTCAACGAGAGGTCGCCGACGCCCTGCATTTCTAAAAGGTACTGTTTGCGGGTCTTCCCGACACCGTAGCTGGCCCGCGACGCCGCGGTCTGCCAGAACTGTTTGGATTTGTTTGTTCACGACGCCGTGATAGCCCCGGACGGAGCTATCGACAACCAGGAACTGTTTTTCAAGCATATTTTGATAACTGAAGATTTTTAAGTACTGTATTGTGGATTTTATCGTTTTGGTCTTGTCTTAAGTATATAAAAATATTGGATATTTTTCTAAACTGGTGTGGTGTCCTTTTGTAGTGCTTACACTGTATTACCGTTGGTTATGTGCAAATGCTTTACACACTGCCTCTAAGATAAGCCTGACTGCTCGTGCCAAGCTACCAAGGGGGTGAGCAGGGGTTATTTTAGGAGTGTAACTCCCTTATCCTGACTAGAGTGGTGGTTTCTGCCTGGCTTTGGCACATGCCCTAGCCTACCAAAAACCCCATTTCTAACAATACTCTATCAGTTGACAGTGTTATATGAGGGTCAGCGAGCACGTTTAGCGAAGTACACGTTAACTATGCAATCAATAGTCTGCAACATTCCTGATTGATCAACATCATTATTGTAGAGTTAATTGGAGAGTCCAGTACTGATAAGGCTACCTCTTTGGGGAGTACTACAGATTACAAATTTACATCTGACATTCAAGATGGCTTACTATCAGGCAAATATACAAATGAACAGAAGAGGAGGTGGATGGAAATCTACCAGATCAGCCGGACTGCTCAGTCTCCAATTCCTAAAAGATCCTTAGTCTAGCAAGATTGGTTTCACCAACGCAGAACTATCATGTTTCCAAGCACTTTGATACTTCTCCAAAAGCCATATAATGTAATTGCAAACCAAACCAATTGACTTTCCATCTCTCTGCATTGGAGGTTCCATTGAGTCATCTAAATTCACTCTGTCCTAGTAGGAGAGTTTATTTCATATAAAGATTTTGTCATATGTCTTTTATAAAGGCCAAGAAATTGCCACCAGTCTGTTGATTGGAAAGAGCAACAATTGAATTTGCCTAAACATATTGTCAAGATTTATCCTCCACTTTCATCTCAGTGGAAACAAATTCTGGGGGATTTTGATGAAGATTTTGCTTACTAGCCTTTAAATATTCAGATATTGTTCACTTCTGGCACTGTTAAGCTATAGATCGCAGGCGGCTGCAAAGGCGATTCCTCGAATGTCGCACAGTAGTGTTGTTAAATCCCTCTGTGAAGTCTGTACAAAATTGACAGTCTAGGTGGCACAGACACACCAGCCTCCCCCTTGCAAAGTTCCACCATTCAGTTCACAAGACATTGATAGATGCTCTAACTGGATCACATAAAGGAACCCAGAAATCATATTTTGTTTTGCATTGCTGCATGAGCCTTTGCGTTTCAAGGGATTCACTAATTCGTCGCAGGTGTGTTTTACAAGAGAGCTGAGGACCGTTAGCACCTACAAGTACAGAAGAGAT
Source organism: Calotriton arnoldi (assembly GCA_963921515.1). Lineage (NCBI taxonomy): Eukaryota > Metazoa > Chordata > Amphibia > Caudata > Salamandridae > Calotriton > Calotriton arnoldi. The sequence goes on along the minus strand of CAWUFW010002697.1, from coordinate 136,979 downwards.
CAGAAACGCATCATGGTCAGTGAGGTGGGAGATAAAGGATGGTAAGAAGGTTAAGAGGTGGGTTTTGAGACTTTGCCTGGCATGTAGTTCCAGATTGTTTGCTGTCACGGTTCTCAAGGGTGGCACAGCAACCAAGTCCACGTGCTGCTTGGCGGGATGTACGTCTATGGCTGTGTATCAAGAACTAGTTCATGGGCTTTCCACACAGTAACCACTCTGGCACAGGGGTGGCTGGTTCCAATCCATTTCAGCTGCACGTGTTTAGCCAAACCCTTTACTAGATTAGTCCATGTGATGATCTGGAATTGCAACGTGATGGAGTTAGAGCCCTGTCCAGCTTTTAAAGATGGCATAGTAAGAGGTATTAGAGGCTCTCTTATTTTAATTAGATAATGACTCAAGTTCAGTATACATTTTTTGTTTTATTTCTTAAATAGCATTATGGAAGAAGATATCGTGTAATTTATTAATTCCATTACATGTTGTTGGACTTTCCAACCTGTTGATGATGGAACTGCCTCTCCTCTTCCCATTTCCTACAGGGAGCTCAGCATCGAGGACCAGATTGCGCTGCTGAAGGGAGCCGCGTTTGAGCTGACCCAAATTCGCTTCAACACTTTGTTCAACCCCACCACTGGGTTATGGGAGTGCGGTAAACTGGAGTATAACATCAACGACGCCTCTCTTGGTGAGTCGGTGGATCCACCCACCTCTGGTGACACAGGAGGAGAAGCTGCAGGAAGAGGAAGTTGGGAGGAGCCTGTCCCCTTCCTCAACATTAGATGCCAAGGAGGTCTGGATTGGAAATCCGACCCCCACCTCTTGCTTTCACGTCCCTTTCAATGACAGCACGCAGAGCGGAGACACCTACAATACTTTGGTCGGCAGCAGTGCTTAATTTATTTTAAAAAGTCAGGAGGCCACTGCAGCTTGCACCACCCATTGCCCCTGATAGCGCTTACAAAGACAGTATCAACACAACTACTAACCATCACACTCCTCCAAGTGTGACAATTCAGACTATACAGTCCCCCAAAGCTATAAGAATGATGCAGGTATTAGTCATTTTAAGGTATTTTAAATTAACAGACTGTTGCTGTGCTTGTCTCAAAATTAGACAAACAGCGCCACTATATGGCAGACTATCATAAGTGCTGGTGGTGACAGTGAAGTACCGGTACCAAACACCGGAAACCACCGGCTAAAATTAAGCAGTGGCCGGCAGTATGACCAATCTTACTCCTAATGAAGCTGGGCCTTACTTGTTGATGGCCTGCTGGGTCAAGCAGGCCAGCTTAAACTAGAGGCTGGTGATGCCTGTGGTCAGCTTTTGAAACCTGTAGCTGCTGCCCTCTCCAGTCCATGCAGGCGAGTATGGTCATTGGGTAGACCCTCCTAGGCCCAACTGGCATGCTCAAGCCTTGACAGAAGTAAAGTGAGGGCACCTTGAACTGATTGAATGTTGAAATGACAAGCGGAAACACTCTTTTGATAATTTTCGGGTACCTCATAACTGCTTGGATCACCTTTGTCAACGGAGATGCCAATAACTGGAATTTATCAGTTAGAAAACTTAGTTGTCCCTAAGTGACGAAGCAACAGGCAGTTGCCCCTTTGCCCGATTTCTCCTGGTCAGCATCTCTTTACAATTGTTTTGGAAATTTATATCATTACCAAACCCAAGACATTCACTGATAAACTTGAAAAGGCGGTTACGGCCGGCTACTAATATCACAGACCTATCATAGAAATGTTATTGAAAATAGAGGTTCCCTTAAACTCTGCCCAAAATGCCGTCCTGTTTAAAATGCAAAACTTGAAAAAACACTGAAATTCTCCACTTATGTTTGGCAGCCCAGCCACCCTGCCCCTCATGTCCTGCTCGTGACCTGATGGGACCTCACGTATTAAAATGTCAAAATTCCTTTCCTACATAAAGTACATAAATACGTTTTTTAATTCAGTGAAATGCGTGGCATGTGGAGAATAACAATTAAGTGGGCAAAGGGTAGACTGGGAACTGGGGAAGGAGAGCCGTGACGTGCAGTCTGTCTTTTAATATGGTATTTAAATTGCGTTTATATAGCGCTTAGTAACACCTATCCAGCAGTTGAAGCGCATTATCAAACCAGTGGCAAACTGTACCTTGGATGAGAGCTCGGATGGAAGAGAGATGAATGGGAAGGTGGCCTATGCCAGTGTTTACCAGTTTACTAGACACTGCATTTTGTAGTAGTGGTTCCATTTAGTGAGTTATCTGCAAAAACAGCTCCATTTAGGCGTGCAAATTAGATTCCAAAACTAACGTCTGTTAATTGCACATTAACAGTGAGACCAGTCTGTTCTCAGCCTGGCTCCTAGCAGCTGCCCTTCCTGAACTCTTAGCAGAGATCTGTACTTTGGACTTCATGGCAGTGGCGGCTGGCATCAACAGGGAAGGGGGGGTGCCTGCAAATAAATGCAATCAAATAATACAAAAACAAACTAGCATGCACACAAATAAAATAAAAATAAAAGTGCTTACAAATAAACTTAAAATATAATAAAAGTAAACTTACCTTAAGAACGGACTTCCTGCTCCCGACCTCTCGTGACTCCAGCTTGGCTACAAGGAAACTCCCTAGACCAATCCTGGCGCTGCTCTCATGCAGCGCCAGGATTGGTGGGAGCGGCCTCATTCAGCACTACACGGTGCGGTGGAGGCCTGCACTTGCCTTAGCCCAGCTGACTGCTGGATTAGAGCTTTCAAAGTGCGCATGTGTGGCTGGCCGTTGCAAGACAACCGGCCAGAGAGACATGCGCGCTTTGAAAAGTGCAGAACCAGCCCACCCTCCTTCCTGCTGCTGTCATTCAGCAGCGCCCCCCCCGGCCCCCCCCCCCTCCGACGCTCAGTTCAGGATGGGAGGATGAAAAAATCGTAATGAATTACCATTTTATTTTAAATCTCGGGACTTTGGGGGGAGGGGGGATTTTTTTCAGTGGGACAACGCTCCTCCGCTCAAACGGAAGAGCCGCCTCTGCTTCTTGGGCCTTTCACACTCTCCTCCATGGCGTTTTAACCATGTGAGTCTTTACACCAAATAGAATATGATGTGCAATCTATGGCTGCACTTTAATTCTATCTGGTGTTAGCCAAAACCTTTTGTTTTTACACACATGCTATGTATAATATGCTTATTAGGTGCTCTGTCAATCCTCCTCATCCATTGATCTGTAATTGTCACTCACGTGTTTTTCTTCTGCCCACTGCAGCATACAGCATGAGGCATTCTACTCCAGCCATTGATTCATTTTACTGTGAGTGGCGCCATTCTGTCCTTTCACAAGGAGCTTCTTTGATAAGGACATGGTTGTTGGATTATTGTCAATTGATTCCTGCACTATTCCCTCTGTGAACTCCTCCATCACCATCAGATATAGACCCCCAGTCAGGCAAGATTCAGTGTTACCCAGGCCTGTCCCGGCAGGGTTCCCCACATGCAGCATGGGTAAATTGAGAGGGCAAAGATGACTCCGGGCCACGGGTCTGATGTCCCCAGACAAAAACCTAGGGTCTTATGGGCCGTCCTCTAAATTGCTCCAGTCGGAAGTCCCTAGCCATCCAGGGTTGGCCACTAACTCCGAGGCTCACCGCGAGCCAAGTGTTGTGGGCCCAAGGAGGGGTAAGGCTCCCACCCATCTTGATACTGCGGAAAGGGGGGAACCCAAGGATTGCTGTAGTAACCCCAGCCACCCCAGAGTTTGTGATCACTAGTTAAGGTTCCTTGTCTGGAATGTGGCAGGGATTTCTAAGCTATTAGCAGACCGAGAATGGTGTACTTTCTTGGACTCCTATGATGTGATTTTATTTCAAGAAACTTGGAGTCTGTGTACCCCCCATAGAAGCGGGTTTTCTGCTTATGGTATAAATGCCACTAGGAAAGTGATGGGTAGACCCTCAGGAGGTCTAGCAGTCTGGGTCAGAACTGCACTGGGGTCAAAAGTCAAGCTGGTCCACGTCGAATCCCAAGCCATACTAGAGTTAGAGCTGACACTTTACAGTGGCTGGAAAATTAGGATTTTTAATGTATATAATGGAGTGGGGCCCGGGGTTCTGAGGAAACTAACATGATTTGCATACTAGACCATGCCCTGTCCAAATTCTCAGATAATGTTCCTGTGTTAGTAGTGGGTGACTTTAACTGCACCTTTGAACCCCTCGCCCTTTCCTCACCAGATTTGACTGGGGAGTGGGACCGTGAGTGGCAAATCCCACAAATAGATCTTCCTACGGGCAAAGAGAGGAGGCCAGGTGCTGGCTCTTACTCTGCAGCACGACCTGAGAGCCACAAACGGGAGAACGAACTCTGACCCAAAAGGAGATTTCACCTTTAATAGGCCTGGCCATGCTAGCAGAATCGATTATTGCTTGGTTGCCCTAAAACTTTGGCCCCTGGTTCATGACATGACAGTGGCCAAAAGAACAGATAGTGACAATAATGCCCCTGTCCTCTTATTAAGCCAGGCACTTATGAACCTGACATTATGGGTATACACGATTTGGGGTCCCTATCCATCACGAACAACCAGAAACCAGATGGGACTGGGTGGAGGAACATCCGGGGGTTCTTGACGCAGTTAAAGGCAAAGTCCGTTTCGAGCTGAAAGAACTGGCCATTCACCCCACAAATGATGTAGTGAAGATTTTGGGCACCTGCCATGAGTCACTCTATAATAAGATTAGGGACATGCTGAGTAAACCGTGTAAGGTGCTAAAAAAGGAGGTAAACTCCACACATAAGAGATGTGACCCCCCAGGTTGCCTGGTTCAACCAGGACTGCAGGAAAGCAAAGGGGGCTCTTGTACGTGCTGTAAAATCGAAAGCACGCCCAGCTGTAGCGGTATGTAGAGCCAAGTACAGGCAGGAATTGGAGAGAGCTAAGAAGAACTGGGAAGGTTCGTTGTGGTCCTCCCTATAGAGGGCGTTGACAGCCAAAGATCCCAAGACTTTCTGGAGTAAAGCAGTGCACTGGCTTAAGGGTAGAAAGCCGGCTCTGGAGTTAACAGTCCAGCCGGAGGAGTGGGTATCTCATTATGTAATGGAAGAAGTTAGCGATAGGATGGGGGAGGTTCCGACCGGAGTGGGTGAAGATCTGTTTTTTTCCATTGAAGAAACTTAAGCAGCGATTTGTTCGTGTGTTGCATCCCGTGCCCCTGGCTCCGATAGAATTCCTAATGACTTGTATAGAGAGGATATTATCCTTTGGGGCTCCTATATAAATCTGCTTACTAATTCCATTACATCTGGTGCTACTATTCCCCCTTCGTGGAAAATAGCAGAAATAATCCCCATCTATGAGAAGGGGAATAGAGCCAAGCCGACTAGTTATAGGCCCATAAGCCTCATTGACTCCCTGCAGAAAATCTTCTGCAAACAGATCTTGGCTAGGATCCAGTACTGGACCCAAGAGTCCCGAATATTGAGTGATTATCAAGCGGGTTTTAGCGCAAAAAATCAGCACCCTGGATCAGGCCTTTCGCCGCCTTTGTATTTATTGGAAGGAAGTTGCCATTAAGGGAAGGAAGCTTTATGTGGCTTTTGTTGATTTACGGTCTGTTTGATTTAGTTCCCCGAGCCAGTTTATTGATGGTTTTAAAAGAGATGGGTATACCGGGAAATCTGTTAGATATCTTAATCTGACTACATTCATCAAACACAGCTCTTCAGGTGGGGGGAGAACAACCAAGTAACGAAGAGTTTCCCAATTCAACGCGGAGTGAGGCAGGGATGTGTTAGCCCCCACACTTTTTACCCTTTTTTATCAATGGGGTGGTTGATTTTTTTTTAGATTGTGATGGGTGTGATGCTCCCAAAATTAGCGCAATAAGAAAACCAGCTCTTCTTTTTGCCGATAACACCCTTCTAATTTCTAAATCCCCGCAAGGTCTCCAACAACTTCGGAATGATTTCATGCGGTTCTGCGATGAGTGGGCCTGGTATTAAATGAGGCCAAAACAAAATATATGATTTTCACAAGAGGAACTGCTAAACCATCTAATAAACGTGTGCTTGTAGAACGCAGTCTTTTGGGTCAAGTAGATGTCTTTGATTATCTTGTGGAAATGTGCCTTTTTAGGGGCACACCGGTGCAGGGGGTCACCCTTCTCTGTCCACGGGTCCTTAAACCAACAAAGTAGAGATCAACACTGAAGCTGGAATTCAAAATAACAATTTTATTAACTTCTCATGAGTGGAACCACGTTCAACAACACTCACATGTTGCAGAAGGTGGCACATTGAAGTCACAGAACACAGGCCTTATATACAGATTTTTCTGCACTGGTAAGCATGTAGTTACAAATAGAAGGTACAAGCATACACAAGAATAACTACCTTCAAACATGGGCAGATGGATATTACTTAGTCCGTGTTAGACCTGGCATCATTGGCACGGGTCTCCCTTCCTCTTTTCGCTTCTGACCTTTTATATTGGCTGGATTTAGATGCTCTGGGCGCTGTGCCACTGCCAATCAGTGACACAGCGCAAATGCTCCCTGTGTAAAGATAACTGTATGAATTGGGATAATCATAATTGGCTCGTTTGGTTTACCTGTCAGTCCCTAGTATCAGTGCACTGTGTGCGCCCAGGGCTGGTAGACCAAATACTGCTGGTGGGCCGGCAGCGCTGATTTGCGCTACCCACCGAAGCAGCTTTTAAAGTATGTCTGTGTAGCATGTTCTAATAGCGAGTTACCCTCCATTTCACTGTTTACTATTGTGAGGCCACCCGTTCTCATAGGCCAGAATGTGCAGGCTGAGTATTACATGCCTTAATCCTACCTGCCCCCAGGAACCTGATAGGAACGTCGAATTTGATATGTTTAAGCTCAGAACATTGAGATGCATCTTGTAGTAAGGATTATTAGCGTAGCCCGTGTTCGAAAATGCCTCTACTAGAAACGAGGTATTTTCTGGCCTGAAACTTTCCTGTAGGCGTTTGCTAGCGTGTGTATTGGCCGTCTGGTTTTGGAGCGGCAGGGCCAGCTGGGTCAGACCTGGCTGGAGAGAGAGATCGCCATTTAGAGTATGGGGAGGGGTGACTCTTTGATCCGAGCAGGGCCGTGCCTGGCAAGGTGAATGATGGCTCCATCTCCCGCTGGGCGTCTGATAGCAGACCCCCAGATTCTTAAAGGGCAGGATATCGCCTCGTAAACCAAGTGCTCCCCGACCCCACCGAACTGGTTCTGGCTGGATGCAGTGATTTGTGACTGCAGAGAACAAAGACTTTTTAGGTATAAAACGCTGCGCTGAAACCTGTTTCAAGTGTGTTCCTTCTGGATGTCAAGACGAAACTCTGTCCGAGCGGACAGAGGAAAGGACTTTGAAACTTTCACCAAGCTTGCTGAAGAAACTACCCAAGGGCCTGAATTGAGAGCGCCTCCTGTTGAAGTCTCAGGGACATTAGACTTCACCCCGTCAGCTGCCCGAATTCCCTTGCTAGGAATTCTATTTGCAGGTGAGGCCTCCGTCGAGTAATCCGGAACCTCTAGTCCTACTGTGAGGAACGCGGACTGGTAATCCTTGTGAACTCTGTGCGTGGGCCGCCGCAACTAAGAGAGCTGCCGCCGCTGAGTGCCCGCCTTAATTTGAATCTTCAGAACCTTCGCTGAAACCCTGTGGGCCGCCGCAGCTAATAGAGCTGCCGCCGCTGGATGCCCGCACTTGTTAATTGTGCAACATCGTGGATTGTCCTTTGAGCCGCCGCAGCCAAGAGAGCTGCCGCCGCTGAGTGCTCGCACCGTTGCTAACTTTGCATCACCGTGATTTGTCCTGTGAGCTGCCGCAGCTAGGAGAGAGCTGCCGCCGCTGAGTGCTCGCACCCCTGCTAACTTTGCATCATCGTGATTTGTCCTGTGAGCTGCCGCAGCTAAAAGAGAGCTGCCGCCGCTGAGTGCTCGCACCCCTGCTAACTTTGCATCATTGTGATTTGTCCTGTGAGCCGCCGCAGCTAAGAGAGAGCAGCCGCGTGCTCGCACCCCTGCTAACTTTGCATCATTGGGATTTGTCCTGTGGGCCACCGCAGCTAAGAGAGCTGCTGCCGCTGAAGTGCCCACGTCTTTGTCAACCTTGCACCATCGTGAATCGTCCCGTGGGCCGCCGCAGCTAGGAGAGCGCTGCTGTCGCCGCGAGCCCACCACGGAGCTGCACGACGAGAGTCATCGCCACCACCAGCCCGGGCCGCCGCAGCCGCGTGCTGCTGCCGCTGAGGGCCCGCCTGTCCCGGAGTGCCCGAATCATTGCGAGAGCACTTTGCGGACCACTGCCATCGAGAACTGTGGTGGCGGGGAGTCCGCCCGTCACCATCTCTGCTTCTTCGAGAAGCTGCGTACTGTGTCCCCGTGCAACGGCAGGTACCTGGTGCGCAACGGGTCGCGTAGACCCAGGCCTTGAACTCAGTCAGTGCCACGTTCTGGTGAATACGTATTGCCCTTTTTAAGTCCCTACTGATTTACATGCATGGTGACTGGTTAAAACGCTTTTGAGAGTCTCGTACTAACCCTTAGATAAAGATGCTATTTTTTCCTATACCTACTTGAGTTGTGTCCTTTTGTGGTGTCGTTACTGCCGTATTGTGCATGGTCATAAATGCTTCACACACTGCCTCTGAGATAGGCCTAACTGGTCGTGCTACGTTACCACAGGGTTGAGCAGGGGTTATCAAAGGGGGTAGCCCACTTGCCCTGACTTGGGAAGAAGGGTCCCTATTTGGACAGTGGCGCCAGCCATTGCCAACTAGAGACCCCCATTTCTAACATTGGCGGTCAGCGGTGAGGATCAGGACTTGCATTTATGATCCACGTACAATAACTGGTAGACACCACTAGTGAGTACAGACCAAAGCGCAGACACGCGCGGATTTTTTTTTTCTCTCCAAATTTTTTTTTAGTTGGTTGTTTTAGTATTGAATTTTGATCGCAGCCATGAGTACTGCTAATATGGGACGGCCAACCGCCAATGCTTCGGAGGATGTCGCCTTTGAGGAGGAAAGATTAGATACCTATACTGCCAAACAGCTGAAGTCATTTTGTAGGCAATTCGCAGTCCCCGTGATAGGTCTCTCTAGGAAGGAGGAGTACCACAAGGCGCTGAAGGCCTGGTGGGAAGTGAGAGAGTCCGCTGGGGATGAGGAAGAGAATGCTGGAGGGCAGCAGGATGATGCAGTAGAGGGGGGGAGATAGAACACCCTCCAATCCAGGTACTAGTGTATCCCAAAGGAGCCTGACTCCAGAAGAGCTGGAGGACAGGGAGAGAGATAGGAGGCATAGTTTGGAGATGGCTAAATTGGAAGGTCAGAAGGACCTTGAGAGTAAGAAGTTAGACATTGAGAAGAATCGATTGTCATTTGAACTTGAGAAAATGAGAATGGAACATGAGAGAATGTTGAGGGAAATAGAGATCAGGGCGAGGATTGTCCCGGTCTCTCCCTCTGGTGGCAGCATACCTTTAGTAACTCCTGAGAGTACAGTTTATATTCCTAAGGATGTCATTAAGGATTTTCACAAGAGCGGATATTGGGCAATGGTTTGCCGCATATGAGATAGCAATGGTGTCCCACCGGGTCCCTGAGCAGGATTGGGGAGCGGGATTGTGGGGGCGCTTTGTGAGTGATGGTAGGGATACCCTGTTGGACCTGCCTGAGGAGAGCAGGATGGTGTATGCAAATATGAAAGAAGCTTTGATGACCCGTTATGGTTTGACCCCGGAAATGTACAGGCAGAGGTTTAGGACCTGTAAGAAGTTAGAGGGTACCACGTGGGTTGAATATGTCTTTTTTCTGCAGAGCAATGGATCGCTGGGTAAAAGGTAGCAAAGTGGAAACTTTGGAGCAATTATATGATTTGTTTGCGTGGGAGCATTTGTCCAGTAACTGTTTTCCAGAGCTATGCCAGCACCTGATTGATAGCAAGCTGACTAACCCTAGGAAGCTTGCTGAGGAGGCGGACCGCTGGGTGAGCACCCGGGTCCGCAAAGGTTTTGTGGGAGACTTCGCCAGAGGTGGGCAGGGTCCCCAGCAGAACAGTGGGGGGGACAAGGGTAAACGGAGGGAGTTCCAGAGGGGGCCCCAAAGTAATTCCCAAGGGAACCAAGCCGTGGTGTCCCAGCCTCCCCCTGAGAAGAAGCCAGTGTCCCCGACAGGTAGGCCTGTTCATAGGGGGCCCCTTACTTGTTTCAAGTGTGGTCAAGTGGGCCACCGGTATTATGATCCCCAGTGTCCCCAGAGGGACCCCAATGCATCCCCTCGTGCACCACCCCGTGCACCAGCCTGCCATATTGCCAGTGTAGCCCTGGGGGGGAGGAAATGGAGGTCCAAGGTGGGTGGGATCCCGTAGAGTTAACCCTTGTCTCGCTAGGGGACTTCGAGAAGGTCCCTAACCACACACTGCTGACCAACACTCAGAAGTACCGGCAGTGGGTGACCATCAATGGCCATAGGGTGGAGGTTCTCAGGGACACCGGAGCTAGTGTGACTGCTGTCAGCTCCCGGTTTGTGTCCAAAGAGCAAGTTGTGCCCCATGCATTCTGCCCCGTAGTGTCAGCAGACAACTCAGAGAGCCAGTGTGAAGTGGCTCAGGTTCCCTTCGAGTGGGGGGGGGGTCACAGGAACTCTTCAAGTGGCTGAGGGCCGCCATGCCTGTAGACTGTCTGTTGGGCAACGATCTGGAGAACTCCCCGTGGGCTACGGTGGAGAGAAAGTCTCATTTGGAAATGTTGGGTTTGCCTGAGTGGGCATGTGTGACCACTCGGTCCATGTCAGCTCAGAAGGATGTTCAGGAGGGTCTGGAGCCTGAAAGTATGGCCCAGGCCCCTGCCTCAAAGAGAAGGGGTAGGGGGCGCGGGAAACCGGCCCCCGCGGTTCCCACGGTCACGGAGGGAGCAGACCTTGAGGGGGATGCCCTGGAGCCTACAGGGGAACAAGTGGCCGAACTGGGGGACCTACCGGGGCTGACCCATTGGCAGCAGGAAGGGGGGGCCCTCCAGGGAGGAATTTTGCGAGCAGCAGAGAACCTGCCCTTCTCTTGAGGGGGTGCAGCGACAGGCCGCCGCCGAGGCAGCAGGTGACCAGACAGGGTCACATTGGATCTATTGGGAGAACGACCTCCTTTACAGCGAGCCTAAGGTTGCTGAGCCTGGGTCAGCCTGTGTGCTGGTGGTACATCAGCGCTTCAGGACCTTCCTACTGGGGTTGGCTCATGATGTGCCGCTGGCCGGACATCTGGGGCAGACCAAGACCTTTGAGAGGCTGGTCACCCACTTGTATTGGCCCCAGATGCGCAGGAGCTCCGATGCTCACTGCAGGATGTGTGAGACTTGCCAGGCAAGTGGGAAGAGTGGGGGGGAAGATTAAGGCCCCACTACAGCCCTTTCCCGTGGTGAGCACCCCATTCGAAAGAGTGGGCATTGATATTGTGGGGCCTCTGGATCCCAAGACAGCCATGGGCAACAGGTTCATCCTGGTCTTGGTGGACCATGCCACCCGGTACCCTGAGGCCATCCCGCTCAGGACAGTGACTGCCCCCGTGGTGGGACAGGCACTGATGGGGATTTTCTCCCGTGTGGGATTCCCCAGAGAGGTGGTGTCCGATAGGGGAACTAACTTCATCTCCAAGTACATGAAGTCTCTGTGGGAGGAGTGTGGGGTAACGTATAAGTTCACCACTCCTTACCACCCCCAGGGAATTGGGCTGGTTGAGAGATTCAACCGGACCCTTAAGGGCATGATTATGGGCCTAGGCGAGCCCATGAGGCGTAAGTGGGATGTTCTCTTGCCATGCCTGTTTGCTTACCGTGAGGTGCCACAGAAGTCCTTAGGGTTCAGTCCCTTTGAGCTGCTCTATGGTCACCCGGTAAGAGGGCCTCTGAGTCTGGTCAAGGAAGGCTGGGAGCAATCTCCCAGGAAACCTCCCCAGGATGTGTTTAGTTGAATGCTGGCCTTCAGGAACCAGACACCGCGTTTCAGGAAACTTGCTGAGGCAAACCTGGAAACCAGCCAGGAAGAGATGAAACGCTGGCACGATCAGAATGCCACTCTGATCGTGTTTCAGCCTGGACAGAAGGTTTGGGTCATGGCCCCGGTGGAGCCCTGTGCGCTCCAGGATAGGTGGACCGGCCCCTTTGAGGTGGTGGAGCGCAAGAGTCCTGTTACCTACGTGGTGGACTTGCAGTCTCCCAGGAACCCTTGCGGGTCCTGCATGTTAACCGCCTGAAGCCCCACTTTGAGAGGTCTGAAGTGGGCATGCTTCTGGCCACAGATGCTGGGATGGAGGAGGAGAGCGAGCCCCTTCCTGACCTCCTGTGTGCAGGGGAGCGAGATGGGTCAGTGGAGGGTGTGGTCCTCTCCACCACACTGACCCCTGAGCAGCAGGGTGATTGTCGCCAACTGTTGGGACAATTCAGTGATCTGTTCTCCCTGGTACCTAGTGTCACTGATTGGTGTGTCCATGACGTGGACACCGGGGACAGTCCTCCATTAAGCACAAGGCTTACCGAGTGACTGACCGGGTAAGGGCCTACATTAAGGATGAGGTTACCAAAATGTTTGCCCTTGGTGTGATTGAGTCCTCTAGCAGCCCTTGGTCCAGCCCAGTGGTTCTGGCACCAAAAGCTGCAGCGCCTGGTACCACCCCAGAACTTCGGTTCTGCGTGGACTATCGGGGCCTCAATTCAGTCACGAAGACTGACGCGCACCCCATCCCCAGAGCTGATGAGCTCATAGATCGGTTAGGGGCTGCCAAATACCTCAGCACATTTGATTTGAAGTCTGGGTATTGGCAGATCGCCTTGACCGAGGGAGCAAAGGAGAGGTCAGCCTTCTCCACACCTGATTGGCACTACCAGTTCCAGGTGATGCCCTTTGGAATGAAGAATGCCCCTGCCACCTTTCAGAGGCTGGTCAACAGGGTGTTGGTTGGGCTGGAAGACTTCAGTGCCGCCTACCTGGATGACATTGCGGCGTTTAGCTCCTCTTGGGAGGACCACCTGCGCCACCTCTGGGAGGTATTGATGGCACTGCGGAAGGCAGGCCTCACAATCGAAGCCAGTAAGTGCCAGATTGGGCAGGGTTCTGTAGTGTATTTGGGGCACCAGGTGGGGAGCGGCCAGGTGGCGCCCCTTCAGCCCAAAATTGAAACTATCCTGGCGTGGAAACCCCCCAAGACTCAGACGCAGGTGAGAGCCTTCTTAGGACTCACGGGGTACTACAGGAGGTTTGTCAGAGGATATGGTAACATTGTTGCACCCTTGACTGAGCTGACTCCTAAGAAGCAGCCAAAGAAGGTAAACTGGACTGACACCTGTCAGAACGCTTTTGACACCCTGAAGACTGCCATGTGCACTGCACCCGTGCTTCAGGCGCCCGACTTTTCAAAGGAATTTGTTGTCCAGACAGACTCCTCAGAGCATGGTATAGGGGCTGTTCTGTCACAGATCAATGAGGAGGGACTAGACCAACCGGTAGCCTTCCTAAGCAGGAGGTTACTTCCCCGGGAACAGAGGTGGAGTGCAATTGAGCGTGAGGCATTTGCTGTGGTCTGGGCGCTGAAGAAGCTGAGGCCATATTTGTTTGGGACTCACTTCCGGGTTCAGACAGACCACAGGCCCCTTAGATGGTTGATGCATATGAGGGGTGAGAATCCCAAGTTGTTGAGGTGGTCCATTTCCCTACAGGGTATGGATTTCACGGTGGAACACCGCCCTGATACAGAGCACGCAAATGCTGACGGTCTGTCCAGGTTTTTCCGCCTTAGTGATGAGAACTCCCAAGGGAATGGTTAGTTCTCCCCACATTTCAGCTGGAGGTGACGTGTGTTAGACCTGGCATCATTGGCGCGGGTCTCCCTTCCTCTTTTCGCTTCTGACCTTTTATGTTGGCTGGATTTAGATGCTCTGGGCACTGTGCCACTGCCAATCAGTGACACAGCGCGAATGGTCCCTGTGTAAAGATAACTGTATGAATTGGGATAATCATAATTGGCTTGTTTGGTTTACCTGTCAGTCCCTAGTATCAGTGCACTGTGTGCGCCCAGGGCTGGTAGACCAAATACTGCTGGTGGGCCGGCAGCGCTGATTTGCGCTACCCACCGAAGCAGCTTTTAAAGTATGTCTGTGTAGCATGTTCTAATAGCGAGTTACCCTCCATTTCACTGTTTACTATTGCGAGGCCACCCGTTCTCATAGGCCAGAATGTGCAGGCCGAGTATTACATGCCTTAATCCTACTTGCCCCCAGGAACCTGATAGGAACGTCGAATTTGATATGTTTAAGCTCAGAACATTGAGATGCATCTTGTAGTAAGGATTATTAGCGTAGTCCGTGTTCGAAAATGCCTCTACTAGAAACGAGGTATTTTCTGGCCTGAAGCTTTCCTGTAGGCGTTTGCTAGCGTGTGTATTGGCCGTCTGGTTTTGGAGCGGCAGGGCCAGCTGGGTCAGACCTGGCTGGAGAGAGAGATCGGCATTTAGAGTATGGGGAGGGGTGACTCTTTGATCCGAGCAGGGCCGTGCCTGGCAAGGTGAATGATGGCTCCATCTCCCACTGGGCGTCTGATAGCAGACCCCCGGATTCTTAAAGGGCAGGATGTCTCCTCGTAAACCAAGTGCTCCCCGACCCCACCGAACTGGTTCTGGCTGGATGTAGTGATTTGTGACTGCAGAGAACAAAGACTTTTTAGGTATAAAACGCTGTGCTGAAACCTGTTTCAAGTGTGTTCCTTCTGGATGTCAAGACGAAACTCTGTCCGAGCGGACAGAGGAAAGGACTTTGAAACTTTCACCAAGCTTGCTGAAGAAACTACCCAAGGGCCTGAATTGAGAGCGCCTCCTGTTGAAGTCTCAGGGACATTAGACTTCACCCAGTCAGCCGCCCGAGTTCCCTTGCTAGGAATTCTACTTGCAGGTGAGGCCTCCGTCGAGTAATCCGGAACCTCTAGTCCTACTGGGAGGAACGCGGACTGGTAATCCTTGTGAACTCTGTGCGTGGGCCGCCGCAGCTAAGAGAGCTGCCGCCGCTGAGTGCCCGCCTTAATTTGAATCTTCAGAACCTTCGCTGAAACTATGTGGGCCGCCGCAGCTAAGAGAGCTGCCGCCGCTGAGTGCCCGCCTTAATTTGAATCTTCAGAACCTTCGCTGAAACTGTGTGGGCCGCCGCAGCTAAGAGCTGCCGCCGCTGAGTGCCCGCCCTATTTTGAATCCTCAGAACCTTTGCTGAAACCCTGTGGGCCGCGCAGCTAAGAGAGCTGCCGCCGCTGGATGCCCGCACTTGTGTTAATTGTGCAACATCGTGGATTGTCCTTTGAGCCGCCGCAGCTAAGAGAGCTGCTGCCGCTGAGTGCTCGCACCCTTGCTAACTTTGCATCACCGAGATTTGTCCTGTGAGCCGCCGCAGCCAAGAGAGCTGCCGCCGCTGAGTGCTCGCACCCTTGCTAACTTTGCATCACCGAGATTTGTCCTGTGAGCCGCCGCAGCCAAGAGAGGGCTGCCGCCGCTGAGTGCTCGCACCGTTGCTAACTTTGCATCACCGTGATTTGTCCTGTGAGCCGCCGCAGCTAGGAGAGAGCTGCCGCCGCTGAGTGCTCGCACCCCTGCTAACTTTGCATCATCGTGATTTGTCCTGTGAGCCACCGCAGCTAAGAGAGCTGCCGCCGCTGAGTGCTCGCACCCCTGCTAACTTTGCATCATCGTGATTTGTCCTGTGAGCGGCCGCAGCCAAGAGAGCTGCTGTCGCGGAGGGCTCGCACCTTTGCTAACTTTGCATCATTGGGATTTGTCCTGTGGGCCGCCGCAGCTAAGAGAGAGCTGCTGCCGCTGAAGTGCCCACGTCTTTGTCAACCTTGCACCTCGTGAATCGTCCCGTGGGCCTCCGCAGCTAGGAGAGCGCTGCTGTCGCCGCGAGCCCACCACGGAGCTGCACGACGAGAGTCATCACCAGCCCGGGCCGCTGCAGCCGCGTGCTGCTGCCGCTGAGGGCCCGCCTGTCCCGGAGTGCCCGAATCATTGCGAGAGCACTTTGCGGACCACTGCCATCGAACTGTGGTCGTGAGGAGTCCGCCTGTCACCGTCTCCGCTTCTTCGAGAAGCTACGTACTGTGTCCCTGTCCAACGGCAGGTACCTGGTGCGCAACGGGTCGCGTAGACCCAGGCCTTGAACTCAGTCAGTGCCACATTCTGGTGAATACGTATTGCCCTTTTTAAGTCCCTACTGATTTACATGCATGGTGACTGGTTAAAACGCTTTTGAGAGTCTCGTACTAAACCTTAGATAAAGATGCTATTTTTTCCTATACCTTCTTGAGTTGTGTCCTTTTGTGGTGTAGTTACTGCCTTATTGTGCATGGTCATAAATGCTTCACACACTGCCTCTGAGATGGGCCTAACTGCTTGTGCTACGTTACCACAGGGTTGAGCAGGGGTTATCAAAGGGGGTAGCCCACTTGCCCTGACTTAGGAAGAAGGGTCCCTATTTGGACAGTGGCGCCAGCCATTGCCAACTAGAGACCCCCATCTCTAACAGTCAGCAAAGTGGGAGGGGGAGCAGAACTGCTTACAGTTGCAAGACACAGTTGACCGTTATGTCTTTAGTCAGGTGCATTCTAGCAGCTACAGGCCTTTGCTCAGCACATTGCTTTTAGCTCAGTACAGAAGGAGTTAACTAGAGTTGATGACACAAGCAGAATAGAAAAGCAAGCAACAGTGAAGACGGAAGAATTACATAGCTAACAAAATGGATGCCACAAACAAGATTGCTTCAGCTCATGCGAACAGCAATTATTTTCGATTCCCACAGACGGCCCTTTTAGCATTGGCTGTAGACATTTCTACGACTTAGAAGGGGCATGGAAGATATCCTGTTCATCTATTCTCATGAGTTCATTAATTTCCTGGTCCATTGCTAGGTGGGCATTTACATTCTTGACATTTAGTTTAGTCAGTATACATGAGGTACAGGTAGAAATACAAAGGGAACAGAGCATCGGGCCACATTGGATACATAGGCAACAGGTGAAAAGAATCGCAAAAAATATACATAGGGCTGACAATAGCTTCCAGCCCCATACAGTAAACCTGTTTCATAGCCATCCAGTCAAAGTCCAAGTTCCTGAATCCTGATGTATTTCCGTGGCTATTTTATGCAGTTTGGAAATAGCCAACAGCACATGTCTGATGCAATGTCTAAATTAAAACATTATCTTGATAGACCTTCCGGTGTTCTTCTTTATGAGGGCTAGAGTACCAATGATATGTTCAGGGGGGGGGCGGAGTAGTACTTATCAAAGTGTGCACAAGATATTTTTCTTGCAGAAAAAACAGTATTCCAAATATGAATATTAAAGCAAACCTAATAATTGTCACAAAAACAATCTTTGTTTTGGGGGACCAGGAGGACCAAACGGGGCCATGGGAATTAGGGCGAGGAGCCGCAAAGGGCTGCTCCTCCTCAAAAATGGGACGACCAAAGGGGTACATTGCTAACAAAAAAAAATACTTGGGGAATTGAAGCCACGGTACAACCAGCCAGAGGGGAGTCTTCTCCCTGTGTCCGTCTGAGCCTCACAGGCAGGCTCTTATCGTTCATCAAGTAAAGACTCTCCCACGGTGGAGCTGCACAACTTGCAACCCAGAAAAACAATCGCAGCCCAGGCTTAAGGAAAAAGTCTTTCTTTCAGGATAGGGCAATCGCCCTCAATGATCCTGTCCAGTGTCTCAGGCAGTGCACCAGTATTTATCACTCTAATCTAACAGGCACCAGAGACACAGCACCTGTACCCTAAACTCTAGTCCTTCCCTAACTCCTGTGTTGCCCTGCTGGCGCACTGCTCTTTCGGGGCCGCAGATTGTACCTAGTGTGCCCAGGCACCTCCTTATCAGCAAACAAAGGTGCAGACTTGCATTCACTTGGCGACCGGGACTCCGAGGCCTGATGCACAGAAACTGGAGTATCTGAAGCAACCCTTGTTTCAGAGGGGGTCCCCTCAGGCAAAACCTCCTTGCTCTTGTTATCGGTCTGTGCCTCTCTTAGACAGGCATAAAAAAAGAACAAAGCAAGGAATCGGGTCTCCGTCCTGATTTGTGACCCCGTCTTTCACCCAAGAATTATCCGACAGTGGTAGGGGTACACGTTTCTTCCGGCCTTCCACCTTCACCGCTGTTATAGTGGCCAGCAACACCTGGGCTGGGTTCCTTCACCTTGGCTCCAAATTAGACTTGCGCTTAGTCCCCTGGTTGGATCTGATATCCTGGCCCCTCTGGCAATGGTTGTAGGGCAGCAGATATCTATTAGTGAACAGAACGGAAATCTTTAGACAAAACATACAAATAATCAATCAAAAGAGTCTATTCAATTACAGAAACGCCCCTATATTATTCATCTGAAGAACCTAAAAAAAAAGGAATTTCACAACAACTATTCTTTTAACAAACTTGTACTTAATAAGTCATAGAAATCACGATACAGCTTCTACTTTGTGAACCTTCACTATTGTGCAAAAACTGCAGACACCTCTAAAATGATTTTCCTTGCATAAGAACAACCATGTTTTGCGCTTATGACCATGCTCTCATATTATAGGTGTAGAGGGAAACTCTAAAACTGTGAATGTAACAGAGATCCATATTACATGAATAACTGATAAATTAAACATAACCTAGTAAGTACATGAATTTTCCAGCAGAACTTGTTTGTGGCAGACAAGAAAACAAGCAAAGAACATTTTTTTCTTAAAAATGTGTGCTAAGGGCATATGGGCATCTTTCCTAGCATTGTGAACCATGTGCATCATACTTTTCACGATCCGGGCCATGTAACATCATATTCAGGGGAGAAACCTATTCACCAACTCTAGCAAGGGCTGTCAGCTCGATTACATAGACTAACTAATAAGGGACTCGTGATTCCTCTGTGACTTATGTAGTGTTGCAAAAACAATAATGGTGTTACCACCTGGGAATTTGGAACAAAAACCACCAACATATAGTTCCCCTTAAAGGTCAAATAAGGGAACATCTGTCTATTCTACCCATCCTTTCATCCTTATCCAATTCCAATTTTATCAGTTTACAGAAAGGAGGTGCAGTAACATGGCATATTTATTTATTCATTTTAATTCTAACAATTTGTTCAAACAGTATTACTTAATAGCCAATTAGACGCGCACTGGTGAGGTGCGTTGTCTCTATTTATTCAAGAACATATTCACAGCATCCTGTGAAATGAATGACTAAAACGAGCCCAACTGATTGTCTCATGGCCGTTCCTAGACAGCTCAGGCAGGCGAGAGAGAGAACATAACAACAAGCTGCCCTGCGTACTTTCCACGCAGGAATAGCTCACAATAATACACATAATAGGCACATAAACCAAGAAAAAAGGACACAATAATACCTATACCAAACAGTGTTACTTAATTTTGCTTACCCTTAATTTGCCCCGGAGCTAGTCTCCTACCCCCCTTCAACAGTAGGTAACCTAAGCAGGTGACCTCCTGTCGACAATAGTTACCCTTTTGGCAGCTGGGCAGGGACAGACTTATAGGAGGTAAATAGCTAGGGGAAACCACACCAAGGAGGCCATGTCCAATACTATTGGACTGTACCACTTTGTAAATTTTGCTGTACAAGCACATTGAGCTAACTAGAAAACATTAATCCAATGACCAACTACCAATTCCTTTAGCTATTGTGCTGTTTAACATGATGGTGCATTAATGCAAACTTTATTTCATTGCCTCCTCATCTGGCCCTGGCACAGCAACCTTAAATTGAAACCATTATTCTGTATGCATGGCAGAGCTGTTCTGTCTCAGGAGCTGTACATGGCCCACAGACGCTGCTGCCCCTCCTTCTCTCTTATGGCTTCATAGAACCTGCCCGGTCTTTTGCCAAAAATAATAAGCAGAGCCTCCCCTCTCTCGCTACGCTCTGGCCCACTCCTTTGGAATGTCTTCCAAGGTCGAAGTGCCAGAGCAAGCCTGCCAGAAACAAACCCTCCTTCTGTTTCATAGAGGGGGAGAGCACATTCCTACATGCACTTTTAAAATATGTGTCTCTTTAAGCACAGAGATACACAGCACTGTGTAATTTAAACGCGCATTTTTCTTTACATTTTTCAAAAGTTGCACTTTTCCTATGTCAAAACGAATGTACATTGTTACTAGTATTTCTAATCAAACCATATTATTTGTATTATTATTTATTCATTCTTCAAAATTTAAAGTGTAATTCTTCCAATGGCATCTGCAGAACACAATGACGACAACAAACCAAATTGAGCTCATTCCAGACATTTTCAAGAAGGGGCCACACACTCATAACACAGAACACAGCTTGCTAAGGCAAGCCATCCTTACACAAAGAGCACAGTCGCTACTCACTCAAACAAGTACTTCACAAGCATCACCACCGGTGTCAGTCCACAAACCTCATAGACACTCAAACACACAATCAAACCACAAATCAACACCAGGACAGAAACAAAAGGCAGCCCACAGACTGCACTCAAACCAAACCAATTGTAAATCATATTTACAAACAAAAAGAGCTCTCAAAAGCAGTCCAGAGACTGCACCAAGACAAGTAAACAGCCCAAAGACTGGTCCATGTTCAAGAAGACAGGGTCTAGCCCCAGACCTTTTCCAAAATACGCCGAATTACCAGTTGGTCTGGCAGAGTGTTCGCAAACACTCTGTCTTTACCAAATCATACTTATTCCAGAAGGCATGCCTATTACAGGGGTCCGCAGACCCACCCAAAACAAGATAGGGTAAAACCCCCAAGCCTTTGCAAGAAGAGACCGAATTACCAATTGGCCTGGCGGAACACTCGAGCGCTCCGTATCACCATTTACGAATTTTACTAAATGCAGGCATGTTCTTCCAAGTATACCCATTCAAACAAATATAAGGAGAAAAATCCCCACATTACCTGCCTTCACTTTTTGCAAAAAATGAATAATAAACCAAACCAAAATCTTGGCCAAGCAAATCAAAAGTGCCACTTCAGTGACCTTACCAAACAGAAGTCTTCAACTTCCACCTGCTGATCTCTGGTCGACCTAATGGTCACTGCAAAAATAATGCCAAAGGATACCTCGGTCAGGACCGGCCGCCACCTGGAGGGTCAATCGAAAAAACCGGAAAAGTCACTTTGGCTGCAAAGACGAGGGTCTCCTCATGCAGGACGTCTCCTCAGTAATATTCCACTCTTCCGTCAAGACCACTCCTTCAGACGGCCGCGTCCTTGATGAGGCCCCACGTATTGGGCGCCAAACTGTGGAAATGTGCCTTTTTAGGGGCACACCGGTGCAGGGGTCACCGTCCTCTGTCCACGGGTCCTTAAACCAACAAAGTAGAGATCAACACTGAAGCTGGAATTCAAAATAACAATTTTATTAACTTCTCATGAGTGGAACCACGTTCAACAACACTCTTGTGTTGCAGAAGGTGGCACATTGAAGTCACAGAACACAGGCCTTATATACAGCTTTTTCTGCACTGGTAAGCATGTAGTTACAAATAGAAGGTACAACCATACACAAGAATAACTACCTTCAAACATGGGCAGATGGATATTACTTAGTCAGCAAAGTGGGAGGGGGAGCAGAACTGCTTACAGTTGCAAGACACAGTTGACAGTTATGTCTTTAGTCAGGTGTATTCTAGCAGCTACAGGCCTTTGCTCAGCACATTGCTTTTAGCTCAGTACAGAAGGAGTTAACTAGAGTTGATGACACAAGCAGAATAGAAAAGCAAGCAACAGTGAAGACGGAAGAATTACATAGCTAACAAAATGGATGCCACAAACAAGATGGCTTCAGCTCATGTTAACAGCAATTATTTTCGATTCCCACAATCTGGGTATCCGCCTGACCCCAAACATACACTGGGCTCCTCACATCGAGAAAGTGAAACTGTTACTAACTCAGCAGACCTCTCACATTAGTAAAATTCATAGAAATACGCTGTCTAGGCAAGTGGCCCCAGCTCTGGAAATCTACAATATCAAGGTCCTAGGGGGGCCTTTATGGAGCAGAACTCTGAGGCACTTGTAACACAAACTGTTTGTCTAGTATAGGAAATCGTTTCTTGAGATCTGTTAGACCTACCTCCCAGTACCCCCTGACTCCTCCATTTGGATTTTGCCCATAGACAGCTGGCCCATAAGTTAGACTACAAATTACTCCTGTTTTGGTATCGGTTATAGTCTGTTGAGGAGCTCTCCTCCTACCGTGAGGCCCTGTTTGGTCTTTTGAAACTCTCCCATGTAACCTCGATTCCATGGTTTAGCTCATTGAGGGACTTACTGCGGAGGCTTGGGATGGAGGCGTTTTGGTCCAATCCGGAAAGTCTGGCTCTTATTCAGAGGGCCAGGATTAAAGTGATGTTCTGGGGAAAAACAGCCAAGAAGGAGTGGATAAAACCAGAGGGGAGTTTGACCCAGGAGTTCCTAAATTTTAAATTTGTCCCCCGTTATGAGGACACTATTGATGAACTTTTTCCCGCACTGGCACGCAAACTTTTTTTACTGTTTCGCTACAAGACTTTACCTACCAAATTGTTTTGTATTAAGTGGCGTTGTAATGTTTTTAATGATGATCTCTGTCCCACGTGCAAAGTCAGCTCAGACTCCATTGTGCTTCTACTACTCTTCTATCCACACTACATCTTTGAGGAAAAAGTGGATAATGCCGTTATGTAGATTGGTTGGTCCCGGCCATTATCTAGAGGTGCTGAGCATCTTGTACACAGATACACGTAGGGTAATAGTTTTTGGCCTCGCCAAATATTGGTATGCACTTTGGATCAAGCTGTTCCAAATGTATTGTATAAAGTACTGTATTTTTACTTGGTTTTACTCTTGCTGTTTTTAAACCATTTTTATGGGACTTATGTCTTCCCCAAAAAAATTTAAGAAAATGTTTTTAAATTTGGTTTCCTATTTCTCTTGTGCTGTGTACATTTTAAGATCCTTGTGATCGAAATAAAGTTATATATATATGATATGGTATCTGGATTATCTGCCAAAGTTGGTAAAGACATTCAATATTCTGGCAATAGAGGACTGAGAGGCACCACATAGAAAAGGATAACGTCGGCATACAACAATATTCTGTATTCCCAGTCCTCCATCCAGGAGAAGCCTGGAATCAGCAGGTCTCCTCGGAGCCAGGCTGCCATGGGTGCAAGTATTAAAGCAAATATGAGGGGTGATAGGGGGCAGCCCTCCCTGGTCCCTCGTTGAAGAAGGAAGACTCTGGACACTCTTCTGTTTACCACAACCTGTGCCAAAGGTTCGGTGTAGAGGAGTCAAAGCCAGGACAAGGATTGCGGTCCAAAGCCCTAATACTTAAGCACAGCAAAGAGATACGGCCACTTGACTGTGTCGAAGGCAATGCACGCGTCAAGGGATAAAACTACAGCATCCTCCTGGATTCTATGTTTACGTCCTAAAGCTCAGTGGAGACATCACAAATTAAGTGCGGTACTGCGACCCGGCAACGATCCAGACTGGTCCGGGTGTACCAACCCAGAAATAAGCGGGATGAGTCGGAGGGCTTAAAGTTTGGCAGGATCTTAGCCTCAGCATTCAGTAATGAGATAGGCCAGTAAGAGGCACATTGCTCCACCGCTCTTCCCTCTTTGTGTATAACAACTTTTGAGGCGAGCCTCTCATCTCTGGGAAGCCTGCCACGTCACCTGCTCTCTTCGAACATCTTCAATAGATGTGACGCTGTGGAGGATGCAGTGAGTTTATATAGCTCTATTGGGTCCCAATCCCTTGCCCGAGTTTATGGCTCTAATTGCTTGTGGCACTTCATCTTCCATAAGCTCGCTATCCGGTAGCTGTACGTCTTCAGGTGCGAGAGACTGCAGTGGTCGATCTGCCAGGAGCTAAAGGGAGTCCTGTTCAGTGGTCGGAGTCTCTGTGGAATAAATACGTGAATAATAGGTAGCAAATGCGTCCGTGATTGCTTTGCTGGTCCCCGAGATACTCTCTGCTATCCGAGCATATGGTCGTGACCTACCGGTTTGCCCTCTCTCGCTTATCAAGCCACGTGAGCAGTTTTCCTACTTTGTCCCCCACCTCATACACCCGGTGCTGCGTCGACCTGTTTGCGGCCCTGGTCGACTCGTCACCTGGTCTCTGTATTCCTGTTTGAGGCTTAAGGTGTGTCGTACATCTTCGTTGTCATCTCCCACTAATTGCGCTTCTAAGTCTAAAATATCTTGCTCCAGCACATCTACCACTGCCCTCTTGTCTCGCCTGTGTCCTACTATTAGAGAGAGGGCTTGCCCCCTGACCACTGTTTTATAGGCCTCCCAAAGTGTCACAGGCGAAGTAACCGAGTGCTCATTTTCCCTAAAGTATTGGTCTGTGTTTTCTAACAAGGCCCTTCCTGATCTCCGATATCTTATTAAACCAGGGGTTTATGGCGATTGTTCTGTTGGAGTGTGGAGAGCCTAAGCTATATCATGCCCATATTGGGGAATAATCATAGATTCCTCTCGCTAAGTGTCGCACATCCCTAAAATGTGAAACCTGTAGTGCCAACGATACCAGAAAGTCAATCTGCGAGAGACTCCCGTTGTAGTGTAGCTCCTATTTCCCTAATAGGCTCTGCGCATTGGAATAATATATCCTATAGGTTTGACATAGGACTAAGGTCAGTATGTCCCTATCGAGTATATTAAACTTAATTACTTGTGCCAGCTAGCTCAGAGGCCACTAGAAACTCCTTGACAACAAGAAGGGAGTAGTTTCTGGCAGCTGCAAAACATGACCACTGTGTTTCCCTTTAGAATCAGAACGTGTCCCAGAGTCGTGGAAACAATAGATAACTATTTCACTCAGCTCAATCGTGCATGCTTAGTTTTCTCCAAGTTACACAGAAAGAACAGACGGGCGTTTTCAATAAAGGATTTATTGAACAGTCTTGTTTCTGATGTAAGTAAAATGTGCTGTTACGATCACAAGACAGTATGCGAGATAAATAATGTACAGTGTGAGCAGTAAAAATAAATACTGCGAGAGCATTATCTTTTAGTACATATGCTGTTACATAAATAACACAGACTAAAAATGCGAGTACTCATACGATGCATTGCTAAACTAGTTCTACCCCAATGTGCCTAACCTAACTTAGGTGTAGGGAGAGGTATGAAGTAGGTGAAGTATTCCTTACTATGGTATACTAAGAGTATGTTAAGTCTAGTATGCCTAGTATGCCAAGAGTCCCTCTAGGTTCTAGTCTGCTCCATACCTGTAGAATGAGAGAGGTTGGAATCTCTTTGCCAGACTCGAACTCCAACACCCCGCAAGGGAAGTCAGATCACTGGAAGCTGGAGTCTCTGCGTGCAGGGATGACAGCGTCTTCTCAGTGCGTCAGGCCGGGATACGGGCTCCTCTGAAGTCGAGGTCTCCTCTGGTTTACAGGGGCTAGGGAAGGTATATTTATACCTGAGAGCACCTAAGAATGTTAGTATTGACGTGAGTTGGACAGCGAAAGACGTCATGAATGAACCCCTAAGGAATAACGGTTCATACATAATATATGAGTCCTTGAAGAAATCAATAGTCCTGGACTAGGGAAACTCCTGCAGCCTAAGGGTCTGTTCTTCAAGAACTCGTTGTGACGTTAGGGTGGACGGATGTCGGAGACCATGCCTGTATTTGGAGTGCACGGTTTAATGCCTAAATAAGGGCTGGGATTTTATGCCTATATAAGGGCAGGGTGAATTGTGCCTATATAAGGACATGATACTGGATACCCTAAGAGGAATACAACACCGTGTGCCCCCGAATTAAAAGTATATTCCTGTGTTAGGATTGAGGGTTCTCCAAATGTCAATCGGGCCCAGAGCCAAAAGGAATTCTGCCAACGGGATCTGCAAGAGGAGTGGGCACCTTGGTGGCAGACGGTTTCTAATGTCACACAGTGCCAAATTGAAATCTCCCAACAAGAGCCTCCCCATCGGAAATTCGAGCATAAGGATTCCCAATTCAGGCAGGGTTGCGCCATGTAGAGTCGGTGGGGCATATACTGAGAGGATGTTGATTGCTTCCCCCTCTCATGTACCCATGAGGACCGCGTATCTGCCTAGTTTGTCTGACCACATCTTGCCAACAGTGAGGGAAAAACGTTTCTTGAGGAGTATCCTCGTTTCCCTGGAACCAGATGTGTAACCCGCATGTACCATCATTTTGTATCCCCAACGGTCAAGGGCTGTAGAAGTGTTACCCATAAGGTGGGTTTCTTGCAATAGGATAATGTCGGGGGAATGCCCATTAAATGAATTGGAGCACTATTCCACGTTTAATTTTTTCCCCTAGACCATTTACATTCCAAGTCCTTAGCCGAATTTCAGGAATGAACTTTTCTGCCAAAGTGATCCTACAGAATTGTACTTTGTCCCCCCAGCTTTAGGTCGGCTAAATCTCCCAGCTTAGTGGGCTGAAGTCACCCGAGCATCTTTGGCCATGGTAAGTGGAGTAAAGTGGTAAGTGACAACTGTCTGTCTTGTAGTACATAATAAGAAAAAACAGATTAAACACAAAGTAACCTCAACCCTCTTGCGCCCACCCCCTTAGGACAAACCCCCCCCCTCCCTACATCCCTGCCTGACGGACCCAGAACTGCCTGCCCCACCAACTCTGCAAGAGCACCTGTTGTCCCATCCCAACATAGAGGACTCAGGAGACCGTGACCCTCCCTCGTAACTCGCCCTCCTCCCCACAACAATAGGACATTTGTACCACTGAACCAGTTAGGATAATGATACAGCATCAATAAATGAACCGGCCTCGGAGCCCAATGGCAGTAACCATTTAAAGCAAAAAAGAGACAATGTCAATCCGAATACAGTATGGACCCCCACCCTACCGTTCAGGGCCTAGGGCCTCTCTCCTAGAGTCCAGAGTACTGCGTCAGTGCCATTTTGCAAGTTCTTTGAAAAAAGGATATCTCCCAATGCATCTGCTACAGGTCTCAGCCGTTTGGTCTCCTGTTGAAAAAGAAGTCCCCCACCTGTGTAGTATCAAACGTGGAATGTCCACCAGACGCCGTCTGTCTTCATCTGTCATGGCGTGCCCTGGGATTGGGGCTGCTGACTGTCTGCCATCCCTCAAGCCATTCCCATGCTGCTTCCGGCGTATTGAAAAACCATGCCTTACCCTCGGACTCAATCCACAACCTTGCTGGGAAGAGCTTTGGGTATTTCACTCCCTTTTCACTCAGCGCCTTCTTAACTTCCAGAAAGCTACGTCTCTGTACCTTCAGGGTAAAGTCTGGAAAAAGGTAACGTTTGCATTATCATAAAGCACCGGTGGAGCCGTACGGGCTGTTTGCAGCACCACATCTCTGTCTCAGGAGTTAAAGAGATGGGCACGGATGGGCCTTGGCGGGGCGCCGGGACTGGGTTGACCACCTGCCACCCGGTGGGCTCTTTCCACCGAGAAGAACTTAGAGAGACCCCGGGGCTGGAGGTGCTTGAGGATGAGGTCCTCTACAAATACATTTGCGGCTGGTTCTTTAGCCCGCTCCGGGATCCCCGGAATAGGGACGTTGTTGCGCCTTGACCTGCCCTCGTAGTCCCAAAGTCTAGCTTCTAGGTTGGTATTGGCTGCCTGCAGCTCGCCGATATAGACCTTAAGGGCCTTGGTGTCTCGAAGTAAAGTTGCTGCTGAATCCTCCACCTCCTTGACTCTTGCCCACATATTACGAAGGTCTGCTCGCATCAGTGAGACCTCTCTTGTGACAGTGTCTATGCGCACCTCCAATGCAGTGCAGACCCCTTCTATGGCTGCCATAATATCATGGAGGGGATAGTGTGTCTCCTCTGGATGACTTGGGGGTCGTGGAGGACAAATGTTCCCCGGAGCCTTCGATCCCTTAGGAAGTGCAAATTTATCCAGTTTGGTCTGGTGGGTTCCTTTCATGGTTTTTCCGCCCGTCATTGTGCTGAGGCAAATGGAATGGGTTTGGTGTCGGGTGAGCGGGACACCGGGATACTTGCTGCCACCTACCAGTGGGTGTGTGGGGCACCTTCCACGGCCTGTTGGGTTTCTCCCCTCATGTCTGACACGCCCCCCCTCCCCAAACATGCAATGTCCCAGCTACTAGATGGCAGTCAGGTCTGCTAGAGATCGGGGCCCGTCACACCCAGTCCGAAGGAGGGTCACAGGGAGCCAGTGTCTCAAAATTGGCTCTGCCCGATATCCCTGTAGGCAGTGAAGTGTCACAACAATTCCATGGACTCTGTGCCCAATGCAATTTCCGGTTGCTAAATTTACAACACTCCACTGCCATCTTGGGCTGAGTTTTCACCCTACAAGTACTCCAATGAAATAACGTAAAAATACTCCCTGCCACTCAAATTGGAAAATCAGTATATATTCAATCCAGGTAATCAAGTGCACTCTCTCCAGTCTTCAGCTTTTGACCAACAAACCATTGCTATCAGGTGTTTTTGTATAAGTAGCTCAGTGGTAGGTTGTCACATGACAGCCCAAGAGTGGAAACAATTCCTGCAATGAGATGGAGTGAGGTGGGCACCAACAACAGCTGCTTCAGAGTTAAATGAATCTGGAAATGTTCTCATGTTCTAGCTAGTTGTGTATTAAAACTAGAAAATTGAGATCTGTAGATGAGACTTAAAATCTTGGGTTTTGAATAATGTAATGAGATTCAAAAAAAAGTTCTGTCAGGCTCCCGCCTCCATGCAAACATTTTACATATTAACCTCTTCAGTGAATAGCTTGCAGTGACTATTGCATTCTTCATAACTAAAAATGATTATCTGCCTGGGAGCTGACTTGTGACACGTGTGACTCCTTTTGAAAGTACTAGCTTTTCAGCAGGTTTTAAGAATACCAGTTCACTTTAACTGTAGACTATATTTAGGGGTTAATATAGCGCGCTGACTTATGCACATCACTACTCTCCTGTACATGCAACAAACGTAAGCTGTCTTGAAAGTGTTTTAGGGCAGTAGTAATTCATTGTGCTGCATGCTACTTACTGATTAAAAAGATTTCCTGTGTTGCCGTTTTGTGGCAAATCTACTGCTGTTGTAGTAACTGTGCTGGAACATGTGTGCTTTAAGGTGAACATCCCATGGTATTGTAGTTGTTGCTTTCTCCTGTGAAGTATTTATATTGTTTAATTAAAAGACTCCTGTGCACATGCTGGGCCCTAGGTGCACCAAAACAAAACCAGAATCACGTTCACCTTTTGCGTTGTGACACATACCCGTGATCAGTAACACAGCATGCAAGGCGAGGTACAGGCACTCAAAACTCCTGTTGCACTATTCAGAGCACTAATCTGCGTTAATTAGTACAGTCCGTGAACTACCACTGGTATTCTTGCTCTTATCCCACTTCAAAGTGTTAGAACACAATCATTCTAAGCTCCAAATTTAGCTTGTTATTATAGCTTTTCAACATGCTGCACAGTAGCCACAATGCTCTACAACATAGCTTAAACACATTGGCAAAGCCAATAGTTCAGGTAAACACTTTGAATGTCCCAAAGGCGAGACCTATTGGCTATGCCAATGCTTGTTAACTTTCTCTGGGTTCAGTGAATGCAGTCTAACACGTATCCAGGCTGCTCACTGCACAGGGAAAGCACAATCTATTAATGACAAACATAACACTGTTACTACTAATAATATTAGCACATCAGTATAGAGTACAACGATTTGCCTCGTCTCTAGGCTCTGATTACAGGTGCTAATTATGTAAGACAGTGGTACTCCTATATCAACCTCTGAAGAATGAAAATTAATTGGACCCTCACACATTTGACTTTCAGGTTACACACATCTGTAAATTCGATGCATTTGCCCACTGAGCGGTCTTACTGCCTGGTTACCTTTCCTCTGACTGGTGAAACTCCTCTGGTTGCCCCTCCCTGCTCACCTGGCACTTCAAGAATGTCTGCATCGTCCTCGAAGGTGTAGCTGATAAATCTCTACTCCAGGGTGTCTGTTCAGCGCAACACAGCGTGCACCCCAGGGCCAGATTATGGACTGAAAAGTACAAAGAAGCAAATAAGACCATGCTTCTCTAGCTAAGCACTCACTCTTGAACAGCCTGTTTATCAGCCTTATTGTGCCGACATATTCAGCACTTCAGGAAGGAGCTAAGGTTCTGTAAAGGGTTATAAGATGGTGGACTACGGTGTATATGTAAGTAGCTCTTTTATTGAGTAGTGAAATACAGACAATAAGTATGTCTAGATGTCTCACCAGCACCTAGGAAGCTTTGTGCTAAGCCTCCTCTTTCACTTGAAATTCCCCACTCGGACATACAGAGGATGACATCTCCAGTATTCCGTACAGCAGTAGCATCCCCGCCTGGGCAGGGTAGAGAGCACGAAGGACATAGAAGAAACAAGTTCCAACACATTTCCCTCCTTCACAACTACCATGCAATTGAGACTTGCATCTGCACACTTAGGGCCTGATTCACAAAAGGCCTCTGCACTCGTGGCGAAGGCCCCGCAGTCGTGGGGGAGTCTCTGCACTCGTGGCGGAGGCCCCGCAGTTGTGGGGGAGTCTCTGCACTCGTGGCGGAGGCCCCGCAGTTGTGGGGGAGTCTCTGCACTCGTGGCGGAGGCCCCACAGTCTTGGAGAGTCTCTGCACGGGCACTCGTGGCGGAGGCCACGCAGTCGTGGGGGAGTCTCTGCACTCGTGGCGGAGGCCCCGCAGTCGTGGGGGAGTCTCTCCACCCGTGGCGGAGGCCCCGCAGTCGTGGGGGAGTCTCTCCACCCGTGGCGGAGGCCCCGCAGTCGTGGGGGAGTCTCTCCACCCGTGGCGGAGGCCCCGCAGTCGTGGGGGAGTCTCTCCACCCGTGGCGGAGGCCCCGCAGTCGTGGGGGAGTCTCTCCACCCGTGGCGGAGGCCCCGCAGTCGTGGGGAGTCTCTCCACCCGTGGCGGAGGCCCCGCAGTCGTGGGGAGTCTCTCCACCCGTGGCGGAGGCCCCGCAGTCGTGGGGGAGTCTCTGCACCCGTGGGCGGAGGCCCCGCAGTCGTGGGGGAGTCTCTGCACTCGTGGCGGAGGCCCCGCAGTCGTGGGGGAGTCTCTGCACTCGTGGCGGAGGCCCCGCAGTCGTGGGGGAGTCTCTGCACTCGTGGCGGAGGCCCCACAGTCTTGGAGAGTCTCTGCACGGGCACTCGTGGCGGAGGCCACGCAGTCGTGGGGGAGTCTCTGCACTCGTGGCGGAGGCCCCGCAGTCGTGGGGGAGTCTCTGCACTCGTGGCGGAGGCCCCGCAGTCGTGGGGGAGTCTCTGCACTCGTGGCGGAGGCCCCGCAGTCGTGGGGGAGTCTCTGCACTCGTGGCGGAGGCCCCACAGTCTTGGAGAGTCTCTGCACGGGCACTCGTGGCGGAGGCCACGCAGTCGTGGGGGAGTCTCTGCACTGCGTGGCGGAGGCCCCGCAGTCGTGGGGAGTCTCTCCACCCGTGGCGGAGGCCCCGCAGTCGTGGGGAGTCTCTCCACCCGTGGCGGAGGCCCCGCAGTCGTGGGGGAGTCTCTCCACCCGTGGCGGAGGCCCCGCAGTCGTGGGGGAGTCTCTCCACCCGTGGCGGAGGCCCCGCAGTCGTGGGGAGTCTCTCCACCCGTGGCGGAGGCCCCGCAGTCGTGGGGGAGTCTCTCCACCCGTGGCGGAGGCCCCGCAGTCGTGGGGGAGTCTCTCCACCCGTGGCGGAGGCCCTGCAGGCGTGGGGGAGTCTCTGCACCCGTGGGCGGAGGCCCCGCAGTCGTGGGGGAGTCTCTGCACTCGTGGCGGAGGCCCCGCAGTCGTGGGGGAGTCTCTGCACTCGTGGCGGAGGCCCCGCAGTCGTGGGGAGTCTCTGCACTCGTGGCGGAGGCCCCGCAGTCGTGGGGAGTCTCCTGCACTCGTGGCGGAGGCCCCGCAGTCGTGGGGGAGTCTCTGCACTCGTGGGAGAGGCCCCGCAGTCGTGGGGGAGTCTCTGCACTCGTGGGAGAGGCCCCGCAGTCGTGGGGGAGTCTCTGCACTTGTGGGAGAGGCCTCGCAGTCGTGGGGGAGTCTCTGCACTTGTGGGAGAGGCCTCGCAGTCGTGGGGGAGTCTCCGCAGTCAGGGCGGAATCTCCGCAATGAGAATTCTCATTGCGGAGATTCCGCTCCGAGTCTGAAATCCTGAATGTGACAAATGGCAGAGCTGCGGGTGATTCCCCACACAGGCATTGCATACGTTGCTGCAGGTCAAGCCGGAGGTGCCGGTCATTAAGCTCATGCCACTGTCCCATAATGGCCAAACTAGGCCATTAATTAAAAGTATCTCTAGTACAAAGATGGGTTACTAGCTCATACTGCACAGAAAATGGACGACCACTTCTTTCCCTCTGAGTTTGAGGCATAGCAACGCTTTGTTATACTCAGGGGCGTTGCTTTGGTGGGGGTGGCGTGGGGGGGATTAATAAATGTATTTTCTGATAAATAGTTGAATACTGGTGCTTTCAGTCGGGTATGGAGAGCTGTCTGTTGGATTTTACCAGGAATTTTTACATTCACACAGACAAAAACGCACAATACAAGCTCTCTCCTTGTTTTGAAAGTCCCCGAAAATGTTTATTTTACAGAATATTGTATTTTCTCTTAGTACTCCTACCAATCCGCATTCCTCACTCCCTTTCTACTACTCCTTAAGCCCCCTCTTGTGCATCCTGCTTATCGTATAACGTATGTATATACGTACATTATAAGCCAGTGTGATTGTTGGGAAAGTCTGAAGCTCACACCTCCCCAATCTTACTGACCAAGCTGCGCCCCTGGGTATTAGTTGTAAAAGTGGTGATAACCAGACCACTCCCTTTCTAGGAGACCAGCAAACACCCCCAGATTATTAAGGATTAACATAAATGCATGCATACAAATAACCACACTGCATAAGACATACACAGCTCCCTCCCACATATCCCTGGGGCCCTCCAGTACATAGAGAGCTTGCGTGTCTAGTGATGCCTGCGTAGACATGGCATTTTTGGGCGATTACATGCGTCATATGTTCACGCACAGGTTCTAGATGTAACAAAAGTTTTACAAGTTGGATGATAAGTATCCTGAGTTGGGTGCAGGGGGAAGTAGGCTAGGGGTGGAGGGGGTGTTACTTGATGAGACTGATGAGTTCTACTGATTGATTGTGAAGGAGGGAGATGTTAGTACGGTACACAAGAAGTGCACAGCGTGCAAAGAGGTGCACAGTAGTACATGCATTTGTATGACATGCCAGAGGTACATAACAGTAGAGCGTGTGTTTATACAGTGCCTGAGGACTTCACAAGTGTAGTTAGTACGTGTTTGTGTGGTGTGCACTGTGCAAAGGGTGCAGAAGTGCAGTACGCACTTTGTGTGACATGCCAGAGGTACATAACTGTAGTGCGTGTGTTTATATAGTGCCGGACGACTTCACAAGTGTAGTTAGTACGCATTTGTGTGGTGTGCACTGTGCAAAGGGTGCAGAAGTGCAGCATGCACTTTGTACGGGGTGCACGACACGCCCAGCTGCAGGATACGCGTTTGTACAATAGATGCTTGTTTATCAATGCACCTCTGTTGAGGGGAGAGAGGCTGCTGTGTAAGGTGCGGGCTGGATATTGGGTGACTGCTTGGGCTCTAGATGGAGCATTTTTGAATTCTTTATTGATTTTGAACGATAATATCAAACAGTGCAATTGTAATATTGCCCATAGTACACCATTTACAGAGGATTGCAGCAATGTTATCACCTACACCGTCTATGCAATGTTATGTCCACGTTATCATTGACGTGCTAACAAAACAAGAATACTTTGGTGCACTAATGTTTAAAATGCACTTTTTTCAAGATGGCCTATCGTTCGCGGGGGTGGGCAGTCAATTTTGGCGGCATCTCTGGTCTTTCAATGAGATCTTCCCTCAGTTGATCTTCTCTCGATGCCTTCGTGTGCTCTTCCTGCACCAGGACCCATTCCATGAAGTCTTTTTTTCCATTAAATGACCTTGGGGCACAGGGGTTCACCCAATGAGTCACTGTCTTCTAGCTAGCACGAGTCCCATACATACTTTCATTTTACAGTTCTATTAGCACATATTCCTACTAAGCAATAGTATAGTTTATTCAAATCATGCATAATTAGTCAAAACCATTGTTTATAAAAATGTGCAAATATTTAAAACATTACCTATTTTTAACTAATACATTGAAAGCTGCTTCATACGTGACTGTAAAACGTCCACATAGGTAAGGCTAAAGTTAGTCATGGAGCTGGAGATTATGGTCAGCGCGCGCCATCGGTTACAGCGTCCATTTTTTCTCTGCTTGGCACAGAAATGTAACCGAGTGAATAGTCAATGTTCAAGGCAGTATTGTTTGGTTTCAAGGATTCAATGACTGCTAGTCTGCATGTACTTTGGGATAAAAGTCAGACGCATCAGAGTTCTCTCTTTTAAAAGAGCAGGACAAAGGCACACGACGTGGAGGATTGACAAAGGCACACGACGTGGAGGATTGACAAAGGCACACGACGTGGAGGATTGACAAAGGCACACGACGTGGAGGATTGACAAAGGCACACGACGTGGAGGATAGACAAAGGCACACCACGTGGAGGATAGACAAAGGCACACCATGTGGAGGATAGACAAAGGCACACCACGTGGAGGATAGACAAAGGCACACGACGGAAGATAGACAGAGGCACACGATGTGGAAGACGGACAGAGGCACACGATGTGGAAGACGGACAGAGGCACACGATGTGGAAGACGGACAGAGGCACACGATGTGGAAGACGGACAGAGGCACACGATGTGGAAGACGGGCACAGGCACACGACGTGGAAGAGTAAATGCACACCCTCCTAAGATTGGGGGAAGATTAATTTCATGCTTTTTGTATGCAGACAATGCTGTGCTGAAAGCAAAACGAAAATAGGCCCCAGAGGCTTCGCAATAAATTGAACGATTACCCGGATACTAATAAACTGGACATTCATCTTAACAAATCAATCAACCAGGGGTTTATAAAGCACGCTACTCACCCGTAAGGATCTCAAGGCCCTGGGGCAGCGAGAGGGGGGTGGAGCTCCGAATCAGTCGAAGAGCCAGGTCTCGAGGCTCTTCCTGAAGATGTGCAGAGTGGGGGAGCGTCTAATGTTGACTGGGAGCTCGTTCCAGGTCTTTGCTGCGATGTAGGAGAAGGCTCTTCCGCCTGCCCTGGTTCTGCGGATGCGTGGGGTCTCTGCCAGGGCGAGGTCGGCGGAGCGGACGTTCCTTTTGGGTACGTGGAAGGAGACTTTCGTCGAGGTATTTGGGTCCGATATTGTGGAGGGATTTGTAGGCGTGGGTGAGTAGCTTGAAGGTTGCTCTCTACTCGATGGGGAGCCAGTGGAGGTCTCGTAGGTGCTGGGTGATGTGATCGTGTCGTGGGGTTCCGAGGACGAGTCTGGCTGAGGTGTTCTGGATGGTTTGGAGCTTGTGTAGCAGGGTTTTGTTGAATCCGGCATCGAGGGCGTTGCCGTAGTCCAGTCTGCTGGTTAAGAGTGCGTGGGTGAAGGTCTTTCTGCATTCGGGGGGGGGATCCACTTGAAGGTCTTGCAGAGGATTCGGAGGGAGTTGAAACAGATGGAGGCAACGGCGTTGATCTGGCGAGTCAAGGTCAGAGAGGAGTCTAGAATGATGCCGAGGTTTCGGGCAGGTCCGTCGGGGTGGGTGGGTTTCCGAGGGCAGGGGGCCACCAGGAGCTGTCCCACGCAGTGGGGGAGGGTCTGAGAATGAGGACCTCTGTCTTCTCCGATTCAGTTTTAGGCAGCTGTCGCTCATCCAGGCTGCAACGTCTTTCATTCCTTCTTGGAAGCTGAGTCTGGTGTCTTCGGGGTTCTTCGTGAGAGAGAGGATGAGCTGGGTGTCGTCGGCGTAAGATACTATGCTGAGCCCATGCTGTCTGACGATGGCGGCCATGCAGATATTGAAGAGCGTGGGGCTGAGCGAGGATTCTTGGGGTACTCCACAGTTGATCTCTGTAGGTTCGGAGAGGAAGGGAGGGAGTCTGGTCCTTTGGGTTCTGCCGAAGAGAAAGGAGCGGATCCAGGAACAAAACCAAAATCTTTGTAATTGATAAGAAGATAAATAAAACTGGATCCTGGCATTTAAATATCTGCCATGTAGAGAAGGAAGTGAACTACACATAGGAGTTTCTGGTGTCAAGGACTACACACAGGGCCGGTCCTAGAACTTCTGGGGCCCCGGGCGAAAGGGAAGATGTGAGGCCCCTCTAATTTGCATGTAACATCCAGTCGCGGCCAGCATGACTCGCGGGTGGAGGGTCTCGCGGGGGTTCGCCCGTGGGGGGGGGGTGTAATTTAAAAATAAAATAAACTTACCTTCCCGGGCCTCGCGTCGTCTCTGCTCCTGACCTGCTCTCCTGCTTTCCTGCCTTCCTGCCTCTGGCAGGAACAGGAAGCAGGCAGCCTCCCTCCCCTAAGCCAATCACAACACTGCAATGGCAGCATTGTGATTGGTCGGGACGCCGACCAGCCAGGCGCCTATGGGGAGGCCATTTTCTCCATGTAGGCTACATTGCAGCCTACATGGAGAAAGGCCAGAGTGCGCATGACTGGTTTGGTCGGCCCCGGTGGACCGACCAAACAGTCAGCGCCTAGCAGTGGGCAAGGCACTCCTCCCCTGCCCTAAAGCAGACCCGCCCGCCCCCAACCAAACACTTTCTAGCTTTCTCGCAGTGCGAGAAGCAGAA
Organism: Calotriton arnoldi; assembly: GCA_963921515.1. Classification (NCBI taxonomy): domain Eukaryota; kingdom Metazoa; phylum Chordata; class Amphibia; order Caudata; family Salamandridae; genus Calotriton; species Calotriton arnoldi. The sequence continues at coordinate 100,194 of CAWUFW010002697.1, read as the reverse complement.
ACATAAAATGGTAGTTTAGCATTTTGTGTTTCTGCTTCTCGCACTGCGAGCTAGTGGGGTGACGCTCCTCCGCCCTAGTGGAGGAGCCGCCCTTGGTAACATCACAAGAAGTGACATCACAGAAAGTGACATCGCAGGACTATTGATCTTATTTGGCATCACTGAAGAGACCTAACGTGGATATCAGTAACATGGACAAAAATATAAATATACAAATGAAATAAGTCCATATATTTTAAAACTGTATTAAATGGATTACATTTGTCACATTGGATGGAAAAGCTAGGTGCAGGTCTCACAAAGATGTATATTATTTACTCCTCGTTAACTGATTGTTTCCAGATGCGTGCATGATACAATTTTCAGTTCTGCCTCATAAAGGGGAGATCCTGTTGAGGTAATGAGGGGCGGGATCATTCAAAATATAAAATGACACGAGAGAACCTCACACCATGGATATAATTGCAAATTTCAAAAGGCTCCCTTATCTTTCTGTGCCATTATTGTGCTACCTTAGGATGACATTAATACTTTGCAATTTGTTTTAACGTAAATCCTCTCACCAGTATCCCACACGCACATGCTAAGAGACGTAGGACAATCTTTTTTGTGTGTGGGCTCTTTACTCGCCAGAATTATGTTAAGTGCAAAAACACAACACATATAGTACAAAATTACAAGACCCCATTGCAAACAAATAAAGATTGTACATAAATAAAAAAAGACTTAGAACAACCGAGACCACTGCTAAATCATACATTGACTTGAAGGTATGCTTCAGATTCAAGGGGTTTTCAAATCAACGTTTTTGATTTGGTGTTAGAACTGTAGGAAGTAGAAGTGGCCGCCTTTAGCGCTGGTGGAGCCCTGTGCGACAATGTTGGTGCCCCCAATGACTCGCTCTGCCACGGATTCTCTGACTACCACCCTTTAACAGTGCTCCTCAAGTCTCCATAACCACATTCTCGCTCAGATGCATTTAATTTGATTTACAGCGCCACTGATACCAGTGTAGGGTGTCAGAACTTTATATCACACATTACACAGAGACAATCAATCATACGTGTGTAAATCACAAGAGGTAATGTTACATAAGACAAAGGACTAGGAGTCACATGACAATCATACTAGTAGGCAGTATAGTTTAATAGTGATTGATCTGGAGAAACACAAACTCTGAATTTAGAACGTAATACCATGGTTGGGGTTCTCTTTAATAACCAGAATTTATTTCTGTCCAAATGAACCATTTTTGCAACATTAGGATAATCAAAGGCTGGGAAAAAACCATAATGCTGTAATTTATACCTTGCAGTTTGCATGCAGCTCTTAGATGACAGTTAATAGCTCATTGTTCTATGTTAGGATTTTGACTTATAAACTGCAAGTAACAATAGGATCTCTCTGACAAAAGCAGTAACCCACTGGCCTTTTTACATTATGTGGACTTAGTGATCTGCATGGTACATGTTCTTTGCAGCAGGCACATTAACCCTCTGTGCTACCTTTCCACAAGTCAAAACTTCCACTTGACAAAACTCCATCTCTCTCTAGGAAGAACATTAATCACCGGAGTTATCATGACATTTTTATTGTTGCCGATAATTGCTGGAGGCCATGAAGGAGGCAGCAAGGGCTTTTAGAAACATAATATACTTGCAAACATGACGCCCCCACCCGAAGTCAGCGCCTCAGTGTGATCTCATCGGTCGCACCGCCCTAGAGCCTTCCTCCTCGAGGGTCCTGTGACCTCAATGACAGAGTCACTGTTGCTCTAGGGTGTGCTGCTTCGTAGGCCTGCCCAAAAGACTCTAGGTGAGCTTCAATAGGGGTTGTAGTGGACAGGCCTTCAAGGTTAACCCACACTTGCCACCGCTATGGTCCACCTGCTGGTGCTCAGACACCACTCTTCTAAGGTCTTTCGGGGCCTTCTAAGGTCTAGCATGGAAATGTGCTCTCTCAGGAGAGTGGTCTGGTGGACTGGTCATGAAGGCTGAACCTGGTTCCCCAGTTCCAAATTCGGCAGCTCTGACCATAGTGCCACATCCTCTCCCCACTGAACACCATACTGCCCCACTGAGAGAAACTCGCACTGCCTTCAACTACAACCCAATTGCACCCCGCTATAAACACCTGGAGGCGACTCAATTCAAATTATGCACTAGACAAGAGCAATATGCTGCCTAAAAAAAAAGTGACAACATCCTGGAAAAAGCAAACACTCATAAGGAATGCAAGATTAAGTAAAAGCATGTGATATGTAAGCAGGAACAACATGGTTACCTTAACGCTTTTGCACTTATTATTCAGAAATCAATGAGTGCTTTTGCATGAAAAGTTAAGGCCATGACTACAGGGCCGGAAGGGACCAGTTTCAATGTCCATTGCTTATCTCCTTACAAAACGTAAGCAATATGGTTTAAAAAGACCACATTCGTGAATACAGAGCCGCAGTATGCATTTTGTTTTCGAATCCGCCCATCAAGCAGGTATTGCAGTACATCCAGGAATGGTGCACTTCCCCACCCGAGGAAAACAAAAAAGTAGCGCTTCACTGGCAAACTCTGTAAAGTGGCACTAATGTGTTTTGGGTGTGAATAAAATCAATCTGGCCCCTTTTCGACCCACTCTGTCTTGCTTTAGTTATTTTTTACATTTTGAACCTTTTATTTCTCTCCATCCCAAGGCTGCACTTTGGAAGTGAAAAATGTCAGAAAAAAGACGACCTTTCCAGCAAAAGCGTTTTTATATTTTGGATTAATTTCACAGGGGAACAAATAAAGGAAAGAAAAAAGGGAGTACTGGCTACAAGGCCAGGGAAGGGGCCCCCACACCTGGACCTCGCAGCTTGCTCTAGTGCTTAGAGGCCCAGGGAAAGGGGGCCCCCTCCCCTGGGCCTTCGAAGCAGTAACGAGGCATTTTGTAAAACACTGCCCCAGCACCGGCAGTACTACATACATTTTAAATACACATTCCCATAAAAAAAAATGGGTGATGTAAAAGTTAACAAAAGCTAGTTGATCTGGCTACTCCTCCTCCCCTCATCCACCTCGCCTTACCTGTGTCTGGCTGGTCCTGGAAACAAAGGGGCCTTCTGTCACCTAGCAACAAAATGCAGAAAGGGAATGGCCGGTACTTAACAGAGGTGCTGCCCCTCCCCTGACACTGTGAGCCATAATTGCTGGCCTGGCTGCTATGCCTTCCCCACTCTGTTTGTACCTCCCCCCACCCCTGCACCCCCAGGAATGCCACGACGACGCCCTGACCAGCAAGGTCGACTCAAGGTGTGTATTGTGATAGTGTGGGGCAGGGGGCCTCGTAGGAGCAGGTGGGCTAACTGTGAAAATGTGGCCTTTCACACGGAAGCGGGGCCCCCTGTCTTTCAGCTGAGCGCGAGGCCCTGGGCAGCTGCCCACACTGCCCATGCCTAGCGCCGGCCCTGACTACACATACCTGTGTGTGGTCATTGACACCAGAGACTCCTTTGTGCCCCATAAGCAGCCAATCCAATCTACAGCATGTGCACTGCTGTCGGCATGTTTCAGTTTGCACAAGACCCTATGGGGCCAGGCCCTGGTGCCTCTGCTGAAAATAATCTAGGCTAAATTGCAACGCACTATCTCCTAGGGCAGTGAGCCACTTCGCAGTAGAGGGCCAAACTCCTGGATACAACTACTTCTAACCACTATAGAAAAGTATTCCGTCTCCCAAGAAACAAGTGTTTGTCAGACTTATTTTGTAAATCTGTGCTTCAAGCTTTAGGTCCGCACAAGATGACTCGATCGATCAGCTACTTTGCTCAGAAATTGACTGCTCCAATAACAAACCTCCCTCATGACAATATGTGGGGCAACCTGCAATTAAGAGATCTCTGGACTGCACCAGTCACTTAAAAAGGTTTTAAAAAGCACCTTCATAAAAGGATGCAGACATCATCCCGCCTTCAAGACACAATGAGCTGACAAACCGGTTGCATGCAGGAATGATTATGAAGGATTGGCCCACACTCTACAGATTGTGTAAAAAAGCAGCTGAAACTATCTTCCACCTCGTGTGCCTTTGCCCATCTTCCGCATTGTGTGCCTTTGCCCATCTTCTGCGTTGTGTGCCTCTGCCTAACTTCCGCGTTGTGTGCCTCTGCCTAACTTCCGCGTTGTGTGCCTCTGCCTAACTTCTGTGTTGTGTGCCTCTGCCTAACTTCTGTGTTGTGTGCCTCTGCCTAACTTCTGTGTTGTGTGCCTTTGCCTAACTTCTGTGTTGTGTGCCTTTGCCTAACTTCTGTGTTGTGTGCCTCTGCCTAACTTCTGTGTTGTGTGCCTTTGCCTATCTTCCGCGTTGTGTGCCTTTGCCTATCTTCCGCGTTGTGTGCCTTTGCCTATCTTCCGCGTTGTGTGCCTTTGCCTATCTTCCGCGTTGTGTGCCTTTGCCTATCTTCCGCGTTGTGTGCCTTTGCCTATCTTCCGCGTTGTGTGCCTTTGTCTATCTTCCATGTTGTGTGCCATTACCTATCTTCTGCTTTGTGTGCCTTTGCTTAGCTTTTGTGTTGTGTGCCTGTGTATTTTCTGCTTTGTGTGCCTTTGCCTGTCTTCCACGTTGTGTGCCTTTGCCTGTCTTCCACGTTGTGTGCCTTTGCCGGTCTTCCACGTTGTGTGCCTTTGCCGGTCTTCCACGTTGTGTGCCTTTGCCGGTCTTCCACGTTGTGTGCCTTTGCCGGTCTTCCACGTTGTGTGCCTTTGCCGGTCTTCCACGTTGTGTGCCTTTGCCGGTCTTCCACGTTGTGTGCCTTTGCCTGTCTTCCACGTTGTGTGCCTTTGCCGGTCTTCTACGTTGTGCCTTTGCTTAACTTTTGTGTTGTGTGCCTGTGTATTTTCTGCGTTGTGTGCCTTTGCCCATCTTGCACATTGTTTGCCTTTGTCTATCTTCCACGTTGTGTGCCTTTGCCTGTCTTCCACGTTGTGTGCCTTTCTCCCGTCCTTTTAAGAGAGAACTCTGCTGCGCCAGACTTTTATCCCAAAGGGGCATCCGTACATGCGGACAAGCTGTCATTGAGGCCTTCAAACCGAACAATACTGCCTTGAACATTCACTTGGTTACATTTCTGTGCCAAGCAGAGAAAAAACTTGGAAGCTGAAACCGATGGCGCGCGCTGACCAAGTTCTGCAGCTCCATGACTGTAACCTTTAGCCTTCCGATATGGGCGTTTTACATTTTGTAGTCCGATATGTTACAGCTTTCAATGTATAAGGCAAAAAAAGTGACATTTTTAATATTTGCTTGTTTTTATGTGAAATGCTTTTGACTAATGATGCATGATTTAACTAAACTAAATTATTTCTTATTAGGGATATTTCCTAATCGAGAAAACCATAAAATGAACGTATGCATGGTGTCTATGGGACTCGTGCTAGCTAGAAGACAGTGACTCATTGGGTGAACCCCTGTGCCCAAGGTCATTTAATTGGAAAAAAGACTTAATGGAATGGGTCCTGATCCAGCGGGTTACTAGCAACAAGCATTCATACACTGAATACTCACCTGGGCCCATTCATTCACACTAACTAGCAATCACCGCTGGGGGGGGAAATCAGCTGTACTCTTTATCAAAATCCCTGCTACCAATTACCTTTCCTGATTGAAGAGTAATGACTTACCAATGGACCTTTGATAATTGGGGATAAAATGAGAATGTACAAAACATAATTTTTCATTAACCACCTTAAATAACCACCGACTCAGGAAGTTTTAAAATGTTTATCTAAATTCTGTAGCAGAGTAAATTACAATCCACATAATACTTAATCGCATATCAAGGAGGAAGCATACTATTGTCACCTATTGATCACAAATGACGGCCCCTCAGAAAGGAGAAGATAGAGACAGCAGTACAAACTAAAGATTACGCATTTATAGTTACCTAAAGGTGTGAAAACCAAACCCCTTGGCCAAGGAGTTGGGAAGAGGGTCCCCAAGAAAGGATGAAGACCAAGACCTCCGGACCAGGTTCAGGACAGGATAGATGACCCCTCTACCAACGACGCCTGCGTCGTTTCCCTCTCTGACCCTTCGTTCCTCCTCGGTTCTTCCGTGTCTTCTTTCTAATGGAATCCACCACCCCCACCTCAGGACTTCTTCGGACAGCAGTTCAGTCTGCAATCGATCAGCTCGTCTGTGTCAGCATCTGAGCCGAAGTGCCTAGTCATAACTAATTAGCTAATTCTATATCTATTATACCCTTCTACACCCATGTACCTCCCATTAATGTTTCAAAATTATGGGCCCACTATTTCTGATTGGACAGGGACAGGGGGTTGATCCTCGCACCATGTAATTTTAGTTCAATTTTCTTAAGCCCACTGTTTTAAAATACCGCCCCTCTCAATTAATACATTTGCTTTATTTCCCACCCGTTTCACAACTATTTTAATACAAAGTATATACAAAATGTATCAATGTGTAGGACATTTCGGTTGAACTGTGAAGGTTATCAGCGGGTCATGTCCTTGGACATCTTCCAAGTTGACTTCATCGCTTTGCTTTGTTAGTTTTCAGAGCGCATGCGCAGGTCACATGGCTCTCGAGCTGCTGTTTAGCCAACCCAGGCCCACTTTACGAACTAATAGAAATCAAAGAAGAAACATATTAAAATCACAAATAAATGTTTTCACTGTATACCCCCTACTTCTACTCTATTCCCATTTAATTATAAAAATCTATCCCGCATTAGTAGCGTTAGAATACCACATTATTAATTGCAGCAACGCAAAGCTTTAGCATGTGAGAACATTAAGCGGCCATTTTAGCATACACTGCGCAGAAGCAAAAGTTTCCCTCCAAGCAAAGAAAGACGTCATACCACGTGACATGGTTGACACATGCGCAGTAGGTTTCCCGCGCTTTAGCGGCCGTTTTGGATTAGACAAGGATTACTTATTAGTGGGAAACACATAGGCAAGCATCTCTTAGATAAAAATGTTGTTTGCACATTATTAATAATGACATTACAAGGTTTTAGTACAAATTAATTAATACTGTGAGAAGATTGCTTTCGAGCAAGTCTCATTGTGAGTCCTTGCTCAATCAATCCCCTCTCTGATGGCGTTTCTGAGCCATCAAAATTACCCACAACCAGATGCCAACTTCTAGCATATTTCTGTCACATTTTCAATTTTACACTGTCTATTTTTATCCTTTCCTTTCAGTTTCTTGTAAATTTCACTTCTCAGGTCTTCTAATTCAATCTCTTCAAATTTTCTTTTCTTACCTCTTCCTGTTACCCTATATGTTTCCTTCTTTCTACAACATTTGCACCATTTCACAGTTTTAATTTGTCGAATAAAGCTATTTGAAACTGAGTCATAAAAGCATATAGGAACCATCCATCATAAAAATACATGACCTAAAAAGAATATTTTTAAAATATATACAGTTTTGTAATAAAAGCGATATATTAAAACCAACTTTAAAACGTATAACATGTACATTTTATAATACGTTAAAAGGACCTTCCCTTCAAGAGTATTTATGATTCCAAAACTTGCGGGGCAACTCTTGGTATAGCTCACTTATGCATGTCGTAGGTAGTTGGATCTTAATGCCCACGACCACCCTAGATATTTCGCCATTGCTATGACAATAGGTGCTGTTGTGTCCGAGCGCAGTATTCTTTCAGCCTCCTGTGCCCTTCTTGTACCTATGAATTTACAGATTGGCCGTAACCAGACACGACGTGGCCTTTCGTATCCAACGCAAACAAATAGTAGATGTGTCAGAGACTCAACACTATCTTTGCAAAAAGGACAAGTTTTATCACTAGATACTTTCCATCCCGCAGTAAAAGCTCTCAAGGGCAGGGAGCCTACCCTAAACTGGAAATACAATTTCCGGTCCAATGGCTTTGTGATGAGGTCCCAGTAAGACTCCATCCTCGGGGTGGCTTTGAATTCCAAAAAAGGGCCGGTCAGAGTGAAGGAATCACTAGATCTAAAAACATTGAGATAAACATTGATTCCCAATACAACTCCTTCATACTTTGTTTTGAAGGAAAGGCAGAATTTTACGGATCATTCCACAACTGGATCATACCAATATTAAATAAAATATCTCTGACTATCCGTAGCCACTTTATAGAGTGAAAGGTGTCGGCTCTAATTATATCCAGAAACCCTGCTGCATAACCTGCAAGTTCGGGTACACTCCATAGTCTACGCCAATACAATAAAGGACGCAATTTCGCTAGAGCTGCAATCGGTTTTCTCCCCAAATCATACAATAGCGGGCACATTGGGGTGCTTTAGGGTAGTCTGGTAATATTCCTCAAGAATCTATTTTCAGAGGATGTAAGCACCACCAGATTTTCACAGCCCCACAGCTCCGAACCATAAAGGGCTGAGCTAATAACTTTTGTGTTATAAATCTCCAGGGCAGGACTTATGGGTTTTGTATATGAGGTATTATATTCGAGTTGAACCGCCCCCGCGAGTTGTCTGTGCTCGGGGGATGCCAATTCAATCTGATTATTCCATTTCAGATTATTTTGGATGTTGACCCCCAGATAAGTGAACTCTTTTATATGTTCTAGCGGTTTATTATTCATAACAATTCCGCCCTTCAGTGCCTTTTGTGTATTAAATGCCATCAATCTTGTTTTCGACACATTAACCTCCAACCCACGCAATGAGCAGAACTCCTCAAATATTTTGAGGGCCTTTCGCAGTCTGCTAGGGGTCTTGGAGATAATTAAAGTGTCGTCCGCAAACAACAGTATGGGGATTTTTACTCCAGCTAAACTTGGGGCATCCGTAGGGGTAGAGCTCATACTACTCATTATTCCATTAATATATAATGATAGTGTCGGGGCCATCACACATCCTTGTCTCATCCCTCTTTCCACAGGGAACGACTCAGTAACTTCGTCTTGATTCCCCCATCTTATCTTGGCACTATTCTCGTCATGCAGCCTAAGAATAAGTGACAAAAGCTCATGTGGCATCCCTAACTCATGTAGCACCTTCCAGAGTTTTGTTCGGGGAACTAGATCGAATGCCGATTTGAGATCAACAAACGCGGCATATAATCTACCCTTGCCCAAAGTAACAGTTTTCCAGTAAAGCAAAACAAACCTAAACACCTGATCAATGGTGCTGGTTAGTGCCCTAAACTCTGCTTGAAGGGGAGATAAAACATTGAGCTCATCGATCCAGGTCTGTACTTTATTCAATACCAATCTCCCCGTAACCTTTTGCATACAGTCAATCAAACTGATTGGCCTGTAGTTCCCGGGGCATGACATATCCCCTTTCTTATAGACTGGTATAATTATTGCTCCTCTCCAGGATTCTGGTATTGGCGCCCCCTGAGCGATAGCATTTGTCAGCAAGAGGATGTAACGGTTCCACTTGTCTCTGTCCATAAAGGAAAACATCCCCCGGTATGCCAACTGGCCCTGGTGCTTTTCCAGCTGAAATTGCCCTAAGTGCAGTGTCGACCTCTTCCTCACAAAAGACTGGGCCTTGATATGGTGTAATGGTGAAACCACCTTCATCATAGACTATTTCTGAGGCATACTGGGGTCTAAAATGGGTCACCCAATCCTTTTGGGAAACATGATTCAGGGGCTGCTGAGCCTCCCCTCCCCCACTTGTAAACATTCCAAAATACCTTAGAATTTTTTGAGGCGCAGGCCTCCTTTAGCTCGAGCCATCTTTTGTCATCCCAACTTCTCTTCGCTGAAGCCTGAGTTCCTTTATAAACACTTCTTGCCTTACGTACTACTATAGGGTCTCCTACCTTAATGGCTTCCCCTAACGCAAGCCGAGCCTCTCGGCACTCTTTATTGAACCAGCGCTCACCTTTCTGTCTAAAGACTTTTTTGTCTCCCCTGCTTAAAGAAATAGGTGCGCAAATCAGCAAAAAGAGGTTGTGAGTACTTGTTATTTCGTCTAGTCCATTAGAACTTTTCACCTTCCTTTCAAGTTCGGTGGTAGCACTATCCACTCCTTCTTTATACAATCTAGTAATTCTGGTGTTTCGATAATTTGAGCCCATTTAAGACGGCGCATATCGTTCGAACAACTAACTTCATTTACCACACTTCTATCACTAGATCCTATTTGTGTCTTAGGCCCCCACGAGTGAGTAGATATGCACAGCGGATTATGGTCACTTTGCACCCTATCTATAACTACCATATCATTTAAAAGATGCCATAGATCCAAACTCAACAATGCATAATCAATTCTACTGGAGCTAAATCCATTATTAAAAGTCTTGGCCCCAAACCTATCGGAGTGCGTACGCCCATTAACCGCCCTCAAACCCTTTTCCATACAAATAGTATTGATTTGAATGACCACATCTGTCCACTTTCTTATGGGATCCAGTTCCAGCTTCGGGATGCCCCAATAAATATCTGCATCGTCTAGGTGGTTACCTCCCTCCTGGACTAGAGGCTCGAATGTCATGTTGAAGTCCCCAGCAATGATAGCTTTAGTAGATTCCTGGTAAGAGTCTAGGTGAGCATCTAGAACGTCCAGGACTCCCGATTTCTTGCCTCTTGTGCCCCGCACATATATGTTATAGATGTCTATTATTTGACCTGCACTCAATCAGCCTAACTACCTGGATGTCTTTACTTTGGATTTGGATTTCCTTTATAATTAACTGAAGATTTTGTCGCACCCAAATTGTCAAACTCCCAGATGGCCTCCCTTTTTCTCCCCTGCAGGCTGGTATGTGATAGTTTAAGTACCCTTCACATTGGATTCTCTGCCCAGGTCTCTTGAAAAAGGCAGATATCATATTCTCTAATGAATGCATGCCATTCTGGAGAGACCATCTTTTTACTCAACCCTGCAATGTTCCATGACAGAATAGAATTCTTATGTGGTGAAGTATTCCAAGTCAAAGCCCCATCCGTAGAGGGATGTGACAAATGACCCTCCATCGAACTACTGTCTGCCTGGGCTAGGCTGGCTAAGCTTAACATGGAAGTCTGTGTCATTTCCACTGTTGAGACCTTAGGGTGCACAGAACTACCGTTCACTTGCACTTCATTTACTAGCAATGTAGGAGCTTTATTAAGCGGAGTAGGTTGGGCCAATTCTGTCACCTGGTCTTGCGGGCACGCAGGGTTCTTCCTTATGATGGGGTTCAGGATTATGCGGTCTTGTTTTCTCAATGCTGAACCCTTAATGAGTCAATCATTATTATCCAACGCAGAGCTCCCTTGCAAACTGGTGGGCCTTTCTTTTGCCAACAGTTGCTGTGATCATTCGGGAGGAAGCGTCTAAATTGGATAGCTGAGTGGCCTGGCGATGTGGTGCGAAACTCAAGTGTAAAAATATTTTCTACTAGATCTACACTTTTCATTAAAAGTTCAATACAATCGAAGGGATGGGTAGGTGAGGATAGCCTACGTGCTGAAACTGTCTTCCCTAATTACAGATCGGCAACCCCTAACATGCCTTATCCAGTGAATAGCCTTATTGATTACCGACTCCCTGTTCTCTATGCCTCTTCGTACGTCATATTTTGGTACGTTGGTCATTAAGATTCTATTAGGGTTAAGAGTAGGATATGTGTTGGGTATATTCTTTACCACAGCACCATGCTGAAGTGAACTAGGCTGATTGTCCTACTGCTGCTGTTCCACTAATCCAGGAGGGTTTCTAGTAGGTAATACAGGTACCCTCCATCGCCCAACCTCCTAGTACCAATGCAGTTACTTGAGACGGTATTCGGTACATTTTTAGACATCAGCTGAGGTCGTGAGTTTCGACTGGCATTATCTAGCTGGGGAGAAGGCCTACTTAAGCTGGTATTACTGGCTAGTGTCAAGGCTGGCCAAGTGCCTGTTTCCCTCGCTGGAGTAACTCCTTGCTGGCGTGCTGTATGACAGTTATTGTTTACATTCCCTATCCTACTTTGAGTTAAGTCTAGCACCAGCGATTTAACCAGTAGAGTTAATTCCTCTATCGTATCTCTCATAGACCTCACTTCCGTTTTTAATGACATTACCAATTCCGTTAAATTCTGTCGACCAATGTCTAAGTCTGTGTCTACTTCCTGTCTTTGATTGGTTTCAGCCACAAGGACCCGGTCTGACATTAGCCTTTCACCCTCATCACAAACTGGGTTTTCTAACGTTAGTAATGGCTGGAATCTGTTTGAACAGAGGACTTGAGGGTCTTCATAATGAGTATCGGACGGAAGTACCACTGGACTGGCACTAAGATCTAATACCCTCTCCTCCTCTATTGCCCTATCATTGCAGTTTACTAGGGCCTTAGTACTGTTTTGTTTAAGAAACATATCCGGTATTGACAAGTTGGAAGGGGGGCACTGCTTAGATGTGTTTTTCTTCTTACTGGCTACTGATTTCTGCGAGACAGGTTCTAAAATGACCTCACATTCATTAATTAGACTATCGATGCGGTCCATCACACAGTTACTACCTGTTGATTTGATTGCCTTTTTCGCCCTTTTACCCCGGCCAGGTTTCGCTCCCCCTGCCTCCCCGCCCTCTCCGCACTCTTCCAACTGTTTCCTTTTCCCCATCAGATTGCCTTGGCTACCCTGGTAACTGTATCCCAATAATAGAAACCAAAGCGTAACAATGTTAGGCAGTATAGATTAAAAAGTACCAAAACTATTTGCTTTTATAGGTCATGGGGTTCATCAGAGCAAAAGTACAGTACCTTAGGACGCCCCTTGAGTCAGTTCTACTCCCTAGAGCCAGTTGTCAGAGGGGTGGCCCTGTCCTTTCTCTTCCTGGCGCGGACGGGCGCAGGACGGGCCCGCCTTTGGCCCGGGCTTTGCCCGGGCGCGTCCCGCGCCACGGGAGGCAAGCCGCGCTGTTGAGGACACCACTGGCCACTCCCTCTCAGCTGACCGATGGGTGTCAGTGGCGGGAAGACACACGTTGCACTCTGGGACTTGGAGTCCCACCAGAGTGTGGAAGATGCAGCAGTGCACTCGCGGTGGCCTTGAAGGTAACTGGCCAAGTTCAGGAGGGCACAAAAGGGCTCAAGATGACACAGCCTCCGCTGCGGGGTCCAGGGTCAATGGATTTGCCCGCAGTTTTCCTCGAGCGTCTCCATATCATTATTGACAATATTGTTATTGCTATCCCTACTAAGGCTACTATTATTTTACCTATAAATCCTTTCCCTATATTAGTAAACCAGGTACCAATTGACGTAATACTCTGTCAATCTTTCCCATACATTATCAACTTCCATTGGTTTCAGTTCATTCTCAAGTTTTGTTATATTCTTTATATATGTTCCGATTTCTGCACTTTTGTCCGGAATATACGTGCAACAATGTTTCGTTTACAACAATTTACAGACTCCGCCCTCTTTTGCTAACAATATATCAAGAGCAAGTCGATTTTGCATAACCATAGATCTAATCGCAACCATCTCTGCATTAATCATTAGAAATCCTCCAGCAGTATCCGTTGATAAACGATCAACCACTGTAGACAATTTACATATTCTCCTTGAGTTCAGAATTACTCCCTCTGAAGGTATCAATGCACCAAATATGTCACCTACAATTTCTGAAAAACTAGCTCTTTTACTACGTGTTAATTCACTATTTTCATTGCTCCCAGTGTTTCTTTTTATGTGGTATACCTTTGGAAAAACTATTCCAAAATAACAACTTCCATACCACCGTGCAGGAAGCATTAAAGTAAGCCTTATTCCCACACACATAATATATTCCAGGAAAAACTGAATCTGTTCCTCCTTTTAGTCCCCAACCTCCAAGAATCAAGAAATTATGTTCACATTCACTGGTACCAATAAAAACATTGTTATATTCAGTCTTTAACCTATGAAGACAAATTTTCCCTATCTTTACAAAATCTAGAGCCATAGCAGCTTGAGCCTTGCCAGGTGTATAAATACCCTCTTTCTCAGCCCAAGTTGGAAGATGAGCCTTTTGCTCAATCGCTTTCTTTTGGAAATTCTGTCTTCTATTTTCTACTAAGTTTAAAAATATATTTTCTTCATGTAATGAACATGTTAGATTGCTTCTATGTGCGTGTGTTATGTCTATCGACTTCATTGTTAAGAAAAATTCTCCCATAACTTGTACATCTTGACTACTAAGCACTGGGTTCAGATTCTTTCGAATAGGAACCTCTGAAAATATCACATCTATATTTGAATAATAATACTGAAGTTTCCCTGTTCTATAAAATAAACTAGTTAGTACACTGCATGATATACCATAAGTTAAAGGCAAATGATGATATGTTAGACCCTCTGCTACTGATTCGGGTAACTTCATACAAACATAAGTCACTAACATCCATTGTATCTACGTACTGAAATAATAATTTGGTAAAAACATTTAAACTAGTATCGTTATCTGTTACAACGTGATGAAAATCAGGTTCATCTTCTGCTTCTATTTCTACTCTATCACTTTTCAAATTATCTATCCTTCCCTTGGTGTCGTTGTTATTCTTTTTGTCCATTATCATAAGGTAAGGAATTGCTACAATCACAACTAACCACACTATAAGCACCACTACCAGACTACATATGCATATAGCACAGCATCTTTTACAACATTTCCGTTTTGGTCTCCCAGAAACTGTCGTCAGCCATTTTTGACTAAGAAGATTTCTCTTCTTTTCCCTTCAAATTTTAACGTCATCAGGGTGGTTTCACTTCTTTTTCATAAGTCAGTTCCACACTTGTTCCTTCGTAACCACTTTCACTTGTCTCTGAACTTTCGCAGTCTTCGAGAATTATATAAGTCCAATCAGGACCTTTAAACTTATTGTTCACGACTTTCAATCTTTTGCTTTTTCGTTTTTCAGCCCCAGTGGTTTATCCAGATAAGCTTGTTACTTCATTTACTTGTTCTGGGTCTTCACTTCGTGTTACTATATGGTATTTTACTCTTTTAATGACACTAGGCCAATGATCACCCTTTCTGACTTTCTTTGTTCGCACTGTATCCTCACTTTCCGAGTCTTTTCCAAAAACTCCTTTATTCTCAAGGTGTGGCACAAATTGTTTGTCCTCGATTTCAGTTTCTCCTTCTATCTGCTCTTGTTCAGGTCTTGTTGTTTCTTCAGTTGCCTGAATGTGAGAGTTTCTGCTAACTGGCCCTGTTCAGGATTGACGTTTTCATGCTTGATACTTTTTTGTTCGATGTTTTCTTGGTTTTCTTCTCCCTGAACGTGTTTTTCTTGTTCCAACTGGTTCTGATCAGGGCTTATTGCACTCTGTACTTCTGCAGCCTGACCGCGTTCTTCTGAACCTGTCTGTCCCTGCTCAAATTTTGTTGTTTTGTTGTCAATTTGTGCCCAATTTCCTTTCCCGATCTGGGCCTGCTCAGGTTCTCTTATAGTTTCAGTCTCTCTATCCTGAGCTTGTTCTTCTTCACCCATCTGGTCCTCTCTAATTTCTTCTAATCTAGCTCTGCTCCTTGTTTTGATAAAGACTTCGGGTATATCAACCACTGGTATCCAGTCCTGACTTGTGCTCAGTTGTTCTTCAGCTACTCCCGAATCTATCACTTGGGATACTTCAGCTGTCCAACCTTCAGCTTCCTCAGCTATTGATGCTGACTGAGGATCTCTTTCTTCAGGAGCTGGCACCCTTTTGTTGTGGCTTACATGAATCCAATTAGGTAAGCCTGCACATTTCACTGCTGTGTTTGTAACCAATATAACCTGACAAGGTTCTCCCCACCTGGGTGATAAACACGTTTCTCTGGTGTGATGCTTCACTACCACCCAATCTCCGGGATTCAGATCATGCTCTTGTTCAGGCTGCCTGGAAACTGCGTCTTCTCCAACCTGGTAAGAGACAGAACGCACTAGGTCAGCCAATGCTTTGCAATAATCTAGAACCATATCATCAGTTATGTTCAGCAGTTTATTTCCAGGTACATGGGCTTGTCTCATTGCTCTTCCCATGATGATTTCATGTGGACTCAATCCTGTATTTCTATCAGGAATGCTTCTGAGTCCCATTAAGACAAGAGGCAATGCATCTGGCCAATCCAACGATGTGGATGCACACATTTTTGACAATCTTGATTTTATTGTGCCATTCATTTGTTCAACCACTCCAGAAGCCTCTGGATGGTACGCACAGTGCAATTTTAGTTCAATTTTAAATGCTTCACAGATTATTCGAATTACATCATTAATAAAGTGACTTCCTCTATCTGATTCCAAAGTTACTGGGAAACCGAACCGTGGAATGAGTTCTCGTAACAACAGTTTTGCAACTGTTATGCTGTCATTCCTCCTGGTAGGGTAAGCCTCCACCCACCTTGAAAACAGACACACTATGATGAGTACATATTTCAGTCCTTTAAATGGTGGTAACTGAATGAAATCTAACTGCAATCTCACAAATGGACCCTCTGCCTTTCCAATTTTTCCCAAACTAATTACTGTTCTCCTTCCTGGATTATTCATTTGGCAAGTTAAGCACCTCTGGCAAAGACTCTCTGCTGCAGCCCTAAACTTTGGATTGTACCAATTTTGTCTGAAAAGTCTAATCATGGCATCTCTCCCTACATGTGTGTCTCCATGATACATTCTGGCCATTTGTGAAATCAGGCATGACTGGTCTGCCATCTGAATAAACCCACACATCGTCCTCTGTTCTTCGTGTACACCCTATTTTTATCCAAACATCCTTTTCACTCTCTTCAGCATCATCCTGCAATCGTCTCACATCATTCCATGTTTCAGGTGTTGAACATAGCATAAGTTGGCAGCTGACTCCCATTCTTTCGACTTTTCTGTTTACTGCCATTCTATTTCTGGCACAGTGTTGAGCGATTCGGTCTGCGTATCTGTTGCCGGCTACCACCCAGTCATTTCCTGACTGGCGTGCGGCACATTTCACCACTGCCAATTCTTTTGGTAATTGTATTGCCTCCAATAATTCCTTTACAAACTGCCCATTTTTGATTGGGGATCCTGAAGAAGTCTTGAAATCCCTCTGCATCCACAGTTGGCCAAAATCATGCACAACCCTGTACCCATATTGACTGTCTGTAAATATGGTTATTTTTAAATTTTTCCCAATTTTGGAGGCTTTGATTAAAGCAATTAATTCAGCTACTTGTGCAGATTTGACTCCTGGTAAATAGGATGCTTCGACTATTCCAGAAAGTTCACATACAGCATAGGCTGCACTCAATTTGCCATCCTCATGCCTTAGGCATGAGCCGTCCACAAACAGCTCCCTGTCTGGGTTCTTAAGAGGCATTTCCTGTATGTCAGGACGCGGTTTGGTACAGAACTCTGTGACTTGCAAACAGTCATGTTCTGTGTCATCCTTAACTTCTTCACAATATGTATCTGGTAATAGTGTAGCAGGATTCACAACTGTGCATCTAGCTATGGTCACATTTTCAGCTCCTGGAATTATTCGCTCATATCTTGTCAACCGACTATTTGTGAGATGCTGAGTTCTAGTTCTTGTCAACAGGATTACAACTGCATGTGGGACGAACACTTTAACAGGATGTCCCATTACTATTGACTCACTTTGTTCAATGCTCATACAGGTAGCAGCTACTGCTTTTAAGCAGCCTGGCAATGCTGCAGCCACTCGGTCCAATGTAGCAGAAAAATATGCTATAGGACGCCTGTCTAGTCCATGTCTTTGGGTTAGGACAAAGTGCACAACTTTCTCTTTCATAGCAAAATAATGTAAATTATTTTGTATAGTCAGGCATGCCCAGGGCAGGTGCCTCACACAAAGCATTTCTTAACTTAACAAATGCACTGGCACTTTCATCATCCCATTCAACTGGATCTTTTGCTTTCTTTTGGTAAACTGAATTAAAGGCTTCGCTAGTAGTGAAAACCCTACAATCCATTGTCGACCGTATCCTACTATTCCAAGAAACATTCTCACCTCTTTGTGTTACTGGCATTTTCATTTGCTTAATTATTTTTATTCTTTCAGACGTTATTCTTCTCTTTCCTCTTTCAATTTGGTGCCCCAAATATTTAACTGCCGTTGTACAAAATTGTAACTTTTCAGGTGACACTTTGTGTCCTTCCTCAGCCAAATGATTGAGTAATGCAATTGAATCGGCGACAATCGTCATGGGTTCTTGATGCGACTAACAAGTCGTCTATATATTGCACCAAGACTGAGTTCCTGGGCATTACTAATTTTTCTAGGCACCTTTTCGGTAT
Source organism: Calotriton arnoldi (assembly GCA_963921515.1). NCBI lineage: Eukaryota > Metazoa > Chordata > Amphibia > Caudata > Salamandridae > Calotriton > Calotriton arnoldi. The sequence goes on along the minus strand of CAWUFW010002697.1, from coordinate 81,998 downwards.
CTGATTAAAAATGGAGGGACTTTCTGTGTACCCCTGAGGAACACGATTCCACACATAAACATGATTTTCGAATTTGAACGAAAACAAATACTGACTATCTGGATGCAATGGAATTGAGAAAAATGCTTGGCACAAATCAATTACGGTAAACCATTCTGCGTTCCATGGTATTTGGTATAGGATTACTGCAGGATTTGGTACTATAGGACAACAAGGTACCACAATTTTATTAATTTTCCGCAAGTCCTGAACGATTCTATATTTTCCACTAGGCTTTTTCAACCCCATGATTGGCGAATTACAAGGGCTACTCATGACTTCTTTTAATATCCCTTGTTTTACCATTCTGCCAATTTCCTCAGTAACTCCTGCTTTTACTTCAGCACTCATTTTATACTGTCTGGTATTTGGGAAAATTGCGCCTTCTTTTACGGTTATTTTTACTGGGTCTATATTTACCATCAGACCTACTTCTTTGCAGTAAAATCCCATACTTTTGAGCTCACTGTAGTTTTTAACTCTTCTGGTAATTCATCTTTGGTTATCAAGGAGAACATTTAATCTACCTCCGTACCTTGCTTGGCTATCATGAATTTGTAAACATGATCTTCATCCGGGGTCTGTATTGCAACACCATCCGTGGTGCAGAAAATAGTGCAGTTCATTTTGCACAGTAAGTCTCTGCCCAGTAAATTTACTGGACTGGAATCACACACCACAAATTGGTGCATTTCTCGGAAGTTTCCTATTCTTACCTCCATCGGCTCAGTAAGGGGTGTTCTAATCTTTTGATTTGCTACACCTACAACTTGGATAGCTTCTCCAGAGAGAGGGGGGTTTGGGATGTCTGCTGTTCTTACAGTAGAACGGGTAGCACCAGTGTCCAACAGAAAAGTGATTTCATTACCTTTTACTTTCCCTTCAACATATGGACCTGACTGATCTACCGGCAAGGATGCGCCAAGTACGCACTCCTCCTCCCCCTCTCTTAGGCACCGTCATTGATAATCATATGGATTAAAATCATCCTGTAAAAGAAACTGTGAAGTTACATATTCATTCTTACCACTTCCGCCTTGATATCCGACGTCTGTACCGTGCTTTGCTCTGCTTACATTACCCTGTATAGGGGCAGGTGGCAACTGACTCTGAGGATTTACACCCTGCTATGAGTCATTCTACGTCTGTGGATTTAAATTATGATTTGGGCCATTATTATTTTGAATCTTTTTACATTCGTTCTTCCAATGTCCCAACTTTCCGCATCCATGACAAGGAAATTTCTTTTTAGCCTCTTCTCTACTCATTCATCCTCTTACCTTTCCACCATTCCCTGTGTCACCATTCGTTCCAGATTCTTTTCCCTGACTTTCTGTTGGATTATCCAAAATAATTCCCTGTCGCTCAGCCATTTTCACTTGAGCCCACATCACCTTTTCTTGTAGTTTCTTGTGTCTATCGTCAATGTCCTCCCCACAATATTTAGCATATTTCAAAATCTCATCAATAGGCTTTCCCTGCCAGCATAACATGTGTTTAATCATTTGACAAATCTCTGGTTTTAGACCATAAACAAATCGATAGACAAACTGACTCATATTTTTGTCTCCAATATCCTCAAAACCGCTATACTGTTTGAACACCTGTAATAGACGTTCATAGTAGGCATGTAACGATTCTTTTGCTTCTTGGGTAGTTCTGTCTATTTTCACCCAATCTGTTTCTTTTGGTGGTATTTTCCCTTTCAAATAAGTTATTACCTGGTGATACTTTTTCATCACATCATTTGATGGAGCACCTGTCTTTGGATCTCTAGGATACTCTTCACTAGGCCAGTCAATTGTAATTTTACAGTCTGTCCATAAATCGGCAGGTACCACTATGTCAAACAAACCATCTAGGTCCTTTAACAAAACCTTTGAAACCTTCACAAACCTCTCAACCTGCTTGTACCATTCAATTGGTTTTTCTCTCAATTTTGGAAAATCATTCGTAAATGACAAAATGTCTTGCCTGCTCCTTGGGACATGAACATAACCTCCTCCTGGAACTTCCCGCATCGGGTACATCTGTTCTACCTTTCCTGCTTCCTTCAATAAATACTCAGATGTCATTCTATTGGAACGTGCTTCTTCCTTTTTCTTTGTCCATCTAGTTTTCCATTTATCCAATTCTCCCCACTTCTGTAATACTGACATTCTTTAACTTGTAATTTTCTACCAGATGTATTCATATTTTCTAAGTCTTTGTCAGTAAATTCTGCTCGGTATGGTCTTTGTAGTACCTTTGACTTCCTTATTTCAATTCCCATCTCTGAAGCCAAATCTGTTAACTTTTCATGGAATATTTTTACATTTCTGGTTATGCTCCTACATACGAACAATAGTTCTTCTTCACTGTAGGTATTTAAACGATCTACTCCTACATTTCCAGCTAATTCAACTTTTAATTTATAAATGTCCAAGATCTTTGGGGGGTGAACTGTCTGTCTATTCCTTGTGCCCATCTTTCTAAGTCTTCTGGAGTTACTACTGTTGCACTTTTAGTTCCTGAAGATGTTATTATATTTACATCCTTTGAGCAACCAGGTGTGACTCTTCTGGGGGTGCTATTTACGGAGTCTCGAATAGGTAAATCCATTAGTGAAATCATAGATTCACAATTACTGATATGATCATCAATTATTACAGCTTCATGTTTAGGAATATCCACAGGTGTAGTCATAGCTAGAGGTTTCGGGCAATTTACTATGTCGCCATATAAAGGGACCACGGGACCAATGGTTACAGGTATGGTCAGGGAATCAGGATGTACATTTAACTGTTATTTTCTGTATTAATTCTGCTCTGTTTCTGTCTAAAGCCTCTTTCCTTATCCTGAAGTACCCTATTAACTGGTGGATTATGCAGTACTTGAGGTACCAATGGTGTTCTCAAAAGTGGTGCACTTGGGGTACATCCACCCAGCCCTTCCTGGTATGGTGGAGGATTCTTTAATATTTCTTCCATAAATTCGTCTTCGGATTCACCAAACCCTGTCATGTGTTTAGTCTTTTCATTGCATTTGCTCCCTAGCTGTTCATCAGCCATAAATACTGGATACAAACCCTTGGTAAGCATCGCTCGTCTCCACTGTTTCATCTGACTTTCTCTTGTCTCATTTTGGTGTCTAGGGAAAAATCCCCTATAACCCCTATTGCTCCTAGGTCTATCACGTTCAAATGCTTCTGTTTCCCATTCTTCTAGAGCTTTGTACTGCGTTAGTCTTGGTCTGGGTTCTAATTCATTCATTCTCATTCTTAGATTTTGAAGAATTCTCCCATTGAAAGTACCATTCTCTGGGAAAGCTAATATTCCGTCATCTTTTGTATATTCTATCCAATTTTCTAACCATACACAAGTATGATAACCCCTCTCCATCATCATGAATGATGCGGGCGTTTTTGCTGGTGGAATGAGAATTCCTTCCCTAGTTTTGATTGGCTTATCCTTCTTAAAATAATTCTTAATCTTTTGTAGGAATGACAATTTTCTCTTTTCTCTATACATTTTGGGTAAATATCTGTTTATTGAATTATATTCTGCAAAACCTAGGAATCTCCTGTCTGGACGTGTTCCTATTAAAGTCGGATCGCGTTTCCACATAAAATCTACATTGTCCACTAAGATTTCGACTTCTATTCTGTCAACCAATCAAATTCAAGCTTACGATTGTCTCGGAACCAATCCTAGCGCGGCTTTTCTGTGACGTCTGTCTGACGGCCCCTCCTTTACAATCTGCGCTTCTCTGTCCCTCGCTGTGTCGACCAATCCCAGCGCAGCACCTGTGACGTCAGTATTACTCCTGACTACTGACCCCTCCTTTACAAGCTCGCTCCACACCCACTTTTTCAACCAATCCCAGCGCGGTATTTGTGACATCAGCTTCTACTCCGGCAGCTGACCCTCCCTTTACAAAATTCGTATGCAAAACTCGATTTTCTCAACACTTCTTATTAAAATTCAGTAACACCATAAAAACATTCGCTATCTTGTCAGTTTCCCTAAATTGAAAAGGATAGATTTTTCACACTTAGTAAAACCCTTCCGTTTACTAGACATACACTGCGAGTAAAACCCTTCCGTTTACTCTTCACGTAAGCTTCGGAAATACCTGATACTCCTTCAATGTTACCCTTTCTAGGTGATATAACATCAAATTTTCATCAGCGTATTCCTTTGCTGTCACTCACACACACAGAGTCCCTAACAAGTACTGATAGCCCTGCTTAACTTTTCAGTACTATTTCTGCCTGACAGATAACCTCACTGCAGTATGGCTTCCACTTACCATCCGCTATTCAAATTCCCCGGAGATTTCTAGACAACATAAAACAAAACGGATGTTAGTTCATAAAAATAAAATTCTCATTACCCAATTAACAAAGCATAACCATCCTCTGCTACCAGAAAACTGATCCAGCGGGTAACAAGCATTCATACACTGAATACTCACCTGGGCCCATTCATTCACGCGAACTATCAATCACCGCTGGGGGGGAAAATCAGTTCTACTCTTTATCAAAATCCCTGCTACCAATTACCTTTCCTGATTGAAGAGTAATGACTTACCAATGGACCTTTAATAATTGGAGATAAAATGAGAATGTACAAAACATAATTTTTCATTAACCACCTTAAATAACCACCGACTCAGGAAGTTTTAAAATGTTTATCTAAATTCTGTAGCAGAGTAAATTACAATCCACATAATACTTAATCGCATATCAAGGAGGAAGCATACTATTGTCACCTATTGATCACAAATGACGGCCCCTCAGAAAGGAGAAGATAGAGACAGCAGTACAAACTAAAGATTACGCAATTATAGTTGCCTAAAGGTGTGAAAACCAAACCCCTTGGCCAAGGAGTTGGAAAGAGGGTCCCCAAGAAAGGATGAAGACCAAGACCTCCGGACCAGGTTCAGGACAGGATAGATGACGTCTCTACCAACGACGCCTGCGTCGTTCCCCTCTCTGACACTTCGTTCCTCCTCGGTTCTTCCGTGTCTTCTTTCTAATGGAATCCACCACCCCTACCTCAGGACTTCTTCGGACAGCGGTTCAGTCTGCAATCGATCAGCTCTCGTCTGTGTCAGCATCTAAGCCTAAGTGCCTAGTCATATAGAATTAGCTAATTAGTTATCTATTATACCCTTCTACACCCATGTACCTCCCATTAATGTTTCAAAATTATGGGCCCACTATTTCTGATTGGACAGGGACAGGGGGTTGATCCTTGCACCATGTCATTTTAGTTCAATTTTCTTAAGCCCATTGTTTTAAAATACCGCCCCTCTCAATTAATAAATTTGCTTTATTTCCCACCCGTTTCACAACGATTTTAATACAAAGTATATACAAAATGTATCAATGTGTAGGACATTTCGGTTGAACTGTGAAGCTGATCAGCGGGTCATGTCCTTGGACATCTTCCAAGTTGACTTCATCGCTTTGCTTTGTTAGTTTTCAGAGCGCATGCGCAGGTCACATGGCTCTCGAGCTGCTGTTTAGCCAACACAGGCCCACTTTACAAACTAATAGAAATCAAAGAAGAAACATATTAAAATCACAAATAAATGTTTTCACTTTATACCCCCTACTTCTACTCTATTCCCATTTAATTATAAAAATCTATCCCAAATTAGTAGCGTTAGAATACCACATTATTAATTGCAGCAACGCAAAGCTTTAGCATGTGAGAACATTAAGCGGCCATTTTAGCATACACTGCGCAGAAGCAAAAGTTTCCCTCCAAGCAAAGAAAGACGTCATACCACGTGACATGGTTGACACATGCGCAGTAGGTTTCCCGCGCTTTAGCGGCCATTTTGGTTTAGACAAGGATTACTTATTAGTGGAAAACACATAGGGAAGCATCTCTTAGATGAAAATGTTGTGTTTGCACATTATTAATAATGACATTACAGGGTTTTAGTACAAATTAATTAATACTGTGAGAAGATTGCTTTCGAGCAAGTCTCATTGTGAGTCCTTGCTCCATCAGTCCTGGTGCAGGAAGAGCACAGGGAGGCATCAAGAGAAGATTAACTGAGGGAAGATCTCACTGAAAGACCAGAGATGCCGCCAAAATTGACTGCCCACTCCCGCGAACGAAAGGCCACCTTGAAAAAAGCGCATTTTAAACATTAGTGCACCAAAATATTCTCGTTTTGTTAGCACGTCAATGATAACGTGGACATAACATTACATAGATGGTGTAGGTGTGATAACATTGCTGCAATGCTCTGTAAATGGTGTATATTACAATTGCACTGTTTGATATTATCGTTCAAAATCAATAAAGAATTCAAAAATGCTCCATCTAGAGCCCAAGCAGTCACCCAATATCCAGCCCCCACCTTACACAGCAGCAGCTCTCCCCTCAACAGAGGTGCATTGATAAACCAGCATCTATTGTACAAACGCATATCCTGCAGCTGGGCGTGTCGCGCACCCCGTACAAAGTGTGTGCTGCACTTCTGCACCCTTTGCACAGTGCACACCACACAAACACGTACTAACTACACTTGTGAAGTCATCCGGCACTGTATAAACACACGCTCTACAGTTATGGACCTCTGGCATGTCCTACAAATGCATGTACTACTGTGCACCTCTTTGCATGCTGTGCACTTCTTGTGTACCGTACTAACATCTCCCTCCTTCACAATCAATCAGTAGAACTCATCACGGTCTCCTCATCAGGTAACACCCCCTCCACCCCTAGCCTACTTCCCCCTGCACCCAACTCAGGATACTTATCATCCAACTTGTAATACTTTTGTTACATCTAGAACCTGTGTGTGAACATATGACGCATGTAATCGCCCATAAATGCCATGTCTACGCAGGCATCATCAGACACGCAAGCTCTCTTTGTACTGGAGGGCCCCAGGGATATGTGGGAGGGAGCTGTGTGTCTTATGCAGTGTGGTTATTTGTATGCATGCATTTATGTTAATCCTTAATAATCTGGGGGTGTTTGCTGGTCTCCTGGAAAGGGAGTGGTCTGGTTATCACCACTTTTACAACTAATAACCAGGGGCGCAGCTTGGTCAGTAAGATTGGGGAGGTGTGAGCTTCAGACTTTCCCAACAATCACCCTGGCTTATAATGTACGTATATACATATGTTATACGATAAGCAGGATGCACAAGAGGGGGCTTAAGGAGTAGTAGAGAGGGATGCGGTTTGGTAGGAGTACCAAGAGAGAAAACACAATATTCTGTAAAATAACCAACATTTTCGGGGACTCTCAAAATGGGGAGAGAGCTTGTATTGTGCGTTTTTATCTGTGTGAATGTAAACATTCCTGGTAAAATCCAACAGACCGCTCTTCATACCCGACTGAAAGCACCTGTAGCCAACTATTTATCAGAACATACATTTATTGAGGGGGGTGTAACACTCCAAATCACCCCCACCCCCGAAGCTACACCCCTGACTATAACAAAGCGTTGCTCTTTCTCAAGCTCGGAGGAAAAGAAGTGGTTGTCGGTTTTCTGTCAGTATGAGCCAGTAACCCACCTTTGTACTAGAAATACTTTTAAGTAGGTTTTATTTTGGCCATTATGGGACAGTGGCATGAGCTTAATGACCGGCACCTCCGGCTTGACCTGCAGCAATGTATGCAATGCCTGTGTGGAGAACCACACGCAGCTCTGCCATTTGGTCACATTGAGGATGTCAGACTATAGGTGGTCTCGAACAGCCACTGACGAAGTCAAGACCTCAGTATCACTTACACAAACAGTAGAAATCTGCTCATTTGCCAGCTTCAGATCTTGAGACAAGATCTTAGTATCTTCAGATTACCTTCCTCCACCCCACTTAGTCTGAAGATGCCACACTATGGCCCATGACTGCTCATCCCTAAGCATAACTCACTTGCCCTCCTGGCTGGTCCTTCATAGTGGAGACCATCATATTCCTCTAACCCCCATTCAGGAGCTCCTTCCACCATGGAGCTGCTGCAGATCTACAGCCCTGCCTCACCTGGCATGTGCCCTCCAGACAACCTGGGATACCGATTAGAAGCCATTCTAGACTGCATGTGCCATATCGCTTCACCCCTCCCTGAAGCTTTGAGCACTCTGAACTTGTGCATTCAACTATGAATTAGATGTTACCTGCTTGTTTGACCTACTGATCACTCTGACAGTGGTTTCCATACGTTCTGTTACACCTTTTAGAACATTACTGTGCTTTGTGTGCGCTTTTTAAATTTCCTGTCGCTAGAGACATTTCCTGAACTTCCTCTGTCATGTTATCTTTTTTTTAATGTCACCAACAATCACCTTTCTTGAGTGAATGAAAAGTTCCACTGTTACGCTAATGCTAGATATAAATTCAGATTTTCTCATTGGACTAGGTTTTATGCAAGGCATAGAGTATTTTTAGAGCTTTATAGAAAGGCGCATTTGTCATGTTCTTGGAGCTGTTTTGGTAAATCATTCCAATTATTTGCCAGTAGTACAGAAATGCTGTGACCACCCCCTACACCCAAGACGTGCCAGGATTCGTGGGTGCAGTCAGGAAGTTTGGGCTCTTCTCATTTAGTACCTCATGTACCAGAATCAATGTGTTGTACGTTTCCTTTCTGAACGAGTGTCGGTACTGGGGTTTGACAGCAGCGGTCACGATCTTTGAAGATGGAAGATCCTGTAGTTCAGAGATTCAACTAATCTCAGTTTGGTATCCTACTCATGCCATGAAATCCTCTTACCCCTTCTCCTGTTTGTGGTACCATACAAAGTGTGGCCACCCTCAACTGTGTCGCTGTCTATGACTCTTCCGACATTTCAGCAAATGGGCACACCAGCTCTTCATGTGAAAGAACACAACAGATTGTCATTACTATAAAATCATACCATGGGTCATGCGCCTATTCCTATGTAATCAGAGCATGGGTCATGCACCTATTGCTATAAAATCATAGCATGAGCCATGCATCTCTTCCTATGGAATCATAGCATGGGTCATGCACCTAATCCTAAGGAATCCTAGCATGGGTAATGCACCTATTCCTATGGAATCCTGCATGGATCATGCACCTATTCCAATGAAATCATAGCATGGGTCATGCACCTATTCCTATGGAATCCTAGCATGGATCATGCACCTATTCCTATAATATCATAGCATGGGTCATTCACCTATTCCTATGGAATCATAGCATGGGTCAAGCACCTATTCCTATGGAATCTTAGCATGGACCATGCACCTTTTCCTATGGAATCATACCATGGGTCATGCACCTATTCCTATGGAATCATAGCATGGGTCATGCACCTATTCTGATGGAATCACAGCATAGGTCATGCACCAATGTCTAAGGAATCCTAGCACGAGTCGTGCACCAATTACTAAGGAATCCTAGCTTGGGTTGGGCACCAATTCCTATGGAATCATAGCAGTGGTCATGCACTTATTCCGATGGAATCCAAGCATGGGTCATGCACCTATTCCTAGAAAATTCTAGCATGGGTCATGCACCAATGTCTAAGGAATCCTAGCACGAGTCGTGCACCAATTACTAAGGAATCCTAGCTTGGGTTGTGCACCAATTCCTATGGAATCATAGCAGTGGTCATGCACCTATTCCTATGGAATCATAACATGGGCCATACGCCTATTCCTATGTAATCCTAGCATCGGTCATGCACTTATTCCGATGGAATCCAAGCATGGGTCATGCACCTATTCCTAGAAAATTCTAGCATGGGTCATGCACCAATTCCTATGGAGTCATAGCGGTGGTCATGCACCTGTTCCTATGGAATCATAGCTGTGGGAATGCACCTATTCCTATGGAATCATAGCTGTGGGAATGCACCAGTTCCTATCGAATCATAGCATGGTCATGGATCTGTTCCTATGGCATCCTAGCATGGGTCATGGATCTGTTCGTATGGAATCCTTGCATGGGTCATGCACCTGTTCCTATGGAATTCTAGCGTGGGTCATGCACCTATTCCTATGGAATTCTAGCGTGGGTCATGCACCTATTCCTATGGAATCCTAGCATCGGTCATGCACCTATTCCTATGGAATCATAGCATGGGTCATGCACCTGTTCCTATGGAATCATAGCACGGGTCATGCACCAGTTCCTATCGAATCATAGCATGGTCATGGATCTGTTCCTATGGAATCCTAGCATGGGTCATGCACCTATTCCGAGGGAATCATAGCAGTGGTCATGCACCTATTCCTATGGAATCATAGCATGGGTCATGCACCTATTCCAATGGAATCCTGGCATGTGTCATGCACCAGTTCCTATCAAATCATAGCATGGTCATGAATCTCATCCTATGGAATCCTAGCATGCGTCATGCACCAGTTCCTATCTAATCATAGCATGGTCATGGATCTCTTCCTATGGAATCCTAGCATGGGTCATGCACCTATTCCTATGGAATCCTAGCGTGCGTCATTCACCAGTTCCTATCGAATCATAGCATGGTCATGGATCTCTTCCTTAGAATCCTAGCATGGGTCATGCACCTATTCCTATGGAATCCTAGCATGCGTCATGCACCAGTTCCTATCGAATCATAGCATGCGTCATGCACCAGTTCCTATCGAATCATAGCATGGTCATGGATCTCTTCCTATGGAATCCTAGCATGGGTCATGCACCTACTCCTATGGAATTCTAGCATGCGTCTGCACCAGTTCCTATCAAATCATAGCATGGTCATGGATCTCTTCCTATGGAATCCTAGCATGGGTCATGCACCTATTCCTATGGAATCCTAGCATGGGTCATGCACCTATTCCTATCGAATCCTAGTATGGATCATGCACTAGACCAGTTTCGGTTGTGTTTGAAAATTAGTCCATCTCCACAAACCTGAAGGGTTGTTTAGGTTAATCCTGGCAAACTGGTCAAGTATAAAACCTTCCCTTCACTGCTAGAAGAGGATAAAGGTAAACATGAGGACCATTGCAGAATTAAATGCAAATTGGTAAACGTGAGGTCTGTTAACAGGCACTGTGTGTCTGTAAGTGACCTTATCTCAGCATTAAGTCCATCATTGTTATTAATCCTTCTAAATTATGGAACAATCATAACAAGTAAACCAATGCTTATCTCGATCTCATGTCTAACTTTTCCATCTATTAAGAAGCCCTGTGGGTCAGCCGCGGCTGATGTGCCACATTACGGAGTCTCCTGGGTTTGTCTGCTGGTGCATTGTTGGTTCCCTGCACCACGAGTCATCAGAATTGAAGCCCTGTTTCTTTCAGAGTTCGAATTTGAAGACTTACTCCATGGGCAAGATGAAGGTGATGAGAGTGAGGCTCACAAACCTCTGTCTTGGATGGACACTGACATGGGCCTTTTGTTGGATTTTTAGAATGGGAGAGGTTCGGGCAGCTCTCTGAAAGGGAATTGCTCGTACCAGTGGCACCCCCCCACCTCCCCCAGCAGACCAAATGCTTGTCTTTCTGAAATTCTCAGTGACAGATATAAAGTGGGATATGTTTGCATACGTTGTACAACCTACTATAGTTAAGTTGGAATGATAATTCTGTTTGAGTCTAAGACATACTTCATGCTTGAGCGTGCAGACCCCATTCACTACTAGCAGTTTATACACAGGTGGTAAAACAGTTGGCCGGTGCCTTGAAAGCCCAGATTCCTGACCCCTCTTTCAACCCCAGGTTGCTTCCTACTACAGACATCATAAGATGAACATCCCTTCCCTTCTGCGCCTCTAAGCAAAGAATCAAAAGAGGATTGATGCAATGGTCAAGAGTTGAGTACCTGGAGGTATCACCATTGGGCTAGCCAGTGCTGACCTGGTACACCCATGTACTGTGGGAAAGGGTCACTGATAACCTGCCAGGGCAGAGGGAAGGATTACTTCCACAGCTGATGGAGAGCAGATACATACTGACATATCCTGTGTGCAAGCCTTTACACAATATATATGATTAGACGGCATGCTTATATTGTGACTGCTGGATTCTCGGAGAGGGGACATGTGAAAGCTAGTCTAATGTTCATGCCAAGTGCCTTTTTTAGGGAGAAAGCCAACCTTTTTGGGGGAAAAAAAAATCATTTAAACAGTTTGCTCTTTGAAATCAATGTTTCCATAAAAACCAGTCCACTGAAAATACTGGAAGGGAATTCTAAAGCAACTGGATGCCATGTCGGCTCCAACTGACGTCACTGCAGCTAGAACCGTATTTTAGAGAGAGAGGAAATCTGTTACAAAGGCTCACTACAGCAACATATCAACTTCAGCTCTGCCCCTGAAGCATCAGAACTACTGTAAATTGATCCCGAAAGGGCCCAATGCACTCCTAGTTTGCAAAATGGAGGGAGATGACGTCATTCCGGTTTATGCTAAAGATCATTCCTATTTTTTCCTGCAAACTGCCACCCATCACACCCTTCCCTTGCCACCTCCCTCCACACAAGCATTTTGACCACAGAAGTGAGAATACTCATGGCTAAAGGAATTACTGAGAAGATTCCTGCATCAAAGAAGATACATGTGTTACACCTGCCATTTCATGATTCCTAAGATGAGCCAAGAACTGTGACCAATACCGAATGTGCTCGTTTATTGAAGACTTTGTTGAGGAAACAGCATTCACCTGCATAAGTTCAAGTTTTAGAACTGCAATGGACTGGTATTGCTTGATTTCCTGAATGCCTACGTTTGTATTCCCCTCAGAGTGCCAGAGGAAATATTTGAGGTTTGTCATGCAAAAGGAACATTTTAAAATGGAGATTCAGTGTCCCACCTTACATAAGCCCATATAGTCTTCTTCAAGGCAATTGCAGTAGTGGCAGTCCACCTGCTCTTTTATTGAGGATTCGCCCAGAGAGTCTGAAAGCCCGAACGTTGCAGCAGAACATTTTGAAGTCCAAGGCATCTATTGCACGAACTTGGTTTCTTAGCAAATTGAGACACGTTTTTAATATTGTTCTCCCTGAAGGTCAGATCATCGAGGCAATGGTTGACCTATGGGCACCCACAGCATCTTTGGGTGGGTGGTGGTATTGCTAAACAAGCAAAAGTCAGAATGAAGTCTGGGGGAATTTTCCAAACCGGTGAATCTGCAGGAAGATGTACTGTTCAATAGAAAATATGTTATCAAAAATCACTTTTTTTAACAAGATAGCTGGTAACTACTTGAACAGAGCCCCACATGATGTGTTTCAGGGCTCATCACTGAAAATACTCTTAACAGAGCCTCAAAGTAATGGGAAAAGTATTATACCTATAGAGCAATCATCGCCCGCTGAGTTGGACATTATCCTCCAATGATCAATAGTCATTTCCATGTTTCTCATAAAGTTCCATGTCTGTAGTTGAGCTGTGCCATTCCAGTGCATCATTTCTTTTGCACCCTCATCTCGAAGTGTGTGAATCTTACTTTTCCTGTGTCCACTCAAACTGAGAGGCGATGGCCCAACTGCAGAGACATGGACCTACAACCTCCCTGTTCCTCCCTTGAATCTTTCTTTGGTCTTCGGTTGTGGTCCGTATTCCTGCTGCCAGTGCAACTCAGTCACATCCAGTGTCCTCTCGTAAGTCTCCTTCCTCCAATGATCCCCCATCGTTGCTCCCTAATTTTGCTTTCTTTTTCTCTTTCCAGCTGGATTCAAGGCGCTTCTCCTAGACCCTCTCCTGAAGTTTCACTACATTTTGAAGAAGTTGAATCTACAGAACGAGGAATACTCGCTGATGCAGGCCATCTCCCTCTTCTCACCAGGTATTAACATGATTGCTCCTTACTCTTGTCCCAGGCTTTTCTTCCACCATCACTCTGAACCTGTATTTATTTGAGGTTATTCGTTCTCGGCATGCATTTCTAGTGAGGAACTGTTGGAGTTAGGTGATAAAATCTGCACGGAAGACCACCGTCTTCTCTGCTTACAGTGAAAGTCTTGCTTGGTTTTATCCACCCTGAGATTTCATGCTTTGAAACATATTTCCTTTTGTGATTGTCAATACACATTTCTTTGTATCACCTGTATAGGTATGGAAGGGTGTGAAGAGACTGCCCAGCCAAAATACTGGGAATGGGAAAGCGAGATGGAAGAGAATGGGCTGTCCATGGAAATCATATGCTGTTTTGAGTTTGACCTCCTGAATGATTATCAGGAAAACCAGATATAAGCAAAGTTGAAAAGTGATGGCTAGATCTGCTTGGATTAATCTTAATTGCTTGGAGTTCCACTGGGTAGCACTCCATTCCATTGTTTAGCATGCCTCTTCCTTTTAACCTTGGCCTGGCCCCAAAATAAATAGTTCTGCCTTAAACTGCAGTGCTGCGCCTCCTCTGGGAGGGAAAATGAACCAGTGAGACACAGGAAAATCTGATGCATATTTCTTCCAGAGCTTAAATCTCGATCACCCATAAAACCATTACATGTCCATTAAAACACATTAAAAGACAGTACCATATAACATACAATCACATTAAGCTGTGCCAGGCTAAACAATGAACACTATCTTATCCGGTTCAGGTCCAGGAAAGCCATCACCCCAACCCTAATCGCCAGCCGGCAGAACTACGGCAATGTGCTCTACGCAGGAACCACCACCACCAAATTCCTGAAGAGAATCTAGACGATACAGAATTCAGCAGCCAGACTCATCCTCGACCTCCCCAAATGGACGCACATCACCCCACCTCAGAAAGTTCCACTGGCTCCCCATCCAGAAAATGTCAATTCAAGATGCTGACACAGCCCTGCATGACCCAGGACCAGCATACATCAACCACCGCCTGAACTTCCACCAACCTTCTAGGACACCTGCGCTCCACATCCTTTGCCCTCGCTCACACTCCCCGCATCTGCAGAGGACGCTCCTCCTACCTTGCTGCCAAGTCCTGGAATGACCTACTGCTGCACCTCCGAACAGCATCCTCCCTCCAGGAATTCAGAAAGGTAGTAGAGACCTGACTCTTTGACTGATCCCAGCAAGTTCCTAGCGCCTGGATACCCTCGCAGGTGATTAGCCGCGCTCTACAAATCCTAGTTGGTTGATTTGGTCAGGATGAGCTGAACCCAAGAATAAAATCATTCAGAACAGATATTGAGAATCCACAGGAGCCAGTTTGGATGAAATCCTGAAGGACTATGATCTCTATACCCATTTAGGTAATAAAGTGCTTATCGTACTGTGCAAACTTTATGCATTAAAGTGCGCGCGGTGCAGCTATTGTAATACCTATTAGGTGAAGCATGTGCACTTCTACGTCAATACTCATGCCATGATTAAAATATTCGATGGCCTACCCATAAAAATGTATTTCTTGATGATAAACTCTTTTAGCCGGTTATAAAGTGCTTCCTCCAAAATGCATCGTGCACACTCAAACTATGGGTGAGTTATTCCTAAGAGGAGTACAATCTTAGCTAATACTTTACCCGATGTATGCGTCAAGGTATGGCATGCTTAAAATGCTATGCCGAGTACAGGTTATGATGTACCTGGTGCAAGCACAAAAACTGGCCGTATAATACCTTATAAAAAGAATGTGCTAAACCAGTTGAAGGTAGAAAAATGCTTGACATGCTATTTAATGGATCTCACATGTACGAAAAGAAATAACCTTATAAAACAGGCAATACTTCTAATTCACCAGGCATTCAGATGTTATCAGGCTCTCAAAACAAAAGATTATTCAATCTTGATCCGTTTTGTAAACGACAGTAATTTGACAAAGCCTATATTCAATGTTGTATTGATGGGTTTCAAGCACTGTATGCCTACACGTATGGACCCCAACTTAATTAGAGGCTTTCTGAGGTACTGTCTTTGTGCAGCTAGGAGGTCAGGAGAAATACATAAAATATGTATTCACGTTTCCTGAGCCTTGCCCCAAAGCTTGCATTTCACATTTTCTGGCGCCTTGGTTCATGGTGGCTGCTTGTCCAAAGTTGGCAGGGCCCCGAAAAGATAAAAACGTATTTTTTAAAACCTGGGAATAGCACTCCGATAAATAACCCTGGGGACTAGAGAAGGAATAATTGTTAATAATCTGCCATGAATTTGCACGCTTGGCCATGTTGCATTTATCCTCCAACCTCGATGACTAGCATATTTGCTTCTTTGTTATCCTCATAAGTAAAGCTCCTGACACTGTTGCTTCTACCTGAGCCAGTCCCCCACAGGATTGATTCTAAGGCATGTTCTAAACCACATGTTTTTGGTGTTAAATGTGCTCGTTGTGGGATATCCTATTCTGCATTAACCTTGTCCCTCAAATGACACAACTGGATTGTATTGCTTTTTTGTGCTGTATTGAGGTCCATTCACCAAGGCGTGTTATACGAATGACCCTGTTCATTCCATCACATGATGGTATTTGCACTCACTGTTTTTGAAATTCAATAAACAGGTTCTGAGTAGATACAACTCCTGTACACGGGACCGCCAACAAATCAGAAATGTGTAATTGCTGGAGGGAGGATACCATGTAATCAATCTATATATACCAAGGAACCTGTAGAAGTGCTCAACTCTTGCAAGATCAAACTGTCCAGGGATCCTGCGTGACCATTTATAAATCAGTGACATGTTTATCACCATTCTCTTACAAGTTCTATCCAATTTAAATCCCCGTCACTATTCACGTGGAAATTACAGCCAAGTCTTTACGCCATCACGCATCTCTTGTAAGATATAGCTATATCTTATATCCAACATTATTCTGCTACAAGTTATTGCCGAGTCCTATTTCTATTGTCACATATGCGCGTCTGCTTAGACAGTTTCCAGAGAAGCATATTTCTGTGTAATAAAATTTAAAAATAGGATATTTTCTACACTCTAGGTAAAATTACTTTAATTGAAAATGTCAGACGCCTGCTTTTACCAGATGTAATAAATAGACCAGATTTGCCTCCGCAAAACAGCCAACCTGTTGAAAACTTCTTGAAGTGCTGCAAATGCAGAATGAAGTGACAGCATGATGGTCCAATGCTATCTTTACTACCACGGTTATCTTAAATTTAACACATGGTATTTGCAATGTTGATCATTGTGCATTGGTCTCCGCATAGATAAATATTCTTTTGCATATCTCTAGGAACTGTGAAAAGCAATTGCCAACGTTTTAACTCGCAGGGAATTAACAATATAGATGGTTTGTGAACAGTGGTGGCCCTCAGGGTGGTGTATTGTTTGGCCTTAATGAGTTAGAACATCTAATTATATTTACCGGCTTCATTGATACCTTTGATTCCAACTGCAGACTTTGCATGCAGTCTATTGGCAGACTGCGGATGTATAGTCCTTCCATAAATTGGGAGCCCAGAAGCTAACTTTGTTTCTGGTCTGTATGGAGGACTCTACTTTTCCTTTGAAATGGTCTTATCCATGTGTCTGTTAGATGTGGAGGACATGAGATTGGAAAAAAAGATCTAAAAATGAAACATTGCCTGGCTTGGGTCAGGTTGGATGATCTCCTCTATGTATACCCTGAAATAGGGAATAACTGTAGGAATTATTAGAAGAGAATGCCCTATATAGGGCACTAGGTCTGTCATGATGTGTGTATTGTGGTTGTATCATAAGTGGCATGAGGAGTTGAAAACAGACATTGAAAAAGCAGTATTTTAAACACTAACTTTGTGTGAGAAATTTGCTTCAGGTTGGTCAAAGGTTGTAATGGTAAGGTCCCAAAAGAGGTAACTTTTTCAAACAGCATAGGAATGACCAAAGGCCATTTTTGAGTTTTGTAATCCGAATTAGAACACTGGAATGTTGAGCGCTCCACTGAAGATGATGCAGGGCTTATAATGGATGGTAGAAGTCCGGAGCATCAACATTCCAATGTTTGCCTTTGTTCACAGTAATTGCTGTGAACAAAGGCCTCACGGAGCCCGAGGGGATTTCAGTCCCCTCGGGCTCCATGAGACCTTTGTTTTACTATTTAGAACATTCTACCCTCTAGGGGCGGAATGGTCTAATAGCCTTATAACTGTAATACCGGCCGTTAATAGGGGCGGAATGGTCTAATAGCCCTCTAAAGTGGGCTATACAGGCCATTAAAGGTACGCTCCTTTGTTAAAGGCCTTGCCTTTAACACTGGAGCTGGCCTTTAATGGCCCGTATAGCCCACTACGGCGGGCCATAAGGCTATATTAGAACATTGAAATGTTGAGAGCTCTGTTGAAGAAAATGGAGTAGCTGTGGGCATATAATAGCTGGTATAAGCCTTGTGCTCCAACATTCCAATGTTTGTCTTTGTTTCTCCCTTTTTAATGTAGAACATTTTATCCTTAGGTGGGTGAAATGTTCTAATAGCCTTATAGCCCTTCTGCCACGGTCTATACCAGTTGTTATAGGCCTGTGGCTCCGGCCTACATCTCTGGTTCAGGGCCTTTAACAGCCAGTATAGCCCTCAGCAGCGGGCTAAAAGACAATACTAAGTGCCCAGTGCACATGCAACAGTAGTGTATATGTCAGTAAATGTTTGTGAACAATCACTGGTTTCTAAGATCTCAATAAAAACTTTGCAGAAGATCTGTGTAGACGATGCCTGCATCCTGGCTGTCTCAACTGTCAGACGTACAACATACAAACACTCCCATCTCAAGTAACATTGGAGTCTAAAAACAGACATACATAGTCCATTATTTCTGAACAACATAGAAAACACAGCAACTATATCTGTTTGGCATACCCCATGATATGGGAGTCACAATTATAATACCTAAAGCATACACAGTTATATTGAAATAGGAAAGCAGATATACTTGATTGTAAGTAAAAGTAATACATTGACAAAGTTGGCGTAGGCTGAGCTCGTGGTCTCTGTAATCCTGTCACACTTACCCCTAAAATACATCACAAAGCTTGGACAGTGCCACACATACAGACATATCGGGTTCGAAAAGCAGAAGATCCCAATGTTTGTGAAAAGCCTCATCAGTATAATGTACAAGAGCAACTCATATGCCAAGGGAACCTGGGGATTCAAGTATTCAACACAATGGTTGCCAGGGACTCATTTCAGGAGAATGGATACTTGTATAGCAAAGCAATTAGAAAATATTGATCATAGTCCTGAATCTAAAAACATGAAACCAATTATTGGATTCAATAAACTTGTAGGAAGCATATTTCAGCACCTGTGAAGCCAGAGAGGCAGCAAGAGAGACGGGGATATTGAGCAACCTGAGGAGCTAAACCATGAGAGAACCTGGGCTCCGGCCCAGTGGTAAATGCACAGCAGTTAAGACCATCACTAACCCATGGTGGGTGGCAGAGAAGAGAGGACACCCTGTGTTAGGAAGCTGAGAGGTTAGCGGTGCCCAGCAGCTGCCATGTTACTGGGTTACAGAGACAGCACACCACTGGAACACTGAGTCATAAAGGTTATTGGCAGGCACCAACTTATATCTACAATCCTTCTCAACGAGATATGGGTGCCCCTTCACCCACCTCACCTAAATTAGACCATGTACCCCAGACCTGTGGCCATAAAGGCAGGGGTACCACCAGGATAAACCTCGGGGTTACTCAGCCATCCCTCCCCACTGATCATATCTTTTTGTGCGGGTGGGGAAGGAGTGAAGCTTGTGCAAAGGGGACAGCTCCTGACACCCCAGAGAGAAAGTCACCATTTTTGCATGCATGTAGATTTTGGTTCCTCATGAGCACCAATGGTGACAGAGAAGATGCATAAGTGAAAAGTTGAGATCTTGCAGTATTAAGGTTCATAAACCTCTGAAAATGCTGTATAATTACCTGTAGGCCCATGAAGGTAATATTAGGGGGGGGGGGGGGCTCTGAAAAGTATGTCTCGGTCTGAGCAAACACAAACCATGAAGAACCCCCTTTCCTAGCTGTGTGACAATAAGGGTGCACTAGGAAGCAACCAGATATAGGGAAATGTCTCCTGGTATAGAAGGTATTCAGGAACGGTGCATGTGAGTGTGTATGTCGTACTCCCAGAATAATAGACTATCTTGAATGGACACAAAAAAAGTACTCATTTAGCACTCTGGGGAGGGGGGGCTTTTGTAATAAATGACCTCAGGATAAAACATCTGCGTAAATTTCTGGTGGCTTCCTCACGCCTTCTCTAGCTCTGTAGGGCCAGAAACTAGTATTGAAAAGCGAAGGGACAGTTGGGGCTGTATGGATTAGGAAGTAGGGGTGGGTCTCACAGAACCATATCCCAGGCACCCTTCCAGTAACTTCCCTTTCACATCTTAACAGAAAAGAAGGGGATGAAAAACCCTCCAACTGAGAACAAGGGTCTTGAGAGGGGTGGGCGTAAGATAGGGAAAAGTGGAAGACCTAAAATCATTAAGTTGGCGTGAATGCTGTTCACTAAAAGCTTGTTGGACTCAGGATATGTGAACTTCGCCCTATGGGTTCTACAATACAGTTCTATTGTTTAGCCCGACAGGTGTTTCTGTGCCACCCTTGGATGGGAATTGGGTAATTTTTCTTACTGTTAAGCTAGTCATTATCTTGTAGTTCTGGATGTCACCATGTCACAGCACCATATCACAGGGTTCGAGCCCCAAGTTCTGGCCCCTTCGCCACATCAGTCTTCCATGACATGGCCAGGATATCGCTAGGGACATGGAACATCCTGGGCATGAGCATTGCTAAAAAGTGATACCCTATACACTCATATCTCAAACATAGGGTAGTGCACATTGCCTTTTTACAGCAAACCCTTCTTGGCAAAGGGAGGGTCATAGGCTACAGAAACGTTGGAGGGGACAGTTCTACTGCACGGTCCACTCTGGTTATGCAAGCAAAACACTGATCTGGATCAGAATCCTTGTCCTCTTCAAGTGCGTAGATGTGCTGGCATTTATGGAGGGGTGCTATGTGTTTGTTTAAGGGATCGTCGATGACCTGCAGTCTTGCTGAGTAGCATCTACTCGCCGAACACAAGCCACCCGCAATTCCTGTCTGAATTATCCACGCAGCTAGTTCGCTTGTCCCACTTCCCCTCAGTAATTCAGACTTCAACTTGCGTATTAGACACTGTGCCTGATAGGTCGCATCCTCTCTTTCCCCGAACACCCACAGTTTGTGCCGTAGAACATGTCTCACAATGGTTGTCGCCCTGGTCACTGGAAGGTTACCCCAGCACTAAGGAATACTCATTTTACCAGTTCCCCACCCAGATGTCCACATCCGGCTGGATAGTGGCCTGTGTCATCCTACCACAAAGTTATTAGTGCCTAATGAGGGAAACCCAGGTAGGACTGTTTCCAACCACAATCCCTTGCTCCTACAACTTGGGGGGGGAGGGGGAGGGGTTCGCCTCTCACCGGTCCCAACCTGGAGGCTCCAACCGGCTGCCCTGGAGGACCAGGCTTTTTGCCAGATCCTCTGACACCATAACCCATTACGTAGCTGAAAACAGTAACACAGCCTCCACCTGTCTTGTAGAATGTGTGTATGCAATGCCCCTGAACCACTCCTATTGAGGCTCATGGCGTGATTAATCGAGCAATGATCCAACTAGAAGTCTCCTAGCATGGCCTGGAAAAGCCCACTGTGGGGGATGAGCATGCTCGGGACAACCTATTCACTGCATCTGAATGCCACGTGCAACTGATTAAATCCTTACACTGCTTAGATTAGAAGGCATATCATGCAAGGCATGCATGTGGATGCGGACAAGTTGGGGCTCTTGCTTGGGTGGCTGAAACAACATTCCGTCACCACTCCCACAGCTGCCATTTGTCTTTGTAATATAGCATACTCCCAGGAAGCCATAAACCTGGCATTTTGCGCCTACTAGCTCTGCTGAAATTCCACAGCAGCCTCATGACAGTCTCTCAAAGCAGTCACTCTACCGGTGGTGCCTGCAATACACAGACTCCTTAGACTGCTTCATCACAGAACAAGAAATCCGTAGCGCCATACGTGACTCTCCAACTTGCAAACCTCAGGCGTGCACGGTCTGGCGCTTGAATTTTATGAGGCCTATGAGGACCTACTGGTCACAAATCCACCCTGGATGCCAGAATACTGACACAATTTGTGTGCAAGATCCTTCTGGTCTCTCTCCCCAAGATGGCCATGTTGGACAGCGATTATAAGATCCTAAGCAAAATACTAGTGATGAGACTAATGGAAGCAATGTTCGGCCTGGTCCACCCTGACCAAAATGGCTTTACATATGGCAGCTCAACCTCCTTCAATATGCACAGGTTACACAGGCTCCTAGAGGAGATGCCACTACTTTGGCCCTCTTCAACTTGACTGGTTTTGGTTTTAGAAACGGCCTTTGATATTCTACACTGGGAATATATGATCACGATTCTAAGTAGGGTCGGCCTGGGGACAGGTAGGTAGGTGCTCAGACATCTCTTTTGCTTCAGTGAGACCTTGACCTTGCCTTGCCCTTCTGACTGTGTTGATGTCTGTCTCGTGCCGTCTTCCCTGTTGGCTGTGCTTTCTGCCCTGAATCGGTAACTACTCTATCTTTCTGCCATCTGTTCTATCTGCCCAGTCTCTGTATCTGCTCCTTTTTACATCCCTTGTTCCTCTCAACTGCCTTTTTCGCATTTTTTGCATCGTTTGCTCCGTTTTACATCTTGGTCTCGTCTGTCAGTTTTTGCCGTCCGACTTGCTCCTCAGATCGTGTTTTCCTGCCTTGGCTCTCTCGTGAAATGTTCCTGCTCTTGCTGAGCCCATACACTGCCCCCTGCGCTCCTCCCACTCTCCAAAGTCCTACTTAATGGAGGCCACAGCGGACATGCTGCCGGTGTGCCAAATGCAAGCCCGTCTGCGCCTGTCTGCACCTTGACCGCGCCCATTGCCTGGAACCCTGGTCCAAAAGCCACCCGCAGCTACACCATCAACAAGCTCCACCTGCCACTGCTGCCCAGACGTGGGTCCCGGGCTCACTGTGCCACTGGATTCAAGCTATCCTGGCTGATGGGGGGTGAAACCCCGAAACCAGTCCTAGGATGCTTCTTTCCAGTCCAGGTAGGACCTGGCTTGGCAGTTCGGGCTGAACTGTTCCCATGAGGCACAGGGTCAAGACTGATTTGCATATGGCCAGGTCTAAACTGGGGTGGCATGGTGAGCAAAAGAATGATGGATTTAACCCAGATCTCTTGACTGGGGGTGAATGTTTTGATTTGTTCTGCATTCCGTCCATCAATTGTGTGTCTTTTACCGCTGCCCTTAAGACCTGGCTGTTCGAAAAAGCCTTTGGAACCTGCAATCGCCTGGCTACCCTATCGAGTGATTAGCCACGCCTTATAAATCCTGATTGATTTAGCAACACTCCAAGCCGGCTGCTGGAAGAAAGTTACAGTAATGGAATGATTCAACTCTCTCCAACTACACTACCCAGACCCCACCAACGACCTCATCAACGGCACAAACAACTTCAACAACTGGATCACTGCGTACGCTAATATCCTAACCCCCCTGAAAAACACCAAAACCAAAAGATCCCACAAACAAGCTGGCTGGTACACCGCTGACCTCAGAGTCCAAGAGTTTGCAAACAACTTAAAAGGAAATGGAGAACCACTGGAGGAACCACCGCAAGAAACACCTACAAGACTGCACTTCAACAATATCACCATCAAGTGAAAGAGGCCAAGAAAAAGGCCCTGAGAATCAAACCGAGCTCTAACAGCTGCATGGAACTTTTCGCCATTATCGAGGAATTCACCAGCCCAACAGCCGCAACCAACATAGTCACCCCTACACAAGAGCTCAGCAACAACGTCTCAGACTTCCATGAAAAATTACCAAGATCTACCACAACTTCTAATTCCCAGCCCCCTCTCCCCCCACCTATCCCCACCCCCCACCATCAACCTTCCCAGCCTGCTAACCTCATCAACCAAAGACTACCAATTAGCAGCATGGAACCCTCTATCCATAGAGGTCAGTGCAGCAATAATGAAGACAGCCCACTCCGGGGCGCCCACAGACTCCTGCCCCCACCATATCTACAACCTGGGAAGAGCCACATTCAGCGTTGCACTCCTCTCCATCAACACCTCCCTCGAGACAGCCACCTTCCCAGATAGCTAAAAACACGTCAAATTCACCACCTCCTAAAAAAAACCCTCAGCAAACCCCGAACTACTCCGCAACTACCAACCAATCTCGCTGCTCCACTTCCCAGCCAAAGTCATCGAAAAGACCATTGACAGACAATTCTCTGACCACCTAAAATGGCACAAACTTCTGGGCGACTTACAATCCGAATTCCAAAACAACCACAGCACTGAATCAGCCTTCATCACTGCCACAGATGACATACGCACCAATTGATTGTAGACAGACCCCTGCCCTCATCCTCCTTGACCTCTCCACTGCTTTTCCACACCATCTCCCACCACAAACTCATCTCCAGACTACACACACCAGGAATGTAAGGACCAGCACTCAAATGGATAACTTCCTTCCTCTCCTAAAGAACACAACGAGTCAGGCTCACACCGTTGACATCCGAACCCAAGGACCTCATCTGCGGAGTCCCACTGGGATCATCACTGAGCCCCACACTTTTCAACATTTATATGGCTCCTCTAGCTAACATCATCAGATCCCACGGAATCAACATCTCCTACCCTGACATCCAGCTCATTTTGTCCCTCTCAGACAACACCACTAAGACAAACTTCAAAGAGTGCATGACCAGTGTGGCCAATTGTATGAAAGAGAACTATCTCAAGCTCAACACTGACAAAACTGAAGTGCTGATCTTCGGGAATAAGAGTTCACCTTGGGACTCCACCTGGTGACCTGCTGAACTCTGACCCACACCCACCCCAACCGAGCGTGCTAGGAAGATGGGCCTCATCCTGGACACCAACCTCACCATGAAGTCCCATCTGAATGACGTCACCTCTGCATGCTTCCACATCCTCCACATGCTACAGAAAATCTTCATATGGCTCCCACTAGACACCAGACATACCATCACGCAGGCCCTAATTGCAAACAGATTGGACTATGGCAACGCACTCTACGCCAGCATCCCAACCCATCTTCTTCACAGACTTCAAACCATACAAAACACCACCGCTATACCCATCATTGACCTCCCGTGCCGATCCCACACCATACCACTCCTCGGAGAGCTCCACTGGCTCCCCATCCAAAAGCGCTGCCAGTTCAACCTTCTCACAAACACATTCAAGTCGATACACAACACAGGACATGCATACCTCAGTCACCATCTTCACTTCCCTCAACCCACCAGACCATTTAGCACATCACTTTCACCCGCAAAACACCCGGCATCCACCAAAGCTGAACGGGAGGTCGATCATGCTCCTACCAAGCCACCAAATCCTTGAACGACCTCCCACAACACATCAGGGCCTCCTCCTCACTTATTGAATTCCGCAAGAAGCTGAAGATCTGCCTTTTCAATTAGTCTTCTTGTGGGACCATCGAGACTGCCTGTACTCATTCTCAGCCTCACTATACATGTCCTCAGCGATTCATCGCCTGGATACCCTTACTGGTGACAAGCAGTGCTCTACAAATCCACCTTATATTATATGTTCAGACTGATCAGGCTCCTTTACCCTGAACTGACAGCATGGGTAAAGATTTGTCGACTGATTTCCGACCCATTCTTGTGGGCAGTGATACGTGCCAGAGAGGCTCTTTCGCTTCTGCATTAGCGATTGAACCCTTCATTGCCTCTGTCAGTCAGAGAGAACCTGGGGCATTCTGATTGGAGATGAGACGCATGCAGTGTCACTCTACGTGGCGGATGTATTGCTATACATCAGGGATATCCGCAAGGAAGTGGCAGATATCAAACTTGTACTGGAGGCGTTCAGAGCTGCCTCTGGATTAGAGGTAAACTGGACCAAAACATTCATGTTCCTGCTGCATCCCTATCCCCCACGCACGACACAGTGGTAAATGACCACAAGATCATGTAAGAACCGTCCACATTCCGATACCTAGGTATCAATATATAATACGCCTGTCAGGACTTATTGTACAGCAACCTAAGGAAGGCGATGTCTTCCCTAAGGGCCTCAAATTGGGTTTTGGCACTCTCTCCCCCTGATAGTGCAAAGCTGGGTTGCCCTCTCCAAGATGGTCATGTTGCCAAGACTACTTTATTTTACCAGCTTGCTGATCCCCGTAGCTTATTTTGAATGATGAACGCCATGCTGGGTTATTTGATGTGGAACAACGGGTGGCGTAGAATT
The DNA here is from genome assembly GCA_963921515.1 of Calotriton arnoldi. Classification (NCBI taxonomy): domain Eukaryota; kingdom Metazoa; phylum Chordata; class Amphibia; order Caudata; family Salamandridae; genus Calotriton; species Calotriton arnoldi. Next base: position 55,788 of record CAWUFW010002697.1, on the reverse strand, counting down.
GCTGCAACTGCCTGCAAAACACGGGGGTCTAGGAGGCCTATTATCTGAACATTACTATCTGGCGGCACAGCTGTAGTGGTCGCCCTGCTGGCTGTTAGGCCGCAACTTGTTCCAGATGAGCTCTCGGTCTGCCGTTGTTGCCCACCCATTTCAGAGTCATCCTTGGACTAACCACCGCCAGCTTACTCCACTATTATCTGTTTTTTGCACGTGAGATATAAATATCCCACTATGGTTGCAGCATGACTTCTCGCCAAGACATTTTGCTTCTCAGGTGTACGCTTCCGGATGATGATTCTACCATTCGTACAGGATCGAAACATCGTCAGCATTACAAACAAGACTCTACCTTGCGTTTATACCATTGTAATTTGTCAGGCTGGACTGTAGCTGTTTTGATTGTGATACAAGTGTTGCACTTTATCACTTTGTTTGCCTGAGCACATTTTCACTTCACCTCTGACTCGCCACCCACTGCATTTGATGTTCTCCTGAAAGTTTTTTTCTAACTTTGGATATTAAAACATTGTTTGCAATTTATAAATGTTTATTATAGTCCAACTCCTGTCCACATAGGGACCCTGGGATTCTTTCGAAGAAAAACTTTCAGATTAAGACACGTCCATCATATCCAATATATCATTTCAGTTGGTCTCCACAGATATTCCAGTATTAGTATCTAATTGATTAACCAGGACTTCAAAATCTGTAATCGCTATTTATTAGCAAAATCAGTCAATGAGATGCACATTGAGCTGAATGTTTATTGACATTTCTATAATATGTTCCTGATGTCACCCTGAAACCTTTTCATGTCCCACTTTCATTCTTATTGAAATAATTCAGTTCCACTTTTTACGGGTATTATCCCTCAGAGTTTAGGCTAACCGGCCCTCTGTGCTCCTAATGCCTTGATGTAATGCTTCTGGATCTGCAAGGTGGGTGTCACTTGGGTGTCCCTCAGGGTTAGCAATGGCGTTAGTTGCTGTCCCCAAGCTTCTGCATGAGACCACTGGGATTTAGCTAATCTGACAACTGACCTTCAAGATAAAGGATGCCTTTATATAAGCTTTTGATAGCTTTGCACCGTAGTGCTTGTATATGCGATCAGTCACTGGTAACACCGTTAGATGTGTTGAAAAAAATGTTTACAAATTAATCAGCATACTATTTTAAAAAGTGTGAATAACATCACCATAAAAAGAACTCAGTAGTATGTCATCCTATCTTACCATAGGCGTTTCTTTACCTTATAGATCGCACTGGCGTCAAACATAGTGAGAGGATTGACCAATTGCAGGAAACGTGTGCTCTGGCGCTGAAATCGTTTATCGACACCAGACGTCCCCCGCATGAGAAGCAGTGAGTGTGGATGGACTTTACATGGTGATCTGGCTGGTCCTTAATCTTCAGTATTTTGAAAAGAGAATAGTCTCCATTCCCTGCAACAGAACTGTTGCCCACATCTATAGATTTATAGCTATAAATATTACAGCTCTACTGTTTACTAACGATGAACCTTTTAATATAAAAATAACTGTCTTTTAAATCTAGAAAATTTTTCAGGGCTCTGAAAAATGGTGTCCCACCAAATACAACAGAGTAGTATCATTAATTTGAGCATTTTAGTGCTCCTCAAAGTAAGACTCTCAAACATGGCGGACACGTCCAGTAAACTATGTCCCTTTACATGCCATAAATCCCATTGGACCAGGAATGTACGTCAGGAGGATGTTTGTTAGGATGGAAAAGTCCTCTGCATGGTGAACACATGTACCCGTGCTCTGAGTGCCCAACTGTACTGTTGTCTTGATCCATAATGCAGATTTTTTTTTTTTGTCATAAGTGAACATAGATCATGCGTGTGCACCATGACATAGGCCTGTCTCACAGATTGCGGTCTTGTTGGACCCAGGGGCGACCAAAGCACTACCTTCATAGTGAATGAAGGCTACTGCCTTCATCAGGAGTTGAGCAGCATGAGAGCTGTTGTGGCAGGGTACCGTGTAGTGATCAGTAGTAGTAAACAGGACCATTTTACCCTGTCACTGGAGTGAGGTCTGCAGGCTCACTCACCTTTTTTGAAAAGGTCTGTTGCTGTGTGCTTAACTCACACTTGGTCTACATGAGGTAAGATGTCGAGTGTTGCACAGTGCATGAGTAGTGACTCTGTGTTGGTTGTATGTGTGCCTGGGAAGAGTACAGTACAAGGAGGGAGCAGTAGTGTGCAGTGCATGGGTGGTTAGTACATGTACTGAGAGTATGTATGCCTGAGAGCAATACATTACATAGGAGATGTAGGTCTGTGCAGTGCTTGCACAGCAAAATCATGTGCTTGGGTGTATGTGTGCTTGCATGAAGTACAATACATGAAGGGTGAAGTGTTGTGCAGCATTCACATAGTGAGTGTGTGTTGGCACTGTGTTTGTAAATAGCACACCCTGGTTGAAGACAGAAAAGCTTCAGTGTTGAACACTGCATGCAGATTGAGTGTGTGTACTGAATACATGTGTACATGTATGGGTACAATGCATAGAGGTAACATTGCTGGACCCAAAGTGACTATTGAAAGTACACTGAGTGAGCGTGCCTGCAATGGTACATTGTATGGAGGACCCTTGGTTCCATTTTGGGAAGCTGAGACCTGCCTGGTGAAGACATGAGGAGGAGATGCATTCCCCCAGACAGGTTTGTGTATTGCTGCATTCCTGTGAGCTGGGAGGGAACACACTGGAGGGAAAAGGAAGAGACTCCCTTTAGTCTTCAGAAAACTGCTCTGTGATTCATTGATAGATCACAAGGGAGGGGCCTGGGCACATCTCAGGAAGGGAGATGAAGCTGATAAGGGAATCATAAAGAGTAGGGCAGGGGTCTGAGATTAACCTTTTGATGTACCTATCACTGTGGCTGACATCCAGGTGTGAACTCTGGGCACTCCCATGAATTGTGTTGTGGACAATCTGCTTAGGAGTCATGCCTGCTGTGTCAGACCTCTTTCATAAAGAGAGATGTAAAGGAGAAGTGCCCACTTCAAAAGAAGCAGAACCCCAACATAAAACTTCAAAGATCCAGACCCTAAATCACGTTTGGTGTCTGGAAAAGGGAAGATTGAGTCTCCAAAAATGTCATCTTCCAAGCAGCCAGACTGGCTGTGTGAGAAGGGGAAGCTCAACATGACTTCTGCCTGTGACCAGGACTGGAGGCCAAGGCTTGCTAGTCTTCCTGCTGGGTGAGGGGACATCACCCAGGAAAACCAAGACCACTTGCCCTGGAGCCTAGAGCACCAGTGCCTGCCTGCTTGCCAAGACCAATGTGCTCTGTGAGGAAGAGGAGAGCGTTGGAGGGAGCGAGGTCCAGTGGAGAGCCCTACTGTGAGAACTTCTCTGTGCGAGGATATGGCGGTGCACCATTCAGGCCGTAGATGGTTTTATGCGCCCCCCCCTCCCCTACTCTTGTATGCCAGGAGAGGGCCGCCATTGACCAAGCCAAGTATCGAGCGATGTGTGGAGGTCACCTAGCAAACGTTGCGTTGCGGGGACCCTGTGTGCCAGAGGGGGCCACCGATTAAGTTGTGTGACCAACATGTCGGGACTCGTAAACACCTGAGTGGAGACCCTGTATGCCAGGAGGGGCTGCCCTAATGTGGGCGATTGCACCTGAGGAATCTACGTTGTGTTCGGAAGATATCACGGCAACCCCATGTGTCAAGAAGGGGCTGCAGGAACCAAATCATTAAAAACTTCAGCCTGTCGCCCAGTGATGGAGTGAAGGTGAGACCGACGGGTCTAGCCGCACCAGAGGATCTGCTCTGACTGATCTCCATGGACAAGGAGGATGCCGGGGAAGATGACGCGCCCTCGCGGGACTCTAGTTGGGAGCCAATGAACTGAATTTCCCTCAGTCAGGGAGAACTTGACTTACTGCATCACTGAGAGCTGTTCCAATCACTGCGGAGAGTGGCCCCACCACTCCAGAGAGAGAGCCTGTGTACGCGTGACGCTGCTGCGTGTACTGCAAGCAGACCAACTTCACCAAGCAGGATGTGATCTTGCGAAGGCCCACTCTGAGGGCACCCGCTGTAACGCCAAATGCTTCTGTGCTGCAGGAGTGGGTAGGACTTGAGCTAGGGCCTTTAGGACCCCGGGGATTCGCTGCTGATGGTGCTGTGGCTCCATGGACACTTTTGACTAAAATGTTGAAGAGTCAAAGGGAAGTCTTGAGTACGGCCTAACAGTTTGCATTCCCTGATTTGGCCACGAGTGAATGGGAAATAACCCTGAGCACATTACACCAAGGAGGGTGGGACAGGGATTCGCCTGACAACTACTTGAGCCCTGCCATCAAAGGGGATTGTGTTGTTGCATTTGAATGTCTCCTCTCTTTGCATGTGTAGAGTGAGAAATAAAATACTACTTTTTCTAATAAAAGCAAGTATTTGGCTGGACATTGATGTATTGTTCATACTGTTTGCACTGTGACTTATGAGTCATGTCCACTGACCTGTATCTGCATTACCCCCTCCCGCTCGAGAGAACCTTGACTGCTACACCACAGCTACCACTGAGAATCCAGTGCAGAGGGCTACTTTGCTCAGTTGAGTGGGATCCATAGTAGGTCGGATCGTGGGATATCAGGAGGAAAAGTCCTCAACCACAACGGTTAGGCCCAGTAACCTCTACATGCCCCGTGGCCCTCTGAAAGGGGTCTGACAATGTGCATGATGAAATATTTTTCTGTCATGCGTCATTCATTGATAGTTATACCCCAAGAATGTCTCTGCCGACATAAAGAATCCAGGTACAGTTTAATCAAAAGAGAAATTGCCTTTCAAATTCTTTTTCTGAGGAGGTGCCTATTTAAAAAAAGCATTTTCAGTTTTCTCATAGGCCTAATTAGGATTATAAACAAGCACCTGCTCAGAAGACCCCTTTTCATATCTTATGTTAAAAGGAAAAGTACAGGATTTAGGACTTTGTGAACGGTGGCCAAACTAGGAATGTGACATTGCCACTTTAAGACAGTAGGGCCGCCCCTTGCTTCTACAGTGCATTACAGGGCTACTTTGTTAGCTCTTCGCTCTCTGCAGGGGATGGGTTCTTGAACTCCAGGCTTTGGTCCTTTCAATTCTAAAACACATTTTCTGAAGCAGTTCTTGCTTCAGTTGAACTATTATTGAGCACTTTGCCATAAGCTTGTCACTCTCTTGTGTGGGTCAATCACGTGATCGGAAAGACAGTGGGCAGTGTAGCGGTGGAGCAGAGAGAGAAGCGGGGAGACTCGGTAGCGGCACTCCGGCATGTCAGGGGCACAGCAGGACCCAGGAGTTTCGGGGGCCGGAGGAAGGCCAAGGGTCAGCTAATGCCATGCCAGCCCTTGTTTCAACAGCAACATGGGGCTGACGCACACAATTAAGTCTTAGCCCTCACCCCAGAACCACAGTCACTCCACCAAGCTGACATAGACAGCGAGGGAGCTGAAAGAGGGGGTTTGTGCCAGCTGACTACAGCCAGTGCCCAGCTAGACCCCCAGCCCTCCCAGGACCCCCCTCCCCCGCAAACCACACGGGCCCACAGACACCGCCATAAGGTGAAAGAGGCTAAAAAGAGAAAAAACTAAACAAGGTGGACTGACCGTAGTCCAGATGTAGCCAAGGTGACTGGAGGAGGTTAGAGGCAGACGCAGTGCCGCGCAGTAATCACAAAGATGCACAGATAATACAACTGGAATCAGCCCAAAATACTCTGGTGAAAAACCCTGTAACGCCCATATACTAGACAACTGAACAAGAAAAACCACCTATCTATCAATAAGACTAATGCCCTTGGCAGAACAGCTTGCGCAAGCACCAACAGCCACCCAACATAGTAAAATCAGGCAATTGAGGTTAAGAGAGCGGGTAAGAGAAAGGGCGCGCACGACCACACGGCAGGCTTCAGCATTTTATACTAACTGGAAATAGTCACACATGGTCTTTGATGACCGCAGGAATAGTATTATTTCCATAAATGTGAGGAGTGGGGACAAGAGCACTCCCAGTGGAATTAGGAACTGAAGACACAAGGGCAGGGTCCCAAGGGGGAACATACAGAGGACAGAAAAGTATGCTCGGGTGCCGTATGATGGGGGCCGAGTCGCACAGCATTGCAGAAAGGAGTCAATTTACAGCAGCGGAGGGAGGGGAAGTCCAAAGCATTTTTAGGGGTCAAGCGGCCTTGACCCGCAACCCGGCCACAGCAAGCATTCGGATACATCAATATTTCACAAGACTAAAGGCGGAAACATTAGGGGACTGTATGGTGGAGGATAAGGGACTAGTAGTAGATAGTAGATCAGGCTCTTCCACGGCTGGCCAGGAAGTAACAACGCAGAGAGAGGCCCCATCAATATTTCAAATTGTACAGTTCGCCACAGTCTTGAAGAATCGCTAATTGCAGAGATGGGGAGACTTGCAGACACGGCTGCGGATAGCAATAGCGCCCAAAACTCCATCACAAATCCACTTAATCACAGTGCGCCAGATCAGCAAACCGAGCAATTCGAGATTATTGAAATATCATCAACAGTAAACGACGGCGAAATACTAGGCAAAACGCAGGGTCAAATACCCACAGGGCTCACCCACAAAAGGAATGTTTTTGAAATAGAGGCCCTCGTTCATCATACTAATAATCAGCAATATGCCACACTAGATGACTCCACTAACCTTTATGCTCGGGGTATTAGTCAGAACTGCTCTACTCCAGCAAACAAATCAGGAAGGGTGCAAACACAATAACTTGGTGACTTTAGCACCCTATATACAGAGCCCAACATTCCAGGGATTATGATACGATCCAGGCATCAACTCACTGAAAAAACACCATTAGAAACACAGTGAATCACAACCAAGGGCGGATGCATTCAAAAGGGCTACTACGGGCTGATACCCCGGAACCTACCCCCATAATCAAGATTCCATTCACAAGGATGGCCCGGCACACATCTTAAATGCAATAAATTCCTCCTTGTTGGCAGCAGTCAAGGCACTTACCTGGCAATCCCACAAATTCGAGATACAAGTGGAATTAATACATATGCTGGCACAGTGTCCTGACAATCGACAAAAAGGTGGACATGCTTAATTCCAAAGTTGACCGTTAGGTCACTAGAGAAAAAGGCCAAGGGGCCACTGCAAGGTTAGCAAATAATACATGTGAAGCAATAATTGAAAAGCTAACCACACTGCCAGATTTGTTATCCACTTTAATAAACCAATATAGGGAAGCGTGGACAAGCAACACACAAAACAGGAAAAATACTGAAAATGAGGAACCGCCCTGCGGAGCAACAATTGCCACAATGGAATCAGGAGAAACAATCTGCACAGCAGACTCAATTAGAACCACACTCCTGGGCTAAAGTGGTAGTCCTACAACAAGTATGGATGATGGTCACCTAAGCAGAACAAAAGGCCAAAAAGAAATAACAGCATCGTAGGGCAGCTCTCCAGACGACAAAAGAAAAATCTGCGGAAATCATTGAAAACAAGCAAAAGAAAAAATGGCATGATATCTTTACAAAAAAAGCTTGAAAGGCCACCTCTCCCAAACCTACCCAACAATGAGTCTTAGACTGGAATAGACAGCACCTTCAAGGGCCCAGTGAATTATTCCATCTTTCAAACAAGACACAGAACCCCGGACAAAGCGGTCCAGGCGAAAAATCACCAGGAAGAAATCAAATCGAACCGCATGAACGTGCAAAATGGTGATGGCCCAAACAAGGAAATTTCCACCCATGCTACTGCACATATTGTTTCTAACCCTCGAGAAAAATCTCACTCCGAGGTAGTAAACACCAATATCAAAACTGCGCCCAAAGGAGCAGAAAGTTTGCATCCCTACGGGCTGTCAAAGGCACCATCCAAGACCAGCAGAAGCTCGGCAGTCCAAACAGCACATAGGCCCGCGTAGCTGCATCTCCGCGAGCAGCTGGAGATTCTGCAATCTGTATCAGAGCGGGATACCTGCATAGCAAGGTACAACCATTGCTAATGGCAATACTGTGCGAAAGCCAAAATACAGACACTTCTCAAACAATAGCGACATGGAAGACGACACCCATTGATCAAAAGGTCCAGAGGGTCAAGCAACCCTTTAGCATTAAATTGGATGGAAAAGCACAAGTTGTGTCATGTTCGAACAAAGGTCAGACGGGGATCTTCGACCGAATAAACATGAATGATGGACAGGCATGTGAGAATGAGAAAAAAGAAATGGAAGAAGAACCATTGGCAAACTCACCACCCACGGTAATCTTCACCCCTGAATTCGAAACAAGAGGCCCAGGCGACATCCTAAACCGGTCAAATATCTTATACCTCTTGTTAAGCATACCCTTGCTGGCCTATCTAACATCAGCTCACCTAGCATCAGTACACTTCAAGAACTATACCTGGATAAGCCATAGAGAGTCAACTCTGACGAAGTGAACAAGTAGTGTAGACACCCAAAACATCATGGCAGAAAAAGACCTACTCAAGGATTGGGGGATACACACAGACATTTGCACAATGTAGAAGTACCCCCATGTACTATCGCAGAGTCCGCAAATTCAAGGGGCACAGCAACCCTTGAAATGTGTACTAAGGGGCACCAAACCGATCTCAAAACAATCCTGCAAAAATAACAAAAAAAATCGAGCTTTACAAGAGTGGTGGAATTAGATATTGCACGGAGGTAAGAGCAACTCGCTATTCAAGGGCAGAAGAAGACTGGGCCTGGATCTCAACAGCACTGCATACCAATGGTAGGGCAAATTCCTAGCACAGGTAAATAACCTGATTTTGCCAGGATTCCAACACCATCGGACATTAAGCGAAACCCAAACCGCCTGCATTGAAGGAATAAAGGAGCAGACAACAAGATCTAGGATCAGAATAATAAGTTGGAACGTGGCGGGGTTTAAAACCACCATAGCAAACAAAGAAGCTATGGAATTTCTACAAACAGGAGATATTTTATGTTTACAGGAAACATGGCTGACACCACCAAGCTCTATTAAAGGCTTCCAGGTGATCCACACACTGGCTCACAAGAAAAACCTCTTTGGAAGACTCATCGGTGGGGGTCTCGATCTTCATTAAACTAAATTTGCAAGTACGAGTCAAGGAATGGCCCATGCACTCACCCGATGTCCAGATCCTAAATATAAAAGGAATAGGAATAGAGGGAACACCAACTACTATTGCAGTAATTAACCTCTATGTTAACCCAAAAAAGAAGGCAAAAATCACAAACATTAAGATAATTACTGAATTGATCAAAGAATACCTTGGAGTACCCGGGGCATGAATGCATCGTGACCGGAGACTTTAACGTGAGAGACCTGTGTTGCCCAGAGCAAAATCAAGGGGAGAGTGGGCGGAATATCATGGAAGCCTTCATTAATGAATTCAAACTGGGGTCCGCGAATCAAATAGGGCTGATGAATAGCAAACCACAACCTACCTTTAAAAACATCTCCACGCTAGACTACATTTTCCTGAGAAAGGACTTATTAAGCAGGTGCGAAACGTATAAGGTGCAACATACTACTGCAAGTGATCATCACCCACTATCCATTCTTGTGAACATAAGTGCCACAATGCACGAGGTACATCTTCCTGCTGGTCAAATGCTCGCTTCAACTAGCGAGCCGGCATTAATACCAAGAATTAAATGGGGGCTTTCCTGCCAGGCCAGATACAACCAGTGGATACAGGTCATACAAACAACCGGCATTGAGAAAAGCTGGACAGAAAAATGTATTCGCTATTCAAAGCTCTGAGGGCATGAAAGCAACCTACACATAAAGGTAAACTTATTGGAAAGGGGCCCATTTATCTCCTTGATAACAAAGAATTCAACGCTAGCAAAAAGAGGTGTCGCCAGGCAGAGTCACAGTACAGGAGAGAGAGGTGCGTGCGGACGAAAACAAATCTGAGAGCATCTAGAAAATCGCACACAAAATTACTTGGCAGCTGAAACAAACGTACAAAGAGGAGAAATGGAAATACATATACTCCCTGCTAGCGCCTAACAAGAACAGGGAATTCTGGAGTTACATCAATGGCCTTAATGGTGGAATCCACACAGAGAACGCTGTACCTGCCAACGAATGGGCATCCTATGCAACAAAGCTCTATGCTGACTTGGATAAACCCTCAGATAATATCATGGAGGTAGAGGGCAACCATCCTGACGAACATGAGGTAGATCACACTGTCATAACTGAAAAAGAAACCCTAATTACTCTGAAGGGCATTCGGTAGGATGGGGCTCCTGGACCCAATGGTCTACCAGGCAGCATCTTCAATGAAGATCGGGAATTCTGGGCTCCTCACATGCACATCCTGTTCAATCAATGCTATAATACATCAGCAGTACCAGACTCATGGAAAGGCTCCATTGTGCATCCCATTTATAACAAGCATTTGCAATGCAATAGGTCTCGCATTTGCGAGAGTCTAAGCTATTGGCATTGTAAATGACAATGCCTTTTATTTATCTGTTTTGAAAACCAACACATAAATAAAAGGCATTGTCATTTACAATGCCAATAGCTCAAACTCTCACAAATGCAGGGCAATGTCATGCAAACTTGGTTAGTGCTGTGCTTCTTTAAAATCAGACTTGTTGCACCCGGGGACTAGTGACTACCCCTCCCCCCCCCTCTACAGAGCATGTAAGAGAGATATATTCCTTGTTTCATTATCAAAGACAATCAACAGCATCAGGACAACGGACGTCATCCAGAGCTGGAAGCTGCGATTCAGTGCCAAGAACACAGGGGCTGCTCGTCCTTCCGGGCATTAGGGCTCCGCCCTACTTATTTTCTACCCATTTATATTACAATAATAGTGAATAGCTTAATAAAACTGGAGCATCAGAAGCCGGAACGGGACGTTCACTGGAAGCGGAGAGAAGTAAAATACAAGGAATATTGTGCACATACTGGTGGGTGAGAGGACACGTGAATTGGTTTTTATGTGCGAGCATTTGTGTACAAGAGAATGAACAAGTAGTGAGTGAGAATGAGGGACAGTCAGTGTTAGCGAGTTTGAGTGAATAAGAGTGAAAGAGCGACTCCAAGCGTGTGAGTAGGCATAAGAATGATTGCAAGGGAGTGTTACAGAGTGCAAGGTAGTGTGGCTGAGATAGTGTGTGACAGTGAGCGTAACGGAGTGACAATGTATGAGTTGTGAATAAGTGAGAACGAGTCAGTTTAACAGCGAATGCAAGACAGTGTGAGAAAGTATAGGGGAGTTAGACTAAGAGTAAATATAAGTGAGTGCGAATAAATGAGTGCCAATGAGTGAGTCAGAGAAAATGAGATTGAGACTGAGCATGAGAGTGAGAGGTAGTGAGTGAACATGAATGAGAAAGTATGACTGCGTCAGAATAAGACTGAGTCAGAGACACAGTAAGTGAGTGCACGTAAAAGTGATTGTGAATCATAATGAATAGATAAGCTCAAGTAAATATGAATGAGTGAGTTAACGTAAGTGAGTACGTCGTGTAATCCTTGCAAGTCGGTCACTGGACCCGGAACACACTGGCATACTAGGGGTAATACTTGGCATCTGTGGAAAATGCTGGTGCTGCCATACTGGAGCAAGTCCTTGGGATCGGGCACCCGTGGCCAAAAGCTGGCATACTGGAGGAACTTCGTGGCATAAGGGAGGATACCATGACTAACTGATGGCCCTTCACTACAGGGGTCTTTATTGACATAAGGATCATCCATGGTAATGGATGCCACTAATGGTAACATCCTGGCTCTGCCATATTGTATGCCATTTCTGGTCTAAGGGGCCACCAGTGACAAAAGGTGGCCCTGGCACAATGACGGTAGTTTAAAAGGGGGGAAAAAGTCATACAGGGGCTACCCCTGCACTTTGACAAATATGGAGGTAACTTCTGGACTCCTGGGTAACATTAGGCTTCACTGGCTTAGCAGAAAGGATTTGAAAGGCGAGTGCCCTTTCACAGCTTATGGCTTTTTGGCAAATGTATGCAAAAACTGCTTCAGAGTGCACTATGCAACTCCATATTTTAAACATATTCTGGGGGGGGGAGGTTAAGGAGAAAAGCCCCTCCCCCACACTCCTAGAAGCGGCCAGGCTCACTAGCTTCGCCAGCTAAAATTCAAGGCAGGTATTACACCCCACCGCTTTCAAAGACAGCCACCGCCAAAGGTAAATAGTGTCTTGGGGAGCACGCTTCACTTCCTGTAACACCACACCCCGCCCCCCCCCCCCCCACACACACACACTGCAACCCGGGCATTACACTTGGGGTTGTGTAAAATACATATATTCAGTAGTGCAATGCACTGTCCTCTGAGAGATATATATACATAAACCAAAGTGTATTAACGATAAGAAATAATTTAGATCAGTAACCGTTCATATTCAGTATATGATCTGTATCAATTAATACTCATCTATATAACTAATATGTCGTATCTTTCTTCCTCCTCTACGATTTATCAATTTATTTCTCACTGAGGTCTACACTAGAGGGACTCCTAAATCAGTGTGTGATACAAATCATTTCTGCTCTGTGTTTTGTGGCACAATATTCTCTTTCGAAGACATTTTTCCTGTAATACAGGGAGAAATACACAATGTTCCCCTGGCATACCACGAGCACCCTAACAAGCAATGGTATTTAAAATAGATGTTTGTCTGTGTTATGTGGTCATATTAACGATGCAGCTATAATAGAACTTCAGTGATGTCAATTATTGTAAAATCATCAGGACGAAGGTCAGGTGACATCACTTCCTGGCAAGATTCAGGGTGAAAGGCCATCTGCTATCACCTCCTGCGAGGTCATGAAGGTCAAAGGGCGTGTGATGTCACACTACCCCTAGCATTGAGTGAATGTACTTTCAGATCGGCGCACACGGTACCAGTGGGCACAGTGTGCCAGAGGGCAGCGGGTCTTTCTCCCACACGTTACTCCAACAGAGAAAGTGTTCTTTATAGACGGCTTGAGGAAGGAAGGGGGTTGCACAAGATCACACCACATGGCATTACTGCGAAACTGGGCCTCAAGGCACGAGTGTCGCAACCTCCCTCGGCGATGTGCCATTTTGAAATGTCCTGTACGTTGTTAATCCATCTCCCATGAAGGCCTTGTCTGTTCACACTTCGCATAGGGTGACCAACTGGCATGGTTGCAAATTCAGGACGGTAAGTGTAAAAATTCAGGACAAAGGGTCAAAATTCAGGACAAAAATTCAGGACAGGAGGTCAAAATTCAGGACAAGACTTCAGGACAAAAGGTAAGTTTTACAGACACATCAGAGGAGGTCGCGCAATAGAATATAATTAAGCCCATCCATATCCAAACATATTCAACCACTTGCAAACCTATCCATCATGTATCCTTCCATCCATCATTTCACTTATCCATCCCTCCATCCACCCTTTCACTCATCCCTCCATTATCCATCCATCCTTTCACCCTATCCCTTGGTACACTCATCCATCCACTCATCCATCCATTCACTCATCCATCCAGCCGTTCACCCATCCTTTCACTTACTCATCCATCCACCGTCACTCATCCTTCCACCCATTCACCCTCTGTCATCCATCCATCCTCCCTTTCTCTCTCCATCGACCCTTTCACTTAGCCATCCTTCCTTCCACCCATCCATCTACTCATCCACTCATGAAGCCATCCATTGACCCTATCACTCATCCATCCTTTCATCCATCCACCCTTTCACTCCTTCACTCATCTATCCATCCTTTTGTCCATCTACCCTCCCTTTCACTCACTCATCCATCCTTACATCCACCCTTTCACTCATCTGTCCATCCATTCACCCTTTCACTTATCAATCCATCCATCATTTCACTCATCAATCCATCCATCATTTCACTCATCCATCCACCCATTCACTCGCCCATCATCCACCCAGCCATCCATTCATCCTTTCACTCATCCATCCACCCTTTTACCCATCCACCCTTTCACTCCTTCACTCATCTATCCATCCTTGTGTCCATCTACCCTCCCTTTCACTCACTCATCCATCCTTACATCCACCCTTTCACTCATCCGTCCATCCACCCTTTCACTTATCAATTCAGCAATCCATCCATCATTTCACTCATCCATCCACCCATTCACTCGCCCATCATCCACCCTTTTACTCATCCATCTACCCTTCCACCCATACATCCATCTATTTACCTTTTCTCTCATCCATCCTTCCACTCACCCATCCTTTTTCCTCATTATCCATCCATTCACCCTTTCATTCCTCCATTCACCCTTTCACTAATCTATCCAGCCATCCACTCATCCCTTCACTTACTCACCCGCCCACCTTTTCATATTAATTATGAGCTGAGCCTTTGTCTGCAGAGTTGCAGACAGAAGAGGCCCATCAAGAATTTCACTCTTGCTGTAGTTCCTAAAGCAAGGGGTGGGGTGGGGGTAGGGTTCACTATGCCCTTGCACATAGGCAATCTGAAAAAGTGGAAGTCATGAGTCATGCATGATGCACAGTGCCAGGCCATGAGGTGCTTGTTACATGGTGTTGTTTCCAGGGCTTTAAGTGGGATGAAAAAACTGGGGGTCTCTCCAAAGGGGGTGTTCGATGTAATTCAGGGCGTGGCTTAAAACACCTAAGCTAAAAATCTGTGCTTAGTATAGTGTACCGCCCGACTGGTATTTTGCCTCTTCTGTCATTGTATCTAGATATATAACACAAAAAGTAATGTTACACCTGCAACAAGCCAGAACTATTGGCTTTGTCAATGGTTGTTAGTTGTATAAAATAAAAAAGCAGCAATGATGGCTTCCTTGAATATAATACTGAAAATGTCAGTTCTAAAATGAGGAGACTGTGAAAGAACTCTAGCCCCTTCTTTTTAACTTCTTTCACCAGCTTCTTTTCTTGAACTGGATTCTCATGTAGCAGCATTGGCGTTTTTGCACATTTCTTCTGTCTGACAGAATGCCCTGCCCTAGACCGAGGCTGGGCGAGGCCCACACATGCTTTGCAGCCCAGACTGGCCCATTGTCATTCTGTGTGTGGCAATCAGCCCTATACAGAATGACAAAGGGCAGGGTGGGGCTGCTCTTGTGCTCAGAGGAGTGCGAGGTGGCACCATCAGGGGGCTGAGGCTTCTGGCAGGGGAACAGTGCTGTTCCCCTGCAAGGCCCAAAATGACGGACAAGACATGAGGTCCAAATTACAGACAGTCCGTGAAATTTACGGACGGTTGGTCACCCTAACTTCGCATCACCCAGCTGTCCTTTTCTGCAGACCAACCCGTGATCCTGGTCTGCTGGATGGACGCGGGCACCAGAGAGGGACGGGCTGTTCTGGGGGTGCCTTCCAGATGGGGCTATGGGCCCCAGAGGATTAGACAGGAGAGGGGGGGGGGGGTGATGGCAAGAGTCCAGCACAGAACCCCACGGTCCCTAGGAAAGGGGGGGGGGTCCTAGAGTCCTCGCCCCCTGCAAAGCCAGGCAGAGCTCTGGCCACCAGGACCACCAGGGGGTCAGGGTGTCTCCACAAGCTGAGAAACAGAGAGAAAAGGCAACTCTTGAGGGTCCAACTCAAAGCCCGGCAATCAAACGTCTCACACGTGCAGCAGTAAGGGAAGGCTTCTATGCGCTACATCCAAACATCCACTGCACCTAAACTCTACATGGCGGGGTCCTGCGATCCCTGGCAGAAGCTAAGCTTTAACCCTGAATGAAGCGATGTCAGTCAGTGTGAGCAGAAGAAACTACACAAGGAACGAGTGAGAAAAAAGGATGTTTCAACCTCGGTGATGATAATGTAGCAACTAGAAGCCACCCTCCGCATCCATTCTAGAAAGGTTTAATCAATTGGTGCTCCCAGAACAAATGCAGACGAGGGAGGGGCTGCAATCCGAGGCGGCAGAGAGTGCTGAAGTGTCCGTGCTAGAGCAGGACCAAGGTCACACCGTGCAGGACAGGAGGGAGCTGAGCGGTGTGATCCTGTGCTCAGGCTGGCTGTATACCCACGGGGAGAGCCTCTGGAGGGACAGCTCGAGATGTCCCGGTGTGTCCGAGATTGCACCCTTGCACGGGGCCAAGGAGCGGACATCAAAACTCCAATGGCATGCAGATAATAGCAATGTAAAGCCATGATTCAAACCGCTAATCTCACCGGTCAGGCGGCATGCTCGCGCAATGCCCGAGGAAAAGGCAATGTGGTGCCGTTAATTAAAACCGCTTGTGAAACCAACCGAAGCGGCAGCAGGAATGCTCAAGCGCACAGATAAACAAAGTCCGAGAAGCAATGCGCTAAACGTGCCATGCTGCAACGTACTCTTCTTGCGTTCTGTGCTAAATTAGCCGCTTCACCAGAAATTTTACTTTAAATATATTCCTCACATACATGCATGTCGTTCCTTTGTGCGCTAAATGCCGTAGCAATGTGGGGCCGTTAATCCAACTGTTTTTCAAGCCGACAAAAGCAGTGGCAGGATTACATAAATGCGCAGGCAAACTGAGTTAAAAATAACTTGCGATTGCGAGGTCGGAAAGGATACGGCCGCCACTGTCCCGCTGCCTTGAAAGTGAAGGTGGGCATGGCCGATGAATGAAGCACGTCGTGTTCGGAGAAACTCAATAAAGAAAATAGAACAGGTCCGGTGCAACAACCAAGTAAAGGGGCCAGTAGCCATTGGAGGAATCAAATGATGACCGGGCCGTACTAAGGAGGGACTAACAAGCCTCATAATCAATCAGAAGACAGCATTTAGAAGGGCAAACACACAAGCCAATAAAAATTATGGGCAGGGTAGTGGGCGGGGCTTCTCTCCCGTACTGAACTACCCCAGATCAACCCCAGAGCAGCGCTTGCGCGCTGGCTCAGGGCTCGACCTAAAAAGGGGGATGCCTCCCGCCCGAAGAATTACAGGCTGATCGCCCTGTTGGATGTTGATGGGAAGGCATTCACAAAAGTGCTTCTGAAAGAGCTAGAGGCCTGGATAAACAAAAATCACATCATACCTCAATATCAAACAGGATTCCGGCCCAACTCCTCTACGTTGGACAACACCATTGCCTTGTCATATTTGGCAACCAGGGCCACAGAGGTTGTCTCCCCACCACTCTATGCCTGTTTTGTTGATTATAGTGCCGCCTTTGACAGCATTGACCGTAACATACTTTGGGCAAAACTTGCAAAGTGGGCTCACCCTGAGGAAACTTCTGGCTGCTTTTATGATGCTCCACATCGGCACATGGGTTCACACCAAGCTTACGTTGACACATGTAACGGCTAAGTTCTATACGAACAAAGGGTTAAAACAGGGCTGTGTGATCGCTCCAACACTGTTTAATTTATACACCGCGGACTTGGGAGAGGCGCTTTTGAAAGTTAACATCTTTCCGCCCACTAGGCCCTCTTAGACTCCCAGTTATGCAATATACGGATGAACTGGCACTATTGGATCAAACCAGAATTGGTATGAAAAGGGCATTGGAGACATTACATCTATATAACATGGAAAAGAAACTTCAAGCTAATGCTACTGAAATGAAGGTTCTGGTTTTTGGTCATAAACCAAAAAAGCAACTGCTGGAAAGGTATCTTGGCCCGTTAAGGATTGCCACCGCTAACAAATATAATTATCTGGGAATACAATTCTCAGACACTGGCAGATCAACACTGCAGGCCAAGGATCCTGGAAGCCAAGGCGGCTAAGGTTACACATGGACTATGTAAATTAAACCACAAGCTCCAAAGCCATTCCGCAGAGGGCATCTGATGGGTCATGCAAGCAGAATTCATTCCAACACGGAGCTATGGGCATCTTGTCTTTCCGGGAATGCTTACCGAAAAATTGGAGCGACTGCACATGATGGCTAAGGGATGTTGTCTGTGCCAATATCACACAGAATCAGCTGAGCACATTATTTGTTGCTGCCCAGTCCTGTTGGGCCAGAGGCGATTATACCTAAGAATGATGTTCCTACAAAACGGTGTAAGAACATGCAAAGAGGCCCTAATATTTATCGTCACTACCACGGCGTTGATGTACCAAGCACGAATTGGCAAGTTTTACGCGGAAGCAGGAAGTATTCTACGAACAACCCAAGAAACGAAGACAAAAGATTGCAAAACACAAGCCGCTGATCGTTTATTGCTGCAGAAACACTTTCGGGGGGGGGGCACTTCGTATGAATTGGCACTTAATGGCTCCATACACGCACCTCGCACCCTAGGACCCCAAGGAGCACATTGGTATGCATAAAGCTTGCATTGCTCGAGGGACCTGTGTGTGGGTCTGACTCTACACCCGGCATTCTATTTACTTCTGGGACAATATCTTGGTGGGAGTCTTCTGCACAAATATGCGCCACATAGATTTACGTGCTTTACCTGCACCACAGGTTTTAACACTGCATCATTTATCTGGGAGGAGTTCTGTTTTTAACTCGTATTACATGCTTTTTCGCACCAATCCGGCACCCTAGATTGCGGCAGTATAGGATCTCATGCATACATTCTACGGCATTTGGATGCTCCAGGTTTAATTGATTTTTTTATGCATGCGCTCCTCTGAGATGCACGTACGATTGGCTTGGATGCAAAATATCATGGGCCACAAAGTAACCCTGGAGTAATCCACTGTAATCTGCCGATGTATGCTCCCGCACAACATAATCTTATGCATGTCTGCATGGCACAATACTGCATGCCCGCTCACCCCAGTGATGCCTCATTTTGTTTTGGCCGCACAAAATAACTCTTCAAGTTATTTGCTGCTCTCATATCACTGGGCCGTAGCACTTCCTGACGCTGTTAACCCCATTTGGGCTACAAATGTTGTGACATTTTATATATTTTTTTACTTAAATGAACATCGTATAGGTTTTAACCATTTAGTTTTACATTCGATGCCTGTTTTATGACGTAATTCACATTGTCTTTTGTAAATTATTTTAGGTAATCATACAATAAAGATTTTACTTACTATTATGGAGCACCTGTAGCCTGCGATGGCAATCATTTGTTATGTTTTTCTCTTCAGTACAGCATAAGTCATTTATTTATTAAACTGATATGCTTGTATGTATTGCTTGATTATTCTGCAGTGAATTTGCTGAGGTGTAGCGTCAGTTTAGTAGGTGTCTTGTTGGAGGCTGAAGTGTGGAGAGGTCATTCATAATCTAAGTAGGGTCGGCGTATACATCAGCTCTTCCTTTAGCCTAAAGCACTGCCGTCTCTGGTGTGGATTCCCAACCAGCAAAGAGCCATAGGGAAGATCCTCCCCTGCACCTTGGTCGCTGTTTGGATCTTCTCTCTCATCTTCAGGGGTCTGTCAGAACAGAGGCATCATTCCTGTCTTGGACATAAAGAACTTAACGGTCGAGAGCATCGCCTGCAACTTGTGCAACCTCTTGTTATCGTTCGCCTTTGAGTGCTTTGATATTGAGGCATGTTTTGCTGTTGGCATCTATGTTGAGCGCTCTTTTCTCTTAGTCCAGGGTAGGATGCTGCAGCCCACCGAGAAGCCTGAAAACACCTGTTCCAGTTCTTTCAGAAGGTCTTCTTGATCAGGAAACCTGAGAGACCTCCCCCAGCTGCACCACAGGGCGCAATAGAGTTTAGAGCCCTCAAACTAGGACGTCTCATCCCAGAAACGAAAGGAGACCTGTGGGTTTCCGGTCCGGACGGCTGTTTTGCTTCAGGGGACGACGCAGAACCTGTGGCCCTCAATGGCCTAGGTTTAAAGGGAAGGCCTTAGAGCAGAGACCCAAGTACCAGTCAGTGGTCAAGATGGAGCTGATACTGCCTGAAGTCTCCTGATTTTTTCAGACTAGCATTGGTTCAGTGGATGACAATACCATGTTTAGTGAGCATGGACGTAGCTCAGTCAGTAAGATTGGGGAGGGTGTGAGAGTCGCACTTTCCAACTATCATGCTGGTGCATCATACTAAAATATATTATATGAGAAGCAAGGAATGAGGGGGGATGAAAGGGGAGAGGAGTGCAGATTAATAGGGCTATTTAAAACACAATATTTTGCAATATAAGCAATGATTTTTAAGACTTTCGAAACGGAGATCGAGAACATGTTTGTGTCTGTGTTTATGTAAAAATCCCAGGCGAAATCCAACAGATACCGCACCGTTCCTGACTAAAAGTGCCTGTACCCAACAACTTACTAGATAATACATTTATTAGGGTGGTTTAACACTCCAAACACCGCCCCTGAAGCTCCACTCCTAATGAGACAGCAGGAAGCTCAGCATAGTGGCTTTTGATACACAGGTGCTTACTTCCATGTTTTGTACAGACTTCTCATACCACGTGAAGAACTCTTGTCCTTCAGATTCTGAGACCACTTCAGCTGACCATGGAAGTTTTTTTTAACTCCTGCCCCCAGGAAACCTTATAAATGTAGACTGAAGAAAAATATATGGCTTTTGATCAAGAACCTATGTTTTTGGCAATCAGTTCTCCATGAGATTCATTCTTCTCAGCGATCATGTAAACATTTCCATTTTCCTCTGCTCTTTGGGACGAAGCTTGCAAAAAAATGAAACTGCTGGATGTTTAAAACATGTACTGGCATAAACATAAGCAACATCCTGGATTGGGTTTTATTGTTAACTAGGATTATAAGTAAGTAGCATTTCTTTGTCTACATCTTAACTATGAGAACTAAGAGGCCTACGAATTTTGCAGTGGTTTTTCCAGTAGAATCAACAAAGACTGCTTGTTTTTCTGACTTTGTTTTCTGCTCGAGGGCAAGTACAGTAGTCAACCTCTCTTTGGAGTTTGGCCATCTCTCTCCAGAACTTGAACATGGCACCGGTACAAAGCTCCTGTTAATTTGAAATACATTTTACCACAAGTTAAAAAGAGCGAACGAGTTGACTGACACTCCTGAGTAGGTCTGTAATGGCTCTAAAACTGTGATTGTCGGGTAAATTGTCTCCAAGGACTTGAGCATTTGCTCCATCATCTCTGTCTAACCATTTTGTGCTGTGGTTGAGTGTGCTGTGGTTTTGATCGCCCTCATCCATGGTGACAGATCCCTCAACGACAAGCATCTTAACAATGACCAAACTTCTCATTGATCTTATGTCACAGAGGCCACTGTCAACTACTAGTCCAGCGATGATGTCCTAAACGATGAGTAACCATCTATGATTAGGACTACCTCAGAACTCCTAAAGTCACTGCTGCTGTTGACAGTACGTACTGTATTGACAAAGAGAACCTAACATATCAACACCTGCATCCCTGAGAAAGCATCATTTGGTTTTATGTTTTTCAAACTAAGTCCTTGTGTGCGTCTTAAAGCTTGACTAACGAGGTGAATCCGAGGGCACTGAAGCAAGACCTGTGGAGGGGCAGGTGTCCATTTTGGTGAAGGCCTGAAACCTTGAGATTTGTCTTCATATGCTCTGCCTAATAATGAAAGTGGGACCCTGAAAGCTTTTGAAAGAAGATTAAAGGTCAGTTGTCTTTATGTGAAAGGGTTGTGTAGTTCCTATAAACCTATATAGGATCTGCGTGTTTAGACAACATAGACTGTGGGATTGGTGTCCACAATGATTCCAGACACCCCCACCGGGTATGTTTGCCTGTATACCAGCTAGCTCACTGTGCCACTGTAAACTCCTCTTACCAAGGAGAGAATAGTTCTTGGCAACTATCGAACATGATAACTCTGTCTCATCAGGGATCGTGGAAACAATACAGTACTTTTTGCTCAGTCACTCACTTTGTCTCAGAGAGATGCACAGAATAAACAGTGGGGACGTTTTCAATAAGCATTTATTGAACCAGCGTCATTCTAGTGTAAAATAGGTGTGCTAAAACAACCATAAGACAGAAACCGATATAAATGATTATAAGCACCAAGAGTAAATGGATGCTAGATTCCTACCACAGTGCTAAAACAATGAATACAGGCAGGTATATAAATACATGACAGTAATGCGTACTCCTACGATGCAACCCTAACTAGATGTACCAAAGTGTACCTAGCAAGAATCTCCCAAGGCTGAGGCCAACCCCATTACCTGAAGTGAGAGTGTGGTACCCAGTCTTGGTCTCGAGATGGACACCACGCGAGGGATGTCAGACCACTGCGTCTCGCGTCAGTATGTCAGCATGGAAGTCTTTCTCCTCTGCCTGCTCCAGCAAAGATATGGTGTATATATACCCAAAAGGTACCCTCAGGGGCTCTACCTTGCTGTGTCATGTCGGCTAAGGATGACGAAAGGGATGACCCTTATACATAGTTATTATGCAGATGATGGTAATCCTGCTGTGATTCTGAGAATCCTCATGCATAATAAATGAGGCTGGTTTTCTTGGAAAACCCCACGACATTTATGCAGTACCATAACTAGGCAAAAGGTCAATACCAAAACCCGTTATGTAGTACAGTGCCAGGGAAATGTAGGTGAAAGGTTAGGTGACCACCCAGGCCTATATTGGGGTATATTGCATAACATAACAAAAGGTTCTAGTTCTTTAGCCAAGTTTCAGATATGAAGTGGAACCAAGGCATATTGAAAGATTTCTGTGGTTCTGCTACCTAAGAATAAACCATAGGAGGAAACACCCATTCTGAAGGAGGGGCAAATCACAAGGGCCAGCATTGGGTAAGTTTCAGTGGATATTGCCAAAGCTTGTTACTAGTGGGCCATTCTTTTGTAAGGTAAATTAACTGAGGGACACCAATTATGAACTAGAAATTCAGGTGAAATACTTGAAAAATGCACAAAATGAAATTAGAGGAATGCTTGCAAGAAGTCTAACCACTGACAATCACTCAGGGTAGCATACCAACCCATCGTTCTTTTGGCCAACATGCCGCCTCAATTTTGACCCAGCCATATATAACTCAGTCTTGATTTAGCCTGAGTAATTACTAGTGGCTGAGATTAATTTAAACAATTGATTGTCTGCACTTTACTAGTGATCCAAATAAAATAATAATGCAAACCCTTATATAGATCTTGGAAGCTGCCATCCCACAGTGGGCGCCTTCCTCAGTATTGAGCCATGACACAGTAGACCACTAGAGTTTTCATCATGCAAAACTCCTTGACTTATTCATAAATGGAACTTGTTGTAGTCTTTGTATCACTATGTAATTGTGGGTGGGACAAAGAAGGGTAAAACAATGAGTAGCTATTTCTAGAAAGACAGAAGAAGTTGCGCATGTAAAGAGTGCCTGTGCCCTGGATTTTTAACCATAAGCACTTTCCATGAGAGACTTGTAGTTGAGCTATTCTATTATTAGCATAGGACTATGAGTCCCATCCTGTAAAGTGTCTGTGACATTCTGTGGACCATGTTCATTATGCTGATGTGAAGGAAGCCTGTGGTCTGGCAGAGCACTGCTGGGTTAGTCATAAAACGAAGGCAAATTCAAAGATAAATATGTGGAAGGTGAGACGAGAAAGACATTCTAAAGGGATAACTAATCGAATTCGCTTTGGGGGGTGGAAGAGGCGGGTTCAGAACCACTGCACAAAGAATTAAGATCCTTAAGTTACCTGCATGTGTGGCAGTGATTGAGGAGACAAGTAAGAGGGCATAGTATGTGCTTTATAAAGTGATGATAAATTGAGGGAACTCATAGGCACAGTGAAAGAAATCTAGAAGGAAAATAGAATAGTTCTATAAAAAAATCCTTGACCTAAAGATCCTAACCCGCTTGGCGCTGAAACTATTTGGGATAATTGGATATATACATCGTGCAGGTGGAGATCTATACGTGAGGGTGTGATGCTGCTCTGTGACTCGAGTTGTCATCGCATAAACAAATGGAGTGATTAGAAGAACATGGAAAATTTAGTCAAGTTGCCTCGAGGTTCTGTGTAATGTCACCAAAGAGAGTGATGGAGGACGTCTTGACTCCCCCCAACCCTTAAGTGTTTTTTTTTAACTCCCTCCAAGTCTTAACTCCCTCCATGTCTATGCTTCATTTCAGGTTCCTGTTTCCCAAGATCATCCGGTGCCTCACGGAGCTGCGGAGCATGAACGTGGAATACTGTAAGCAGGTTGTGGAGATCCATGACATCCAGCCGGACAACAGCCCTCTTATAATGGAGGTTTTCAGCAGAGCGAACGACTGAAACGCTGACCTCTTCTGCTCTCTGTGCTGCTGGGAGCTGTCCACCGGATAGGAGTCTGTCTGGCATTTGCTTATGCTTTCCTAGGAACTGCTGTTCTGGATACTAGCCTGGCGGCCATAGGGAAGTTTGGCGAGTGGAATGCAGGTCCTATACAACTGCTTGTTGCTACCTGACAGGGCTGCTGCACTTTACAAAGGTGCAATCTGCATTTGTGTAAGGAAAGCTGGAGCTGCACTGGTGGCAATAGACTATGGTACATGAACAGATGGGAACATTCCCCCAGAAAAGACAGTGGTGGTGTTGCACACAACCTTAGCTGTGGGTAGTCCTTTGTCTAATCAGGTGGCCCTCACAAGGACTATTGGCACGCACAATCAGTGAAAAACTGAAGGCATTAACTCAGGATAGTGCTCTGCGTATTTTTGATGTTTATTTTCCTATAGAAATTTGGTGTGGAATTAATTTTTTGCTGAGCTGTAGAAAATAGTCTAAGGCATCGACTTATGAGCCTTTTAGATCAGAGTAAAATCTGGACAGTTCCAACAAGGAGCAACTTCAGATTAAATGGACATCCAAGCACTAGTGAAAAGGTGAAGACCAAGCAATTGAATGTACACATTCTCTATACAGTAGCCAATGATGCTTTGGTTCAAGTGGGACCTTTTTGTAAATGCACTTTGTAGAGCATTGATATGAATTTTGTGCCGTATGCCTGTTTCATCTTCTCCGTTGATGTCTATTTCTTTTTTTACCCTAGTGAAATCTTAATCAGTGATCCAAAAGTGTGTGTCTGTACAAAGTGTGCAAGCAAGAAGGCAGTTCTTCATTTCCTGTATGTATGCTTGCATCTATGCCCCATGAAGATGGAGGGGATATAGAAAGCAGGTTCCTAGGTACTTGCTGCCTCAACCAGGATTTCTGGCACTCAAGAGGCTGTACTGACTCGGGCTGTGATGTGATCTATTGCCTGTCTCTCTAAAATGGTCCTCAGGGATGGAGAGTCTATGCAAGTTAGACAAGAGGCGTTTGCCTGGCTGTGTCCTTTTCTCTGCTAGACCTCTGAGGATGTAGAGAGCAGACTTAACAGATAATATGGTAATTCCCTGCTTGTGACTCAGGGACCCCTCTAGGGGAAGAGAATGTACATGACATCCCTTGGTGTGTGTTTGTGTGTCTGATGTGCATCGTGGGTGGATGAAGAGGTTTTAAAGTCTCATGCTGAAATATTTGTATATGTGTGTCTCTCTGATAAGGAACTCAGCAATAGGGAGGATGTGCAGGAAGATACTTGTGTGCTCAAATATCAGTGTCTCATCTGTACTGCTGTAGATGGAGTAATAGATGTGGTTGTAATAAGGTGTTTTCTGCCTGTGTGTCTGTTCTGTAGTTGGGAAGAGTAGACATAGAAGATTAAGAAGTGCTTGTGTGTCTGTGTCTCTCTGAGTAGGAACTTAGTAGATTGAAACTATTGCTATTGTACAAATTATGCTACCTGTTCAGAAAGAGGGATTTTCCAAGGTTGAATTCTGTGCAACTTAGCAAGGACAACTATCTGTTCACTAATGCTTCAAAGGCTAGTCACTACATGTAGATACACGCCATGGTTATCTCTCTTCACGTATTATTGCTTTATGGGTTTGTTGAGGAGTACATTTGCGTAAGCTGCTGCGGGACTTTCTTTGAAGTTGGCTGGGTGTAGGATTATTGGAGATTACCTCTACGTGTGCTATTGAGCCTATCATCTTCAAAACGCAGGTCTGTGATGTACTTTACTATGAGCTGGTATTTGTTTTCTGGCATGTGTGTTTAAGGAAGGAAGACCGGTTCATGCTTTCCTGCATCGCTGAAGAGCAGACTCCATGTCTGTCGTTACTCTGATTTCTACCGAGCCAAAATGTGAAACAGGTACACAGTGTGCCATGCAGTATCTGTGACTTCTTGCTTGGGAATACTCTTTGCCATGTCCTGTGCCCACATAGCCAAGTCACAAGTATAGTAGTGTGGAAGACCGTCTGGCTTCTTCAACATGAATTTCTACCTCCTAGCCCAGGTTTGATGGTGCTTGCACATATTTCACACCTTCTGTGCCTGTGATCCTAACAAGTTCAGTTTGATCGATTATCAATGATGATTCTGAATTATGCACACTCTTGCTTGCTACAGACACCTTCAAATATCCGTGTCCACCAGGTTTGATGTTATTGTGTTATGAGAGAATTTGTGCAAGTACAAGATAAAGGGGGACTATCCTGTACCAATAAATTAAATAACATTTATCTGATGGCGACTCGTACAGAATTCAGTTTGCACAAGCACACTATTTAATCACCAGAATGTGTTTTTTTTTAGATATGTTTGAAAGCAATCATTCCGATCAGTTTATTTTTTTAAGACTTTATAAAATGTGCAACAAAACCAATTGGCATGAACCTGTTCTTTGCAAGACACAACTTTAGTAGTTCTGAATACTCTCTTCCCCCATAGCACCTATGACTGATGAGCAAGGGTACACAGGTGTTGGTCAGTGGTGTAGCTAGACCTACTGCCACCAGGGGCAGCCCCTAAGTTTGCTGCCCGGTGCAGGTAAGAGCGGGGGGGGGTGGCGTCCGACAGACTAATTGTTTGGGGGTGGGGGGCGGCCGACAGACGACTTGTTCACCTCTGCCGCCCCAAAAACAGTGCCCCCTGCAGCTACGCCACTAGTGTTGGTTCTTAAAACATACGTAATAAACAATGTGTTTGCTTCATGTGTTGCTGTAGATACTAGTGTTCTGCATGCTCCTGCTATCTAGTGTTGGGCTTGCACGTTTGCAAGTTGTATATCGACAAAGTCTTTCGTATTATGAAATGCACTGTGACACCACCCACAGTTGTTAATGCACCTGGACACTAGCTCCATGTTAGACTGTTTTTTCCACCATCTGATTTGGGTGTGTACCTAAAGAGATTCTAGATTTGAAGTGTCCACCACGTGTCTTTGGGCCCACACAGTAAATTTTAGCACTGATGTTTGGAAAAGCTTTCACCGTCCTTGCTTTTGGCCGCATCCTTTGAAGACCAGCTTGTAGTCACATACTGACTGCAGTGCATCGGGCCCTCTCTGGAGCCCCAGGCCCCTCTCCTTTGATGACCCCTTCATAGAGTGTGCGTACAGATGGAACAATGCCTTTCCAGAACTGTTCTCATTGCCATACAAAGTAATCGTGGTCCGGCAGACATGAGGTTTAAAACCTGTGGCCCTCTCCTGACCGCAGCAATACTGCGTGCGAGGCCTGCCTCACCTTCTGCTCGAGAAAGACTCATTAATACTGCCGGTAGAGGTGCTGCGCACATCAAAAGATGCAATGACAATCCTCCAAGTGTCTGACATCTTCAGAGATTATTTTGCTGCTCGTCGTTAAGGGAGGTGAAGACATCAGCCCTTCGGACATTCTGTCCCATGAGCCGTTTCCTAGCCCATAGGCTGGTTGCTCCTCAGAGTCTGATCGGAGAAAGAAGAGGTCCCTTTGCCTTTGACACCCACATGTCTGCGAATGAAAACCTCTGCAAGGACTGTGATTATGTCCACAACGACTCACATCAAGCCTCCGAAGAGGCCTGATATAGAGCTCGAGCACCATCCCTGTGGGGTTTGGCGTTTAGTTCCACATCCAAACCTTCCCAGCCTTCAGGTCCTCTGCTGCTTTCAGGCTGGGAGACTAGGCCTCTGTCCACGGACACCTCCCCTTCACGGCTGCCATGCCTCAAGTTCCATAAACCTGCAGACCCTTTGAAGCTGAGGGCCTTTTTGATGCTGGCACTGAAGCAGTCATCGGCTCCAAAGCCGGTATCGACTCAAACTACCATCGGTGCTGAAGATTGTCGATGCCGGCTTTGACGACTCGGAGCAACCACTCCTACAAAGACTGCAAGGTGAACTGGATGCAAGGCAGAAAAGACTTTTCATCCATCCTGTAGGAAAGAACCCCTTTTTTGCATGGTTGCCCCCTACTTTTTACCTGATGTTGATGCTCTTTGACTAAGCGTGCCCCTGGGTTCCTGCCAACCAGGTACCCAGGGCCTTTGTTCTTTCCCTAAATCTGTACTGTTGCATACCCAAATTGGCAACTCTCTGGCCACATGTAAGTCCCTTGTAATGGGTACCATGGGTACCAAGGGCACTGTGTCCATGGAAGGCCTCAAAGGGCTGCAGCACATATTGTGCCACCCTTAGAGGTCCTGTACCCTGTTACTACTACAATGCCATGGATATGGTAACATTAGACTTGGGGGGGGGGGAGACGGATTACTGGCCTGAAACAGGTAGTGGTCTCTCCAAAACTTCCAGCAGCCTGTCTGCCTGGAAACTACCTGGAGACCTCAACATGGGCTGAGGTAGAATTGAAAACCCATGCAGCAATGCTGGACATCCCTGAGATTGTGTGTGTCAAGACTGGAGCACAGAGCCGAAAACAGGGTGTAAAAGAAGTGTTGGAGCCTGAAAGAATGGCCCAACCTTCCAAGAGAAAATGTAAGAAGACTGGGAAACCAGCTTCTGAACAGCAAAAGATTCAGGACCCCTCTCCTCTGGGAGAGGACTTGGCAGCCCAAAGGGAGCTGAGCACATAGAACGTGACCCTTACCAGGTTGAGCTCTTAGGCCCAGGGGTACCCACTAGGGAACAGCTGTGCCTTGGACAGCAGACCTTTCCAACTCTTGAAAGCCTGAGGCAGCAAGCTGCTGCACAGGAAAAGGGAGATGTTAGTGATACCCACAGAGCCTATTGGGAGGAGGGACTCCTGTATACTGAGGCCAGAGACCCCAACCCTGGTGCTACTAGGAGAGTAGTAGTGCCTCAGATATACAGAGAGTTTTTACTCACTTTGGCTCATGACATCCCCCTAGCTGGGCATCATGGCCAGACCAAGACTTGGGATAGGCTAGTTAGCCACTTTTACTGGCCCCAGATGTCCCAGAAAGTAAAGGATTTTGCCAGCTCCTGTGTCACTTGTCAAGGCAGTGGCAAAACAGGTGGACACCCAGAGGCCCCCTTAATTCCACTACCAGTGGTTGGGGTTCCCTTTGAAAGGGTAGGTGTGGACATAGTGGGTCCACATGAACCTCCCACAGACTCAGGAAACAAATTTATATTGGCGGTAGTGGATCATGCCACCAGGTATCCTGAAGCAATTCCCCTTAGGACTACTACAGCTCCTGTAGTAGCCAAGGCCCTCATTGTTGTCTTCACCAGGGTAGGGTTTCTTAAGGAGGTGGTGTCAGACACAGGGTCAAACTTCATGTCTGCATACCTCAAACACATGTGGAATGAGTGTGGAGTGCAGTACAAGTTTACTACACCCTATTACCCACAAACCAATGGTCTTGTTGAAAGGTTTAACACACAAAGTAGAAGGGCTTGATCATGCTGCTTCCTGAAAAACTCAAAAGGACATGGGATTTTCGCCTACAGGGAGGGCCCTCAGAAGGGAGTAGGATTTTTCCCCTTTGAATTATTTTTGGCCTTCCTGTTAGGGCACCACTCTGTCCTGTTAAAGAGGGTTGGGAGAAGTCTCTCCAAGAACCCAAACAGGATATTGTGAGCTATGTACTAGGCCTAAGGTCCAGAATGGCAGAGTACATGGAAAAAGCTTCAGAGAATCTTGAAGCCAACCAGGAGCTCCAGAAGCACTGGTATGACCAAAAAGCTGCACTTTTGGAATTCCAACCAGGGCAAAAGGTGTGTGTTTTGGAGCCTGTGGCACCAAGGGCCCTCCAGGACAAATGGAGTGGCCCTTATCCCATCTTAGAGTAGAAATGTGAGGTCACCTACTTGGTGAACCTGGGCACAAGCAGGACCCCCAAAAGGGTGATCCATGTGAACTGCCTAAAGCATTTCCATGACAGGGCTGACATAACCATGCTGATGGTTATTGATGAGGATCAGGAGACAGAGAGTGAACCTCTCCCTGACCTCCTCTCTTACAGCCCCAAAGATAGGTCAGTGGATGGAGTTGTCTATTCAGACACCCTTACTGCCCAATAGCAGGCTGACTGTAAGCAAGTCTTACAGCAGTATGTTAAGCGCTTCTCCTTGACCCCTGGTCAGACACGCTGGTGTGGACACTGGAGACAGTGTACTGTCAAAAATAAATCAACAGTCTGATCAAGTTAAGGAGAGCATCAAAGATGAAGTCAGCAAGATGCTGGAGTTGAGGCTTATTGAACCCTCTGAGAGCACCTGGGCCAGCCCAGTGGTCTTAGTCCCCAAACCTCATCCACAGTGTGGAAAGAGAGAAATGAGGTTCTGTGTGGACTACAGAGTTCTCAATTCTGTCACCAAGACAGATGCTCACCCCATACCAAGAGCTGATGAATAAACTGGGTGCTGCCAGATATTCTTAGTACCTTTGACTTAACTGCAGGGTACTGTCAGATTGGCAGAGCCCCAGGAGCAATAGAGAAAATAGCATTCTCCACACCTGATGGGCATCATCAGTTTACTGTTATGCCCTTTGGTTCAAAGCATGCCCCTGCCACCTTCCAATGGTTGATGAATCAAGTCCTTGCTAGAGTGGAGGCCTTTAGTGCAGCATATCTTGATGATATTGCGGTCTTTAGCTCCACCGGGCATGATCACCTGATCCACCTGAGGAAGGTTTTAAAAGCCCTGCAAACTGCAGGCCTAACTATCAAGGCATCCAAATGCCAGATAAGGCAGGGCACAGTTGTATACTTGGGCCACCTTGTTGGTGGAGGACAAGTGCAACCCCTACCACTAGCCTATTCTGGACTGGGAGGCTCCCACAACCCAGACCCACGTCAGGACATTCCTTGGCTTGACTGAGTACTACAGGAGGTTTGTGAAAGGGTATGGATCCATTGTGACACTCCTCACAGAACTCCTCATCAAGAAGATGCCCAAAAAGGTAAACTGGACAGTTAGCTGTCAAAAGGCTTTTGACACCCTGAAAGAGGCAATGTGCTCAGCACCAATTCCCAAAGCTCCAGACTATACCAAGCAGTTCATTGTGCAGACTGATGCCTCTGAGCTAGGGATAGGAGCGGTCCTATCCCAGACCAATGATGATGGCCAAGACCAGCCTGTTCCTTTTATAAGCAGGAGGTTACTCCCCAGGGAGCAGCGTTGGAGTGCCATTGAGAGGGAGGCCTTTGCTGTGGTTTGGTCCCTGAAAAAGTTGAGACCATACTTGTTTGGTACTCCCTTCACAGTTCAAACTGACCACAGACCTCTCAAATGGCTAATGCAAATGAAAGGTGAAAATCCTAAACGTTTGAGGTGGTCCATCTCCCTACGGGGAATGGACTTTACAGTGGAACATAGACCTGGGACTGCCAATGCAGATGGACTTTCCAGGTTCTTCCACTTAGACAATGAGACCTCTCTAGGGAAAGGATAGTCTCAGCCTCTTTTGTTGGGGGGGCGGCAGGGGGGCGGAGGGATGGGGTGTATAGAAAAGTGCCCCTTTTTGCATGGTTGCCCCCTACGTTTTGCCTGATGTTGATGCTCTTTGACCAAGTGTGCCCTGGGTTCCTGCCAACCAGGTACCCAGGGCTAATGTTTTTCCCCTAAATCTGTACTGTTGCAACCCCAAATTGACAATTATATGCCACATGCAAGTCCCTTGTAGCAGGTACCATGGGTTCCAAGGGCACTGGGGCCAGGGAAGGCCTCAAAGGGCTGCTGCACATATTGTGCCACCCTTAGAGGCCCTGTACCCTGACACACACACACCACACACACACACACCACACACACACACACACACACACACACACACACACACACACACACACACACACACACCACACACCCCCCCCCATTACAGACTGCATGTTTTGGTGCAGAACAAAGTGAGGAGTCGACATGGCACACATCCCTGTGTGCCATGCCTACAACCCACTGCCTATGGCATAGATCAGCCATCCCTCTAGCTGGGTGCACTATGCCACTGGTGAGGGTACAGGTGCATGAGCCCTGTACCCCTACAGTGTCTAAGTTCATTCTTAGACATTGTAAGTGCAGTAAAGCCATAAAGAGTATATGGTCTGGGAGTTTGTCATTACAAACTCCACACCACCATAATGGCTT
Source organism: Calotriton arnoldi (assembly GCA_963921515.1). Lineage (NCBI taxonomy): Eukaryota > Metazoa > Chordata > Amphibia > Caudata > Salamandridae > Calotriton > Calotriton arnoldi. The sequence goes on along the minus strand of CAWUFW010002697.1, from coordinate 23,558 downwards.
TACTGAAAACTGGGAAGTTTGATATCAAACTTTTCCGCACATTAAACCCGCACTCATGCCAGTGTGGGATTTAATGAAAAATGCACTCAGAGGGCATCTTAGAGATGTCTCCTGAAAAACAACCTGACTCTATTGTTTTGGCTAACCCTGGGCGTAGTTCGCGTAGTAGCGCTACGCGAAGTGCACTACACACGCTATGCGTAGCTATGCGAACTGCGTAGCGCGGTAGGGAAATGCTGTTCGCACTGATTGCACAGTGCCGGATGCTTGTCCGCACTGTGCAATCATTGCAAACGGCATCTTGCACAGTGCAAGCGGTCAGCTTTCTGCCGCTCGAGTAGATTTGTACTCGAGCGGCAGCTTCTCAACGTGGACTGGTAGTTTCTCATCGCGTGCGGTCGCGAGCATACGCGACCACTCGCAATGAGAAACCTGACCTCCCCGCGTTGAGAATCTCGCTGGGAGGTTTATTTTCCCCGCTCGCGATCGGCAACTTGATGTTGCTGATCGCGAACGAGGAAAAAGTCTTGCCGGGATGTTGATTTTGCTCGCTCGCGGTCGCCAACTTGACGTTGAGGACTGCGAGCAAGCAAAAAATGCCCGCTACGCATTTTTGCACTGTGCTACGTGCAATTCGCGTAGTGCATAGTAGCGCAAACTACGCACGCTCCGCGAGCGTAGCGTAGTACTACGCCCAGGGTTAGTTTTGGCTGACTGGCTGCTCGCCAGCTGCCACCCCAGTCATGTTTCTGGATCCCTGGGTCGAGGTCCTCCTGCAACGGGGTCCTGAAACAAAGCACATCCTGGGCAGAGGTGCCAAGCCTCCTCCCCCAGGATGGGCAGGATCCACGAAGGGGAAGCTTCAAAGGCTTGCTGCCTTTTGTGAGTTACCCCAGCCATTTGCTGCTCCCAGCAACTGGCCCCCACTGGTTCTGACCCCCACTTTGGGCGGGAGAATCGTCGGGAAAACCAAGATAGGAGGAGAGGTATGCCCACCTTTGCCAACCCCACTCAGGTGGGGTAGTCGAGGCGAAGCACAACTCAGTCCCTGCCATCTTGAAGATGGGGGGACCCAGCCAACCAAAGTGAGGTTTATGCCCCCACTGGAGGATGGCATAATAGGGGGTTTACCCACCCCAAGGAAGGCACCCATTGGTCCCAACCTTTACCCACCTGAAACGCCCCTAAATGTAGTATTTAGGGGCAACCATGAACCTTGCCTCATCAGACAAGAAGAAGGACTGAAGAGCCGTGCTGAAGGAAGAAGGAGGACGACACCAACTGACTTAGCCCCAGCCCTACGGGCCTGTCCCGACCTTGACCAGCTCCAGCGGAATCCTGGTGTGTCCTGCAGCCAGCAGCCCCCTGAACCTGAAGGACCTGCCCTGCTTTCCCCAACCAGACTTTGTTTCCTGTGAGCACCGGATTTGCTCACCAACAGACTCTGGATCCAGCCAAATCTGCGAGTCTGCACTACTCTGCACCCGAGTTCAAGTGGCCCAACACCACGAGGAGGTCTCCCCGGTGATCCTAACTTGGGATCTGGTGATCCCTGACCTGCCTTGAGTCTCCCGACGACACCTGCAGCCCCTTTCAGGATCCCCGCGACCAGAGCCGGTGAGAAAAACCCAACGTCAAAAGACACCCTTGCACCCGACGCCACATGGCCTTGGGTGGCCCAACTGACTGTATCCTGACATCCCAACTTTCCTCTCCAACCGGTGATCGCCTCCAGAAGATCTTCGTGCCCAAGCCTGCAGTGTTTGTTCAAACCGGAGAATACCCATTGGAAGTCACAGGGCGCCCAACACCAAAACAGCATCTTGCACCCAGCCGCCCTTGTGCTGCTGTGGGTGCACCTTGGGTGCTAACTTGAACCTCCCTTTGCCTTGAGCTTAAGTCCAGGAGCTTTGCTCTCGCAACCTTATGGCCTGCTCATGAGTAGTCACTAACCAGAGGCCCTCTATCCCCCATTGGATAACATGGGGCCTCAGCACTCTGCACCCAGCTGCCCTAGTGCTGCTGAGGGTGCTCTTGAAGTGCATCCTTGACCTTGGGGAACCCTTGTTCTAACCCCAGAAAACCAACTCCCAAAACTAAGTACTTACCTGCAAACCGATAACTTCATTTTCTCCCATAGGATTGCTTTGACTGCTTTTCTGTGAAAAATTTTCCAAGTGTGGAGTTGGAAAATTGTATGAAACGTTAAGAAACTGTATACTTACAAAAACTGCTTTACTTACCTTTTATTTAGGAAATGTCCCAGTGTGATATCTAGGCATATCACACTGAGTAGAAAAAGTAACTTCAAAAGTAATCTAATAAGTAATTATACAGTAACTACAAAGTAACTGAAAAGTAATTTAAACTATTTCTGAATAATTGACCTATCTGTATCCAAATCAATTACATACAACTGCATTCACCTCTATTATTCCTGTAAAGTATTATTTCACTTACCTGCACTAGGCCTGGCTCGGGCTAGAAATAAAATACAACTAAATAATAATTTTATACAAAACAATTTGGTCAGAGTTCAGTCTTTGAGTGTGAGAAATCATTTCTTGCCTGAGTGTGTACAATAAATGCTTAACACTACCCTCTCATAAATCCTTACTGCTCGCCCACACTACCACAAATGGATAGTAAGGTATTATCTGCTTTTTACCTCTGCCTACCTTTGGGGATCCACTGGACTCTGTACACACTATACCTTACTTTGGTATGGTATATACAGAGCCAGCTTCCTACACATACCCAAATGGGGCATATTTTGACGATGTAACCGCAACTGACCACCCTCAGAGACTTTTCCTCGAATGTGGAAACTAACTTGCTTGGGAGCCCTTTCGAGCTCCTAAGCTCAAAACCATAAGGATCGGGCCACCGGCCCCATCCCCTACATTCCACCTCCTGCTGCCTCTTCCTCCTTCTCCATCCCCACCACCACCACCACCACCACCACCACCACCACCACCTCCTCTGTCACCACCCCCTGCTGCTACACTCTCCAGAGGGATCTCCACAATACTTCTACAGGTCTGAGAGCACCTTCTGCCCAGTGGACCTTTATGAGGCTCCTTTTCACCCAGAGCCCACAATAATGACCTCTGTGTAGACTATAAATGATTTCCTCTCAAACTCCACTCTCCGACCCAGATTTCAACCAGTACCTCATGTGGATATCTCCTCTAGATGACACCACAGCTTATCATGAGGTGATTCAACAGGCAATCAGCTTTCATAATTTGGATATGCATGCTTTCACAGGAAGATGACTTCCCAGTGGCGACACTATCCAAACCAGAAAGACTGCATGTTAGAATTCGCTCAAACGCTTTTAAAGAGGCATTAAAGGCCAGGGCTGTAACACCAAGGTTTGAGAAAAAAGTAGAAGCCTTCGGCCATCGATCCAGTCTACATCTTGGGGCATGTACCACCAGCCTCCCTAGTCGCATACACAGCAACCAAGTGGGCTTCTGCACCCTACCTGTCAAGAAGTGCCTGAAACTTGATGCTTCAGGGAAGACGGTGGCATTGGGGGCCACCACCCCATTGGAGGATAGCCAACTCTGTAGGCCTTCTCTCCCGCTACTACATGGCACTGGGTGTCGAGATGCAAGAATTAGTCAAGCATCCCTCTGAGGAATTCAGAAAGAGGAGGGAGGAGATTGTTGTGGAGGGCAAAACTATCCAAAGTGCCACCATCCTCTGCACCCTTGACGTCAACAAGGCTTCCCAGGAGGGTCAATGCTGGTGTCCTCATTAGATGCCATGTCTGGCTCCACATTTCAGGCTTCAAACTGTAGGTCCAACAGCATCTTCTCAACCTGCCCTTTGATGTTGAACATCTATTGGGAATGCAGGTTGATGAGATGCTCAAAAAGAGCACCACCATCACACAGTCTATGTGTGGCCTCCAAACCTCATCCAAGAGTGTTTCCTTTTCAGAGACAACAGGCTGTAGGAGGCACCTGGTCCATTTCCTCAGATCCCACCCCCTCATACTACACGCAGCAACACTCTTTCCACCAGCAGACTGCAAGAGGGTACACCAGGGGTTCCTAAGGCAGGGGTAGCAGTGGCTCTGTTAAGGCAGCCTCCATCTCCAAGCACTGACACACCCTTGGTTCCCCCAGTCACATAACACCTGTTAGGGGCAGGGGGAAACTACAATATTTCCTCCGTTGCCGGGAGAAAATCGCATCAGACCAGTGGGTGTTAGTGGTGGTTCACAACAGCTACTGTTTAGAATTTTTCATACCCCCTTGCAACATCCCACCCTCATCAGGTAACATCTCAACCTCCTTCCGAAAGAGGTACAAGTGTTACTTCAAGAGCCTTAGAACCAGTGCCCCGCCACCATCAGGGCAAGGGAGTCTACTTGCTTTACTTCCTCATCACAAAGAAGGATGGCTCCCTCTGGCTGATGTTGGACCTCGGGCCTCTCAATCGAAATATGCTTTCAGAACATTCCCTGGGAAACTGTGCTAGAGGTCCTGTCTGCTCCAGCAAGTTGATTCCATGACCGCTTTAGATCTAAAAGATGCCTACTATCATATCCCCTCCCACCCAGTGACACTACCTCCGCTTCGTGGCCATCGCTTTGTTTGAAGTACTTCCCTCTTGGGCCAGTACTGATCCAAGGGTCTTCACAGTTAACAGTGGTAGCCGCTCATTTAAGGCGGAGGGTCATCCATGTATTCCCCTACCTAGACAATTGGCACATCAAAAGCATAATCAAACATCAATGCCCGGACCATACTCAGGCCACCATCTCTGTGCGCCACAGCCTTGGCTTTACAATAAATGCCACCAAATCTCACCTGCACTCTCTCCAGATCCACCTCTTCCTAGGGGTGGTGCTTAATGTGGACACAGGTGAAACCTATGCCAGTCCACAAAGGGTGTTGACATTCCGGCACCTCTTACCTCTTTTTCAGCCTAATCCTCAACTCACAGTCAGAACCTTCACTAAGCCTCGTAAGCATGATGGCCTCCTGTATCACTAGAGCATTCTATGACTGGCTCCATATGTGTCTGCTACAGGAATGCCTTTGAGCTCAATGGTCACAAGCACGGGCTCACTGGGAAGATCTAGTGTTGGAGAAGGCAAGCGCCCATCATTATCTTCAGTGGTGGAACAGCAGCAACCTGCTGCAGGGACTGTCTTTCCTAGACCCCATTCCTCCAGTCACTACTACCACAGACCTCTCTCTAGCTGGCTAGGAAGCCCATCTCAATCACATGCCCATGCAGGGAATGTGGCCTCTTGAATACCAGGTGCACCACATTAACTACCTTGTGCTCTTTGCTTTACATCTCTCTCAGAGCCTTCCTTCCATTCACTCAGTGCAAAATAGTCCTGATCAAAACACCCAGTATCACTGCGATGCATTGGTATTATTAAGGGGCCCCTGTTTTCCGTTTTTACAGATAAATACAGACAGAAAACCATTTATTTTCCTGTCTGTATTTATTTTTAAATGTGGATAAAAATGGAAATTAGGTTGTTTTTGAGTGATTCTGAATGCTGTCAATCATGACTTATTGTAACGAAAAAGTGGGGAACCCAATATATCCTTGGAGGCTTGGGCACGACAACTAATAATGGGTAAATGCGCCTACAAGGGATTTCATTTCATGCAATTAATCAACACATTCAGAACAATTACTTGGTAGTAAAGCCCCAGCTGGTGGCTAACAGAAGAATAATCTAAACATAAATTAAATAATTTTAGTAGAAATAATCAATGATTATTTAACACATGGGTATGAATTTCTCAAAGCATAAGCAAATTTAATATGAACAAAATGAAAAGGGGGGTTACAATAAATTATATCAGAACACCATGATAGAGGCTGCAAATTCATATACAAAAGTAGTGATGCCTTCAAATCATAGATGTAAACATCTATTCCAAAACGATGTTGAATACAAAGAAAAAGTCCAGAAAGAACAATGAACAGTTCTTTGGGGCAAACAAAAGCTCGATGTTAAGCAATCCACCAAATAACCTTTCCGGTGTCTGTGACCTGGAATTCCCATTTTAACTGTTGTGATTTACCTGGTTCAAAGATTTATGTTTGATCAGATTTAAGGGTCTTTCATTATTTTCAATTCTTCGTCCTGAAGATGGTCTAACGGACATTTTTGCCACAATAGACCGAAACGTCGACAAATTCATCTACATCCACAGCTTTTGTTTGCCCCAAAGAACTGTTCATTGTTCTTTCTGGACTTTTTCTTTGTATTTGATATCGTTTTGGAATAGATGTTTACATCTATGATTTGAAGGCATCATTACTTTTGTATATGATTTTGCAGCCTCTATCATGGTGTTCTGATATAATTTATTGTAACCCCCCTTTTCATTTTGTTCATATTAAATTTGCTTATGCTTTGAGAAATTCATACCCGTGTGTTAAATAATCATTGATTATTTCTACTAAAATTATTTAATTTATGTTTAGATTATTCTTCTGTTAGCCACCAGCTGAGGCTTTACTACCAAGTAATTGTTCTGAAAGTGTTGATTAATTGCATGAAATGAAATCCCTTGTAGGCGCATTTATCCATTATTAGTCAATCATGACTGCCAGGCCAAAAGCTGTGCGAATTGACAGGCAAGGGATATAAAAAATAAAGGAACTTTAGTAAAGAGCCTTAAACAGCAATAGATTTGCACAACCTTGATACTAAAATGTGCAAGTTTTCTTATAAGGGCGTATTTTATCATCTGAGTGTGTATATATCATTGAAACCTGTCAGACGTTCAGGCACAGGTGTACATTAAGTGGTTAAATAAATGCAGAAATATACACATTTCAGCTTAATTTTTTCACAAAACCTAAAATAAATATGGATAAATACAGGTAAAATTAGCAAAAAATAAATATGGATAAATACAGACAGAAATGACAAAAATATAAATACCATAAAACCGGGAGCCCTAATTATTATTAAGGCATTTATAAAGCACGATCGCTATTCCAGTGTCCTGGCGCTGATAGTGAAGTCTAGACCCATAGATAGAGGCATTAAAAAGCGAACACGAAGAGCCAAGTCTTGAGGAGTTTTTAAAAAAAAGTACATTGTCCTCAGTGGCCCGTAGTTATAGTGGAAAAGTGTTCCATTCCTTGGCAGGCAAATAGGAATAAGTGCTGCCACCCCAACCCAAGGGAGGACCACTGACGGAGAAATGGAGCACCGGAGTGATCTAATCGTTGATATGGAATAAATCTGTTGGACAGATACTGAGGGGCCCTTACCATGGAAAGTTCGGTGAGTAAGAACTAGGCCTTTAAACCTGACATGTTCTTTCACAGGTAACCAATGTAAATGTTTTAAGGATGGCTGAATGTGGGCCCTCCTGGGGAAATGCAGCAAAGTTTGGGTGGCAGCATTCTGCACTAGTTGAAATCTCCTCAGATGGTAGGCAGGCAACCCCCAGTAGAGTGAGTTGGCATAGTCGAATCTAGAAGTGATGCGAGCCTGAAGCACTGTTTTTTCTGCATAAGGGGAAGCAAATACAGGAATTTTTCTAGCAGTCCAAATCAGGTACTTACTACCCCAGCCACCTGAGGAGCAAAAGAGACAAAGTTAACAAACTTCACCCCCAGAGTGCGTGCTACCTTTGCTGGGGAGTGGGGAGGTGGAGGGGGACATCCTGTGGCCAAAGGCCATTGTCCCTGGGTAGGGGGGATGGACCAAAAAGCAAAATTTCAATCTTGCAAGCATTATATTGGATGTTGCTATCATACATCCATTGAAACACGGCGGTCAGACATGCCTTGAAATTGCTCATAGCATTGGGAGATTTATGATCTAATGTAAGAAGGAGTTGCATATCGTCAGTGTATGAGACATGTGTATGCCAAACAGTTCAATCAGAGTCGCCAGAGAAGTCATATACACATTAAACAGTGTGAGACTCAATGCCGAACCTTGGGTAATTCCAAAACCCAATGCCTTAGGTTCACTTAGGTACACACTGGTTGAGACCTCTCTGCCAAAAAGGAACTCAGCCATGCCAAGGCTGAACCACCCACACCTATAGCGCCGAGAAGCTGCAAAAGAATAGAGTACGAGAACGTATCAAAAGCTGCGGATAGATCCAGATGAACCAGTGAAACCTGTTTCCCCTGATCCACCGCTAGTCGATCATGTCTGCTACCTCCAATAGAGTGGTCTTGGTGCTGAAGTCAGGGCAGAAGCCCGACTGGGAGGTGTGGAGTAACTTATTATGTTCTAAAAAGGCAGAAAGCTGTTTATTAATAATTTTCTCCAATATCTTGCCAAAGGTGGGAGCATAGAGATAGGGCGATAGTTGGCAAGGATGGTTTTATCAGCCGATGGTTTCTTTAATAATACGATTAGCTCCGCTTTTTTCCAACCACTAGGCACTGTGGCTAAATGGATTGACTGATTCAAAAGCTGATTTAAGAGTGGGTTGATAGCATCACAATTATAGACCAAAATGTGAAGAGGACAGGGGTCGTCCGGTGACCCAGATTTGCAAGAACAGAATCCTCCAACAAAATGGGAAATTTGTACAAATTCTACCAACAATCGAGGCACTGACACTTTAACCAGGACTATACTGTAAGCCCCAAGGTGGAAGGCCAACGTCTGGGGGAACAAGACCGTTACCAGCATGACTGACTGGTCGCCCCCGCTTCAGAACAAAGCATACCAGGGGAAATTCGACCTTTTACACATATGGTTTTAAAATAATTTTCTCCTTGCATTACAATGACATTACTGACTGAATTTAAGAAAAACTGTTATTGAAATCCTCACCCTTTGTTTGAAAGTCCAAAGTTTTTTATTTTTGCCAATGTGCACCAAAACAAGGCTTTTATTCCTTTTTTTTTTTTTTTACTTGTATACATTCTATCAATGTATGTGCTATGCAAATGCAACGGTTTTTATTAATTATGCATAATAAACTTACCAACAAGATGGGGGCAAAGTACTGCAGTAATTGGCCCTAGAATGGCATTAGAACCTCTTGCTGGACTAAAGGGCCATCGGTACTCAGTGGAACCTTATCCGTCAGAGGAAGGGAGTCAACAATAGTTTTGATTTTAGTATAAAAAAATCAGAATTGAGAGCAGAGTTTAGGTGAAGGTGTTAAGGGCTGAATCAGGGCATCTGGATGGGTGAATTTCTTTACAATTTAAACATTTTAAAAACCTCATCAGGTTTATTATTTAATGCATCAATTTGAGCTGTAAGAAATTCAGATTGAGCTTTTTTGATCGCATGTCTCCTAAAGCAGGGCAGCACTCGCTCTCTCCGTCTCTTGCGACTAGCGCAGCAACCTAGCCTTGGGCATTCCATCACCGCATGCACCTCCCGGTGGAGTATCTGCTAGGGGTAGACAACGACTTGGCGGACCTGCTCAGCAGGATGCATCAACAAGTCCATGAGTTGGAACTCCACCTCCAAGACCTATTTCACTACTTTCAATGTTGAGGTACTCCACAAGTAGACATGTTTGCCAACCCAGAAAAAGCAAAATGTCTGAATTTCGTTCACTTCCAGGAACCCACACCCTCAGTCTATGGGCAATGCACTATGGATGAACTGGTCAGCAGGGATCTTTGCCTACGCTTTTCCGCCTCTCCCCCTAGCCTTCCACACATGGTATGGAAGATGCTGCAAACATCTCTATCCCTCATCCTGGTAGCCCCCGTGAGGGCCAAACAACCATGGTACACAACACTTCTTCTTGAGATGTCCATCATATTAGGACAAGGGTGTTTTTAGGCTTTAGGGGTGGATGAGGGGATTGGGAAGCGAGGGTATTTTTAGGGTTTAGGGTGGGTAAGGGTATTTGGGTGGCAATGGTAATTTTAGGGTTTAGGGTGGGTACGGGTAGTTGGGTGGCAAGGGTATGTTTAGGGTGGCAAGGGGTATTTAGGTGGCAAGAGTATTTTTAGGGTTTAGGGTGGGTAAGGGTATTTGGTGGGCAATGGTATTTTTAGGGTTTAGGGTGTGTAGGGGTGGGGTGATAATGTAATATACACACACACACACACACACGTGTGTGTATATGTATATATATAAAATAAAGGCTTTATACTTGCCTGCTAAATGCTTACATTTTCATTGTAAAGGCATATGCGTTCTAATGGAAGCGTTGTAAAGGCATGTGTGGTAATGGCATGCATGGTTCAGTCATACATCCCCCTGTAAGCATCTGATTGTAGAATGTAGTGCTGTGGGTTCACATGTGCCCACATTGCTCCCCAGATGCATGTGACTCTATTTGCAAATCTCTTCTTTACTAAATAGTTCCCTGTCCAAAATGCACATTTGCACCACACTGCGTTCGCCACTCCATAACACTCTCACCAGCTGTGCGAATGGAGTCGGTCCCCATGCGCATTGCCAACTAAGGGTGGAGTCACAGTGCACCCCATGACTAGAAAGACTTTCTTCAAAGAAGAACTGGGAAATGTCCAGCACTAATCAGGATTATGCAACGCATGTGAATCTACAGCACTACATGCTATAAACATATGCTTATAGTGCAACATTTTCCTTTTAATATATGTTTAAAGAACTTGTAGCCACAACCATCCACCGAGAGTAAAATAGTAGTTTTAGAGACCAACAAATCTCTGGGTTGTGGATTTTATGAGGGCGCTGGTCCTTGGTTGAGGTGACGGGATGTTTAGAGGATTGGACATCCATTCTGAATTATATATGCTATTGCTGCCCATTACTCTCCACACAAGGCAGAAACCTTATTCACACCTTGAAAGGCATGCTGCTTTTATTAAGGAGGTCCCTTTTACAAAAATCAGGAAGAAGCCCAGAGCTGCAAGTATTTCTTGATCTATCCAGATGGGAAGAAACACCTTCGGGAAATCACAATAGGAAGTACTATTGGTGCTGGAGGTCTCCTTTAAGATACGTTTGTTGGTATAATCCTGTGAAAGTCAAGAAGTGAGCACAGCATTGACACTGGAAGATTAAGCCCCAGGTGGCTGTGAATCTGGAGAAAATATACCCTTTATTAAAGAACACTTCAATAATCTGAACATGGAAAAGATTAAATTAATTAGAAAGTACAAAACGACCATCGTGTTGGTACTGAGGTGACAGAGAAATAGTAATGTATGTAAAGGTAACTCTCTTGATTTGTGGATGGTCAATATCGAATTTGAGGCCATCAATATTAATACTGTGTCAACGGCTCTTACTATACGCAATTTGCAATTAAACGACTTCATCATGGGATGTTCAATGTAGTCATAAACGCAGGCCATCTCTGCCTGGGTTGGAGCCGGTACACTTTATTCACATAGAGATACTTCTTCCCCGCCTTATATTAAAATAAATCCTATCTGTAGGCAACATTTCCTAAATTGTTTGGAATGATCCAGTTTAAAAAAAGAAAGGAACTTAAGCACAACCAGTTAGAAAAGAAATAAAGCCCAAACAGTGGCTGGGCTGAAATGCTTAAATCTCCCTCTAAAAAAACGTAGATGGCCCCACCTTGATCTTACAGCCCAGTACAAGGCTGCATGATAGAACCACAGAAACCTTTGACACGGTTTCAGCCATTTCTGCATCTTGCATTCAGGGTCAGCAGCCTACTCTTCCTAAACCAGGAGCATCCAAGGGATACAGAGGAGGCGGTAATCTCCCAGATCAAAGGGATAAGGACTCAGAGGCATGCCCTGCTCCAGACAAGGCCAGAATGCTCAAACATCGTCCCAGAACACCCCTGGCCAACATCGTCAGGAGCCATGGACTCAACATCATCTCCTACGCAGATGACACCCAACTCATCTCCCTGACAAACAACCTAACAACCATCAAAGACAAGTTCCAACGATGTATGAAGAGCGTGGTCGTCTGGATTAACAACAACTCTCAAACTCAACACAAACAAGACAGAAGACTCATCTTCGGGAAAGGCAAGGGCACCCTATTGAATAACGAATGGTGGCCACCTGAGCTGGGCCCTACCCCCAAATCCACTGAACATTCCGGGCAACCACGGCATCATCCTCGACAGCCAGCTATTCATGAACAAGCAGGTCAGCGCCGTCTCCTCTGCTTGCTTCCTCACCCTCCGAATGTTCAGGAAAGTCTTCAGATGGCTCCTACCCAACACCAGGCAAACTGTCATACAAGCTCTCGTCACCAGCAGGCTTGACTATGGCAACCCCCTCTAGGTAGGAATCGCAGCCCAACTCATGAAGTAAATCAAGACAATCCAGAACACAGCAGCCAGACTCATCCTTGACCTTCCCAGACAGATGCATATCACCCCTTCCTCAGGAACCTCCATTGGCTACCAGTTGCAAAGAGATGCCAGTTCAAGCTTCTCACCCATGCATACAAGGCACTACACAACGAAGTACCGGCATATCTCAACAAATGGGTGAATTTCCACCAACCTACATGGAAAGTTAGTTCCTGATCCCTCTTCCTAGCAGCACCCAACGCATTTGCCGATCAAACAGTGGAGGCTGCGCCGTCTCCCACCATTGCTCCAGCAGTTCAGGAAGGACCTCAAGACCTGGATGTTCAACCAATAAGCACAGGCACCATGGTCCAGCAGCATGAACCCCACAGTGCCTTGAGACCCTTACGGGTGAAGCAGCTGCACTTCATAAATCCTGATTGATTGATTGATCAGGCACGGGCACCGTGCTCCTGGTGCAGAACAATGTGTCACAGCCACTCTACCTTTGCACTGCTGAACTGGTGGCAATGTACTAAAGTGTCACCAAATTCTGTTCTATCCAAGATCACACAGTGGACCACATTATCACTTGCAGCAAGTTGCATACAAAGTCAGCAGGCTACCTCATATTGACATTTCAATCCCACTGGTGAAGGAATCTGTTATTTTGGGAAGTTGCTATCTAATCGCTACGCTGCTGGTACTACTAGTGCTAACCATCTAGGTTTTCCTCTCCGACCTTTTCTTTTACAACTAGAAACTAGGGCCCAGATTTACAATCATTTGACCAGCGCAACGCAGCACGACAACTTGCTGTGCTGCGTCAAATGGAGAGAGAAGGAATGCACCATATCTACTAAGATATAGAGCATTCCTGCTCTCCCTCTGCGCTGGTGCACTTAGTACTGCCTTGCGCCAATCTAGGCACCCTTGTGCCTTAGTGCAAGGGTGCCTGTGTTACAGGCAGGATTGTTTTTGTGCATAAAGGGACACCTCGCTGCACAAAAACAATCCTTTGAAGCATTTCTTCTTTCTACGTGTGCTGCAGAATGCAGCATACATGGAGAGAGGAAATAACTAGAAGAAATAAAGATATTTCTCCTTGTTACGCCTCAGTTGGGACAATGTAACATTTTGATGCAATCCCAGGTTTACTTATCTTAATAAATCTGGGATTGCGTCAAACTCCATAGGGGGATGCATGGGAACGCCCATGCTCCACCCAACTAACGACTTCCCAATGGAGAGTAACGCAATGCAATGATTTGCGCGACCTTGCATTACTCTGGATTTACTAAGCCACGTAGAGATATGCAAAGTGGCATTATTTGGCTTAGTAAATCTCACTTAAGCCCTTGCGTTGTCTTGCAACGCCTTGCGTGACGCAAGGGCTTAGTAAATCTGACCCTCGATACCTAGGGGGATATTTACTTTTTACACAATTCACACAACGCAGCAAGGCAAGTTGCTGCGCTGCATTGCATAAATGTAGAGAGCTGAAAAGCGCCATGTCTCTTCAGCTCTCTCTCTGCGCTGGCACACTTGTAGCTGCCTAGCGCCAACGCAGGCACTCTTGCACTATGGTGCAAGGGTGTCTGCGTTAAAGGCAGAATTGTTTTGTTCAGGAAGGGACACCTTCCTCCACGAAAACAATCCTTAAAGGCATTTTCCTCTTTCTATGCACCTAGATACCCTCACGGGTGATTAGTAACACTCTACAAATCTACTTATTGATTGATTATGTGTGTGGCAGAATGTAGCATGCATGGAAAGAGGTAATAACGAGGAGAAAGAAAGATATTGCTCCTCATTATGACTGGTTCAGAGGGCGTAGCATTTACACTCATTATCCGGGAAAGTGCCAAAACACATGGGTGGGTGCATTGGACGCCTATGCTTCACCCAAGTGATGCCTTCCTGACACAAAGTAATGCAAGGCGGCACTTTGCTCAAACTTGCGTTACGTTACTTTGGGCCAGATGTACGACCCTTTTTTGCATCCGCAAACGGGAGATTCTCCCGTTTGCGACCGCCAAAAAGGGTAATGGCATGTACAAATGCTATTTTGCGAGTCACTGACTCGCAAAATAGCATTTGCGACTCTCGCTTTTAGTAAGGGGCGTCCCTTCCTAATAGCGAGTCACCGTGCCAAGTACTATTGGTTTGCGACCGCATTTGCGGCCGCAAAACACTCGCAGTTTACCATCTACTTCAAGTAGGTGGTAAACCACTCGCAAATGGGAAGGGGTCCCTTACCCTTTGTGAGTATGTGAGAAAATATTTTTTAAGAGCAGGCAGTGGTCCCAGGGACCTCTGCCTGCCCTTAAAAAAATTAAACTGAAAAGTTTCATTTTTCTTTTTTAAATGCATTAAAAAAAAAATGCATTTTAAAAAAAAACTGCTTTATTAAAAAAGCAGTCACAGACATGGTGGTTTGCTGACCCCAGCAGGCCACCATCCCTGTGAGTGCTGGCCATTCCTAATGGGGTCGCAAATTGCGCCTGCCTCATTAATATTAAACCTTATATGAAACCTTAGTAAATGGGCCCTCTGGTGTCTGGATCTTTGTGATCTTTATTTTTGAAGAAGTCCACAAAACAGAAAAGAAGCAGGCACTCTATAATAGTGGGCTTGAACAGAGGAAGGAAACTGCAACACTTCAGTAAAAAACCTTGTGAAGAAGATTGCTTCAATTGTACACTAAGACATTTTAAACAGTAACATCAGCAAACGCCATTTCACAAAACTCAGCGCACTCAAATGTTACAAACAAAATAGTAATCAATTAATAGATGAATAAGCAACATTTTCTTCAACAACTGTGAGGCAAAATGCAAGAAGATTTATTCTTGTGCTTAAAGAAAAATTCTGCATTTGAAAAAGTTGCTTGCAGTCTGTCAAAACGTTGTTTCTCTCTGCAGCATACGCGTTTCGTTTTCTTCGAACTTCTTCAGGGATAATAAGTGATTCCTTTGTGGTATCGTCTAACAATCTCCAAGTCAGAATTCATACTGTGATCAACATTTGTTGCTTTAGGCCTAGGTACTAGTACAATATTCTTCCAGTAGCTAGTAGGTCGTTTTTAGTGATGAACACTCCTCCACGCCCTCTAATAGGGACTCGAGATTGTCTGTGGGCGTGCTCTCGTCAAAAGTTGTATTTACAACAAAAGCATCGTCCAAGAGCAGTTTTGGGATTGGGGGATGTTTGGGGGTGTGACACCCTCAAATAAATGCATTCTTGGCTTGGTAAGTGGATCTGGGGGGCCCCAGGTTGGGTCTGATTGTCTGTTGGTTTTTCTCATTATTCTTTCATAAGCATAGGACGAATGCCAATAGTCTTAACTGCTGCTCTGTGTACCATGCCAACCCATCAGTTCTCACCAACTGTGCCACTCTAGACAGTGGCCCACCTAATGCAAAGCACTACTGACCCTATTCCTCATGGGAACAATCCATCCCAAACCTTCGTCATCTCACCCTTCCACCGTAGGGCCCACCTCTATTTTAAAGGTTCCCACTCCCGAGTCTCACTGACTAAGAAAGGGGCTCTAGCGGGACCAATCTACATTTTTTTACATCAACAATAACACTTATGTTTCTGCAATTTTTCATGTGATATTCAAGTATTTGTAAATGGTTATCTCCTGCTGTATACTGCATCAGGTTCATCTTCATGCATGTAACACACATATAGGTGCTAAGCTTTCGAGGTTCGGTATTTTTTACTTCTGCGCCTGAATGTTATTAGAGTTAGTTTAGAAGATTGTTTAACTTTGAACTTTCACAAATTTTGTTCTTTTAAGCAGTTTTACAAACCTTTGTATTCTCCTGAGGAGGCCACAAACAATTAGCCTGAAACGCATCAACCATAAATATTTTGAGAAGCCCGCTGCAAAGAGCTTTAAAGGACAATACACTTGTGGAACGTTGTTTTAGACTTACCCAGATGTTTGACACACACATTAATCTGACGGTTTCCGCTTGAGTGGACTGCCTCTACACAATTCATAAATAGAAATCATGTAATGACGGTCCCTTGATGGAGTTATGTTTGATATTCAAGAATGCTGAACAAGCAATTATATGTGACTTTGAGATCTATTTGTTATATCTAAAAATAAACTTGTTTAGATGTATCTTGTAGGAGGCTGGCTTAGTATATGGTGCTCACTTATGTAAGTGGGCACCCTGCACTAATCCAGACAACCCTTATGGTGATTTTAGTGGTCTTAGACAACCTTAGAAAGCTCTCTAAGTGGTAGCTATGGAGAGCAGACTTCAGGCTTAGTCCAGTAAGAGTGTAAAGCAGCTTGTTTTACCAGTACTTAATCTTATGGTAAAGGTTAAGTGAAAAAGAACCACACAGTGTAGTTATAAAAATATGTATTTATTATAAACACTCACTAACATATTGCAATATCTCCTACCCGGAGATATAAACACAAGACACACAAATACTTTGGAAATAGAACACGTAAGTAGCACAAATACACAGTGGTCTCCAGGGTGAGACCAAACCATATATGAAAATAGTGGAATGCTAACCACGACTTAAGTTGAGACTGGACCCACAAGACGTAGAAGAGTCCGGGATCCAAGGAACCACCCAAGGTAAGTATCTAGGAACCACACGGAGGCTGTGTGCAGTGTGGGAACACGACTGCGTACTCAATGCAAGTCAATAGGTAAGTTGCGGTTGCAGTTTTAAAGAAAAAGGCCCCTTCCCAGTGGACCCTGAAGACACCCCATGGAAGACGGCAGGTTGGAGAGTCACCCCACCCGTGGATACCCCAGGAACCAGGATACCTACACCAGGGAAGCCGGGTGCATAAGCGCGAAGTGACGTCTGAAACCGCCGTAGACCACAACGGAGGGCTTCAGCAAAGATGCCGCTGGCAAAGAAGGTGAAAGAGTCGGGTGGACCCAAAGGTGGATTCAAGAATAGAGGTACCTGCAATCAGGGCGGGCAGAGTCTTTGCCACTCAGGAGTGACCAGGAGGCACGGAAGACGAATGCCCACCGATGTTGGGGATGCAGGAGAGTTGACCGTGCCCTTGAAGTTGCAGCTGTGCGGACCAGGCGACACTGCAGAAGACCAGGAGCCGTTCACGAGCTATCCTACGTCGGATGTCAAGAGCCAAGGGGTCAGTGTCCGGCAGGGGCACCAACAAGCATTCGCAACGGCAACCAATGTAGTCGTCGAAGAAGGTGCAGTGTCGGGACCAGCAAGGTCCAAGTGACTCACCACGAGCAGGTAAGTCAGAGCAGGCCAGAGCAAGCAGGAGAGCCCACTGGAGCCAAAGAAGACCATCGAAAGGACCCACAGGCTGAAGGCACAGGAGTCGCAAGAGGACCTCGAGCAGCTCACCAAAGGATGAAGGTCCATGGTGCAAAGGATGCAGTGCAGGCAAAGATTTTGGCGGCGGGAGATGCTCGAGGCTGGAGCTTCTTGGAGCCCAAAGATCTCTGGAGGATAGTGTCAACAAGCCGTGGCAACGGCAAGTCGATGCGGTGCACAGGGGTACTGCTCTAGCGGTTCTGACGAGGGATGCTGGCTGCAAACTTATTGTGAAGACAGTGCAGGCCTCGAGGGAGTTGCCGAACCACCACCTGTGTTGCTGAGCCTTTCGGAGTCAGTAGGAGCTTAGGAGCAGCAGACCGGTCAGCTTCGTTGCGGTGCCTGCAGATGCAGAGTAGTGACTCCTTCACTCCAAGGGAGATTCCTTTGGGTATCTTGGATGTCCACAGGCATTGTGAAGAACCTGTATGGATCACAGGCACACACGTTTCAGAAGTCTGACAGGACGAAGAGACCAGGAGCAGCAGGAGTCTTCCCATTTGCAGTCTCGGTGCTCAAAGTGAAGTCCAAAGTACCCAGATGGTTCAAGTTGAAGTGGTTTTGGATCTGAATCTCGTCCCATGACGAATCTAGGGACCCACCTACATGTAAGCCCTTAAGTACCCTAAGGAAAGGGTTGGGACGATTCAGGGAGCCCTCCCAGAGGAGGGGCTGGACAGTGCGGAGGATACTCCCATGCCCTTTGTCCAGCATTTTGCCAGAGTGGGAGCCAACGGCTCCCTGAACTGGTTTCAACTGGAGTATGCAAGGAGGGCACCAAATGTGCCCTTCAAAGCAGTCTAGTGGCGCTGGCAAGCGCCCCCACCCTGTCCCAATACACTTAGGGGTCGATTCCGATTCGGGCCGGAAATCTCTCCGACCGAGCCGGACCCGGAGAGATTTCCGACCGAATCGGACCCGTGCAGTCCCGACCGAACGAGTCCGATGCATTCGTATGCCACCGGACACGAGTCGGTCGGACTCCCATTGAACTCAATGGGAGCCGGTCGTACAACGCGTACGCGGGCTCCCATTGCCTCAATGGGTGCGAGGCGGACAAGGGCGCCCCCTACAGCGAGTACGCCGCGAAGCGCCGTGGCGTACACGCACAGGTAGGGGGACCCATGGGTCCCCCTGTGTGCGCCTCGCACGGGTAGCGCGTACAGGGGTCCGACACGGACCCCCAAAGTACGGCTCCGACAGCGAGTTCGAGTCGGACGGCGCGAGTCGGTCGGAGCGGTCGAGGTGCGCATCGTACTTACCCGGCCGGAAAACGTCTCCATTGCGCGGTGCGAATCGGGTCCGAGCGAGTCGGTCGGAGCGGTACGATCCGGGTACGAGTCGGTCGGAGCGGTCGGGTCGCCCGGACGAGTCGGTCGGCGATTTCGCATCGTACTCGCTCGACCGGACCCGCGTACGATCGGTCGGGAAAAAGGGCTCCGAATCGGATCCGGTAAAGCCGAATCCTATTCGGAGCCCTACCGGCCGAGATCGGAATCGGCCCCTAAGTCCTGTCTGGAAGGTGATCACACCTCTCTGTGACAGGAAACCTATTGTCCTGCCTTCCCTTGCTCAATCTTGGCTCAGCAGCTGGAGGGCAGAATCGTGTCTCTGATCAGCAGTAGCCATTTTAGAGATAGCCATCACTTAATGACGCATGGCCACACTATATATCGTAATGGCTAATGCACTTACAACGCGGGAGAATGGACTCAGAAGGTTGTAGGGGTGTCCTGCTCATGCAGGGGCTCCCCCCCCCCACTTCTAATCGAGCACCCTGCCTTCAGGATTGACAGGCCTGCCTTAGGGGTGACTTATAGGTTTTAAGTGTAGTGACTTCAGATATAAGGAAACTTAAATCTGTCATAAGTGTGCTAGCACCAGCTTACACAGGCTGCAATGGCAGGCCTGTAGTCCCAATTTAAGTGGTCTTCCATGGGTGGCATAATGCATGCTTCAACCCATGGGAGACCCCTGGTGTACCTATGCCCTGGGAACCTTAGTACCATATACTAGGGACTTACAGGGTTACATCAGTAGCCAATCTGGGGTGTACCCAAGTACTCACCATGTCCAATTTAGGGAAGAAGCACAGAGACTGGGGTCCTGATTAGCAGGATCCCAGTCAGAATAGTCAGAAAAACATAGCACCACCAGGCAAACTGAGGGGGTAACCATGCAGAAGGAGCCTACCTTCCTACATATCTACTTTTACTAGATATTGCAATTCTAAGAGGTATACAGCAGAAGATATCCATTTATAAATACTTAAATAGCACATGAAAGTTTGTAAAAGCATAGCCAATAGCAATTGAAGTGCTATTGTTGATGTAAAAAATTCAGATTGGTCCCGCTAGAGCCCCTTTCCTTTGTAGTGTATCTTGATAGCCCAGGCTCTGGAGGGTTACATGGGCGCTCCCCCTTACTTTTTTGTATAAACTACACCCCGGACAGGGAATGAAATCAAGCCCATCAGCACCAGGAACATCTTATGGAACCAACAAGCAGTGATGGTGCTCTTCTGCCCTCACTCTCAGGCTATGAAACACCACACTCCAGCTTCTAGAATATTGTAGGACAAATTGGTGATTGCGTAGGGCAGAATGAGTATCCCCTGTTTCCAAGCAGAACCTTCTCTCCTTTGCAATTGGAAGACATGGTTCAGGAAATTTTCACCATGCTGAAAACCTAAGGGGCAGGAATAAATTAAAACAGCACAGGAACAATAGATTATTTTAAGAAAAGGCTTTCTGTAGTATGATGTCAATGCTTCCCTTACCTAAAAAGTCTAACTAGATGGGTAAAGAGAAGTTCAGAATGATTAATGTGTCCAATAGGCCTACAAGATGCTTATTTTTCCACTTTACTGTCATGAAGGAACACATTGAATATTTTAACTGTGAAGTCACCAGTCAACCCTACCAGTACACGGGACTTCACTTTGCCCTGAATGTGCACTGCAGGCCTTCTCCAGATGCGTGACATTGGTATCCACTCACCTAAGAAGGATCTTGAGAAAGACGAGGGGTACAGATTAATCCCTGCAAATACAGTAATATCATTCAATACTTGAGGGATATATTGAACAGATTAAACACAAAAATTTATCATTTAGAGAGCTGGCTGCCTCTTTCCTCTAGAAAAATCCCTGACCGAATACCAGACTGATCTTACCGCTTCTGGATATGATGGCCTCCTGCATCGACATAGTTTATTATCTGCAACTGCACCAGATATCTTCAGAGATGCCTGAAAGACCAGCAGTGCCAGAGTACGGGGATATAGAAGATACGTTGTCTCTAATGCGCATTTCTCTTTGAACTCTTCCCTTGTGAAAAGGGTTCTTTTTCACAACCAGCTTCCCGCTTACATGATAGTTATAGATGCGTCTGGGTTAAGGTGCACCACTCACAACAAACACCTAAAACATAAGGAATTTGATCATAAAAGCAGTGATTGAACCACTTAAAAGGCTGAAATTGATGGAAACCCATTTAGCAGTCAAATTGTTCATACCATACAATTTGTTGGAGACGGTCCTTTTAAAAACAAACAACACAAACTTGGCCTGGACCCTCTGATGAGAAGCTGAAGCAGTCTGGCATTAGCATCTAAAAAAAAAACCTGCAGATAACAGCAATTCAACTCCCAGATGTGGAACAAAGTCAAGCAAACAAGTTAATCTGGAATCTCACTGTAAAGTATTAGTGAGTCATCAGTGAAGAGGTTCTAGAAAAAATCTACATGTTGTGGGGAACCAGAGGAATAGGATCAATAACCTCAGCAGATAATGCTACATTCCATGATTAAATCCTGAACTCCAAAACTCAGCTAGAAGAGCAATTCAATGCAATGCTTCAAAAAGTAACCATCATACGCCTAAAATGTGAGACAAGGATGATCCTCCTTTCTCAAGACTGGCCACGCCGAAGGCAGTAAGTACCCATACCTCCTCCTTTTGTCATAGACATGGTGGCCAGATGCCCAATCAGGGATGCCTGGCAACATTTGCCAAGGATCACTGACAGAATATAGAATGCCAAAATATCGACCTGCCAAAATATAGTGGATAAAATATAGAATGCCAAAATATCGAATTCCTATCTACAAACAGGTAAGTACAAAAATATCGAATCCAAAATATAGTTTGTAAATAATATTGGGGCCCATTACGATGGCGGGCGGAAGCACAACCGCCGTGCTGGCGGATGCAAAAACCACCAGTTACCGCCGGCACGCAGCAGTCCACACGCCCGCCCAATTACGATGCGAAAAGCAGGCCAAACACCGCCGGCAAGCCAGCAACACCGTCCGCCATCAAAGTGCGCCCGCACACGTAGCGGCGCAGCCCAACTGACACACACCGTCCGACGAAACACGTCCCGCCCGGCGCATAAATTACGATGCCGCAAACAAACGGCTCCCACGGCAAAGAGACACCGCACGTGAAAGAGAGGCGGAAACACGGACGCCGAGCACGGACAACGAAGAAGCGGCACCCCGGGCATGAATCCAGCACTGCAGGCCCTTCCCATGCTTCTGCTGATGCACCACCAAGGACGCAACGTACCGCGGAGACGCAGGTAGGCACACACACAACAAGTGCACGCAAACAGCGCACACAGTGCAAGGGCGGAAAAGCGGACAACCCCCACCAGCGCGTGCACACTACACATCCACCATTGCATCCACATATGACACACAGGCCAAATCCTAACATCGCAGAACACATGTGTACACACCACCTGGGACTAGGAACCAACCACCCCGTCACGGCCCCAAAGCGGCGATGACGCCGCCACACATGCGCACAACGCAGAGGCCAACCGCAGCGCCATGCATGCGTCGCACACAGACACAGGGACACAACCAAGCAGCACACACACCAGCCCCACCCCGAACGCACATGACACGTGACAGGCCGGCCACAGACATGTCCCCAACGCCCAATTCACGGACAACACCCAACGCCACACAACCGACGCACACATGTCAGTGAAGTCACGCAACAGCAGGACACACCCCAGTGTAACAAACATGGCGAAGCACACAGCGGCGGCAACACCAACTAGGAGAAGCAGGGCTCCTTCGGGAAGAGGAACGCCAGTACCACACTGAAAAACCCATACCACCCTGCACATATGAACAAGACACATGAAACGGAACACCAAAGAGCCCGGGACCGACAACAGGTGGCCCAAGAATTACATCCACACACAAGGCCCAACGCAGAGCGGAAAGGCAGCCTGCCGCCCACACAAGGGAGAGCAGACAGCACTGAATGACCTTCCATTCCAACACCGAAACCACAGCCCTACGACAGAAGCCGGTGAATACAGCCATTGTCCAAGAATAGACCAACACAGGCATGCCGAGGAGACCGACCACAGGGCAGATAGCGCATATCACAGAAGCACACAACGGACGGGGAAGAAAGAAGAAAACACTCCCCATGTCGGCCACATGCAAGTTAATTGGAAGGAGTCACACAGCACTGACCTTGAACTGTCTGAGAAGCATGTGGGAAGAGGGCCCGTGTCCTCCAAACAAGCCAACAGAACACAAGTCCTGTCTCCCCACGACTACACAGAGCTCACAGCAACCCCGGAGCGTGCACATTGCAGACTGCACACACAGCCGGAGCACGCCACCTCTACGAACCGCTGCGAAATGGCAACCGCAACACACCTACCCAACTACGCCGAACAGCTCAAGCTGTACCAAACCAACACGATACATACATTGGGATGCGATCTCCTGTCCCTGCTGAACGTAAGTTACCGACTGACTTACCGCATCACATTGTTCAGCTGCGTCATGCCCGTCTTCTACTGTCGGAGGTGTCCCTACCAGCATCCCGTCGAGATATGCCTCTCCAACCCGGCATGTCTGAAGGCGGACCTGCTACCACTACTCCTCCCTCTGGACGCACACGACAGGGCCTGCTCTGCCTATGGGGGCATGGCGTATGTGGCCAACATCGCACGCGCACTGAAATGGAACCAC